>OX578276.1:91748600-92431100 GCA_951217055.1 Gerris lacustris
CTTGCTCGTCTCAAACTCCTTCATGCATTTGTCGCAAGGATACATCTTACAAATATGAATTGTAGGTTACTCACGTAAATCCTCTTGATCCTTCCGCTGCTACAGCTTGAGCACGACTGAATAGAACTGGTTGCAAGCGTGCTTATATAGACTATTAACAGGCTATCCAATCGAACAAATAAATTATTTACAGTTCTACCAATAGTTATATTTTTTTGTTGAGAAATAACACTCCACACAAGAGAATAATAAAGGATTTAAGATCCGCACTCTTCGCGTTCAAATGAGCAAATGAGAGTTTTCCCACGCTCCTATATTTATATAACTCACTGTTCACTAATAATAATATTATTTTAATTCAAAACTACACTGTCGAGACTTTACAAACTTTAATACCGAATAGTTTTTGTAACTATTAAATGACTGATAGCAAAGAGCAAGCCTAACCAGGGTCTAGAAGGAGCCTGGAGATAGCACTCCTTCTAGTCGAAGTCCCCCGCCTTTGTTGACGCAGTGGTGCTGCAATGGGAGGCAGGTCAATCCGTACACCTCCTATCCCAACACTAAAGCCTCTTGAGCCAACTAGGCTGGGAGAGTCCTTTCACTGAGTATTGACACCCAGTAAAGCGAAACTCCCGCTTGCAGGCGTATTTATTCTGTTTCCCCGAGAGAGGAGCATGCGCATTGTAATATCAAGGTCAAAAGACAGAGGAAATTGTCGTATAGTTATGTAATCAAGATCATAATTGAAACATCACCCACAGAAATTGCAATACATGATCACTCATTCAGAATTAGTATGTCTGTGGTTTACTCACTTTGCAGACAAACCCTACAAAATTCAGCGTGTTCAAAGAGTAAAAAAGAAACTTGATTTGAATTTCTATGATTATCAGAATAGAATCTACGGTTATTATATTAGAAAAGTGTACACATATATGGCAAATTTTCATTAAGAGGAGCATTTTTTACTATTCAAAGCTTAGTCAGTCAGTATCGTCCATATGTTAGGATTCTAAGGGCATAAAAGGGCATGTATCTCGGAAAACGGATAGAGATATCGAAAAAATAACAAAATTTCGATAAGCACTTCGTGCCAATCGAGCCCCCACATTACTTTTAAAGCTTAATCATTTAAGACCCCACACGAATTTATATGGGGGGGGGTGGGGGGGGGAGGGGGATGTCAGGGGGGTAATAAATACTTGAGGCTTATACACACTTGAAAGAAAAATATGGCTCTATTTTCAATATTAATATCTCATAATCCAATGATTTACTTTAAAATTGATCAAAATTCGTATTTTAACCAATATTTCCCTTCTAAGGGCATAAAAGGGCATGTATCTCGGAAACGGATAGAGATATCGAAAAAATAACAAAATTTCGATAATCACTTCGTGCCAATCCGGCCCACATTACTTTTTAAAGCTCAATCATTTAAGACCCCACACGAATTTATGGGGGGGGGGGGGAAGGGGGATGTCAGGGGAGTAATAAAAACTTGAGGCTTATACACACTTGAAAGAAAAATATGGCTCTATTTTCAATATTAATATCTCATAATCCAATGATTTACTTTAAATTGATCAAAATTCGTATTTTAACCAATATTTCCCTTCTAAGGGCATAAAAGGGCATGTATCTCGGAAACGGATAGAGATATCGAAAAAATAACAAAATTTCGATAAGCACTTCGTGCCAATCGAGCCCACATTACTTTTAAAAGCTCAATCATTTAAGACCCCACACAAATTTATGGGGGGGGGGGGGGGTTGGCAGAGGGGTGATAAAATACTCGGAACGGACAGAGATATCGAAAAAATAACAACATTTTGTGGGGTCGAGCCCCAATTATGTTTGGAAGCTGAATTATTTACCACCCACTCGATTTTTTTATGGGCAGGGGGGGGGGAGTTACCAAAGTTCGAAGATATCATCCTATTTTGCCCATGGCTTGCGCTATTTAAGTCCGATTTCTCTTTAAGTCTCATTTCAAGACCCATTATCCTTAAAACATCAACATTTTACGAGTTATACCCTTGGAACGAGGGGGGGGGGGGTGGGGGGGGGGGGGAGAAGCCAAATATTGACTTTTTGGCCCTACGAACTGCACATTTAAGATAAATTGGGCAGTTTCACGAGCTATTTTACCCATTTCCTACCGATTTCGTCTATTACACAGAATTTCCCCATTCTAGTCTACAATTTTTTTAACAAATTCCCAATTATAAGGCTATAAATCCCAATGAATCGCACATATCTACGCGATTTATGTCCGATTTCTCTCATTTCAACACCCATTTTCCCTAGTGATGACCCCTTTAGGGCGTCTTTCAGTCTTTTTTTTTGCCATTTTGGTCCCACAACCGGGCCCGGGCCCCACGCCCCACCGCTAGCGCCCTGCGCCCCCCCGTTGTCGCCTTGCGCAAACTATAAATTGTAACTTTGTGTAAGCGGAATCGCAAGGCGACAACGGGGGGCGCAGGGCGCTAGCGGTGGGGCGTGGGGCCCGGGCCCGGTTGTGGGACCAAAATGGCAAAAAAAAAAGACTGAAAGACGCCCTAAAGGGGTCATCACTAGGGAAAATGGGTGTTGAAATGAGAGAAATCGGACATAAATCGCGTAGATATGTGCGATTCATTGGGATTTATAGCCTTATAATTGGGAATTTGTTAAAAAAATTGTAGACTAGAATGGGGAAATTCTGTGTAATAGACGAAATCGGTAGGAAATGGGTAAAATAGCTCGTGAAACTGCCCAATTTATCTTAAATGTGCAGTTCGTAGGGCCAAAAAGTCAATATTTGGCTTCTCCCCCCCCCCCTCGTTCCAAGGGTATAACTCGTAAAATGTTGATGTTTTAAGGATAATGGGTCTTGAAATGAGACTTAAAGAGAAATCGGACTTAAATAGCGCAAGCCATGGGCAAAATAGGATGATATCTTCGAAATTTGGTAACTCCCCCCCCCCCTGCCCATAAAAAAATCGAGTGGGTGGTAAATAATTCAGCTTCCAAACATAATTGGGGCTCGACCCCACAAAATGTTGTTATTTTTTCGATATCTCTGTCCGTTCCGAGTATTTTATCACCCCTCTGCCAACCCCCCCCCCCCATAAATTTGTGTGGGGTCTTAAATGATTGAGCTTTTAAAAGTAATGTGGGCTCGATTGGCACGAAGTGCTTATCGAAATTTTGTTATTTTTTCGATATCTCTATCCGTTTCCGAGATACATGCCCTTTTATGCCCTTAGAAGGGAAATATTGGTTAAAATACGAATTTTGATCAATTTTAAAGTAAATCATTGGATTATGAGATATTAATATTGAAAATAGAGCCATATTTTTCTTTCAAGTGTGTATAAGCCTCAAGTTTTTATTACTCCCCTGACATCCCCCTTCCCCCCCCCCCCCCCCCCATAAATTCGTGTGGGGTCTTAAATGATTGAGCTTTAAAAAGTAATGTGGGCTCGATTGGCACGAAGTGCTTATCGAAATTTTGTTATTTTTTCGATATCTCTATCCGTTTCCGAGATACATGCCCTTTTATGCCCTTAGAAGGGAAATATTGGTTAAAATACGAATTTTGATCAATTTTAAAGTAAATCATTGGATTATGAGATATTAATATTGAAAATAGAGCCATATTTTTCTTTCAAGTGTGTATAAGCCTCAAGTATTTATTACCCCCCTGACATCCCCCCTCCCCCCCCCCCCATAAATTCGTGTGGGGTCTTAAATGATTAAGCTTTAAAAAGTAATGTCGAAATTTTGTTATTTTTTCGATATCTCTATCCGTTTCCGAGATACATGCCCTTTTATGCCCTTAGGAATCCTAACATATGGACGATACTGACTGACTAAGCTTTGAATAGTAAAAAATGCTCCTCTTAATGAAAATTTGCATATATGTGTACACTTTTCTAATATAATAACCGTAGATTCTATTCTGATAATCATAGAAATTCAAATCAAGTTTCTTTTTTACTCTTTGAACACGCTGAATTTTGTAGGGTTTGTCTGCAAAGTGAGTAAACCACAGACATACTAATTCTGAATGAGTGATCATGTATTGCAATTTCTGTGGGTGATGTTTCAATTATGATCTTGATTACATAACTATACGACAATTTCCTCTGTCTTTTGACCTTGATATTACAATGCGCATGCTCCTCTCTCGGGGAAACAGAATAAATACGCCTGCAAGCGGGAGTTTCGCTTACTGGGTGTCAATACTCAGTGAAAGGACTCTCCCAGCCTAGTTGGCTCAAGAGGCTTTAGTGTTGGGATAGGAGGTGTACGGATTGACCTGCCTCCCATTGCAGCACCACTGCGTCAACAAAGCGGGGGACTTCGACTAGAAGGAGTGCTATCTCCAGGCTCCTTCTAGACCCTGGTTAGGCTTGCTCTTTGCTATCAGTCATTTAATAGTTACAAAAACTATTCGGTATTAAAGTTTGTAAAGTCTCGACAGTGTAGTTTGAATTAAAATAATATTATTATTAGTGAACAGTGAGTTATATAAATATAGGAGCGTGGGAAAACTCTCATTTGCTCATTTGAACGCGAAGAGTGCGGATCTTAAATCCTTTATTATTCTCTTGTGTGGAGTGTTATTTCTCAACAAAAAAATATTAACTATTGGTAGAACTGTAAATAATTTATTTGTTCGATTGGATAGCCTGTTAATAGTCTATATAAGCACGCTTGCAACCCAGTTCTATTCAGTCGTGCTCAAGCTGTAGCAGCGGAAGGATCAAGAGGATTTACGTGAGTAACCTACAATTCATATTTGTAAGATGTATCCTTGCGACAAATGCATGAAGGAGTTTGAGACGAGCAAGGCTAGAAGCGTTCATTGTTCTATAGCTCACGTCATAGAACATAAATGCAATCGCTGTGGGAAACAATTTAAGCGCCAGTATCTTCACAAGCGACACGAGGCATCATGTGGCGAAAATTTCATTTGTAAAGTGTGTGGACATTGCTTTACCAACTCATATAATGGAAGAAGGCACGAAGAAGTGTGTGGAAAAGTAGCTGAGAAACGATTACATATTGAACCTACAAAGAATCAACTTTTGGCTCTTCTCCCCGATGCCGAGGGAATCGCACCTTATGAAACAGCTTTTAATAGCCGGTTGAAATCTTTCCTGTTTAGATCAGATAAATGTTTTGACTTAGACTGTTACCTGCTGGATGTGAAGGAAAAACTTATAAGAACCATTAAAAGCTCTTTACAAGAGCACAGATCTGTTAAAGTTAACATTGTAGCTGAGTGTACGTTTAAAAATTCTCTTGGCGAAACGAGAAATGAATCATTCAAAACAAGGAATCGTGCTATATTTCAAACTTCAGATCTAGAGGAAATCATAAAAGACAAATTTAAAAAACTGAAGGATGAAATGGAAGAATCTCAACTTAAAGGCAGTGGATGGAGCTTGCTTGCGGTCGACGGTGTGCGCTTAAGGATTAATAAGTACAACCCGCTAAGAGGAAGCAGTTATATACCGCTGCCTGATAAAATCAGTAATCGAAAGGCTTGCGTTAATGTTCAAAATACTGATGATAAATGCTTTCTATACAGTATATTATCAAAGCTAAATAATGAACATCATACTTATAGACCGAATAGTTACAATAATCTCGAAAATCACTATGATTTCACTAATATATCATTTCCTACACCTTTGAGTGATATAAAAATATTCGAGAGAGTTAATAAAATTTCCATTAACGTGTTCGGACTTGATCAGAAACACAATATATATCCTTTAAAAGTTGTGAAAGAAGAAAAGACTGACCATCGTGATTTGTTGGTTTTAAATAATGAATCAAAAATGCATTATGTGTGGATAAAAGACTTTAATAAATTAGTGCGTCCGCAGTTGACTAATCATAAAGATACAATTCAAATATGTAAAAGATGTTTCACATACTTCGATGGACGATATGGACAGGATGCAATTGTAAAATTAAATTATCACAAGCGACTTTGTCAAATGGAAAAACCAACCGTCATTGAGATGCCTTCGAAAAATCCCATCTTAAAATTTAACTCTTACAACAAACTGATCAAATTACCAATAGTGATATATGCAGATTTTGAAAGCATTCTCTTGCCAATCGAAGGATGCGATCTAAACAACGATCACTCATTTACAATACCTTACCAGAATCATCAACCGATGAGCTTTGGATTGTTTGTCAAAATTTCCGAGGATATTAAAACATTAAACTTAAATTTACCAACCTCGCCAATCATTTATGAAGGTGTAGATGCTGCGGAAAGGTTCATGCAAACACTGATTGAAATTGCTAAGGAAATTAACAATTTGTACTCTAGAAATGAACCAATGAAACCTCTGTCAGAAGAAGAAAGACTATACTGCGAAGAGACAAATATTTGTGAGCTGTGCAAAAAACCATTTAGTGATGAAGACTGGAAAACTTTAGATCATTCACATCTCACCGGAAAATTTCGTCAAGTACTTCATAATAGTTGTAATCTAAAGTGTAAAACCCCCAACTATATACCAGTGATTCTACACAATCTGTCCGGCTATGATTCACACTTCATTGTTAAACAGCTTGGTTGTGACAGTGAAAGAGTTGATGTGATTCCAAATAACTCTGAAAAGTACGTATCATTCAGCAAACATGTGGGAAAAGTCTCACTTCGATTTATCGATAGCTATAGATTCATGTCATCGAGTTTGGAAAAATTAGTTAAAAACTTACCTAGCCACCCGGAAACTGAAAAGTATTTTGGAACAGAAAAATCACATCTTATGACTAGAAAAGGAGTTTTTCCATATGATTACATTGACAACTGGAATAAACTAAACGAAATAGCTTTACCTCCAAAATCTGCTTTCTTTAGTAAATTGTCAGGTAGTGATATTAGTGATGAAGATTATTCTCACGCGATAACCGTGTGGAATACTTTTAAACTAAAAACTCTGTCAGATTATGAAAAGTTGTACCTCACATCAGATGTTTTATTGCTGTGTGATGTGTTTGAATCGTTCAGAGACAGTATAATGAAAACTCACCGGATTGATCCAGCACATTACTATACTTGCCCAGGTATGACTTGGGATGCCATGTTGTTATACACCAGAGTAGAGTTGGAACTTCTTCAAGATTACGATCAAATTTTGATGGTTGAAAATGGTATTCGAGGAGGACTTTGTCAAGTATCGCACAGATATGCTTATGCAAACAACAAATATATGCCCGACTATGATCCGGGGAAGCCATCATCTTTCATTACCTATGAGGACTGCAATAATCAGTATGGGTGGGCTATGAGTCAACCATTGCCATTTGGAGGCTTTCAGTGGGTAGATGACCCTTCATCTATAGATTTAGACAAACTGAGAAGTGACGACGATCATGGCTATATCCTGGAAGTAGACATTGATTATCCTCAACATTTATTCCCTCTTCATAATATGTTACCGTTCCTGCCTGAAAATATTTGTCCACCCGGATCAAAACATAAAAAACTGATTCCACATCTAGGTGGTCGAAAGCAATATGTTGTACACTACATGTCTCTTAAAAATGCACTCAGCCATGGTTTAAAACTGACTAAGATTCATCGCGCATTGAAGTTCAAACAATCTTGTTGGTTAAAATCATACATTGATTTAAATAATAATTTACGTCAACAGGCAGCAAATGCATTTGAAAAAGATCTGTTTAAAGGCATGAATAATAGCTGCTACGGAAAAACTCTAGAAAGGATAAAAAACAGAATGGACATACGTTTAGTTACCAATGAGAAGGTTCTTGAGAAACTGGTTGCTAAACCAAATTTCCTTGACAGAACGATTTATGGACCGAACTTGGCAGCGATTCATCTCGCTAAAGAACGCATTGTATACAACAAACCTGTCTTTGTTGGACTATGTGTACTCGAGGTTTCTAAGCAATTGATGTACAACTACCATTATGATGTCATGCTTCCATATTATGGCCCTGAGCGTTTAACCCTCATGTATACAGACACTGATTCATTCATCTATAAAATAACGACTGAAAATGTTTTTAAGGACAGACTAAATCGCTTGGATTATTTAGACACGTCAAATCTCAGTCCTGAAGTTGGCCTTCCTGTTGTTAACAAAGGCGTATTGGGATTGTTTAAAGATGAAGTAGGTGGAAAAATTATCAAAAGATTTATTGGGTTAAGAGCTAAAATGTATGCAATCGATACTGAAGGCGATGGAGAATGTAAAAAGGTTAAAGGGATTGCTCGAAGCGCAGTTAAGAGATATATAACATTTGAAGATTTTGTTAATGTTTTAAAAACTGAAGAACCTATTTTTACCAAAATGAATGTAATCAGATCCAAAAACCATGACTTGCAAACATACTTAGTGAATAAAGTTTCTCTTTCTCCGTTCGATGACAAAAGAATTATCATGAGCGATGGAATTTCAACAAAAGCGCATGGCTATAATGAAAGCGCTATTTGATATTAATTAACAAATAAACACATTTAATATTTTAGTCAAAATTATTTTCCTACCAATGTTTATTGCTTCACTTGTCTCAGTACTGCTATAAAAAGTTTTTAAAATATGATTTTAATTTAAGTGCTCATAACTTGTATGGATTGGAAATTGATATTTGTAAAACAAAAAAGAAAATAATAATTATAAAAAATGTTTCTACGAATGTAATAGGTCCCTGGCGTGGCATAGCGTCCCGCAAACCGAACAACATTTGTTGACGCATATTCAATATACTTCTTTTTTTAAATAATAACTTTACCAATGCAGGGTCCCTGGCGTGGCATAGCGTCCCGCAAACCCAACTGCATTCGTAGAGTTATATTTCACTAATTGGGTGGGAAAACAATGGAGGTGACAAAAAAATGGTTGGTCATCACATGATAGAGCGAGTGTGGGGCTCTATCAAAAAAGAAACAAGATTAAACATTATCTTTCTAAATATTACGCTTTATTACAGCAACTAGGGGAGAGATCCTGGGGGAGGGGGACTAATTTATAATCTGGGTCAAAGAGCAGAGGCGATATGGGGGTGCTCATAGCTCCAGATCAACACAATATTTATAACAAGACCTATCATGATTAATTAGAGCCCGCCCTCCATTTTTTCCAAAGTCCAATCAGGAGAACGTTATCGCCACCAAGCTCGAGCTCGTAATCGAATACATGCACGAGAAGTGACCTTGAGAGACTCTGGGAATAATATCTGTGTGGGGGGGGGGGGGGGGGGGGGAGAGAACAAAAGCATGGACCTATACGTGAACGAAAAGTAGTCCGGTCAGTGACCTTGAGGATGCAGAGAGCAGAGGCGATATGGGGTTGTAGATGGTCGAGAGGGGCTTCGGTCATTGACCTTAGTTGAGGTGCACATTAGCGATTGGGACAGGTGCCCCCTTTTATCTCTACTAATGTAGGTACAGAAATAACAACCAACAAGCAATAAAAAAAATCGAATGCAAATATAACACACTTTTGCGACATAACTTATTATTTATCTTTGGATATTTCTACACTCTTTGTAATTAAAATTATGTATTATTATTCATTTTTAAGGATAAAAAAAAAATGTAAATATAAAAACAATATAAAAATTCGAGGTTAGTAGGTAATTTCGAGGTTATTAAGGTAAAACTATTAATGCAGGGTTTATCATCAGTCATCTTTTGAGAGTCATTCGTTTTACGTTAAATTCTTTTGCAGCTGCGTCCATGCTCTTGTACCCGGCCACCACAGATTTTGCAGCTTCACTTGACTGTTGACTCGTAGCAGAACCCCTTGACGTTTTTCTTTTATATGTCCGCATCCTAAAATTAAATGCAAGACATTTAACATTTTCTTATTTTTTTATTAATAATTTCATAATTATAAATACAATTATTATACAAATTTTTATTACCAAGTATAAAAAGGCATACCTATTATAGCCGTCTGCCAGAGTCTGCTTAGTATTTGTAAAAATAAAAAATAAACCTTTAACTTTTTTTTGTAGTAGTATATAAGTGGGGCAAGTTGAGCAAGCCTGCCCAACTAGCCCCGACTAGACTTATAAGATAAAAAGTTAACTCGCCACTATAATTTAAGGAGAAGACCTCAAGACTTTAGAGTGGGAGAAGAAGTCCTTCGGAAGAACCATGTTCTATCCTCTGGAGCAGCTAACTTTGCAGCGAAGTTGGCCCCAGATTTCGTAGGGCCTTTTAGAATTAAAAGGGTAGTTTCGCCGAGATTGTATGACCTGGAAGGAGTTAATGGTAAAGAAGAAGGAAGATGGCACACCAAGGATCTTAAACCTTGGAAAGCTCCTGATGAGGAGGTTTAGAATTTAATCTTTAATTTAAAATTTTGATTTTTTGATTTTTTTTTTTTTTTGGTTAGTAGATTCATGATAATTGATAGTTAGTCCTGATATTAACAATTTTGGGTTTGTGGTGTTTATGTTTATTATTTAATTAATGTGGTTAGGACTTGTTCTTGTTAGGTGATAACCAGAGACCTTCAAAATGTAGCATTTATTTTTACAAAACGTGGCACTAAAAAGTGTGGCAATATGGCACTTATTTTGGCCAAACGTGGCATTTATTTTTAGCTAATGTGGCATTTATTTTTCAACTTTCCACCCCCCCCCCCCCCCTTCCATTGTACAAGGGATATTAAATCGTGCAACTTGAGTCATATTAACTACTTTATTACAATTTACAGGTATTTACAATACCCTACAATGACCCACATTGACCAGTGATAAGCTAGAGCTAATGGCTCTTAATCCTTAAGGTAGTGACACTTCACCACCTCGTTGGTGCCAATTGCTTCTGACACCTGTCTTGCGCCACTCGAGTTTTCACTTTTTTCGGGCAGTCGAGAAATGGACCCGGAGGAGATAGCTGTGCATACACATCATTATGTTCGTGAAAGAAGAAGGAAAAAGGCGTTTTTGGGTTCATCAAATAATTTCCGACAAAAAGAATACTAGTTTGTTTTATACAGTGTACCCCGTATCAAAGAGGACAGAAACAATTTTTACCGAATGACGCGTAGAACTTTCAACAAATTGCTTAGAATATTGAAGAGCAGTTTAACCAGTAAAGACTCTTATATGAGGGATGCAGTTAGCCCCTGATTTGATTCCTCTTAGATTTGATTGAAGGAGTGGGGGCTGAGTGGCAGTGGCTTGGGTGGCACCGTCTGACGGGTTCAATTGAAAACAATGGGCTGACTGTGTGGTGCCAGGTAGCGACTAGACAGTGGAACGGTGGACCAGGTATAGTGCCGCCACCTCGTGTGGCAGGTTGCATTCTATTCTCATTGGTGACCAGGTAGCACCACTCGAGTGGCGCTACCCGGATCACGAAGTGTGTCACTACTCTAAGATAGGAATCCCCCTCACGTCACTTAGGGAATCCTCAGCACCTTGGAATCCTGCCCTGCAAGGGCGTATCTTACCTGGTTTTATGGGTTGTAGCTGAACCCCTTAGAATATTTCCATTTATTTTCTCAGAACTTGGCCCAAATAAGGCAAAATGTGGCTTTTTACCGAAAAATAGGCAAAATGTGGCATTTTAGTATGGCGCCATGGCAAAAAGGTATTTGAAGGTCTCTGGTGATAACTTAGTAACTAAATATTAGGGACCCTGTATCTGGTTACACAACTACCTCCAATTAACCTTACCTACTCCTTTTTTTCCGTACCAAACTCCAAGGGTTTGTATCCTTAAAGTCCCTGCGGCGACCCTCGCCAGGGTGAAGAACAATTTATTATCCTTACCCAAGCTCAGCCCTTTCCTCATAGCATAGCTCGTTTATCGAGGGTTCCCTCTTAAAGTAAGAGGGGTATGTAATGTGGCAAAAGTTTGGATTGTAGTTTGAAAACAGATAGCCTCTGATTTCGGCTCACGGAGCCTCAACTCTTCTGTGAACCTTACTCCGTGAGCGATCTTACCTTGGATTGAACCCCAACTTCACTAATCTTGAACTTCAAGAGATTTCGAGTTTAATAATCTTCAACACTTAATTCACAATAGAACACAACACATAATTTGTCTGGACTAACTTCCGAGTGGCAGTTCGAGAATCTGGTTTCCGCTCCCGGGTCTGCAACACCTCTTAGAACATTACTCCATATCCTGGGTCAAGCCCTTACTTCACTTCACTTCATTACTTCACTTAACTTCATCACTTCACTTAACAGTATAACTGGACGTATTTCTTCCGCTGAATCAACTTCAATGTGACAGCTGGTAACTGGGCGCCCTCTTATCAACTGTTTGTTTTCCTTGCCGGCCAGCTTTGAAAACATTACCTGGAAGAGTGTTCTTTCTAAGATAACAACTGAAACCTTCCTACAGGTTTACACCCGAACGGAGCAGGATTCTTCTTAGACCGTCGTCTCTCTGAATTTTATTAAATATTAACTTCTTTTGTAATAGTTTAGAATAACCTTGTTCTGTAATTATTCCTTGGAATATTTTGTGATTTTAACTTCCGTATTGTATAATTTTGTTATGTTTATGTTAAGCAGGTTTTGGTATACCACTGGTTTTAATTTTAAACAGATTCCTTCATTCACTATTTCATTCAATTCCCTCTTCAAACCCACATCACAGAAACCTACTTCCTTTTATCCTACCCTTATATAACTTCTCAAAATAAAATTAAGACCCTAAATGTTCACCCTGCTATGGTGATAAAAGACTTAGAGTTATATTCTGGTTCTTGTAGTTTAATTTTTAATACTTATTATTGTATAAACACTAAGAAAATAATTAACGCATGTATATATGATCTAATTTTAAGAGACAATAATGAAAATTGTATGGATTTAGAACTTCCAAAAAGTAAAACAATTTTTAAATATGTAAAAATCATTAACCAATATCTATTATATAACGTGTCCCACTTTACCATTAAGAAAAAATCTCAATATCTAATTATTCACCCAAAATCGACAACTTTACTAAAACTGGAAGAATTCGAAAGCTTACCGGATGTCGGAGGCATCCACCAATTTTTAGAAAGCGAACCCCTAAAGTTAAGTTTAGGAGAAGCGCCTCGAACCCACTTACTTAACATATCCTTCGAAGAACTCCACGACTTCAACATAAAAATGACACCATTAGACCTCTTAGACGAAGGTCAACACCACTCACACGTCTATATTTACATCTGCTTAGCAGCATTACTAATGCTGATACCTATGCTGCCCTGCATAAGCCTTGTCAAATCCCTCTACCAAAGGTCACGAAAAAACCGTCCATCCTCAGAAGGCAAGCCAGATCCAGCCATACCCCTTGTAACTGTGCAAAGCGTCTTGGCACCTCTCAGAAAGGCACCTCCCTCTTCTCCGCCGCTATTGAGTGCAGCCCTCCAGACCGCACCGCTTTAATTCGCTCATTAGGACACTTCACGCTTAAAAAGGGAGGAGCTACAGAAAACATTGTAAACACAGCTAAGACTTAGATTTAATAATAGATTTAAGAATTTATGTTAAGAGATCATTTTTGTAGGGTAATTTAAATAGTTGTAACTAATGCTTCAAATTAGTCAACAAATCGAATTTTTAAATAACATTCATAATTTTTAATTCTATTTTATTTTATTTTATTCATTTGTTTATTTATTTATTTTTTTTCTCTTTGAATTTATAAGAAGTAAAAAATACACACTATTTACGTTTAAATGATCCCCAATGTATATCAATAATATAATTTAGGAATTGAAATTTTAATTTGTTAAAATTGTTTCATATATAATACATTTATTTAAGTTTAGATTAAAAATATGTTATCATCATAAATAACTGTGTAATTTGTTAACCCTCTTTAGCCCAAGGATGCATATTTTTGAACCACAGTGATTTCAACCACTAATACCTCTGTGTCGGAGGTCTAGTAAGCCATATATGACTTTTAAAAAATTAATTCATCATCTCATTGTTTTTCAAAAGCGTTTCAAAAGTATGTATTTTGAGAGATACATCGGGCACGTAAGTTTTTACACCTGTATCTTGAGAGATACATCGGGCACGTAAGTTTTTACACCTGTATCTTGAGAGATACATCGGGCACGTAAGTTTTTACACCTGTATCTTGAGAGATACATCGGGCACGTAAGTTTTTACACCTGTATCTTGAGAGATACATCGGGCACGTAAGTTTTTACACCTGTATCTTGAGAGATACATCGGGCACGTAAGTTTTTACACCTGTATCTTGAGAGACACATCGGGCACGTAAGTTTTTACACCTGTATCTTGAGAGATACATCGGGCACGTAAGTTTTTACACCTGTATCTTGAGAGACACATCGGGCACGTAAGTTTTTACACCTGTATCTTGAGAGACACATCGGGCACTTAAGTTTTTACACCTGTATCTTGAGAGATACATCGGGCACGTAAGTTTTTACACCTGTATCTTGCGAGATACATCGGACACGTAAGTTTTACACCTGTATCTTGAGAGATACATCGGGCACGTAAGTTTATACACCTGTATCTTGAGAGATTCATCGGGCACGTAAGTTTTTTACACTTGTATCTTGAGAGATACATCGGGCACGTAAGTTTTTACACCTGTATCTTGAGAGATACATCGGGCACGTAAGTGTATATACCTGTATCTTGAGAGATACATCGGGCACAAACCACATCCCCGGCCGCCTACATATAGGTACTGAAAAAAATGAGGGCTGAAATAAAACACACTTTCATTTTTTTAAAAAAACTTTATAAATAAAATTATATTGTACATATTTATTTTCAACTAAAAAAGCTTTATTTAAATAAAATTATATTGAAATATTTATGTAATACTAGATCACAGATAAATTATCTTTGTGAATATTGATTCGCTGGGACAGCACCTCTTCTTCCACGTTCTCATCATCTTATTCCCCACCAGAAGGAATTCTCTCTTTTGGGACGATGGGGACGAGGGATATTATACGCCGTGTTCTTGACGAGAACATTGCTTTCTGTAAAATCGAAAAATTATAAATGAATAACTTAACAATTTTGGTAAAAGAACTCTTTTTGTAGTAAAACACATGCCCACTGTATCTTCCAAGATACATTTTTAAATTACATATCAATAACAAATTAGGAAAAATAATCCGTCAAATTTTGAAGAAACTAAAGCAAAACAATCATAATTTATAGTAAATAATAAAAATTCATCAAAAAGAAATAGAAAATCCAATAAATTTAATCAAGAAACTTACCATCTGTCCAGACTGCATCATTCACCGGTCTCTTCACAACACAGAAAACAAAAATATTTTTTTATAACCTTTTCGATTGAAACCTTTGTCAACCACAGCTATCTTCATAAAAACAAGAAACAGCTAATTCAACAGTTTCATTTTCAATTGCTGTATAGAACCTGCCAATTTTTAAAAAAATAAATAAATGATGTATCTTATAGGATACATCGGGCTAAAGAGGGTTAACGTCAAATTTTATTAGTAGGCTAAAAGATATTTTTAGACAAAATGTCCAAGTTGTTCCAAAATAAACAGAGAAGCTCAGCAAAACCAATGGACAGTGAAAGAAATTTCACGAAGTCACCGCTTTTTTTTTTTTTTTTAAAAAAAAAAAAGCACCTGATCCTGCACCGTCGCTACAGTCCGCAGCTTCATCTTCACCTCTTTGCTGTTCGTGAGGACACTTCACACTTAAGAAGGGAGGAGTTATATCTATATGAGTCACACTGTCATATCTACATGTGTTACACGGGAAACTCACACTAAGATACGCGACATGTGAATCATCTAAAGATATGTGACCCAGCTATCTCCAGTATCTTGACCCTAGGCCATATAAAAGGACCTACCCAGCAACAAGGGAACACTTGAGTAGCCAGACTTCGACGTAATATAGTAATAAGATCCTCATTGTAATTCTTTTGTATTTAGTCTTTGAAAATATACTTTAAGTCTTATTGAGTTCGACTACTTATTTAACTCTAGAACAGGTGTACTAAAGCAGAAATACGACATATCATATTCTTCAAATCTTTTAGGTAGATGAACTTCTCTTCTTTGCCTATCTTGAGCAATACTTTCTTCTCTTAAAAATTGATCATCTTCGTCTTCTCTTTCTTCTGGTATATCCTTTTTAATTTCAACTTGATTGTTCATATTTTCCTCTAAATTCATTGTCTCTCCTTTTTCTTCTCTATTTACAGGTATATTTACATTCATATCTTATTTCTCAACATTATCATCCTGTTCATATAACTTATTATTATTTACATTATTATTCATTAAAATATCATAATTGTCTAATCCATTCTCTCCGTAATATGGTTTAGGAATAACTTTTACATCTCGTGATATTCTAATTCTTCTTTCTAAAGGCATCCATATTCTAAAAGCCTTATATATCTCGGAATATCCACAAAAACGCCTTCTGTAGCTCTTTGGTCAAATTTTCCTCTTTTCGGATTATTATTAATTATGAATGCTTTTGAACCAAAAATGTGAAAGTGTCTCGCCGACGGAGTTCGGCCTACCCAAATTTGGAATGGTGATTCACTGCTTCTGCCCACAATGATGGTGGTGCTATTAAGTGCTACTAGTGTATTAGGTAAATTAATTAAATCTATACCTGAATCAATTTTTACGTCACCTGTACCAGTAATTGACGCTTCTTGATCCTCTGATGCTAGCTTTAATGTTCCATATGTCTCATCTTTTAGCTGACTAAATTTAAACTTATTTGAACACATGTGTGAGGTACAAACACCAGACTGAATTTACAAACACCAGAGTAACATAGTATTGAAGTGAATGAAGTGAATTCACTTCAATACTATGTTACTGCGAACCTCTAATTTAGAATCTGATGATGGCTAATAATTAGCCGAAACCGGTTATTTGTCAATACAAATACTTTGTGTGAAGACTAAAAGTTTTATTTTATTTGAATGAATGAATGAATTGTTATATTTTCACCATTATGTTGTTACATAACATTTTCCTTTTTTTTTTAAGTACATGTGAATTACACTGTTTATTCATAAATACATAATACAAATATTGACTGAAAATAACTATAATATAAAAATAAATAATTAGATAATTTATGGTGAGGACCCTCAGTAGAGAAAAGAAACTCTAGAGCGAGGGCCCTGTCTCTCAATGTTTTTAATAAATATTTATATCTACGTCAGAGTAAGAGTACGGAGTCAGTAATAGTATTGGTATGGTTAATGTATTTTTGTTTTTGTTTATTTTTATAATTAAATCAGAGTAAATAAGTATGTTTTTAGTTTGTGTTTAAATGAATGAAAATAGTTGATATTTTTAAGATAGTATGGAAGTTGATTGTAATGTTTTGATCCTAGATACGTAGCGTGTCTTTGTTTTTTTGTTGTATTGAATTCACTTCATTCACTTCAATACTATGTTACTCTGAACATCTAATTTAGAATCTGATGATGGCTAATAATTAGCCGAAACCGGTTATTTGTCAATACAAATACTTTGTGTGAAGACTAAAAGTTTTATTTTATTTTCCTTTCAAAATGATAATAAGTAAATATCACACATTGGAGAAACAAACAGTTGGTGATCTCAATATATGCATTTGAAAATTGCGAAATATGCACTTAAAATATGCAACATATCCCAAATATATGCACTCAAATATGCACTTATCCCAAATATATGCACTCAAATTTTCACAACGTTTTGAATAGCGAGCCTGTGGGGTTTGTTTACGGTGCGTTTTTATACATTTTATTTTATAAAATTGTTAATAACTTTGGTTGTAATTAATATTTTTCGATGAAACCAAGCCTACAAATTGCGCAACATGTTTGCGCTCATCTCTGAAAAAAATTAATCGATATCGCTTAGCCAGTTTTGCGCCTATAAAGTTAAACTGGGGCGACAGACATACATACATCCACACATACACGAAAAAAGTTAAGGCCGGCTTCGGTTTTCAGAATGTATAAAATGAAAAAGTATCCAAACATTTTTCAATTCTTACCAATGTACAGACAAAACTTTAATTTTATATATATAGATTTTATACGTCTTTATTAGAGATTTCTATACATTATGTACTATATATTACAATAGTTATATTTATCTGTTATATATATATATATATATATATATATATATATATATATATATATATATATATATATATATATATATATATATATATATAACAGCACTGTAATACCGTGTTTGCACACTGCAATAGGCTACACAATTTGTGAGAGACACCAAGGGATGTCCCACGCAAGCGTGACACATAGGAACTGTTCCAACATCAGACATTACGTCATTAAGATGTTGGCTCGGCATTACGCCATGTCCTGCATCGTTTCTTCGCGTCCGACTCATCAGGGGCCCGACAATGCCCACCCAATTCTGGACCTATACCAGATAGAAAATCAGATATAGGGCTTATCAGAGACGAGCGTGCTCTTATCTTGCCAACATCTTAATGACGTAATGTCTGATGTTGGAACAGTTCCTTTGTGTCACGCTTGCGTGGGACATCCCTTGGTGTCTCTCACAAATTGTGTAGCCTATTGCAGTGTGCAAACACGGTATTACAGTGCTGTTATATATATATATATATTTATATATATATATATATATATATATATATATATATATATATATATATATATATATATATATATATATATATATATATATAAAACACATAAATATAACTATTGTAATATATAGTACAAAATGTATAGAAATCTCTAATAAAGACGTAAAAAATCTATATATATAAAATTAAAGTTTTGTCTGTACATTGGTCAGAAGCGATATCGATTAATTTTTTTCAGAGATGAGCGCAAACATGTTGCGCAATTTTTAGGCTTGGTTTCATCGAAAAATATTAATTAGAACTAAAGTTATAACCAATTTTATAAAATAAAATGTATAAAAACGCACCGTAAACAAACCCCACAGGCTCGCTATTCAAAACGTTGTGAAAATTTGAGTGCATATATTAGGGATAAGCGCATATTGAGTGCATATATTTGGGATAAGTGCATATTTGAGTGCATTTATTTGGGATATGTTGCATATTTTAAGTGCATATTTCGCAATTTTCAAATGCATATATTGAGATCGTGTGATATTTACTCATCATCATTTTGAAAGGAAAATTATTGAAAAAAGCACTAAAGGATTGAAAACTTCAATTGAATTTATTAGTTCTCAGTACGACGTCCTTCTACAAGAGATAAGAGAACTCACTGAAAAAAATAAGCAGTTAGAAAAGGAAAATGATCAACTGAAATCAGAAGTAGACAACCTGAACCAGTACTCGAGAGTGGATAACATTGTCCTCTGTGGAATCCTAAGTACTCCCAATGAAGACGTCTACACAATCCTAGGCAAAACAGTTGATATTATTGGAATTAATCATAAGGAAGAAGATATAAGCATCGCCCACAGAATTCCAACGCGTAATAAAGAACTCCTAGGCCGATTGTGGTCAAATTTGTTCAGAGAAAGAAGAAAGAAGAATGGCTCAAAGCTTTTAGACGAATTTCTAGAGAAGATGGAGAGCCTGGGGTATCAACGAAGAAGCTTTCAGAGCATCTTCCTAATGGTCGAATTTTCCTTTCAGATCATTTGACACCGGCAACTAGAGAACTCCTCAACAGAACCAGGTTTACTGCAAGGGAGAAAGGATACAAGTATGTATGGTATTCGGGAAAAATTCTTGTCAGAATAAACGATGGAGAAAGAGCTTTTATAGTAAGACATGTTTCTGATCTAAATAAACTTTAAACCTTCATATATATATATATATATATATATATATATATATATATATATATATATATATATATATATATATATATATATATATATATATATATATATATATATATATATATATATATATATATATATATATATATATATATAAAAAAAAAAATTACTATGTTTTTAAGTTTCTCTTATATGAATTCTAGTCATAATGAAATAAAATGTAGCTTAATGATAAAAATAGGGTTGGGTACAGTATATCTTTTGTATCAATACAAGGTTAGATTTATGTTTATGTGTATAATATATAATGTGAAAACGGGGATGAATAATGTGGGTGTGTATATAAAAATAACATGGAGGTCAAGTCTCATGTCTATGTGTCTAAATCTACTGCTGGGAACATTTTATTTAACTGTTATATTATGTTTTTTAATTGTAGCGTCTTATTTAATTGTCTTGTTCAATGTATTACTGGTAGCGTGGGCCTTTAACAATATGTTATACGTGGTAACTGTGCATTGTTTGTGGTGACAGTAGAGGAGCTAAATTTGATTCTTTTAATATTTTAAGGTTTTAGAGCTTAATCAAACGTTTTAATTCTTTATCACTTGTTTTTATTTATCCAATGTTAATTTTAAAATTACATTTATTTATTTATACAACTAGTATAATTATTTTAAATTTATTAAAATTGTTATATTTACTTTCACGTTTTAATGTTATAGACAATTCTAATATAACAATAATTATTAATATTATGATTTATTCTTTTTTATCATTTAATCTGTATACTTATGCTATCTATTTATTTAAAATCTATCTGATATGAATACACAGTTTTTAAATTCATTAGACTCGTTTAATCGAATTGATGAATTAATAACTACTGACTACAAACTTGATGGACTAAAACATGATTCAGTCACGTTACTACACACTAACATAAGATCAATAGCAAAAAATTACGACTCACTTATAATACTCCTACAAAATCTAGACAAAAACATTGACATTATAATCTTAACCGAAGCTTGGCTGAAACAGTATGACAGTTATTTCGATATGGACGAGTACACGGCTTATTACGATACAGGATGCAGTAGAGCTGAAGGTATCGGTATCGTAGTACTCTGTAGGAACAATATCGAAGTCTTAAATTCTCTAAACAGACCGATAAAGGGATGCAACATTCTGACTTTTCAAATAAAAATATACAACAAACAATTTACTCTGACTTCTATTTACAGATCCAGTGAAATTAGCTGTGACGACTTTCTAACTAATCTAGACTCTTTCTTAACTGACAACATCACAACAAACCACATAATTGCAAGAGATATTAACATAGACCTACTTACTGACAGTTCCATAAAAAATACTTACTTAAATACACTCAGCAAATTTGGATTTGTTAGTTTCATTAATAATGTAACAAGGAAAACTGATGACGCTGAAACATGCATAGACCACATCATGGTAAAATACAAAGACAACCAGCAACAACTTACATCTTTCATTCTACAAATAAAATTACCGATCATTACCTGACAGGACTATCTCTAGATTTAAACAAACAGCAAGGACAAACGCTAACAAACAAACAATTACCATAACAAAAACGGATGAAAGCATTGCAATCCTAGGCAAAACAGTTGATATTATTGGAATTAATCATAAGGAAACTGATAACTCTGCTTGAAGGCTTGAACTGGGATATCTTGTACACATATACAGTAGGGTGGGTCGAAAAAACACTTTTTTCGAGATCGTAACCACCGTACCTCTAAAAACTTGCCATTTCATGAGAAAACCCCGAGGAAAAAATTTGAGCCAAATCGGGCACCCCCTAGGTCTCCCGCTGGGGGGTCAAAGTTTTTAAATTTTTGAAAAAACACGATTTAAACTAATTTTTTGTGCTTTTTTACTATGTTAGTCATTTTTAATCTATGTTTAAGGCATCTTTCTATAATCTACAATTGTTTTTGTATAAGAAAATGCCTTTATGTGATAAAAAAATAAATAATACGATGTAACATAACAAATGACATACATAATAATTAAGGTAAAATTCCCAAAACGTCAAAATTAAACTATTTTTCAATTTTAGGTTGCATCTCCTAGCTTATTTTTTACTTATAATGCTACAAATCAAAAACAATTATCAGAACTTACCACGAGAAGGTATTTTCAATTCGAATTCCACCTAATAACCCCCCCCCCCTCATTTTGATTGAAAAGTTAAATGTTGAACTTTCAATTAGTGCTAATTAAATTTGAGAATTTTATCATTATATACAACTAAACACAAACTATTTGTTTTAATCTACTATAGCAATATATACAAGACTAATATTTTACTGATATATATTATACAAATTAATACTTAAATTTTAACGTCATTATACAAACTTAAAATTACAAAATTAAAATAATATGTCTGATTAAATGTTTTATAATCTAAACTCTAAACGGAAAAATCTTTTTTACCCTCGAATTTAGGCATTTTTTCCCCTATGGTTTAATGTCTACAAAATTCGGTTAAAAGCCTGTATTCAATACAGAATCAACTGTGATTAATCGTATATTAAAGTACCATAAAAAAAAAAAAAAAAAACAGTTGAAGAAATGTGCTTTGAAAAAAGAAAATAAAAAAAATTCATTCACTGTGGTTCATGTTAAAATAATTCATTGATGAATCGAAGAAATTATTTGTATATGTTCCTGCAAATATAAGGATTTTTCTCGTTGTAATTGCAGTAAGGAGAAAAGAGTGCCTTTAAACGAGCGTGCTTTTTTAACATATCAGAGCACATCATGAAATATGGTCATGGGAACAATTGATGGAAGCACTACAAATCAATTGAGAAAAAGAGCTTTAAGAAATGAGAGAGATCTCAAAACATTTAGAGCAAAAGTCGAGGATAATCTAGATGAAACAGGAACACCGCTTACTTCATCTGAAACTACAGCAACAAGTGCCACTGATTCAGAGTTTGAGGTAAATATCCTGCAAATAAGTAGCCAAATGAGAATACCTCTTCCGACTCTGGCAGAGGTCACTGTAAGAACGGGTGTTTCTAACAGAGCAGCTGCGATGATAGCCTCCACTAACCTTGCTGACGCAGGCATTTTCGATTCTTCTCCATCATGGTGTGATAGATCACAGTTAAGTTCGCTGGGAGAAGCAAGTCAATTATATTGAAATAAAAAAATCGAAGAAAAAACTAAAATTACTTTGACCGGACTATATTTAGATGGCACAAAGGGCGAAAAAGTTAAACTGAAAAAAGAAAGGTACAGTAGAGTCTCGATAATCCGAGCTCCGATAATCCGAGTTTCCAATAATCCGAGTCAAACGATAGTTCTTGAAAGGTAGGAGGGGGAGCGGGTTCCCTGAATTAAACACAATTAGGATAGGGCAGGACAGTGCTGGTAAAGATGGTTCCGTATGATTTCAAGGAATTCCTTTCCTATCTGAGCAGCTGTTTACATTCAAATTCAGGCAAGCCTATTAATTTGTTTCTTTATCTTCAGTTCTAAGTTATATCTTTCACCAAAAGCATCGCGCGACATTTTAATAACGAGAGAACGAAAACATACCGAATTTCCTGGTAAATCTGCACCATTTGGCCCACCAATTTCTTATTGTCCGATTTACTTTAAAAAAAAATTTAACTCTTTCTTTTTATTAAAAACGATTCAGGTTGTACCATCTCGGTAAATTCAATAGTTTTTTTTTGTAAAAAAAAAAAAATACGTAAAAGTGAATTGTATGGTGCTGTTTACAAAATCGAAGTATTTTCAACGGCCGCTTTGTGGTGCTCCGCTCATTTTCTGAAGAAAAAGTACCCTGCTGCATATAGACCAGGTAGAGGTCCAAATCGAAGTACAATATTCGCTTAATTTTCACTTTTACTTTAGCCAAAAAAATAAGTGTCACTTCTTAGAAAAATAAGGGAAGGTTATGGTTAGTTTATGTTAAAATTTGTACTTTTTAGCATAACCTTTCCTTATGTCCCTAAGAAAGTGACTCTTTTACGTATTTTTTTTTACAAAAAACTACTGAATTTACCGAGAGGGTACAACCGGAATCATTTTTAATATGTAAAAAGGATGTTAAAAAACAAAAACAAAATGTAAGTAAATCGGATTATTAGAAATTGGTGGGCCAAATAGTTCATATTTACCCCCTAATGAAAATAAAATTTGAAAGTAACTATCATTTTTAAATAAAGAATTCACATTTTTCGTAAATTTCCAATAATCCGAGTTTTTTAGTAATCCGAGTTACTGCCGGTCCCATCCAACTCGGATTATCGAGACTCTACTGTACAAAGATCCATAAAAAAATTGAGAAAGAGGAAAAGGTTGTACTCCTCCAAGAAACAGGATGTAAATATTTGGACTTGGTAACTCCGTTAAGTGGAACTGCTGAAAGTTTAGTGTCTGCAATCTTTAATTGTTTAAAAGAAAAAATATTGAATATTCAGATTTGTTGGTATTTGGCTGCGATGGAACAAATTTAAATACTGAATAAGAAGAGGTGTCAATATGTCAACTTCATAGCAATGAGTTGCCACTTCGGTATCTAATACAGCATTTGGATGGCAAGACTAAAGGTCCATATATATTGTCTGGGCCAATAGATATAGATATTGAAGTTAGAAAGGATGGATGGAATAAAGTTCTCTCTGCAAGAAACAGGAATTTTGAAAACAAAGAGGCAAGGGTTTTCAAAATTCCTAAAATTAATTTTGATGCCTCAACTTACTTTAATATGATTGACTGGGGCACTATAAAAGTGACTGAACCACCTCTGACAAGAGTCATTTCTACAGATAAGGTCACAGCAGCAGTATTAGACGGTCGAATGTCTCAAACTAATTTAAATTATCCTAGTCATACTCAGGCTGTTGAGCGCTGTGTAAAAGCTGGTTACAAAAGCTTCCAGTGATATTCATAAAGCAGAGGATCGTCATTTCTTTATTCTCCAAACAATAGGTTTATACAATAGTTGTATATAATGATAAAATTCTCAAATTTAATTAGCACTAATTGAAAGTTCAACATTTAATTTTTCAATCAAAATGGGGGGGGGGGGGGGGTTATTAGGTGGAATTCGAATTGCAAATACCTTCTCGTGGTAAGTTCTGATAATTGTTTTTGATTTGTAGCATTATAAGTAAAAAATAAGCTAGGAGATGCAACCTAAAATTGAAAAATAGTTTAATTTTGACGTTTTGGGAATTTTACCTTAATTATTATGTATGTCATTTGTTATGTTACATCGTATTATTTATTTTTTTATCACATAAAGGCATTTTCTTATACAAAAACAATTGTAGATTATAGAAAGATGCCTTAAACATAGATTAAAAATGACTAACATAGTAAAAAAGCACAAAAAATTAGTTTAAATCGTGTTTTTTCAAAAATTTAAAAACTTTGACCCCCCAGCGGGAGACCTAGGGGGTGCCCGATTTGGCTCAAATTTTTTCCTCGGAGTTTTCTCATGAAATGGCAAGTTTTTAGAGGTACGGTGGTTACGATCTCGAAAAAAGTGTTTTTTCGACCCACCCTAATATACAGGCGCACATCAAGCCACTAAATACCTGATTAACAATCTAAAATACAATATACAACTATGCACATCAACAGTGCAAACATATGTAACTTGCAAGAAAAAGAAGCTCAAGCCCTGGATTACCAGCGGACTGGTGAAATCTATTAGACGCAGAGACAATTTACGCAAAACCCTTGACAAACAGCCCTTTAACATCGCTCTAAAAACCAAATATGTTAAATACAAAAATATGCTAACTAAATTAATTTGGAAGACAAAGATTCAATATTTTCAGGATAAGCTACCGAAAAAACAATCTAGATTCAGCACAGATATGGAAAGTAGTGAACCAATGTCTCAATAGAAAGAAATTCGTTGAAAATAAAATATCAAACATAACATATGATAATGTGACCCATACTGACACCCTAGAGATTGCAAATCAACTTAATAATTTTTTTGAAAATATAGGAAAAATCTAGCAAAAGAAATTAAAATTAGAAACAATAGAAAAGCTGAAAAAACTAAAATACAGGACCCCTACAACGTCGACGATATCTTGACTGAATTTGAACCGATTACTAAAAATGAAATTAAACAACACATTAACAGTTTGAATCTGACACTTCCTCTGGGACTGACGGGATCAAAGCTCAATATTTAAAATCTGCACATATCAACTTGATAACTCCACTAACCTATATCTCTAATTTATGTGTAAAACAGGGAATATTCCCAGACGTACTGAAAGAGGCTGTAATTACTCCACTACACAAACAGGGAGACAAAACTGACCCGTCCAATTATAGACCCATATCAATAGTTTCTAATATCTCTAAACTACTCGAAAGATGTATAAAGACGAGATTGATAAAGTATTTAAACAAAAATAAAATTATTTCCCCAAATCAGTCCGGTTGTATGGAAAATAAGAGCACATCTGACGCAGTTTACAGACTAACAGATTATGTTACCAAAGATTTAGATGTGGGTAACAAATCAATGGCTGTTTTTATTGATTTAAAAAAGCGTCTGATACTGTTTCCCATGAAAATCTACTCGACATACTCAACTCAATAGGAATACGAGGAACATGTTTAATTTTTTTTAAAAGCTATCTCACTAATCGAAAACAGCAAGTAAAAATAGAAGGTAAATTTAGTAAGTCAGTTAATGTAAATTTTTGAACCCCCCAGGGAACGGTGATCGTGCCCTGGCTTTTATTAATTTACGTAAATAATCTGTTAAAATTAAAAAATAGTTACTCAGAGATATTTTCCTTTGTGGAGACACCCTTGTTTATTTCAGGGGAAATACCTGGAACGAAGTCTTTCAGAAAGCTTCCACAGGAATGACTCAAATTCACTCCTGGTTCGACAATAACTTACTAACACTAAACTTGACTAAAACTAAGTATATGACTTTCTCACACGACATAGGAGGACAGCCACCCCCAGACACCACCAAATTAATCTTACACGAACCATTCTGTACACAACCACAAAACTCCACTTGCCTCTGTAGCTCTGTAATAGAAAGAGTAGACTCAATTAAATACCTTGGAGTAATCATAGACTGCCACTTAAACTGGAAACTACACATCAACTGGTTAGTTAAAAGAATAAGAAAAAGTTTTACACTTTTGTTCAAATACGACAATTTGCCAATAAATCTACTCTGAAAATATTATACCACGCACTAGTTGAGTCAATATTAAATTATTGCATTATCGCTTGGGGAAGCGCCACCGATGCATCTTTAAAATCAGTAACCACAGTTCAGAAAACAATAATAAAAATAATCATAAAAAATCCACGTCGTTACCCTTCTGAAATGTGTTTTACAGATATTAATGTGCTACTGATAAATCTCCTATTCAAGAAAGCAGTTTTATTGCAATTTTTTAAAGAAGATAAAAAGAAAATTTACCATAATTATTTCACACGTTTAAAAAAATCAAATACAGTTCAAGTTCCATGCTGCAATACAACAAAAAAACAAAGACACGCTACGTATCTAGGATCAAAACATTACAATCAACTTCCATACAATCTTAAATATCAACTCTTTTCATTCATTTAAACACAAACTAAAAACATACATATTTACTCTGATTTAATTATAAAAATAAACAAAAACAAAAATACATTAACCATACCAATACTATTACTGACTCCGTACTCTTACTCTGACATAGATATAAATATTTATTAAAAACATTAAGAGACAGGGCCCTCGCTCTAGAGTTTCTTTTCTCTAATGAGGGTCCTCACCATAAATTATCTAATTATTCATTTTTATATTATAGTTATTTTCAGTCAATATTTGCATTATGTATTTATGAATAAACAGTGTAATTCACATGTACTTAAAAAAAAAAAAAGGAAAAATGTAATGTAACAACATAATGGTGAAAATAAAACAATTCATTCATTCATTCAAATAAAATAAAACTTTTTAGTCTTCACACAAAGTATTTGTGTTGACAAATAACCGGTTTCGGCTAATTATTAGCCATCATCAGATTCTAAATTAGATGTTCAGAGTAACATAGTATTGAAGTGAATTCAAGGCTGCGAACCTCTAATTTAGAATCTGATGATGGCTAATAATTAGCCGAAACCGGTTATTTGTCAATACAAATACTTTGTGTGAAGACTAAAAGTTTTATTTTATTATCCTTTCAAAATGATGATGCATATATTGAGGATTTTAAGTGCATATTGATCCGAACTCTTCTAATCATATAAATATATAACTGTGACGTACCTTTAAACATTTTTTTTTTTAATTAGTAAAAAAGCGAAAAAGTCTTCGGCTTGTGTTACCAGGAATAAGGTTGAACTGTTAGTGTGGCCTGTGGCGCAGACACGGTTTCCGAGGGTCTTTATACCTTCGGAGCTCCCTTGTGTTTTAATAGAGCCATGACGCAATACCTGCGTCACGTTGCGCGCGCGTTTGCACGCGTCATGACGCAGTCGTATCCGTCAGTGGCGCTGAACGCTCGCCTTGAGATAAGGCAAGAGCAGCCTCGAGCAGGCTCAGAAGATGGATGGATGACCGCTTCTGACCACACCTCTGGGTTTAATTCCCGGACCGGGCCCCCCGTTCAATGCCCACCCAGCATTGTTTAAACAAATGGGAAGCTCCTCGAAAGAGTGCCGCCACTAGGTTTCGATTAGAGACGGAGTTCCATCAGTTTATCATATTACTATTATTATTAGTGTTAAATACAGGGTGGCGCAAAACTACCGTTATGGTTTGAATGTTTAATAACTTTTTAAATTTATTTATATTTATTATTTTTATTTCAGAATTTTGTGAAGAAAACTTGGGGAATTTGAAATGGAACACTACACAACAGAACAGCGATCAACAATTGTTGAATTTTATTTTGAAAATCAACGGTCAATTGTTTTGACTCAGCGTGCTTATCGTCTTTTTTTTAATGTGCGTACTGGACCTTCAGCACCAACAATAAACGTCCTGGTTGCAAAAAACGGCGATAAGCACGCTGAGTCAAAACAATTTACCCTTGATTTTCAAAATAAAATTCAACAATTGTTGTTCGCTGTTCTGTTGTGTAGTGTTCCATTTCAAATTCCCCAAGTTTTCTTCACAAAATTCTGAAATAAAAATAAAAAATATTAATAAATTTAAAAAGTTATTAAACATTCAAACCATAACGGTAGTTTTGCGCCACCCTGTATATATGAGGGGTGATATTTTATAAAAAAAAATAAATATATATATATATAATGGCATGTTGTCCAAAAGGTCCACCCCCCGGAACCTATCTTTAAATTGGACCTTCTTATGGTTTACCCTTATAGGCAGACAAGGAAGGAGCTATTCAAAGTCATTTGTATTTAGGCAGGTTTAAACCAGTCCACCGAGATGACCATTTTGGAACGAAGTTCCTTATGCCACGTTCTGGAGCCCGGGAGTAAATCCGAAAAAAACGACCAAAATCACCGTCACGCTAAAAGCGTCACGATAACTTGTGTAAAAAATGACCGACTTAGTTGAAATTTGGTACACATGTTCATTTTACCAATGCCCAGGACAGGTTCGTTGGACAACGGTATCCGCCCAAGTGTTCACGCGCAACGCTCGCGTAAACGTAAGCTTCAAATTTAAAATTGGAATTTTAGGACGGGAAACAATTCTAACTTTATCTATTTACCTTTTAACCGCCATTGTTCCATTTATGGAACATGCACTTCAACATTTTTTTAAAATTATTTACTGATTATATTTTGGGGAACTTGACTATTGTAACTGTTTTTATGATCCTTGTTTAACTAGTGGCATTTTTGTTTTTCATATTTGAGGGTTTAAAATATTTTTTACAATTTTTTAAAAATTAGCAATTTTAAGGATTTTGATCACATATTATTTTTTATCTAAATATTACGAATATATATTGGGTCCCTAATTTTTTTGTATACTTAGAGATTATAATAGAACAGTAAAAAAATCATTTTTATAAACAAATATAAGCAAGGAACTTCTGAGGTCGAAGTGAAAAAGCATGTTCCATAAATGGAACAATGGCGGGTAAGGTAGACACACAGTGTAGCATGGAACATGTATAGTATACTGTTCCTTGCCTTCTCTACCTTTATCTGTTTTATAATAAATTATATACTACTATATTGATTTGCTGATTTTTATACGTATTAAATAGAATACTTTATACTATTTGTATTTTAAGTATCTTTCTTAATAATCCGGCAGGTAAAATTAGGGAATTAGTTGAAATCTATACTCTTATAGATTATTTTTGTTTTTTTTACTATAAGCTTATTTCACTTTGAATGTATTACAGTAGTACTGTGATCTTTATCTGTGTACTAAATATTGATAGGGCATGCTTCTTAACGGGTTGGTAACATAGGATTATGAAAAGAGGAAGGATGAAGGAATGGGATTACTTACCTGTGGATGGGGATTGACCTAAACTTGGAATGGGATAAACCCTTTATTTTTAAAGAACTTTAAATCTTTCATGGAAAATTGCAAAAACTTATAAATATTTACAGGAAAATAATCTCCTAATAGAAGCCGCTTTCCTTTCAACAATCTGTCCCGCTCAATTTACAAATTCCCCATGAGCTTCTAACCGCCTCCCTCCACCTTTTAATCTGGGTGCATAACGGTTCTCTTATTATAGCTTTAAGTGTATGCAAAAAGGAATACTATTCATATAAGATCTTGAAAACCTATAGTGTTTAGGGATATAAAAAATAATTTTCACCTTATGGATAATTCCAAACTAAAACAAGGAGACAAATTAGAAAAAAATTCAACCATTTTATGACGAGTTGAAAAAACAATTTATGAAATTCGGCATTTTTCATGATCGAGTGTCAATCGACGAATCAATGGTCCCTTACTATGGTCACCATTCATGTAAAATGTTAATTCACGGTAAACCCATAAGATTCGGGTTCAAGATCTGGATGCTTTGTTCATCAAATGGCTACCCGTATAATATGGAAATATACGCCAGTAAGAAAACAGACGCTGCTCCTCAGACTCCTCTTGGTACAAGAGTAGTAAACGATCTTCTTGCCGTTATAGAAGAACCTCGCCAAGTAGAAGTTTTCTTTGACAATTTTTTTACATCGTATGATTTATTGCAAGATCTCCGTACGAAAAATTTCAAGGCAACAGGAACAATAAGAGAAGGGAGAATATCAACATGCCCTCTCATATCTCAAAAAGATATAAAAAGGAGAGACCGAGGGAAATTCGATTATTTGAGTGACGGTTCAGTTTATGTTTGTCGATGGAACGACAATGCTGTGGTGACTATAGCGTCAAATTACGCTTCCCATTTACCAATGAGAACTGCTAAAAGATATTCAAGAGGGAAAAATAAAAGAATTGATGTAGACCAACCTAGCCTTGTTGGAGATTACAATAAAGGAATGGGAGGAGTTGATGTATTAGATCGGATGCTAGGTTCTTATCGCCTAAGATCTAAGAAATGGTGGTGGAACTTGTTTGCAAACGGTTTGAATATGGCTGTTGTTGCAGCTCGGCTTCTGCACAAAGGTATATAAAAATACTTCAATGGTAGTTAATTATTTCTCATTTAGAAGAGAAATTGCTATGGCGTTGCTACGAGTGGCCCCCGGAAGGATGGTCCCAAATCAGGACAACTTTTTTTTCAACAAAAGTAATGCTTATATGAAATTGTATGAGTTTATCAAAAAAAATTCTGTTGGGGGGGGGGATGGTATAGGGAGATATTTATTTTTATAGTATGTAGTTTTATTAGCATGTTGATAATTAAAATTTTTTGTTTATATGTATATATATTTTTTTTGGGGGGGGGGGGGGGGTGGCTTTAATATGAAAAGAGAGGGGGTGGGGATCTAACTAATAATATATTAAATAATAATATTAAATTAAACAAAATATTTAATTAATTATTGTATTTATGTGGTCTTTATTCTTGTAACCCAAGTCCCGCCATTGTTCCATAAATGGAACATAAAAGAAAATGGTGAAAAATTAAATTTTTTGAAATTTTTTTTTTTGAAATTTCATAAGTAAAAAATAAGAAAGCCGAATTGCAAAAAAAATCAACAAAAAAACAAAAAAATCATTATTTTTTAGGGCGGCGTTTAAAGGGTTAATGAGACAAACAACTTTTATAAATAATTTTTTTTAGTAAAACTAACACCGACTCTGTTATGAAGTGATAAAGATCGCTAAATTTATAAAAGCGGACCTAAACGTTTTAAATAAAGAAAACAAAGTTTTTACCGATATCTTATGTTCTAACGTAACGATTTTAATAAAACTTAATAACATCGTCTAAAGTACAATTGAAACAGGCATGTAAAATTTCAACCTGATATAAGCAGCAGTTATTTTACAGTGACGTGATATATTTTACAATTTTTAAAAGTTGATGGTTTAAGTGTGGGGTTTGTAGTTAGTCTAGGTGGAATATTGAGTGATTCCCCCTCTACTATACTTGGTTTGGTATCCTTTCGAGCCCAATCCCAACTCTTCTATCATTCCATCTCTCTCTCACTATACTCTCTTTCTCTTACTCCTTCTTCCTATCAAACTCGCTATTTTATCCACAAATAAAACGCTTTATTTCAATTATTGTTTCTATCATTGAGAAAAGTATTCGTATATTATTTAAAATGGAAAGTGCACCAAGAGAATCCTCAGATATTGAAAGTGTCGACTGTGTTAAATTATTAACCAGTAAAACTGTAAATATATAAGTATAAATTGATGTAATAAAATAATATTGCTCATAAGCGGATCAAGGATTTTTGTAAAAAGATTTATGTAATAATTTTACTAATAATAATTTTCTAATTGAGTCAAAAATATTTATTGGAACGAGTAGTTAGCAACGTATACGTACTTAGCAGTGTGATTTTATATTTAATGAAAAATGTAAGGAACTTCGTTCCTACCGGGTGTCCCGCGACACCACACATATTTTTATTATCTGCTGCGGCGATAACAAAAGATTTTCCCCCTTTTCCTTCACAGCATCTAGGCCTTTGTATAGTTGCTAGAGTGATTTTCGGACCGTGTAACAGAAATTATAATTCAAGAACCAGCCAGAACGGATCGATTACGAAACACCACCTTCAGCTTGGTTTTAAGGGTAGAACCACTTAGGCTAGAGTGAAGAGCTTCCATCTCAGATGGTTCGGTCATATCTACAATGGAGGTTCCTATATCAGGCACTAGATGTGAAAATAAAAGGGAGAAGGCCCCAAGTAGGAAGACAGACCAACTGGACAGACAATAACAAGTCCTCCTTGCCGCATTGCACATTTGGAAGCGAAGTGCCCAGCTGGCGTGAGGCTGGGTCAGCCTGGCGGTCTTTTAGTCAACCCTCTACACAATCTGTTAGAAGAGGGCAGGGCTAGAATGTAAGTAGCCTTCGCGTAACAAAGGTGATTTTTTGTATAGATGGAACCCATATTTTTTACTTTCATATAATTGTTTAAGTAAAATTTTAAACAAATGGTTTTCCTTTTTTTTTTGCTTCCACTATTTTTTTTTTTTTTTTTTACTTCATTTATGAGTTTTTTTTTCGCATTACATCAATAAAGAGAAAGGTTGAAAACAAAAAAAAAAAGTTAAAACTAAGGGAGAATAAAAAGTGTTGGAGGCCGACACTTTAATGAATACACTAACATAATGAGTACTGGACGAAAATTTCATAAATGCAAATAATCTTTGCATGTGAAGTAGCGTTACCCCTGGGAAGGCCGAGGTATTTGCATGTGTTGCGAGGCAAAAGTTTCCCTAGGGCTCTTTCTCCCTCGATATTAGGCCAAAGCCTCTTTCTCTTTTCATCTCACTGAGTTTTTCAACTCCTGAATGATGACTCCTATGGGCTGTATTCATCTCCCTTCAGTCTGCGGCAAACCCCCCTAGACTCCAATCCACCCCCTTATTATGTTTTATTATTAAGAAAAAAAAAGGAGAAACGTAGAACAAGAGCCCTGTCTTTTTAAGAAAAGATGCGAGGGGTGCTACGTCAGGCCGAGTTTTAACTCGTCTTTTTTACGCTTTTCTTTGTTTTTGTTTTTTTAACTGTTCCCCTCTTCTCCCGCTTACTCGTCATCGTCAGTCGTTTAGAAAAATATTAGGAAGAGAGAAAATAAAAAGAGTGTATATAAAGAAGAGAAGCGTTGCTTGTAATTTAACGAACATTCATCTGTCTTAAAAGGCGTGAAGCTTCATTTTTAATTTTCAACCCGCAAGAAAAATAAGTTTCACCCCATATAAATGACTACACCGACATATAAAATTAAATTATTCGTACTAATACTGAAACAAATAAACACCCTTTTATTTTCACCCTTTTGTTTATTTATACATCCATCTTTTATAAAGTTTTTACTGCGAGTACCAGTGGTAATGAACAAGTGAAGAAAATGTTTATGGACAATAAAATAATAGTAACAATAGTAAATAAGTAAAATTATTAAGAAAAAAACAATTTGTATTTGTTTTAATTTAGCTATAAGAATATAACAATTTTGTTTATAGCGAGGAAACAATCGACATGCTCGTCTTTTTAAATACTCAGAAATAAAATGTTATACCATCTTGCTACATTATATTTCACCTAATAAATTCATAATTTACATCATGACAATTTATTAGATAGGTAATAAAGTTTACTAGACTTACTTTATTTCAAGGTACTTCTGTTTTATCTCGTCCACGATTAATTAAATACTCACGGATTTTTAATAACACATTTAAGTCTCACATTTTCTTATGATTTTAATTTTTACGTTCAGAAACCACCATAAAATGTTTTCATTGTTATTTTTTTAAATTTATGCAATATTTGAAATAAGTATTTCGTAACAGAAATTGTGTAAAGCCTCGTTCACACGATGACACTAATGTCGCGACATTTAATGCCGTGACACTGCTTGACACTGAGTGTCATGACACTAAATGTCATGATACTCAGTGTCACACGCCCTCCCAAACTGTTATGACATTTCTTCCAAAATAGCAAAACAAAGCAAAGTAATAATATAATAGTTTTTTTATGTAATGTAAATAATAATATTTAAACTTACAATTTAGTACTTTATTCTATTTATTGTTTTAAAATGGGAGATCTGTTAGCTGGTGTAGCTGATGTAGTTCAAGAAATTGTAAATTTTGAAATAAAAAAGACAAGTAAGCAAAAGCGAAAGTGGGTGAGAGAGTGGATAAGACGTAGGAGCTCGTTGGGAATTTGTAATACTTTATTAGAGGAATTACGAATGGAGGATTCTAAGTCCTTTTGCAATTTTCTTCGCATTGACGAGGGCATGTTTGATGAACTTTTAGAAAAGGTAGGTACCTACCTATATGTTTCGTACTTTTTTCTATACTCTTTGTATTGTAGGTACTTAATGGTTGCTACCGAGCCCCGAGGAATAGCAACGCCTAGCCTTGCTCAGTGGAGACGGGGTGGGCCGTGTGAATTATCTGAGGCTCAATTAATTAACATATACATGTATAAATAAAATTAATACCTGATGGTAAATGGGCGCCACGATATTTCTTCTTTCCAATAACTTTGGATGGGCGAAATAACGAAAGCCCACTCCAAATAGTTCAATATAATGTGAATGAATAATAGTCCAACAACTTTTGCTTAAGGTAATTATATTAAATGAAATTATGAATACCACTACAAAATATAATCGTAACACATAATAAAAATAGTCTTAAAAAAAGAAAGTAAACTTAAGAGCACCAGCCAAAAAAAGTTAATTATCAAAATCAAATGAAATAACTAAGTGACTCGCCACCAAGCACATGGTCACTTAACTCTATATAAAAAAAATAAAATCCGGAAAAAGAAATTCGATGCGTCCATCAATCGATAGTATTACCCACAATGTAGCGGGCAATTCAAAAATTGAACCGTTACATTCAGCCATCTTCCCCTTCCAAGGTGGTGATGTCAGGTTAAGTGGAAGAATCTGGTGAAATCTTCAAGTCTTTAATGTGCCATCGTCCGCAGAGTTACCTTTGTCGTCTTCTATTCATACGTTAGGTAACCCAACTTCTTCTTGACACGGTACGGACCAATATATTTTGGGGCAAGCTTGGCCGTAAACTTTTCTGTCTTATTGGATTGCGCGAAGTTTCTCCTAAAAACTTGCTGTCCCTCGGTTAATTTAATATCCTTACGTCTTAAGTTGTAGCTATCCTTGCTCTTCTCGTAGGCTTGTCTTATCTTTTCCCGAACACCTTCCTTAATCTTCGACAGCGCTCCTAATCTTAAGGGATCATCCTGTCGTTGGATTTGAGGAATATCCCCGGAATCGTCAACCGTCAAATCATGATCGTTTCCCGATAGACGCATTTCCTTCCCATAATTTAAATAGTAAGGTGTCTTCCCTGTAACTTCGTGCACTGCAGTCCTTATTGCACAGATATACTTTTGCAAATCTTTATCCCAGTCCTTATGTTCTTTAACAAAGCCTGCTAATATGGTCTTAATCACTTGATTAACTCGCTCTGTCGGATTCGACTGGGGGTGATAATAAGGATTGTAGAAAGCTTGGCAATTGTAATTTTCCAGCATCTTCCTGAATTGCTTGCTTACATACTGTTTCCCAATATCACACAGTAGTAAGCAGGGCACACCATAACTCAGAAAGATGTCTTCTTCCATATGTTTGGTGACTGCTTCGGCAGTAGCGTCACGAAGAGGCTTGGCTACGACAAATTTACTAAAGTAGTCCGTTGTGACTACTATGAATCTGTGACCTCGACTTGACCGAGGTAGAGGGCCCATCAAGTCAGATGATACAACCTCCCAAGTATCGTTCACCTGCTTTTGTTGGCCGAACAATCCATATGGGCCATCTTGGACCGGTTTTGTCTTTAAACAAGTTACGCAGCGATTAACATATCGTTTGACGTCCCTCTTCATGATAGGGCAGTAGTTCTATTCAGCTAATCGGTGAAAAGTCTTATAAATGCCCAAATGACCGGCTAGTGGCATATCATGGTTTTGTCGAATAAGATTAATCCTTTCCGACCTTGGGACAACTTTTCGCCAATCCACATTGCCGCTAACTTTGGTTTTCTTATATAGGACACCGTCTACATCCCTCCAACTTTCGAAATTTAATGGGTCCCTCTGTACATTGACTAACATTTTCTCATACCAAGTGTCTCTTACATGAACATCTACAGCATCAGCAAAATCCATCGATCTCGACAATGCATCAGGAACAACGTTGTCCTTCCCTTTCCGATGTTTAAGCTTATAGTCGTATCCCTGAAGACGAAGAGCCCACCGCGCCAGACGACCAACTGGGTCCTTCAGGTTTTCGAGCCAAAACAGTGAGTAGTGGTCCGTTATTACTTCAAACCTGTAGCCCTCCAGGTATGGTTTGAATTTTTCGACTGCCCACAGAACAGCGAGGCATTCTCGCTCTAAAGCAGAGAAATTCCTCTCCTGCTTTGTTAAAGTTCGACTCGCAAAAGCTATTACATGTTCGCCATCTTCAAACGCCTGAGTGAGGATAACAGCAATTCCCACGGCGGAAGCATCTGTCTGAAGGGTGAACATTCTGTCAAAATCTGGGCATGCCAATATGGGAGCAGAAGATAAGCAATTTTTTATGTCTTCAAAAGCAGCATGAGCCTTTTCTGACCAACAATATTTTGTATTTTTCTTGGTGAGAGCAGACAGTGGCTCAATGCGGGTCGCAAAACTTGGTACAAACCGACGGTATCATGAAGCCATACCGATAAATCTTCTTATCCCTTTCACATTTTTCGGGGGAGGGTAGTCAACGATGGCCGAAACTTTGTCGGGATCTACATGAAGGCCCTTCTCGTCGACTACATACCCTAAATATTTAAGATCGGCCCTACAAAAGCACGATTTCTCCTCGTTTATTGTCAAGTTTGCATCCTTCAAACGCTTCAGCACCTTACTCAGTATATCTAGATGTGTGTTGAAATCCGCCGAAACGACGATAATATCATCCAGATATACAAAAACGTACGGCTCGAGATCACACCCGATTACTTGATCAATGAGACGTTGCCAAGTAGCTGGTGCGTTGTGAAGTCCAAATGGCATCTTATTGAATTCGAACAATCCCCTCCCTGGGACTGTGAAGGCAGTCTTTTCCTTCGACGACTCATCCAGCTCAACCTGCCAATAAGCTGACTTCAGGTCTATCGATGTCAACCACTTTGCATTCCTCAGCTTATCCAGAATGACGCTGATGTACGGGAGTGGATAGGCGTCTCTTCTAGTTACACGGTTTAGCTTGCGAAAATCCACACACATACGAAAAGATTTCTTGTCCTTCTTCCTAACAAGAACCACTGGAGAACTCCAAGGGCTTTTCGAAGGTCGGACTATACCCTGCGCTACAAGATCATCAAGCTGACGATTAAGCTCCTCAGGAAGTAAAGGTGAAAGCGGATAATAACGCTGCTTAATAGGTTCAGCATCTCCCGTCACGATTTCATGTTTAGCGAGATGAGTAGGTTTTAATCCAGGAACTTGATTTGACGTGTACGTGTCCAACAACTTACGTAGCTGTGAGTGCTGATCGGCAGTTAAATGAGCCAGCTTGACGTCACAGTTTTCAGCATCCAGTACTTCTATCTCATCCAGCTTAACATCGCAAAACCACCATGAGCTGCTCTTAACGTCGAGAACTATTTCGAATTCCTGCCAAAAATCAATTCCCAAAATAAGGTTCTGAGATAATGAGGGCACCACGATAAAAGATATTGTCTTAACTCTGTTCCGTAGCTTCACTTCAACACCAACTTCACCTAAAACTTCGATTTTTCTACCATCCCCTACAACAACAGATTTAATATTCAAGGGTTTTAACGTTGCACCAGCATCCTTGAGTACTTTCCAACATTTGTCCCCGATGAGAGAATGAGTCGCTCCAGAATCCAACAGTCCTAACCAATTCTTCTTGTAAATATTTACTGACAGAAACAATCTTGAATCGTTGGTTTTATAGTCAAAAATATGAAACACTTCAGGTTCCACACAAAAATCTTTGACCTTTTGCAACCACGATTCAAATTCGGACCTTTGTTGTTTTTGGAAAGCTTGACCGACGAGACCAACCAGTTATTTCGTGGTCAACTTTAAGTTTTCCGACCTCTCTTTTGATGTATAGGTCCTCCGGCATTTGGGGCACTGGGGCTTTTTCACACCTTCTGCTCCACAACCATAACATTTGACCACGCCATTTCCCTTCTTAGGACATAGCCTGAAGATATGACTTTTATCGCCACAAAACCAACACTGCCTAGGCTTGTCATTACACGGTGGTACCGAACAAACGTTGACTGAAGTTTTATTCGTCTCTTCTTTTTAGCCCGTCCTTGCCAAATCGGGCTCTAGGCAATCCCTGCGAGAGCTATAAGAAGGAGACTTATATTCTTGAACTCTGATCCGGCACTCTTCCAGTCTCTTACAGTAGTTCAAAAACTTTTGGACTGAATCTATTTCCTCTACATGCAGTCCCAAGCGCTCCTGGTAGAAAGGCAAAATATTTTTAAGGTGAATTTTGGTCATAGCATTCTCCTTAGGATATTTAGACAGACGCCGAAATAAGTTCAACATTGTTGAGACGTATAAACTAATCGGTTCATCTGACCCCTGAGATCTTTCACGGATTTTTTTCCACGATTTGTCCTCGTAATCAACTGACCTAAACTCAGATTTCAGTCGATCGGTTAATTCATCCCACGAGTTAACCTCCTGTTTATATGCTCGAAACCAATCCTGTTTATATGCTCGAAACCAAATAAGCATGGGACCGGCAAATAAATCAACAGCAGAATTCCAAAGGTCAGCATCAGTAACATTTCTCGCTACCTTCAGTTCTGCCACTCTCTCCAAAAACGCACTAAGGCTTAAACCGCGTCCTTCTCCAGAGTATTTGACTCCCCAATTAGCTATGGTTACCTGAGGTGAGATAAGATGTTTCACAATAGTTTGGACGTCACTGGCAACAGTTGTCCCTGTGGTACCTGGTGTGCCTGGGGAAGCAAGTCCGGCCTGCACTGCAGTACTTTTGGGTGAAACTTTAGATTCCAACTCGTCCGACAAATCTAATACTCTGACAATAAGTTTAGATCTAGCTTCATTAATAGCAACATCCTCAGTTTCCAAAAGTTGCAATCTATTGACAATGTGACGAATGTTCGTATCAATTTTCCTCTATACACTATTCCTCTATATACTATTCTCTTATACAAGGACCTATTGACTGGGACAGATTTCAATCCTTATTAGACAACTCAATTGACCTGAAAACTTCTCTCAAAACTTCAAGACAGATTGATGAAGCTGTAGAATCGTTTACAACTATCATACAACAGACTGTACGCGACGCAACTCTAACAATATCTGATAAAAAAGACAAACAGACGAACATACCGAACCATATAAAATTACTACTTACAGAGAAACGCCGCGCTAGGTCTAGGTGGCACATGACTCGTTACCCTACAGACAAACGAACGTACAACAGACTTTGTAGACATCTAACATCTATACTAGCTCAGTTTAAGAGAGACAAGTTTAAGGAATATACAGAATTACTTACAACAAAAGACAAATCCTTATGGACAGCAACGAAAAGACTTTTAGATTATAAAATAATATCCTCACCCAGGGGCGGATGGGGGCACCGGGAAGCCGGGAAATTTCCCGAAGCGCCGCCAAGTCAATTGCAAAAAAAAAAATTTTAAAAAAAGTTTTATTTGATTAACTTCTTAAATGTTTATTAGTATGATATAGTATCAGTGCACCGCCACTGATATAATAGCAGCACAATTTTCATTTAAAAAAGCGTACAAACAGCAATAAATGGGTCATATAGACTAAATGAAAATGTGCCTATATAGTGCCTAGCGCCCTTATGGTTAGTGCTGTATCACAGAAAAGTGTAAGAAAGGAGCCTCACGGCTCTCGCTCCGGAGCCGGAGCCGTTGATTTCACACTGGGAACTTATTACGGCTCTCGCTCCGGAGCCGTAGCTTTCACACTGGAAGCTTTTTACGGCTCTCCCTCCGGAGCCGGAGCCGTTACTTTTACACTGGGAACTTTTTACGGCTCTCGCTCCGGAGCCGGAGCCGTTGATTTCACACTGGGAACTTATTACAGCTCTCGCTCCGGAGCCGTTGCTTTCACACTGGGAACTTTTTTCGGCTCTCCCACCGGAGCCGGAGCCGTAGCTTTTGCAGTGGGAACTTTTTACGGTTCTCGCTCCGGAGCTAGAGCCGTAGTAAAAGGAGCCCGCGCCGCTCTTGCTCTTCTCTTCAGTCTCCCTCCAACTATGGATGAGACGCGTTGTATTTCTCTGTACTATTTAATTAATCGCCGGTGCGGTGCCGTCGTGTCATCGTCATCAACATACAAATTTTAGAAAATTAAGACGAAGTAGGTGTGTTAACAACATTATTATGCGATTTACGTCCTCTTCACGACTTCCCTCGTTTATATATTATTGTTTTATCTGCTGGTTTTTATTTTTATCCACTTGTTCAGCTATACTTTTAAAATAAAGTGTTGTATTTTAATAATAATAGTACATATTGTTTATTATTAAATAATTATTATTAGTCCAGTCATTTTAGGATTTCTGTTCCAAAAAATCGGAGCTACAATTTTTTTTTTTTTTGATCGCTTCATTTTGACGTTGTGAAAAACATATTAAAAATCGGCATATTCGAGATCGTGGTCGCGTTAATAGATATTCAAGGGCAAAGGTCAACAAATTCGGTTATTTGCGAATAGCTCGCTTCCTATGGCTCGGACACCAATCTAGGTGGTTATCAAAATTAAATATCACAAAATTTTCCACAAAATGATTGATGAAAATCTATGAATATCTAGTATCCGTCACCGCACCACTTTTTACGAATATCTCGCTTCCTATGGCTTGGAGACAAAATTCTGCAGACTCAATTTTAAACCAACTTTAAGTAGATTTATTTTTTTAGCTGAAAAAGGCCTAAAATTCACCATTTTGAACCTAATTTTCAAAAATATTCATGGGTCCCCAGGACCCCCCTTTGGGCTGAAGGGTAAACCCCTCAGACCCCCCCCCCCCCCCCCCAAAAAAAATTCTACTGTTGGATCCGCTTAAGAGCAACGGCAAAAAAAATGTGCGATTTTCTGTTAGGTACGCTATTTTATTCAAATACAATATGTATAAAGAAAAGAGGCTTACCCTAACCTCGCACTAGAGCCTATAAATATTTATTAACCGTTCCAATATCACAGGTAAAATGTAGCCCATTTAAATACGAATCTAACGATATAAGTCGTTTTACCGGGAAAACTCTAGTTCTTGAGAAAAAAGCTTAAAACGCGGACGGAGAGAGCCTGGGTTCGACCCCGCACAGGAGATGTTATTTTTATGATAAATTTTGATGAAATGTTCAATAATAATTAAATGTACATATGAAAACTAATAAATGGAAAACACTGGGCTAAATAATTATGAACTCGTATATGAGAAAGTTTGTCTGAGTTGTCTCGGACCGATTTTTATTACAATTTGCACCACCGCATCATTATATTACAATTTTTATTCTTTGTTAATATATAATTATCTGAAGGTATTGCTTATTTCAATATACTATATCTAACCAACTATTTTGATTATTTTCGAACAAAGAAAGCAAGCGTTCTAGTGTACCAATTTTGAAGTTCTTTATATCGTCAGAGGGTGGGGGGGGGGGGGGGGGGGGGGTTGACTAAAAATATGACGCCGCGCCGGTTATTATGTTTTCCCGCGCCGGAGGCTACCTCCCCATCCGCCCCTGTCCTCACCCCTGCGTCAGATCGATGGTACTTGGACTAAGTCTGATCAGGATAAATCCAATTGTTTCGCCAAATACCTATCCTCTGTTTTCGTTCCACATCCAGATATTTATGATCCCGATAATTTAAATTTGATTGATAGCAACCTTGATATTCCTCTCCAGTTGACACCTCCCCCTCCTGCTTTCCACCCATCTGATATTGTATACATTATTAAATCCCTTCCGAACAATAAAGCACCTGGGCACGACCTAATAACAACAAACATCCTAAAACACCTTCCCAAAAAAGCTACTCTATTTCTTACATATATAATTAATGCAGTCCTTAGAACAACTTATTTTCCTTCCAAATGGAAAAAATCCTTAATAGTTATGATTCCCAAACCTTCAAAACCTCACCACCTACCCTCCTCCTATAGACCTATTAGTCTTTTACCTGTTTTTAGTAAAATCCTGGAAAAACTTATCCTCCGCAGAATGTATCCTATCTTCATATCCCAAAATATTCTTCCTAATCACCAATTTGGGTTTCGAGCAGAACACTCTACTATTCAACAATGTCACCGTGTTGTAGATGACATCTCATCCGCCCTTGAGAATAAGCAGTATGTCTCGGCAGCCTTTCTGGATGAAAGTCAGGCTTTCGATCGAGTTTGGCACCAAGGACTTCTGTGGAAACTCAAGGGAATCCTACCCCCAACCTATTACCTTATCCTTCGCTCCTATCTGAGTGACAGGAATTTTGTAGTTCGACCGGGTTCCTGTCACTCCAATTCCTTTCCTATTCTGGCAGGTGTACCTCAAGAGGCAGCATTTTAGGTCCAATCTTATACTCTATTTATACAGCTGACATTCCAGAACATCCTTCCACATCCATATCCTCTTTTGCCGACGACAAAGCAGTCCTTTCCGTAAATCCAGATCCCAACCATGCCTCCGATTTTCTTCAAGAGCACCTTCAATCTATTGAGAACTGGTCCAAAAAATGGCGTATCAAGTTTAACAGAGACAAAAGTGTACATGTCACGTTTACTCTGCGAAGATCTACTTGCCCTCCAGTATATTTATATAATCATCCACTTCCAGTTTCGAATCAAGTGCGGTACTTAGGACTTCACCTAGACCGAAGACTCACCTGGAATTTACACACAAGACTAAAACGGACGGACATGAAAAGACGATACAAGATTTTACTCAGACTTTTGGACAACAGATCTAATTTATCACTAACTAACAAACTGACCATCTATAATCTTATTATAAAACCTATTTGGACATACGGACTCGAACTGTGGGGATCGACCAAGCCATCAAATTCATATAAGATCCAATCGCTGCAATCCTTGATCCTACGAAAAATATGTAATGCTCCCTCCTACGTGGCCAACCGTATAATACATAACGATCTAAATGTTCCCTATGTCCATACCCTAGCCTCATCTCGTTACAAGACCTTCCACACCAAGCTCGTCCACCATCCTAATCCTCTTGTCCAAAACCTATCCTCTCTTCATATCCCTGGCAATCCGAGGCGACGCCTAAAGAGAAAATGGCCCCGTGACCATCTAAGAGACTAATATTATTGTAATCCAAATTATTGGAGTACCACCACTGGGTGGAATCTCTTAATCTGTGATGTAACTGTGCTGTATATACCTTATGCGAACAAGCTGCTTGTTATAATTAATTTTTATAGTTGTAGCTGAATAATAAACGATAAAAAAAAAAAAAAAAAAAAAAAAAAAAAATTCCTCTAAGGCGAATCTCCTCGGTTACCTTTAAAGCTGTCGGAGCCTAACAGATCCCCTATCTTCTCCTCGCAATACTCTACTTATGCTTTAGGGTCTAAATGTTTCACGTGAAAATAAGTTTTGATTCTACCTTCGGATTCATGCTTAAGCATACGTCTCAAAATTTTCCTCATTTCACTAACTGTACCAACATTTAATACACCACGAACGTTCAGTTCCCACTCTAGATCATCCTTAGTCAGTCTTTCTGGATCCATTATAAAATATATTTAAATTACCCAAAGACAGAAACAAAATAAAATATTAATAAACCGATACAGATAATTCCAATAACCAAGTTCCGTACTTAAAATTCCTACCCATAAACTAAATAAATCGAAATGGCGCTCAAAAGTTGAAAGCATACATAAACAGAAAATAATAAAAATCAATATTTAAAAAAGTAAGCGTAAGACCTTATTTCAAATTAAACAAATGCAAATCATAACATCTTAATACAGCGGGATAAATTATGCCAGAATTTATTTAGTCTTGCTGACAATCCAAAATTTATATAAATTAAATTATATTAGTTTTAAAATAATAAATTTAAGGTCTGGTAAAAAAAAAGAATAATATCAATACAATAATCCAAGATATTGTTTCATCTAAAAATACAGATAATAATAAAAACAATTATATATAGTTCTATAATATGTTAATATTAGATGTTTCAAGCCTTAAACAATAAATAGATCTACCTAATGATAACTGTTTGTTATCAGAGTTGTTGTTGACAAAAGATTTAGTTTCCCTTTACACGTCTTAAAGTGAACATCAGATAATCTGGCTTCTTAAATGAATTCAAATATATTACAAGTTATAAATTCTCAAAATAAAAATGTGAATATATCCTGAGTTTATTATTAATTCATTAATTGGTTCCCATATTATAAACAGAAATGTGTAGGAAAAATAAAATTAAGTGATGGAATAACCAAACCAAAGTAAGTGGTGTACATATAACAAAAAAAAGTAATTTCTTAAATTTAAAAGTGATTTCTAATAAAAAGTACTATCGTTAAAAATCAAATTACTAGATTGAAATTATAACAGAAATTAATAAACTAATATCAACTTAACCAAATAATAGTAAAAACAAAATCTAAATAATTAATTCTAATTAATTATAACTAATACCAATACTATTAGAAACAAAATACAATCTTATGATCATTCCTATAAAATATTCTCAAAGAATTATTTTCAAATGACAGTAATAAAGTTTTTTTTTTGTTTTTTATTTTTCAAAAATAAAAATTCTATTCTAAAAAAGACAAAATATTAAAATAAATTAATACATTCTATTGAAATATATAATAATGAGTATTGAATTATTCTGTTTAATATTTTGACTAAAAGAATAAATTTTCTTATACAAATTAATAAACAAATAATTCGATTTTTTTCCAAAATTATAAAATGGCTCATTTAATTAAATATAATATATGTATTATAAAATTCCAAACTAATATTGTTCTTAAATAATAATAATTTAATTAACAATAAAAATGTCAGTCCCTCTGCTGGGATTTGAACCAACAATATTCTTTCTTACTAGTGTGATCAGAGATCATTAAAAAAATATTGCACAAAAAAAAATTAATAATTTTAAAATCAAATAATAAAATTAACTTGTTTACTAGTTTTATAATAATAAAGAATAATAATCACTTTTTATAATAATTATTCCTACAATTTAAACTTAAAATTAAAATGGCTCATAATTTTTATTTTCAATAATTTTTCCTATTTAATACAAATCAGTAAATAAAAGCAAACTCTATAATTACTATAATCGTTAATCCTAAAAATTGATTATCAAATTTTATTAATTTGTAACAAAAACTTTTAAAAAAATTAAATAATCAAAAATTAAAAATCACTTAAATATAATTAAAACGATTTAAATTATTACTAATTTAAGAGTACACCCTTTTAATAAATGCTATAGTCAAGAAATAAATGGATATTTAGGTGTTATAAATTACGCAGACTTCTCTACTTCATTACGAAACGTTTCGACTCATTAAGAGTCATCCTTAGTCAGTTTTATTATCTAAACAATATCAATATAAATTCATTAAAACAACCAATACTGATAATAATTAAAAATCTAAATTCAATAATAATATCTAATTTAATTTAGAAAGAATTATCTATATATATATAAAATTAAAGTTTTGTCTGTACATTGGTCGGAATTGAAATTTTTTTGGATACTTTTTCATTTTTGACATTCCAAAAACCGAATCGCCTTCAAATGATTGTATTAAACAAAATTCAGTTAACCGCCTCCGTTGTGCACTATGTGAAAACCCGCACCAATTATACCATTGTCCTAAGTTTCTGTTGATGAGTGTCATCGAGCGTCGTGAGTTCACTGGCAGACACTCGGTTCGAATGTGTAAATCTCAGCTATCTTGCCATTGCTCAAGTCGACATCATAAACTTTTACATTACTCAGATACATCTAAAAATTCTATTCCGACCAACTCCACTTCTCAAACTTCAACCAATCAGGAAGCCTCTGTCTTCGCAAAACCCAACGTTAGTGGTCTTCAATTAGCTGACCCTGAGTTCTACAAAGCTCACAACATTGATATGTTAATAGGATGTGACATCTTACCGCAAATTTTATCTTCTAACGCTGTTCCACCCCATTGCAGTGTTATAGGTGTGATCTCTACTGTTTTCGGGCATGTTATAATTGCAACACTCCCCGTTGCTCCTTCACCGCCCAATATTACTTCATTAGTTACCTATCCGCCAAACAATGCCTCTTTAAATTCTGATAATGCTTTACAAAGATTAGTCGAGCAGTTCTGGGAAGTTGAAAGTGTGTCATCAGCCCCTGCCGTAGATCCTTTGGAAGAATATTGTGAAAAACACTTTTTATCTTCTCACCGTCGGCGTCGTACTCCTGAAGGCCGGTACGTTGTTGAACTGCCTTTCAGAGACGATCCTGTCTCATTGAATTTCCCGCAATAAGGGATGTCGCACTTCGAAGGTTTTATTCCTTAGAATCGAGGTTCCGCAAAAATCAGGCTCTAAAAAAATATTGTGTGGAATTCATGCAAGAGCATTTTCAGTTAGGTCATTTGCAAGAAGCCCACCCGCCCCGGAAAATATTTTATTCCTTATTTTTTTGTTCACCATCCGAATTCTTTGACCACCCTGCATAGAGTTGTATTTGATGCTTCCGCCAAAACCTCTGATAACTCTTTAAATGATATGTTACACCCAGGCGCTAAGATGCAAAATAGTGTGCCTGACGTTTTATCAATTTTTCGAATCCGCAGATTGGTTTTCTGTTGCGACATTTCCAAGATGTACCGACAAACACTTTTACATAATGATCACACTTTATTTACACATATCTTTTTTAGGGAACACTCTGAAGATCCTTTGGTTGAATAAGAATTAAAAACTGTAACATATGGGCTATCACCTTCATCCTACTTAGCTCAACGGGTTTTTAGACAACTTGCTAAAGACGAGGGAAGCCAGTATCCGCTTGCCTGTTTTGTTATATTACACTCTTCGGTTTTTTACGATTATCTCGTAGGAGCCGACAACCCTAGAGGAATTATTAGAAGTTAAGCGTCAGTTATCAAGTCTTTTAGCCGCTGGATATTTTCCGTTGAATAAGTGGTTAAGCAATTCCCCAGAGTTTTTAGCCTCGTTGCAAACATCAGATACCTCAGGCTCTTTAATAATTCATAACTCAGAAGATCATAATATTAAAGTATTGGGTTTGGGTTGGGACCCCAACTCTGATGAATTTTTCATTTCTCTTGATCCCCCGCCAACAGATTGTAACTACACTAAACGTAAAGTACTCAGTGCGCTAGCTAGAATATATGATCCGCTAGGTTTCACCGCTCCTACAATATTTTTATTTAAGTGTATCTTAAAGGAGATTTGGTTGTCTAACGTTGAATGGGTCCAGGAAATTCCTTCTGGTATTCATACCGCATGGCATCAATGTATTGCAGAATTATCCGCTTTATAAAAATTAAGAATTCCTCGTTGTTTATTTCCTTCTTCTCCCAAATCCTGCCATTTTTGGGGGTTCTGCGATGATTCGCTCAAGGGGAGTGCAGCCGTATTATATCTCCGTGTACAATACTTAGATCAAACCGTAAAAACCTTTCTTCTTCGCTCCAAAACTAAAGTCGCTCCCTCCAAAGCTCAAACTATCCCCCGCCTTGAGCTTACTGGGGCCTTGCTTTTGTCTAACCTTATAATATCTGTTCAACCTTTTATGGAAAACTTACCTATTTCCAATTACACAACCATGCTATTTTCCAACTCCACCATAGTGTTATCCTGGATTAAAAAACCCCCACATCTTTTAAACTTATTTGTTTCAAACCGCATTACCGCAATTTTAGAGCATACCGAAATAAACCAATGGCACCTCATTTCTTCTGAGAATTATATTAGTGACCCCGCTTCAAGCTATTTTACTATTCAATAAAAGTTTCTCAACAAATTTAATCATTACCTACTACCACGTTGTTTATTATCATGTTGGCCCAAAAACTCTTCAAAATTTACTTACCAGAAGTATTGGATCGTCAATTGCCGCAGCATTATCCGCCAAATCCTCCGCAAGTGTATCACCTGTGCTAAGTTAAGAAGTACGCCCGCATCACCTCCAATAGGGAATCTTCCACCAACGAGAGTTACCCCTTCTCGGCCCTTTTTAAATTGTGAAGTTGACTTAGCCGGACCGTATACGCTAAAAGAAAGTAACCGCCGCAACGCCCGCACTTACAAGGCTTATTTTGCTTTATTTATGTGTTTTTTGGTTAAAGCTGCTCATATTGAAGTCCTAACAAGTTTAAGCTCTGAATGTTTCATTGCGGCTGTCCACCGCTTTACAGCTCGTCGCGGTCTTCCTGCCACTATCTATAGTGATCAGGCGACTAACTTTAAAGGTGCTGCTCGCAATTTGAATGAAATTTATAATTTTTTACAAACCTCAAATTCAAATCCTATTCTTGAAACCTATTTTAACTCACGCGGTATCAAATTTTCTTTTAACGTCCCTAGAGCCTCTTTTATGACAGGTTTAATGGAATCTAACATAAAAAATGTAAAATACCATCTGATCCGTGTAATTGGTAATCAAACACTAATTTTTGAAGAATTGTCGACTATCACCGCCCGCACAGAAGCTATTTTGAATTCCCGCCCGTTATCTGCAATGTCCAGTTCTCCTGACGAGTTGACGTGTTTAACTCCTGGTCACTTTCTAATCGGCAACATGATGGAAGCTCCTCCTGAAGAAGTTTTGGAAGATGTTCCGGTTGGTAGCATACGTCGCTGGGAGATGATATCCCAAATCAACCACTATCTTTGGCGGTGTTGGGAAAGGGAATATCTACAATCTACATACACTTCAACAAAAAGGCAAATGGTTTAATCCAGCCACCAACATCGTAGAAGGGCAGCTTCTTTGGCTTAAAGAGGACGGCTCTCCTCCGTTATCATACCCTCTCGCTGTCATATATTGATTGACACAACTTGTTTGTACTGGGTGTCAAGATATTCAAATGTATATAAAATAAAGTTAGTCTCATGTTGGACGTGGTCTGTGTTAATTACTAATAATAATTATAAGTGCTAATACACTACATGGTGTCAGAAGAGTGGGATCTACGTTCATCACAGTGAGTAAATTAATATTATGAACTGAACGTTTGACGTAAATAAAAAAAGATATAAATAAAAAAATAAAATAAAAAATGGAATGCCTTAGGACTCCTGAACATTTAATATTTGATCACCGGATTCATGATAGATGGCCAAGATGGAAACAAAAATTTGAACTTTTCATGATAGCGTCGGGAAAGATGAAGTCGAAAGACGAACAACTAAAAATAAGTATACTACTCAACCTAATGGGAGATAATGGTCTGGAAGTGTACAACAGCTTTGACGTAGACAAGTCATGGGCAACTTTAAGCAACATTTTCCAATTGTTTGACGAATATTGCCAGCCTACCTCCAATGTGACCGTAGAAACTTTCAAATTTAATAATCTAGTTCAAAAAGAAGACCAATCCATAGACCAGTTTATTACTGAATTAAAGAACCAAGCAGCAGTTTGTGAATTTAAATGTAAGACATAAAAAGTCGGGTAAAGAAAGTTATGGGGCAAGAATGATACGAGATCGAATAATCTTGGCGGTAAGAACTAAAGCGATTCAGCAGCAATTATTACGCGAAAGTGATGCTACCTTGGAGAAGACCGTGCGAGTGGGCAGATCGATGGAAGCGGGTGACAACTACTCCAAGATAATTCAAAAGGACTTGAAAGAAGTCAACATGGATAAGATTGGATCACATGAGTGAAGAAATGTCAAAAACAATCAAGACATGACATTTAAAATAAATGAAGGTAAACTTACCTCTAAATTTCACAGTAAAGATGAAAATAGAACTTATAAAACTTATAAGAACCCTGTAAGCGAAACGTAAATAAGAAGTTTGTTTGGATTCTAGAGCGAACACAGTTGACGTACAGAGTTGCCAACATTACAAGCCCACTTCTGTCCTCTATTAGAGAAATCATTTTTCAGTTGGTTGTTTTTTTAAAAATAAACAAAAGGCAGTGAAGGCAATAAAAAATCAGAATAATTATTTCTCTGATGACGGTACAGAGGACTCATATTTGGCTTTAGATTGTTTAAAAATAAATACTGTGAAGTTTAGAAAGGAATAGGTAGAAAAAGTAGTAATTAAGAACAAAGAATATGACGTAAAATTAGATTCTGGTAGTGAATGTAATGTTATACCATAACTAATGACTCATTACCCGCGAACACTGGTGTACATATTGTATTGATACTCTTGGAAAATGCACTGTAGATGTTACATTAGATAAAATCACTAAGACGTTACCATTATTTGTCATAAAAGAAAACCACTTCTCACTTTTTGGTCTAGACTGGACACTATCATTTAATTTTCCATTACCGAAGGGAATCAAAATATGTATCTTATTCTCAAACAAAGACAACATTAAAAACAGAGGAGGGGACGAGTACTGTCCCACGATTTAAGGCTGAAATTCGCTTAATAGATAAAGCAGTCCCAAAAATATTTCAACTAAGACCGGTCCCATTTGCGATGACACCTGCAAAAGAAGAATTGTCTAGGTTAGTGAAGGAAGGGGTAATTGGAATACTGGATCCCTCTAACACGCATTGCCACTTTTGAAGAGATCATTACCAAACTTAGCGTAGGTAAAAAGGTCACTACCATCGACCTAATAGATGCGTACTTACAAATAGTAGTCAAAGAAGACTGTAAAAAGTATATCGTCATATCTACACACAAGGGTTTCTTCGTCTATAACAAGCTTCCTTTAGGAGTCTCTTCAGCCCGAGCTATATTTCAGCAGATAATGGACCATATTCTTGGAGATGTAGACGTGGTAGCTTATTATTTAGATAATGAAATCATAACAGGGAAAAAGAAACAGGAAATTATGACTTATATTGAGGAAGTTTGATTAAGGAGTTAGTTCACTTAGGGGATAAAGTTGTTTCTTTTAAACCACCCATTCATGGTCCAACTTGGACGTACGTCACCGATGGATGCAGCGGTCGGATCTACCCCACAGACGGTCCTACAAGACTTCCAAACTCATTTCTAACCTCAGTCCCACTTCTGTAATAATTCTAGAAAGTTCTTATAACTTATCTACCAACTATTATTTATTTAATTAAAACTTAATTAACCACTATATTTTAGCGATTCCTTTTAACCTCATAAGTTCTCGTTTGTTCATTACATTTCGACTTCAACGAATCTTTACACTATGTTTGTCTTTTAAGTTTATTTTTCTCTAATAACTATTATTTAAAAACTATAGTTTAATTAAAATAAGAAAAAAATGTATTCCCTAGTTGCACCGAAAAAAAAAATGGAAAATGGTTTTTTTGTCTTTTAATAGCTTCATGATTAGAAAAGAAAGAAGTGGGTCAAGACATTATTTCGTGATATAATAAATTACTGTGACGCAAAATTTTTTAAATTATATAGACGATGAAGATTACAAGAACTTTTGACGAATGGGCAGAAGTGGTTTTGCATACTTGGTTGAAAAAATTGGCCTATCCCTTTAAAAAAATGAAACATCAATGTTTACCAATACTTCAAGGGCAGCTTTACGGGCATTTTTATTTGTACATGTGGCTGCACTCAAGTCCCACAGACAATTATTTGCCCGATATGCCTCAATAAATTCGGAGAGACCGGAATTATCCATTAAAAACTATTAATAAAAATGCTCCGGGCAAGGGTTGTAGTGTTGTTGGGTGCGCGGGGGGGGGGGGGACTACAGACCCATTTACGGTCCTACTTACGGTGTAGCTTGTGGGATCCGTGTAGGATGCACGTGGAGTCCGACAAGACCTTGACTTATGTCATGATCCAACCACCCCATTCACAGTCCAACTGACATTAACTACCACATTAACTCGTCGGATTTTTGTATTACGTCCAAGTTAGATCGTGAATGGCTTGCATTATTGAACAGGGCTGGCCTGATAAAGGTGGTCTGGAAAACAAATTAAAAGTGTACTATCTTTTGAGGGAGGCATCGTAGTAAGGCATGGAAGGTTAGTGATCCCACAAAACTTAAGGAAAAACATTATGGATATACTCCATGAAGGTTACCCAGGTATTACAGGTCACCCAGGTATTAAATCGCAGGATATAATTTTAGTTTCGTGGTCAGGAATAGATTCAAGCCTGGAAGAGTACGGGAAACGGTGTGATGCTTGTCAGAGGATTAGAGGAAAAACACCAAAGCTCCGTTATTTTCTTGGACACCACCTTTGGAACCGTGAACACGCATCCATAGATTTTGCGGGTCAACTTCAAAAGCAATTCTGGCTGGTTGTAGTGGAAGCATTTTCAAAATGGAATTATTCTATTGCAATTATGCCAACATCAACGCTATCAGCAGACCAGACTGTAAGACTATTAAGCACAATATTTTTACGGTTTGCGATCCCAAGAGCAATAGTCAGTGACAACGGTCCAACATTCACGTCTAAAACGTATAAGCATTTCTGTAACAACAATACACAATATACAATTTACGATAGAAAGGTAAAAAAATAAAAGCCTTAATTATTTAGATATAACAATTTGTAGAGACATAAATGGAAACTTAACAACAAAATGGTTTGAAAAAGAAATTAAAAATAACAAATTTTTAAATTATAGATCCAACCACCCTAAGTATCAAAAAATAAATGCCATTTCGAACTTAATTTCAAAAGCTATCAAATTAACTGACAAACAATTTAGACAAGAAATAAAAAATACTATTTTTAAAAAGCTACAAAAAAATGTCTACCCAATTAAACTTATAAAATCCCTATGGTATCGATGTATTAAAGAAAACATAACAATAGAAAAAACAAACAATGCAACAAATAAATTGCATAGCTTAGTTTATATAAAAGGTTTATCTGAAGAAATTAAACAAACTTTTAAAAAATTCGATTGTGATGATATTTGTTTTGGATTAAAACCCACAAATAAAATAAAAGATGCCTTTTTCACAAATTTAAAGGACAAAGTAGAAGCTGAAAATGAAATTGGAGTTGTGTACAAAATAGAATGCAATGAATGCCATAAAGCATATATAGGTCAAACAAGACAATTATTAAAAAATAGAATCAACCAACATATATCGGATGTGAAAAATAAAAATGACAAGACTGCCCGCCCTTTCGCAACATACAAAAAATTTAAATCATACAATGAATTTTGAAAAAGCACAAATAATAGGAAAATCTAAGAACACATCGAACAGATTAATTTTAGAAGCGATTCATATTGGTATTCAAGAAAACAGAATTAATAACATTACAGATGCAAAAGAAATAAATAAACATTATAGTGGTATATTAAAAAATATAAAAATAAATTTAAGGTATATTATTTTATATGTATAATAAATTAAATTTGTAGAAATTTGTAAATAGAGTAACATAAGATTATATTTATCGATAAAAGTGTCCGTGGTTTGAAAGAAACAATATATAGAATTAAATTAAAGATATGCAAAAAGTAAACATGTAACTAAACTGGAGAGAAATGTTTTTATGTGTATGTGTGTGTGTGTGTGTGTGTGAGTGTTGGTGAGTAAGTACAAATTTATATGTATATGTGAATTGTGTTTATATTTATAATGTAAAAACAATAGAATGCAAAAAGGAATGATCTTTAGTATAATTCTTATCAAACAAAACAATATTATAAAAACACAATTCATAATATTCTATATTTAGTCTCCCTCTGAATGTCTAACAGAGGGGATTCAAGTTTTATTTTTAATTTAAATAAAGTGACTTAAATGTAATTATGTTTACGTTTTTAATTGTTATGTTTATATGTTTTTAAAAGTGAATAATTTATTCAAATTGACAAATTTTATATTAGTAAAATTATGGAACAAAAAATTAGGTATTTATAAAGTTAATGTTGTATTGTTTTTTAAATTAATATTAATAAGAAAAAATGTCCTGTAAAAAATATGTTTAAATGATTGAAAAAATGGTTTTTAATTTGTAGAGCCTGAAGAAGCCCTAGGTGTAAGGGCGAAATTTAGCAAGGTGAAAAGAAGAATTTATGGTGTAAATTATTATTACCTAATTGAAAAAAGAAAAAAAACCCTTAAGAGACCCAAAAGAAACATACAATATTGTAGTGTTTTTGATTAATGAATATATGTTTTTCAATATAAATGAATTTAACAATTATTTTTTATATTTATCTTCTTTGCAGTTATAACTTAGATAATGGGTACTTATTTACTTTAGCACCCCCCTCCCCCATATCCTTTTGTCTTAATAGTTATTTAGACAAAGGAACAATAACAGAGTAGTATGTATTCCTCAGTCTAAATAACTATTGAGACAAAGGGATATTTAGTCCAATGTACCTTGGGACAAAGGAATGTCACACTTGTGTATATAAATGTGATAATATCCCTTAGTCTAATTAACTATTAAGACAAAGGCATATTAAATATACGCTAAGAAAATGCTAAGCACTCATTGTCCTTGAGATTTTGGTAAAAGATCTAGTCTTTCACATGATAAGACTCAATCTTAAAAGAGCGTAATAAAACTGCCCCAGAAGTCTCAATGTCTTGGGGAGACGACTACACAACATTTGAGACTTTTGTAGGGCAGACTTGTATAGAACCAAGGGGGTGCCAAAGTAAAAAAGTGCCAGATAATGCATTGTGTTTAACAGTATAATATATTTCTAATTAAAAATATTATTACACCAGAAATGAAATCTTCACACATAAAACTGTTGATGGTAAAAGTGTTGTACGTCCTAGTTTGTTAGTTCACCGCTAGAATGCGTTTGAAGTTTTGTTCCTAAATGAATTCGCTTAGCGCATGGTACAAACAACAAAACTTCATATGTTGAAGTGAAAGTACCTTTAATTTGCTTTTTTAGACCATAAGTCTATGTACCAAATTTCAGATCTCTAGGTCCACTTGAAGCTGAGATAATAGAATGTGAATAAATCCAAGAGGGCAGCTATAATTCAATATGGTGGCCATATATCGAACTCAAAATGGCCGCACTTTTCTATTTATGGTACAATCTATCTATGTACCAAATTTCAAATCTCTATGTCAATGGGAATCAATGATCATTCAGTCAGTCACTTTCACTCTTAGTTTTATATAGATTATTATTTAGTATCCTTACCTGAAGGTAATAAGTTAGATATAGGAGCGTCTATAGAGGCCATCTTAAAGGAATAACATGAATTCTCTCTCCACTTACATTCAAACTGGTTTATTAAACAATGCAGCTTTCAGCCTACATAAGGCCATCATCAGTGCCTATGATCAGACAAGATATAGAGAACTAAGTAAAAACAATAAAACTTAAATAACATTTAAAGATGCATTTCTGTGGTCATCGTCCTGTCACGGTCACCAAATGTCAATAAAGAGATTCGATATACGCACAAAAACTTCTATTAATTTTAAGTTAAATAAAGATGACAGTCAAAATTCAAATGTTATATAATCAATAAAGATTAATGAGTCACAATAATATCCACATTTAGCTACAATAAATAAATTTATTATTTTAAGCAGTAATGTTTACATGATCCAATTATTTGTTTATCAAGTTTCATACTTTGAGTCTTATTTTATAAATTTATTTTATTTCATTCTACCCCTAATCTGTTTACATTTCATTCAAGCAAAGCATATTTATAGTGAGCCCAGAGTAGAAGGGTCTGCTCCAAACAGATAAGAGTGTCCCGTCTGTAAACTCACCGTGAAATATGGTACCTTATTAGAGGGCGCAATCAGCTTTCTTACCTATCTCTTCAATAAGCTGCCAAAAACCCAGAGCCGAATAAATTTATAACCTCAATATAAAAATGTGTCACGCAAAGATAGGATAACTCAGATTCGCTTAAAATATGAATTCGAAAGAAACAATAAGATTCCTACCTGGAGGAAGGATAAACTCATGTATTACCATGTATTATATAGCTCAGAACACGATGACAATGCATTATTTTAATACTTTTAGCCATCTTTCAGCAGAATTTAATTGGTTTTCAGCAAATTTTGCTGTAAAATTTGCTGTGGAAAGTTAGTTCGGAAAAAATCCGCAAGTTATTTTATTTGTTTTGCCATGTCCCATATTTACGCAATCTTCATTTTGACGGGTTTCAAATTTGTGATTTTTATAAATAAAGAGATAAACATTGAATGACAGCAAAACAGGAAATATATCGATTACATTATTATTTATCGATTATATTATTTCAAATATATCGATGGGACGGTTTAGATTTGGTGTTAGGGATATCCGTTTTACAAAGATTTGTCCTTTTATAGGTTTCAGATCAGCTCTCTAGAAGGTTGTCATTTATGTGAAGTGAATTAATTATAACAATAACAATTATATTATCAACATTACATGCGATTCAACAGAAAATTTAAAAAAGTAGTATATAAAAAGTTCTTTTTATCTTGAAATTTCTGTTTTTGCTTTGTAAGACTGATCGTTTTTTTGCTCTCCTATAAAGTTTAGTAAAATGACTTAAGTGGTTTTTCCCGCAGACCCTAGATTTTTTTTAAGGTTGTCTTCAGGGGTATTAATAAAATTAAAAAGCTATTCCATTTTTTTTGCTATTTTATTTATTTTTCTTAAGGCGATATTTCGTCTACAAATTGAGACATTTTCAAACCTGAAATAATTTTGTTTTTTATATAATACTAGCTGGGTACCCGTGCTTCGCTACGGAGTGTTATTATAATTAGATAAGTTAATAAACAACCATAATGAAACGTATAAATTATTTTACTATGCAAGAATATCTAGATTCTATATCTCTCCCACCTATTTCTATACCCCCTCCTCTTTGATAAGCTAATTTTAAAGATCCTAAATTCCCCTCCCCCCCTCCAAAGTACAATATGACAAAACAATACATAAAAACTATTATTCTACTCTTAAAGAGCTTTTGCATCATCAATGGTATTCATTACATTTACCCCGTATTCATTACTTTTACCATACCTGTGTACTAAATAGCCGTATACTAAATTTAAATTTCCAAAATTCATGTAGGCTGTCATTTTCCCCTTGCTTTGAAGTTTAAGTGGGCGAATTTTTATCGACATCGAACTAAAACTGTAGATTTGATAAAAGACATATCCTCATACAGACACTCTTCTTTTTTTATAAGATATAGCTATTTTTCTATTTTACCCCCTCCTAAATGAAAATACATATGACAAAACTGTACATAACAACAATTAATGTAATCTTAAAGAGCTTTTCAACGATATCCATCATAAAGGGTATTCAGTCCTTTGACTCCGTATTCATTATTGTACCCTGTTCCCTGTGTACCAAAATTTTAATTTCGAAAATCCATGTAGACACTGATTTTTTCTTCCTTTGAAGGTCAATTGTGCATTTTTTGATCGAGATCGGACTAAAACTATGGATTTGTATAAAGAACATACACACATACGATGACTTTTAGCTATATTTTTCCATTTACCCCCCTAAATGCACGTAAAAACAATTACTGTACTCTTAATGAGCTTTTCAACAGTATGCATCATGAAGGGTTTTCTACTTTGACATTTGTACCCCGTACCCTTCTGTACCAAAAATTTAATTTCGAACATTCATGTAGACAGAGATCTTCTCCTTGCTTTGAAGGTCAAGTGAGCAAATTTTTATCGAGATCGAATTAAAACTGTTGATTTGTATAAAGAACAAACACATTCACACATACGTTGACTTTTATAGATATAGATATACATTTCCATTTTACCCCCCTCCTAAATGAAAATATGACAAAACGTACTTAACAACAAATAATGTACTCTTAAAGAGCGTTCCAACGATATGCATCATGAAGGGTATCCATTACTTTAACATTTGTACCCCGTACCTCTGTGTATCAAAATTTTAATTTCGGAAAATCATGTAGGCAGTGACCATCACCTTGTTTGGAAGAAAAAGAGTGTAAAAATGCATCAAATTGGGATAAAACTGTAGATTTGTATAAAAGACATTCTCTCATATAGATATTCTCTTCTTTTTATATATATAGATATAGTTATATATTCCATTTTACCCCCCTCCTAAATTAAAATATGACAAAACTATACATAACAACAATTACTGTACTCTTAAAGAGCTTTTCAACGATACGCATCACGAAGGGTATTCATTACTTTGACCCCGTATTCATAACTTGTACCCCGTACTGCTGTGTACCAAAATTTAAATTTCGAAAATTCATGTAGACCTTGATTTTCCCTTTGCTTTGAAGATCAAGTGTGCAAATTTTCATCGAGATCGGACTAAAACTGTAGATTTGTATAAAAAACAAATAAGATATAGCTATATTTTTCTATTTTACCCCCCTCCTAAATGAAAATATGACAAAAGTGTATATAACAACAATTACTGTACTCTTAAAGAGCTTTTCAACGATATGCATCACGAAGGGTATTCATTACTTTGACCACGTATTCATAACTTGTACCCCGTACTGCTATGTACCAAAATTTAAATTTCGAAAATTTATGTAGACCTTGATTTTCCCTTTGCTTTGAAGATCAAGTGTGCAAATTTTCATCGAGATCGGACTAAAACTGTAGATTTGTATAAAAAACAAATAAGATATAGCTATATTTTTCTATTTTACCCCCATCCTAAATGAAAATATGACAAAAGGGTACATAACAACAATTACTGTACCCTTAAAGAGCTTTTCAACGATATGCATCATGAAGGGTATTCATTACTTTGACCCCGTATTTATTACTTGTACCCCGTACCCCTGTGTACCAAAATTGAAATTTCGAAAATTCATGTTGACCTTGATTGTTTCCTTGCTTTGAAGGTCAAGTGTGCAAATTTTCATCGAGATCGGACTAAAACTGTAGATTTGTATAAAGAACAAACACACACACTGTGCCGCCGCCAAGGCAGCAGCACCATAAAATTAATATGATACCATAAATATCATAGACCAGGTAGATGTTCAGCTCTGAGAAGAGTCCCACTGCTCTGTTCAAGACGAGAAACTTCACCAAGGTGAATAAATTAAGAGTGTTGGTAGGAAGTAGGTAGACAGACAGAATAAAAGATAATTTTAGTGAATGATGGACAATGTCCAGTAAATAATAGTATAATTAAATGAAATTTTAAATTCTGGTATGGTATAACATAATACATTAAAAGGTTGGAGATTGACTCAAACCGTGGAGTGGCCAACAACACGAGTGAGTCAACTCAAAATAATAAGGTTGACTGAATTTAAGCAATAAAAGAAAAACTGGTAGACTGGCCCAACCCTAACTGCCCTAGCGCCGCGTAACACCAAAACGGCTAGCCTTATCTCCGTCTCAGGTGGTAACGCAAAGGGGCTAGTCAACCAGAGTGAGAAACAAAATAATAAATAAAATAAAATAAAGAAATATACTTCACGTTAGAGGGCACTCCCTACTCTGAACTAACATCGCGTTGAACAGGATAACGGCTACGCTATCCTCACGTACACTGGGTCACGGTGAGTGGGGCCTCTAAACAAAAAAAGAAAGAATTAAAACAACAGAAATAAAACAAATAATTAGGTTATAATAGTGAACGATACTCAGCAGCACTAGACCTTGTCGCCTCAAGGCACTACTGAGAGTTAAAATGGCGAAAACAAGCCCGAGGGCAATTTATACAATAAATTACTCGTAGTTGTAGCTACCAGTGTAATATAGTTTTTTTCACAGTGGCCGAATTCTGTCGCCTCAGAACCACTGGAGACTTATACAGCGAATACAACCCGAAGGCAGTTAAATACATAAATTTCTAGTAATTGTAGCTACTAGATAAAAGGAAAAAAAACACAGTGGCTACATTGACCTGTTGCCCTCAGGTCACCACTGGAGACTTAAACGGCAAACTCAACCCAGAAGGGTAAAGAAACAAAAAAAATGAATTACTTTTAAATCATAAATAAAACAGAAAAATTCTTAAAAAAATACTTCCAAGAAGTAAAAGGGTTAAGACCTGTCCATGATTCAAAGTGAATGTCTGGAACAGATCACAAAATTAAAGAGTAACATAGCCGGACCTGGCATTCCGGGTTACTCAAAGTTAAATGTCAGATAAAAGGTAACAAGTACCCAAAGGTAATTAAATTGTAAAATAAACGGAAAGATAAAAGGGGGGGGGGACATAAGATTAATTAAGTGAAGTTAAAATTTAGATAAGTGAAAGTTAATTAAACAAACTGATTCTACGTTAAGGGACACTAACCTAACCTAACCTGGCCTAGCCTCAGGATGTCACATCTCGCACGCTACGAGAAGTGATTCGTATTATCACAGGATAGGCACAGATTGATTTAGTATACAATGACAAAATCAAAATTATAATTCTTAATTATTATAAATGCCTACAGTAAATTGTTCTGAAGAATCATTTAATATTTATTAGAAAAAACAAAACAAACGAAATTAACAGAAAAATCAATCTTTTCCATGGAATATTAAATTATAATAATTAATCTTTAAGCGTTTAGGAAATTACAAAACATAACAACAATATTCCATAAAATTATATTCTTGAGTAAAAATTAAATAAAAATTTGTAATCATTTAAATTAAAAATTATAATTATAAGTAAGCTATTTTACTTCTCTAGGTTTTAATGTAATTTATTAATTACTTTTAACAATGGATTTTATTTCAAATGAATAAGAAATAATAAAATAAATAAACTAGTTCATTAGATTTTATAATAATAAGATATGAATTGATTTATATATTAAAAATGATTTAATTATTTAAATACCTCAACAGTATAAGATATTAAATTATTACTTTGAACATTTGGAATTGTAAAATAAAATTAAAGTCCTTTGTAAACACTATATCTAGAATATTTGTTAATAATTTTAAATAAATATATTTTAATTTTATTGATTTTGTGACTTATTAGAATGTTACTTATCATTTAATTAATTTAGTAAGTAATTATCAATAAATTTCGTTAAATTAATTAGTTTAGTCATTAACAATTTAATTACTTATTTATTTCTACGTAATATAATAAGTTAGAGTCCATGAAGTTAATTAATAGTAGAAATTAGGTTTATAAATTACGTCACAGATATATACTACTATATTACTAATATTACTATACGAGTATTTAATATTTACTTACGTAAATGTCCATTAATCAATTAATATAATTAATTAAAACGAAAACCTTTATTTTATTCAGCAGGCGGCGATGATGAGTCCAAACTCGAACGATTTTAACAAAAACTGTCACTTTGAAACTTTTGTCTTTAAACTTTTTTTCTTTAGAATCAACCAATTAATTAATTAATTAATCCGGCCAATGAATAGGACCAATATGTGGCTCCCGGCTACCACAGTGGACTGTAGGTGTATTGAAAAATAAAAACGTTAGTGTGGTTGACTTTTATAATTAAAGAAAATAAAATAAAATGAGTTTTAATGTAGCACTAAAGGTATAGTAGGCCGTGTTCTACTAGCTGAGTCCACCGTCGTCCCGGGGACATATTTCTCAGTTGTCGGTTGGTGGTTACGGGAAGACATCCGTGACTGCACTGCCTGCTATCGCTGGGGGCTGGGCAGCTGATATTTTGACGACCTTTAGTACCTTTACTGTTGCTAATTAAATTATACATAGCACTCTATATAAAAGGAAATAAAAATAATAAACACTCTAATCATAAAATAAAACATCACATCTTATGGAATAAACATTTAAATGGCCAGAACAACTACAACAATTAAAAAAATTGTATAAAGATCTTTCACAATTTTTGATATAATATTATTTGTTTACTTTAACTACATTTCAATGAGTTAAATTAAACTTAATTTAAGAGTACATCCTATTTTCATGTATTATATGTAGTTATGAGGGACGGTGAGGTGTAAGAAGATACTAAACTCAGAAGTTATTTCATTAGTGAAGAGACGTTTTGACTCATAGAAGAGTCATCTTCAGTCAATTTTTTCTAAACAAATCATCAATACATTAATTAGAATAATTCATTTCTGGTAATGTTTAAGTACTGCAGATAACTTAATTTAAAATTAAATGTTAAATTGTTTCATCGTTATGCTTGTTTTATATAAGAATTTATATATAAATTATTATTATTATGTGATTTAATTTTATTAATGACTGTTTAAAATTTTAAAATTTAATTTGAAACTAAGACGCCCTCCTACGGAGGCAGATGTAAGATCTTAATGATATCACCAAAATTATAAGTAATTAAATTTAATATACTCTACCATTATACAAATTGCATAGAATAGTCAAATAGATAGAGGAACCTGTTTAAAGTGTAATGTTCTCTGGTTGAAAAAAACGAAGAATTATTATGAATTCCAAGAAAGGAATTATTCTAATTAATGTATTGATGATTTGTTTAGAATAAATTGACTGAAGATGACTCTTCTATGAGTCGAAACGTCTCTTCACTAATGAACTAACTTCTGAGTTTAGTATCTTCTTACACCTCACCGTCCATCATAACTACATTTTAAATGAGGTGTATGTAATAAATATTAAAAATGTTATAATTATAAACATCCTGTTATATAAGACATTAATTATCAATTATAATATATTAATTGAATAATTATTTTTAATTAATTTTGTTTAATTTTAGAAATTGACGTTATTACTGTATAGTAATTTAATAAATGACTGATGAAGGTATGTAATTGACAAATTATTATTATTATTATTTTTTTTATTATTTAATTTGCATAATTTAATTTATTTAATTTAATAAGTACATTTGTACCCCTATACCAATAGGTACCAAAAATATATTTAAAAAAAAACATCAATGTAAAAGCCCATTTTTTAAGCTAATGAATAAAAAAAAAATAATAAAAAAATGTCTTTCCTACCCCTTTGACCTGAAACAAAAGTACCCGTAATAATTTAAAAAAAAAAAAAAACATTAACATAAAATTAAAGTACTATTCAAGGCCTTTAAAATGATATACGACAAAGAAATTAAAGCCAAAATAAATTGGTAGTGCGTGAAGTCTCACGTAAAAAGGGTTTCGTTGGTGTTGTAAACATGAAATTAGCAGTTGGGGGGGGGGGGGGGGGGGATTTGGATGCTTTTGACAAAATGGCGAAGAAAATTAAACGCTTTCTACAAGTGTTATATATTTTTGTAATCTAATCTTCAATACCTTTCATTTGATACCTCACTCAAAATTTAAAAAAAAAAAAAAAATTCCCGTGACATCAATCAGCCGCCATCATGGATTCCCAGTTAATCCGACCAAGTTGCTATTCTTATTTTTTCTTTGGCCCATCAGACCGCACATTTTGCATATTTTTAGTATGAGCGGAAATACGATTTTTTACGAAACTATAAGGGTTTCTTTTTTTGGTTTTACCAACGAAACCCTAAAAAGAGGTCACGTGACCGGACCGGGCAGCCGGAAAAAAGTTTACTCTCAATTTCTCGGCAAATAGGCCGAATTTATTGAATAAAAGGTATTAAACTCAAGGGCATTAGTGTACGGTTTGAGCGCCCCAATCGAAATTCAAATCGGTCAGCTAATGTGGACGCTATGATCGTCCAAAGTTAAATATTTCGAAAAATCGTGTTTTTTCGGGAAAATTTTACACTTTCCAGAGAGCCGTACAATATCCGTTTCCGCTTAGCCCTCGAATCGGATCAGTTAACTTTTTTCCCTAAAATAACCACCCGTATACCCTTCGTGTACCCCGGACTTTTAGGTACCATAACTCGATAAGTACAAAAAAAAATTAAATTTAAAAGTAAAACGCCGTGAGCTCGGCTATTTTTCTATCTAGAAACCATCGCCAACTCGCATCCATAAAAACCCTAGGAGGAGATACGCCAACCATGAAAACAAATGAAAATAGACTGTGGCACATAGCTTCCTCGCATCCTATCTTGTATTTTATTGTTGTACGCGCAAAGTACGTACATACGCAATAAAACAAACACGTAAAAAAATATATAACTAAAAATAAATAAGATGAAAAAAAGGGAAGGCACTTACAGTCTTGAGGTTACCGGCTCGGGCACGTGACACAAGGCAAGTGGTCTTGAAGCCGGTATTCAGATGCCTAGATGGTTCCGTCAAATCTGGGTTACGTCACCGAGGCTACGGCAAACGTAGCAAATGCGGGTTTACATATCGCCGTTGCCCACGTTTCTCTTGAACAGCGAATGTTCTACACAACTATCGTTCCACACGCGCTTCAGAAATGGCGCGGTAGTCGCCTTTTAAGGAAAGGTTAAGGAGTTGGAGGGTTTGGCGTCAACATACCCCCCACTGAAATCAACGTGATTTCTCTAAGCAAGTAAGAATGAACAAAAAAAAGCTTAAAGTTATGAAAAAAATAAGATAAAAGAAAAAGTAAGTTGAGATAAAAAATAAAATAACAATAAATAAATAGAACACTTCTGGCAGTTTAAAAAAATAAAAGGTGAATAATGGGAAGGAAGGAGGAAGGGAAAGGAGTGGGGAATAGAAAGTGGTGATTTAAGTTAGGTGGCTATGGGTAGGGGACATAACTTCGCTACAGGGCGAAGATAAGTTCCTTGTGCTGTTTTGATGGTAGCAACACGGACGACGCCGTCAGTGCCCGGATGGACATCTTCAATTCTCCCGCATCGCCACTGAAGAGGTGGAGTCTTCTCGACTATTAAGACTAAATCACCACGTGCAAGGTTCGGATTTGTAGTGAACCACTTAGAGCGTTGCTGCAAGGTGTGTAAATAGTCCCGAGACCAGCGCTGCCAGAAATGTTGATTGGCTTGACGAATTAGTTGCAACGATCCAGCCGGTTCAGGTTTATTTCTTGAAAATCTTGCTCGGGAGGTGCCTAAAGTGGGGCACCAATAAGAAAGTGACCTGGTGTCAATACATCAACTTCATTAGGGTCACCAGACAGAGCACACAAGGGGCGAGAGTTTAAAGTAGCTTCAATCTTTGTAAAAAGAGTACCAAACTCTTCAAAGGTTAGGAAACGCTCAAATAAAATCTTTTTAAGGTGGTACTTCACAGAACGAATACCAGCCTCCCATAATCCGCCAAAATGAGGAGCTGAGGGTGGATTCAGGTGCCAATTTATGTTCTTATGAGAAAGAGAGTCAAAGATATTGGAAGAAGATCGAACAAGTTCACTTATTTCATTTATATGTCTTTTGGCACCTACAAAATATGTGCCACAATCGGTAAAAACATTATGACACAATCCACGTCTAGCAACAAAACGATCAAATGCTGCTAGGAAAGCATCTGTACTCAAATCAGAAACGACTTCTAAGTGTATCGCCTTAGTCAAAAAACAAACAAATAAACATAGATAACACTTGGAATTACGAGCATTACGACGTTTACTCTCTTTGATCCCAAACGGTCCTCCAAAGTCTATACCAACGTTGATGAAAGGACGGCCTTGAGTAACACGTGGACGGGGAAGATCGCCCATAAGAGGGAAAGTAGGAGCTGCTTTGGATCTAAAACAAACTAAGCACTTAGACAACCGAGATCGAATAACTCTTCGAGCTGAGAGAATCCAAAATTTTCGTACTATCAGCGATTGAAGTGCGCGAGGTCCCACGTGTAAATATTTTAAATGGTAAAATTCAATAAGAATGTTCGTGAATTGACTGTTTTTAGGTAAAATTATAGGATTAATTGACTCTGTAGGTAGGGAAGCATGTTTTAATCTGCCCCCCACCCTCAAGATACCTGAAGAATCAATAAAAGGACGGAGGCGTTGAATAAAAGTCTGACATGGTTTACTTTGAGAAAGAAGGGTAATGTCTTTCTGGAAATGTTCCTCCTGAACCTTTTTTATGAGAAAATGCAATGCTTGTTGAAGTTCATTACACTTTAACGGACCATAATCTCTCTTATCTGCAGAATGGCGTAAGTTATATTTAAATCGAAAGCACCAAGCCGTTATTCTTTGTAGTTTGGAAAAAGAAGAACACTTTTCTAAAGGCTCCCACGGAGAAATTACTGTCGATGAAATAAACGAATTTACAGTTCTCGGGTCCTTTAATTCTGAAAGTTCAAGCGGTTCCAGGCTTATGGAATTAATAGGCCAATTAGAAAGAGAAGTATCTAACCATGGAGGTCCGTGCCACCATAAAGTAGAATCTAATAGTTGTTGGGGTTGTTAACCACGGGAAGAACAATCAGCAGGGGTTACATTTGTAGGCACGTGATGCCATGATTCAGGAGATGTGTTATGTAGAATCTGGTTAACTCGAGTAGCCACATACGTCTTTAAACAATAAGTAGGAGTTTTTAACCACGCTAACACAGTGGTAGAATCAGTGAAAGTATACAGTAGAAATATGAACGCATTTATCAAATATTGACAACACTGACTTAATTGAGCGACTCAGTAGGAGAGCGCCACATAACTCCAATCGGGGTATAGATAAAGTTTTTAAGGGAGCAACCTTTGACTTGGCAAGAAGAAGATTGGACACATTCGTAGTTGTGCCCTCAACCACAAGGTAAACTACCGCACTATAACCTCTCTCTGAAGCATCTGAGAATCCTACTAAATATTGCCGAGTGGTTCCAGAGTGTAAAATATATCTCGGAATTTGAACACTGGAAAGCAAAGAAAGTTGATTGCAATATGCCTTCCACTCAGAAGAAATATTAATATATAAACGTTTTAATATTTAAATAATTTGTTTATATTTCCCAAGCTTCATATTTGATTTCTTTATCAACATTAATTTTAGTTAATACCTGCTTATGTTATCTTATTAATATGACACATAGTAATTAACTATGTTATATAAATAAAGATAGTATTTTAGCAGTTTCATTTTTCTGCCGCCCGAGATAAAATAATAGATGCAACAGCATATTATATATAGATAAAATATTGTATGCAACAGCCACAAGGCAGCAAAGAAAAAAATTCTGCCTCGTTTATTCATAGCCCGTCCTCGCCTTCGGCTCAGAGGCTAATCAGTACTTCGGATACTACTTCAGAGGCTAAAAATAAAAGATGGGCTGAAATATTAAAGATGGGCTAATTTTCTTCCAGGGGGGGCTAATTTTCTCCCAGGGGGGCTATAGCCCCCCCCCCCCCCCCCCCTAGGATCGCCACTAATAACTCTGCTTGAACAAGGTTCTCTTTTCTGCAAGCTTGGAATTTTACTTGTGGCATTGGTCCTAACAACATATCCACAAATTTTAGATACCCGACCTTTCGCAAGGAAGACTATATTTTTTGTACTTATTGACTAGACTGTTAGATATCCTACTATTTTTATTTTTAACCTAATACTATCAGCTAATTTCTGTTGAACTCAAAGCATTTGGCGTACTTAATTTTTTTGTTAATTTACGTAACTAAAATATTTTTAAAATGTACCAATTTATTTTACTGGCTACTAAAATAAAACATTACTCTTTTATATAATGTAGAACTTTTAATAATAAAATATTATTCAAATATAATTTTGCTTAAATAAAATACCCAGGTCTTCATGTCCCGTTCATAAAAAACTTAAATTTATTTGTATAAAAACCATTTTAGAGGCTCTTGGAATAGGCTAAAAATCACAGGGAAGTACTTGCGTCCAAGTACTTTTTAGGGTTTTGTAGATGATTAAGCATACCCGTTATGTAATTATGATTTTTTTTTTTCAATCCTAAGGATCCCGGGTTCGATCCCCCGGGAGGTCACAATATTTTTTATAGGTAATAACGACAAGATAAATTACATTTTTTAGGAAATTTTCATCGCCCAACCATACGGTGTAACCATGAATAATTTCATAATTTTAAGACCAGCCATTATATAAAATTTGGGGGGGGGGATTTTTTTGGGGGTATATTTTGACTTAAAAATTTAAAAAAGCAAATATATATTTGTGTCCTACTCTTCAGCAGCTTTCATTTGATACCCAACTCAAAATTTTTAAAAAATAAAATTTTGGGCGCACTCCAAATTTTCGCGCACAAAATTGGTAATTTTTAAAACCTGGGAATGAACTCCCGGAAATATCATCGCCTCACTATAAGGTATTAGTATGAATTATTTCGAAATTTTAGCACCAGCCTATCTATAGTGGTTGGGGGGGGGAAAATTTTTTTGGGGTATATTTTTATTTTTTTCCCCTATAAGGAATGCAAATTTTAAAAATGCATATATATATTTGTGTCCTACTCTTCAGCAGCTTTCATTTAATACCCAACACGAAATTTTAAAAAAATAAAATTTTGGGCGCACTTCACTTTTTCGCGCCCAAAATTAACAATTTTTGAAAATTTGGGATGAACTCCCGGAATTTTCATCGCCCCACAATAAGATATTAGCATGAATTATTTCAAAATTTTAGCGCCAGCCGATCTATAGTGGTTGGGGGGGGGAAAATTTTTTTTGGGTATATTTTGATTTATTTAACCAATAAGGAATGCAACATTTAAAAAATCATATATATATTTGTGTCCTACTCTTCAGCAGCTTTCATTTGATACCCTACTCAAAAATTAAAAAAAATATAAATTTTTGAGTTTACCACATTTTTTCGAATTGCGCATGCGCAAATCTAATTATGAACTTCTGTATATTTTTCCTGTGGTTGGGTCAAAAAGTTGCACCAGTGTTTCGAATTTCAGTACTTTCGCTTAAACGGTTCGGGCCCTATGAACCAAAGAGCGACGGACGGACGGACACATCACCCTCGGTATAAGGGTTTTGAGAAGTATCTACAAAACCCTAAAAATACGTTTTCAAGTAATGTAAACATCAAAACTTTTCTCGGGGGAGGGCCCCCGGACCTCCTTTAAGAGAGTCCATCCCCCCCTTAAAAATTGGCTGGATCCGCCCTTGATGCGAAGTGAGTTGAAATTAGTCCAAATTTAATTTAAATCGAAAGAGTAATTAGGGTCCGTAGGCAAAAACCAAGGACCCTTATATTTTCCTGCGTGTGTCTGTCGGTCCGTCGTGTCGCCTGCTCTCACGGCTACACCTATCGTCCGATCAATTTGAAATTTGGCATGTATGTGTCTTGTACCTACCCACATATTTTAAAAATATAGCGACTTAAAAAAAAAAAAATTTAAAAAATATTAGGGTAAAAAAATTTTGAGTATCATATGAAAGGGTGCGTCGAGCTGATTACAAAAATATATAATTCTTTGGTTATAACTTTGATAGGGCGAGCGTAGGCAAGTTTGAAGTGGGTGAGAAACGTGTTCCCCCCCCCCCCCATCTATCTCGCTTATGTGAAGTGCAAAAAATCTGAAAAAATTCCTGAACATTCTTCGACCAAAAGTAAAGATACCACTTTTTGGAAATTTCGGAAAAAAATATAATTTTATTTTTTATTGAAAAAATACGTTTTTTATAACTGTGGTCTATTCGATGTATTTATATGGTTGTAGTCCGGTTCAGTGGAAAAAAAAAAATACTTTATCAGAAGTTTGTTTATGTGTTTTGAGAATATCAGACCCATAGGATAGTTCAAAGTAAGTAGTTAAAAGTTTTAGCATTTTAAAAAACATCATCAATAGGGTACTACTTAAACTATACAGGGTTGCCTACGGACCCTCGCTGTGTGCTGACTAGCACACACTTGACCTGTTTATTTTTAAGATATTATGTTGGTTCGCAAAAACTAAACGACAGGCAGACACGGAACCAAAAATATTCCCTGATATCTGAAAAGGATTTTTGTCTTGGAATTTTCGAAATCGGAGACGTAAAAAAATTTCGTGGTCTATTACATCTGTCCCTTTTATAGATGATTTGTAGTATTAGTGTGGGTCGTTGAAGGGTTGAAAAAATATGTTAATACTTTCGTCATATTGTAATATTGGCTATATTTCGTCTCTCTCATCATTTATACATTTATACTTGCTTGTTGGGTAACATACTCTACTAACAATTAAATCTTGAATATACGAGTAAATAATTGATAAAATAAATACAATTATATAAATTGTAAAAGTTGTAAAATATATATAAAAGGAAATAGAAACACACCGGGATTACGACGTTAATTTCCCTTTTTTATTAAAAAGTGTCAGATCTTCTGATTTTATTAGATTTGTCGATCTGAGCAAGTCTTCTTCTGTTTTCCTTACTGAGTTTACAAGTTGACAATAATTAAAATAAAATAAAACAACAATTATATCTCCGATTAAAAGTAAAATCAGATTGTCATAATATGGTAACTTGAGGTAACCTGGACTGAAATCTACATTCTTTTAATTATAAATACATAAATTAAAATTTTATTTCTATTATTTTGTGCTGCTATTTTTATTTACTTAATCAGTAGGGTACTATTATTTTTATGTTATTATAATTTATTAGACAAAATATAAAAAAAATCTTTCTTCAGAGCTATCACATAGCTGCCGTTGTCTTCGGCAAGCCGAGAAGCAACATAAAAATAAATTGACATTTTTTTTTAAAAAAAAGGGGGATAATTAAATAAATTTAATAATATCGGGTTATAAAAGCCTAAAATCATTAAAGTGAGCGCCATAGGACGCGAGGAAGCTATGTGCCACTCTAATTGGCAGACTATTATTTTTTGCTGAGTGAGTTAAGAGTAATTCTTTATATAGCATGTTACTTTTTATAAGTACTACACGCAACGAATATAAAAGCAAAACAACGGTTGTTTGCAATAGTCAAGTTGAATCTTATTGTTTCATGTAGAGCAAAAGAAATTAGCTTTTAATATTGAATAGTAGATTCCTTGTCGCGAGAGAACAAGCTATTGTCGTGTACATGGACAGACGGAGTTTAAATTAAAACCAAGAGAATTGCTGAAGGTTTAAGATTTAAAGTAAACAGAATTCGAAAGAAGGATGGTAGGATTGACAGGTTGAAGGCTGAGATGGAGTTTCAGTTATATTGTTTCCTCCCTCAAGTCGCAGCTAGTTCAATGTAAACAAGGAATGCAATTAGAGACTGGATCTCAGAATAAACAAGCATTCTTAGAAGAGAAAAAGGTGTAAAAACAATATAAATTAAACATGGCCGGGGTTTACTAACACCCACCTATATTGACTTAAGTGTCGCACATCCTACTTAATTGGAGTTTAAGAAATTACTCTAGTTCTTCAGTTTTAGTGTTCACTCAAATAAGATAATGATTGTAACATTTTTTTTTTAAATTTATTTTATATCGCATTCATGTGAGAAAACGGAATGTGGCTATTAACAAAAGCGACAATGCTTTATGTAATAACGCCACGTCCCAACTGCTGAGGCACCGAAATAAAGGGTTGTGTTGTAAAGTTTTATGACTATTTCAAATCTAGTTTTAGTTGTGCCTCAAAAACGGCTCCCAGAGAAAATGGAATGGATGTAGTTCAGTATCATGCTACTGACTGTAATATGAAACTATGTAAATGATGAAATTTTCTAGTAACTTTTCCCCTGTGTTTATTATCGGACGTGTGAAAACTTTATCTAACTTGGTATATGGTGAAACAAGGAGGAAATATTCCTTTTACATATTCAAAAGGTGATCCGATTAATTTGTATACCATGTATGTACACCAAGTTCTACTCGGAAGCTCTTTAAATATTCTGCATCAAATTCAAATTATTTATCTTCAAAGTAAATTTTCAAATTATAACGTACTGGACATGTATTCACAAATACCTGATATTGATATAACCTTTCAGTATAAATGTTTCTCTTTCCTATAAAGATTAAAAATACATATTAAATAAGTGGACTTTTAATGCGTTCAGTTTTTATGGCAAACAGCATAATATTTTGACTGCAATCACGTGGTGTTTAAGAGTCAACCATTTTGGCTCTAAATAGTTTATAAGCTCACATCGGCTTTCTCCGACAATTAGAGGTCTAGACACCCAAAAAGAGCTGACTTATGGATAGGGAAGATTTTTTCGGGGGGGGGGGGGGGGGGGGGTTCTAGACCTATAGCATATCGTACCCCTTATGCCAGAACCATGAATATGCAAATTTTCACACTCTGGGTTTATGAGCTATTTGGACTTGTTGTTTTATAATCTAAGTTGTGCCGGATTCCCGAATTTGTGCCTGCCTTGTATTAATTATAAATTATTATAATTGTCAATTGTAACAACCCATTATTATGGGGTTTTACATTAGTAAAACCCCATGGAAACCCGTTGTGTCCAATCTTCCGCTTCAACCAGCTCCATGCAGGAATAGGATTGCATTCAAACCTGAAGACGTAGGCAGAGTTACAGTAACACTCTTGTTAAACTACCATAGTTTTTCATTTTCTTCTTTTATGGTAATAAATCGTAAATTTTTAATTTCCTAAAAGTTTATAATTAGTTTTTATGCATTCATTGATAGCTCATTGATGCATTAAACTTTCTTTCAGATATACATCCTAAAATTGTACCAGGTAATGTTCACTACATAAATAATTATTAGATTATAAATTATTTAGAGAAAAGGACCAGTAAAAGCGAAATAGTTTAAAAATTACCCACATTTAAATCAAATACTAAGGTTTTATTAATTATTCCGATATGAATATTACCCTTAATAACCTAGCGTTGCCATATGGCAACAGCAAATCCCCCTCCCTTTATTATTGTCTGGAGAGGTCCAAATTAATTTTGAACTTTTTAAATGTTAATATTATGTCAAAAGAAGGACTAAAAATATTAGGATTAATATTAGGACAAAAGAAGGTTAATATTATGTGATTGATTTTTCTTCATTAGATTTATTTGTTTGGTGCAACACGTATGCGACAAGACAGGTTTAAAAAATGGGTTATTCCAAATTTGAGACACGGAAAGTGTACCGTTTTAAGAGTGAGAATAAGAGGTGGTACATAAAAGGAGGGAGAGGTTGGAGGAGAGGTGAGGTAGGAAATAGAGGTAGGAAAGAGGTTAAAGCGGTCAGAGCGTGAGTAAGTATTTATAAATAGGGGTTAAATATAATCATACATAGAAAAAATTGATGTATAATAAGGGAGATAAGTAATTGGTGTTGAGAGGAGCTTGTGCGTAGATGGTGGAGCTGCGCGAGTGGTGGTGTGGTGCAGGTAGCAGGGTGATCCTCGGCGAGGATGGTGACACAATATAAATAATCCTAATATGGAGATACATGTTGGAAAAAGTCAGGTTATTTCTTTCTCTCGCTCCTTGTCTCGTATACCCTTTCCCTACTCCTTAAATGGTATTACTCTTCCTCGAGTTTCATCAGTAAGAGATCTGGGTGTTATCCTTGACAGTAGGCTAAAATTTGATGGTGAGATCGACGACTTGATTAGTAAGGCTAACCAACGCCTTGGTTTAATTCTTAGGATCACCCATAATCTCTCTCTTGAGTGTTTTCTTCTTCTCTACAAATCCCTCGTACGGCCTCTCCTTGAATATGTGACTCCTGTGTGGAATGTCTATGGTGCAACTAAGTCCAGAATCATTGAGAATATTCAGCGCAGATTTGTCCGCGCATGTTATTTCAGGTATATGTTTCGGCGTGTGTTTTACAAGTATGAATCTTTGTGTGATCGGCTCAAGCTGGACCCCTTGTATAAGTGGCGTAAGGCCCATGAGGTTCTGTTCTTGGTGAACTGCTTGTCTGGTAAGACTTTCTGTTCTCAAGTTCAGGACCAAATTGTTATACTACCCCCTGGTAGGAGAGCTGGTCGCCCTCTCTATATTAAGGAGTTGTCAGACTGTTGTCCCTTAGTCAGATGTGTTTCGTCCTGCAACTCCCTCGTTAACTATTCTGATTTGTTGTGTTTGTCTAATCTCCGTTCCGTGTTGTCCTTTCTGGAGTGATCTGAATTTTTTTTTTTTTTTTTTTTTTTTTTTTTTCTAGTATTCTTCTTAAGCTAGTCGTTTTTTTATAATTATTTTTGTAAAAATGTTTATTTGTTACTTAATTATTTGTTATTGTTTTTATTTTTTTTTTATCTTGGTTTTTTTTACTTTAATCTCGTAACCTCTCACCTGATTAGCAGGTTTATAATTTTTGTTACTTTTTTAGACATAATTATGGTATGTTTTTTATGTATTAGAGTGCCTCACTTGTGGCTTCAGCTGTTTGAGGACTCTTAAAATATGTTTAACTAGATGGGTACCCGTGCTTCGCTACGGAGTGTTATTATAATTAGATAAGTTTATAAACAACCATAATGAATCATATAAATTATTTTACTATGCAAGAATATCTAGATTCTATCTCTCCCACCTATTTTTTTACCCCCTTTACTTTGATAAGCAAATTTTCAAATATCCTAAATTCGCCCCCCCTAAATTAAAAAATGACTAAACTGTACATAAAAACTACTACTGTACTCTTAAAGAGCTTTTGCATCATGAAGGGTATTCATTACATTAACCCCGTATTCATTATTGTACCATACCCCTGTGTACCAAATTTAAATTTCGAAAATTCATGTAGGCTATCATTTTCCCCTTGCTTTGAAGATCAAGTGGGCAAATTTTTATCGACATCGAACTAAAACTGTAGATTTGTATAAAGAACATACACACACATACGTTGATTTTTATATATATAGCTATAAATTTCCATTTAACCCTCTCCTAAATAAAATTGTACATAACAACAATTACTTTTCTCTTAAAGTGCTTTTCAACGATATGCATCATATGAAGGGAATCCATTACTTTGACATTTTTACACCGTACCCCTTGGTACCAAAATTTAAATTACGTAAATTCATGTAGACAGGGACCTCCCCCTTGCTTTGAAGGGAAAGTGAGTAAATATTCATCAAATTGGGATAAAACTGTAGATTTGTATAAAAGACACCCTCATACAGACACTCTTATTCTTATATAAGATATAGCTATATTTTTCCATTTTACCCCCTCCTAAATTAAAATACATATGACAAAACTGTATATAAAAACAATTAATGTAATCTTAAAGAGCTTTTCAACGATATGCATCATAAAGAGTATTCAGTCATTTGACCCCGTATTCATTATTGTACCCTGTTCCCTGTGTACCAACATTTAAATTTCGAAAATTCATGTTGACACTGATTTTTTCTTCCTTTGAAGGTCAAGTGTGCATTTTTTGATCGAGATCAGACTAAAACTATGGATTGTATAAAGAACATACACACATACGTTGACTTTTAGATATATTTTTCCATTTACCCCCCTAAATGCACGTAAAAACAATTATTGTACTCTTAAAGAGCTTTTCAACAGTATGCTTCATGAAGGGTTTTCTACTTTGACATTTGTACCCCGTACCCCTGTGTACCAAAACTTAAATTTCGAACATTCATGTAGACAGAGATCTTCCCCTTGCTTTGAAGGTCAAGTGAGCAAATTTTCATCGAGATCGAATTAAAACTGTTGATTTGTATAAAGAAAATAAACACAATCACACATACGTTGACTTATATAGATATACATTTCAATTTTACCCCCCTCCTAAATGAAAATATGACAAAAACGTACTTAACAACAATTAATGTACTCTTAAAGAGCTTTTCAACGATATGCATCATGAAGGGTATCCATTACTTTGACATTTGTACCCCGTACCTCTGTGTACCAAAATTTTAATATCGGAAAATCATGTTGGAAGTGACCTTCACCTTGTTTAGAAGAAAAAGTGTAAATATTCATAAAATTGGGATAAAACTGTAGATTTGTATAAAAGATTCTCTCATATAGATACTCTTCTTTTTAAATATAGATATAGTTATATTTTCCATTTTACCCCCCTCCTAAATGAAAATATGACAAAAACGTACTTAACAACAATTACTGTACTCTTAAAGAGCTTTTCAACGATATGCATCATGAAGGGTATCCATTACTTTGACATTTGTACCCCGTACCTCTGTGTACCAAAATTTTAATATTGGAAAATCATGTTGGAAGTGACCTTCACCTTCTTTAGAAGAAAAAGTGTAAATATTCATAAAATTGGGATAAAACTGTAGATTTGTATAAAAGATTCTCTCATATAGATACTCTTCTTTTTAAATATAGATATAGTTATATTTTCCATTTTACCCCCCTCCTAAATGAAAATATGACAAAACTATACATAACAACAATTACTGTACTCTTAAAGAGCTTTTCAACGATATGCATCACGAAGGGTATTCATTACTTTGACCCCGTATTCATTACTTGTACCCCGTACGCCTGTGTACCAAAATTTAAATTTCGAAAATTTATGTAGACCTTGATTTTTTCCTTGCTTTGAAGGTCAAGTATGCAAAATTTCATCGAGATCGGACTAAAACTGTAGATTTGTATAAAGAACAAACATACACACACACACACACACACACATACGTTGACTTTTATATATTATATAGATATAGATATAGATATAGATAGATAAATAAAAAATAAATAATTAGGTAACTCACTAAAATGCTTCTCCCTTGAACGAATAATAATAATAATAATTAAATAAAATAAACTCATGTAAAACAGATAAATTAAATAATATTGATAGAGGCTAGAGGTGGAGAGGTAGAGGGAGAGAGGATTTAGAAGTGTTTCTGGTACGCTTTAAGGGCTTTCAAACGATACCAAACATGACCGGGCAGCTACTGTTTTTACCTTTTTTTAAACAGAGGTACACAACTTTGTACCCCTCATGTACCCGGTATAGTAATAAATTTAAGGTTTTCTTTTCACGTACACTTTACTACTGTAAAGTACTAAATACCATATGAGTTTCAGCCCGATCCTATGAAATGCAAAACGATACAGAACAAAGACTAATAAGTAGTGTTTTTCAACCGATTTTTCCAAACCAGCACAATAAGTACAAAAATAAGTAGCAATAAAAAATAAATTTTAATAAAATGGGTACAAAAGCAATAAAACCCACACACTTATGAGTAAAAAGCTGCAATTATTATATTTTCAGTGCGCCTTACAACTACCTTGGTACTAAAAGTACCTCTGTACCGGAACCCGCAAAAGTAGAGGTACGAAAAGGGGTATAGTGCGTTCAAGTGTTATTTGGTGCAACTTTTGTCGATATTTCCTCCTATTAACAATGAAAAATGTAATTATGATATCCCTCACTCGCTACCCCTAAATAGATATAAAAGGGCAGTTACAAGCAAATAAAAAGACCCCGTTCTCATATTTCACCTGAAACCCCTCCCGACCATAATAATTTATTATACAAATCTGACAATATGCTGGCAAACAGAACTGGTGGTCTTGTCCAACCTAAACCTAGTAATAAAAATTCACAATTAACAGATTCAACTAGAAGTACCCAATCCCAAGTTTCTAAACTAAATATTATTGAAACAGTAGTATCTTTGGTTAATCAAATAATTACAGAAAAGTCATACTCTCTTGCAGAAGAAGAAATTAAAAACCTTGTTTCAGACAGGTTTAACAGTCTCCACTGATGAATCGTTTAAATGGCTTTAGCATAATGCAATGGAACTCTCGTTCTGCAATTTCAAACAAGGGGAGTTTTGAAAATTTATTTGTATTCAAACAGCGTTGAGTCAACAGACGATTTTAACAGTACTTCGTAGTGTTAACATCGTAGCTTAGAGAATAGTTTTTTAGTGTAGTTTGCAATAGTTCAGTTTAATATTTTTCCTATAGTTGCATTATTTAGTTTAATTTTGCCAATTATTTTCAAAAGAACAATATTAAGTAATTTCTTACGGTTCTTGTCTAAAAAAATAGTGAAGCAATATGTAAAGTGTTAAATGTACTCTTTAAGAAGCGATTATGATGTGTTGATACCGGAATTCGAGGAATCTGATCTGTTAAATTCTAATTCTAATCAAAGTGAACAGACTAATAAAAATGAAGTGGAGAGCGATTTTACCGAACTGTTGGCTGATGTGGTTGTGGAGAGTCCATCAAAGGTATCGTATAGTGGTAAGAAACCTTTTGTTGGTCAAAAAGTGGTGATATCTCGAAAAAGCAGCCAAAAGCAGGATGCCATTATTACTAATATTTCACATAATATCAATAATCACCCAGCTCAGCAAAAAAGTAATAGTATAGCAGATGTTGAATGGGTTGATAGCGATGGCTCCATTAAAGGAATAACTGTAGATATCAGACTTTAACTTTTAAATACAATGAACCCATACCCACTACCCGTGCAATTCAACAACCTCTTCCAAGTAATGCTAAATATAGATATTTTAATAATCAACCCGGACCTAGCTCATGCTCTAATAATAATGATATTGCAAATAAAGTTGTAAATAATAATACACCACCCAGTTGTTCTACCTCAAAATCTGATACTATTCCTCACAAGGACTTGACATCAGTTTGCGAGATCTGTGGCTTGTCTTTTAAAAACGAACGTGGACTTAAAACCCACATTGTTAAAAAACACCCAGTAGAAGCGAATACTGCTAAGCTAAATTGTATTCTAAAGACAAGTAAACACTTTGAAAAACCTATTAACTTTAGTACAGAAGATGATATTGATAAGTGGGATAAATCGTTTAAAAACATCTTACACTCAAAAAAGAGTTTTAAACCCGAAATTTTTGATCAAGCTACTAAAGACTTCGTGAATTTTTTACGTGAAGCTAATATCAACATACCCGGCCCTAAACACCCTTCTCTAAAGATATTACAAACTGCGTAAGGACAATAAAGCCACCAAGGGAGGAAAAGGAGCAGGGAAAGTATCAAATCCTCAAAGAAGTAATAAGGCCGAACGAGAAAGACGTCGCGAGCAATATCAGTATGAAGTAGCCCAGTACTATTACTACAATAGGAGGAAAAAAGTTGTTCAGAGCGTTATGACAGCTGATAAACCGAAACAGTGCCCAATCAAAATAACCGAAATCGAGTCACACTATAAAAATATGTTTGAACAAACTAATGACAACTGTAGACAAGAATATGAACAAACAGTTATTCGAGAAAATATATTAAATATCGATGTTAAGAGTGTTCACAAAGCTATCAAGTTAACCTCTTTGGATACAGCTCCAGGACCCGACCGAGTCCTTATTAGAACTATTAAACATCTTGAAGTAGCACATATTATCAAATCTATAATAGAAATCTTTCTCAAATATGCTTACCTACTTGAGATATTAAGGATTAGAAGGACTGTTCTTATTTATAAAGGTAAAGGTAGAAGTGACGATATATCATCATGGCGACCAATCACAATGTACTCAATTTTACGACGACTCTTAGAAAAAGTTTTAGATGCCGAGCTTCGGCATCAAGTCACCTTCCACTCATGTCAAAGATGTTTTGTGAAAGGTTTAGCTGGCTGTCACGTTAATTCTAGACTGATTCACGCGGTATTAAAAGATGCTAAAACAAATAAAAAAGATGCTGCGGTGGCTTTTTTAGATGTTGCGGGCCCTTTTGATAATGCGGGTCACCTTCATTGAAGCGAGCGTAAGCGAGCTTCTTACATTCAACGAAATATGCATCTTGTCTGTCTGTCTGTCTGTCTGTCTGTCTGTGTGTAACGTTTACGTGTCCGACGATAACTTGAGTAAAAGTTGACCGATTTAGTTGAAATTTGGTATACATCTTCCTTTTACTAATACTCAGGCTAAGTTCGTTGGACAGCGTGATACGTCCAAGAGCGCGCAATGCTCGCGTAAACGTGAGCTTCAAATTTAAAATTGGAAGTTCAGGACGGGAAAAAATTCACCTATTCGATGAGACGAACATTTTTTACTAATAACATTTTTTAGTAAAACCAACAACGACACTGCTATGAATTAATAAAGATCGCTAAAACTATTAAAGCGGACTTTAAAGCGGGATTTAAAATAGAGAAAACAACCTTTTTACCACTATGTTACGTTCTAACGTAAGGATATTAATAAAACTTCATGTACATCGTCTAAAGTACTATTGAAACAAGTATGTAAAATTTTAACGTGATACAAGCAGTAGTATTTGAGTAATGAAGTGATACATTTATAATAATAATATAAAAGCTATTACGGGTGGTTAAGATTCTTATAGTGTATAGGTTTGTTTAGGAAGTAAAGCTTTGTACCGAGAACCCCCACTCTACCTCACACTACCCTCTTCCACTTATCTTCAACTATGACATTCATCATAATTAATAAATTTCAATATTCAGTATTTTATTGCAATACGCTCGCTTTAATGATAGAGCCACGCGATGCCTAGTATAATTAAGTCTTTAAGATCCAGAGGGGCTTCCGAAAATCTTATTAACTGTATAGATGCTTTATTGTGCCAGAACCAGATTAAAATTCGATCAGGGAATCATGACACAAGTCTTATATTTGTTAAGAGAGGCGTACCTCAGGGTGGACCTTTGTCAGCGACGCTTTTTAATCTGGCAATTGATCATATATACAGAGAATTTTGTGACCCTCAGTTTACCAATACGATACAGTTTAAATCAAGAACTTGAAAATGTTTTAATATCAGGGTTTGCCGACGACCAGGCTATTACTGCTTCTAGTGCTATAGCAGCAATGAGAGGAATTAACAGCATATGTCGTAGATTTAGAGAGATAGGTTTGGTAATAAGTCCTTCAAAAAGTACTTGTATTTTGATATCAAAAGGTGAGCACTACAGTAATAAGTTAATTCTGGAAGATAATAGTTTCATAACATCTAATAATGCTGACGAAGTAATTAAATATTTAGGTTGCAGTTTTACTGGAGAAATGGTTTATAATGAGAATGCAGTTGTAAAGCTTAATGACAATATGAATAAATTAGTAGCATCTAACTTACTTAAACCAGACCAAAAGCTGAATATTTTAAATCAATATATTTTTCCTCTCTTAACCTACCCTTTACAAACAGCACCATTGACTAAACTTCGACCTGCATTTCTTGAAGGTGTCGATGAATTTATTAGGAGATGTACAAAAGCCATAGTAGGTCTACTTGCTAATTCATCAACAGCTATGCTATATGCTCCACGCAGGTATAGATGCCTCGGTATATTAAGATGTTTGTGGGAAGCTCCCTTACAGCATATCAGCATTCTTCAAAAGTTTATAAACATAAATGATGGTCAATTCCAAAGTATACTCGACTATGACGTTGAAATATCTGAATGTGTTGACCGTCTCGGTCTGAATTTGCAAAACCTCGGAGATAAGTATACTGCTAAAAAGATCCGACAGTCACTTCGAGAAAAAGCTTTTGATGAATGTTGTAAGTGTAAGTGGCAAGGTATAGGTGTCTGTCACTTTAAAGATAATACAAAATCCAACGAATTTATAAACAATAGACAGATACTTACGGGATCTGAATGGACTAACGCTATAAAATTGAATATCAATTATGCCCGCGGTGTACCAACAAGTGGCGCCTAGTCTACAGGAGAGTTAGGACCCCTCTGCCGCAGATGCAGCAGAGAGATTGAAACACCAGCACATGTGTTTGGTAATTGTCCAAATAACATTCTCCTCGTTGCTCGCCGTCACCATAACGTCAAGCATAAGATCATTGATTTAATGGAGCAAAAGGGGTATACTTGCTATGAAGAGGTCTGTAGCATTGATTCTAATGGTTCTACTAGGTATGCTGACATTGTTGCTTTTAAAGAAAATAGCAAGGACGCTTTGGTGATAGACCCTACGGTTAGATATGAAAACAATGATTTACAGCAAGGAGAGAAGATCCATCTTGAAAAGAAGGGAATTTATGACAGATGTCTTAATTATTACCGAGAAAAGTTTTTGGAGAAGCACGGTGTAAGAGATTTTCACGTTAAAGGACTTTGGTTTGGTTCAAGAGGCACTATACCTAAGTTTACCAGTGATTTCTTCGATGAGATAGGTATACATAAAAAGGAACTGACAAGAATAGCCGAATCAATTATTTTAGATTCGCTTGGCATTTTAAATCATCATATATACGACTAAACTTAATTTTATTTTTGACATTTTGTTTGTTAATTTTTTTGACAAAAAAAATATATTGACTAAGTTAATTTTTAAAAGTTACTATTTTGACAAATGTATAATGATGATTATATACTTAAATTGCTTGTAAATTTTGCACTATTCAATAAGTTATTGTCTGTTAAAAGATTGATTTAGTAAGCTGTGCATTTAGCAACTCATTATAAATGAGCTGCCTCTTGTATGTATTTTTTGTAAAATATATTATGTTTCTCTCTCACTCTTATCAGAAACCTGGTTCAGACCAAGTCATGTTGTATCTTTTTCTGGTTATAACTTGATTAGGAATGATCGCCGTGACGGCCGTGCCGGCGTTGCTATCAAGATAGATAAGATAGATTTTCGTTTCGTTGAGTTGTCAGATGACATCGATGGTGTCATGTGTGTTGGAATTCAAGTATTCATGGAGAACAATAAAAATATTAGTATTCTATCAGTTTATTCTGAACCTTCTAATAGATTTGTCGAGGCAAGATGGTGCGATTGTTCCAAGCCCCACCTAGCCCTGTTTTAATAGGCGGCGATTTTATAGCCACCACATGGCTTGGGGGTGTGAATTTACAGACCATTATGGTAGAGAACTTTGTTCAGCTTTTCAAACCTGGTTTATATAAATGATGAGTCGCCAACTTTAGTAAAAGAAATAATGCACCGTAGGTTTTCCGTAGTAGATTTAACAATACGTTCTCCGGAATAGTTACTTCTCTTAGTTGGACTGTCTGGCCAGACCCCTCGGTTCAAATCATTATCCATTACTTATCACTTTCTTAAATTCAAAACTAGATAAAATTTATTTCGAGCCAAGGTGGAAAATTAAGAGCTGATTGGGAAATGTTTAGTCGAGAAATGCAAAATAAAAGCCACGAGCATGATAATTACAAGGATTTTATAAGTGATATTAAAGAGGCTTATGAATTAGCTATCCCAAAAGCTAAAGGCAGAAGTTTTCTCAATAATACAAAATTTTGGTGGACAGACGAATGTTCAAAGGCTTTAGAGAAAAGACAACAAGCTATGCTAGCGTATAAAGGTCATCCTACATTAAACAATTTTCTTATCTTCAAAAATTACGACGCTCAAGCCAAAAAAGAGATAAAAAGAGCTAAAAGAATATCATGGCAAAGATTTTTTACACAATTAAACTGTCAGACACCTGTTGGAAAAATTTGGAATGCGTTCAAAAAGTTAAAAAAATAAAGTAGTTTCGAATAATATACAACTTGATGATTCAGGAGGATACTTTTGTTTTTGAAGAAATTATGCCCTGACTATGTTAATGAGGAAACATATTACCCTGAAGTAGAGGGTGCTGGGTGGGACCGAGATTGCTATTGGCTATTAAGACCATTTAGCAAACATGAATTTGAAACCGCAATAAAAGGTAATAATAACTCTTCGCCTGGTTTGGACTAAATTCATTATCCAATGCTTCACAATTTACCAGTTAATAGTAATCAACTGTTTGTTTCTCCAATGTGTGATATTTACTCATCATCATTTTGAAAGGAAAATAAAATAAAACTTTTAGTCTTCACACAAAATATTTGTATTGACAAAAAAAAGCGGACTCCAAATGGCATTCGTTTGTAGCGGAAAAGTCCTATGTGAGTTGAGATTACTAGGAACTTTTTCGAATCATCTTCGACTTGAGCTGGAGGTAGGCATCATTTAAGTCAATAAAACTATTTTTTTTCCGCCGGACAGGGTGTAACAAATATCACAGGCGCAGTGGGTGTCTCTCAGTTGCTATGTGTTTATTTATGGTCACCTTGAAGTCTTTATTAGTTTACTTTATTAGTTTTTACCACACGTCAATAGGAGATACCCAGATCACTGGTGTAACTGATTCGTCGACCTTTTCCAAAATACTATTATCAATGAGTCGTTGTAGTTCTGTTTCTACCTGTGATCTAAAGGTAAATGACACAGGTCTAGGCTTGAAGAACTTATGATCAACAGAAGGTTTCATGTTAAAAACTGCTGTGTGGCCCTTGATTTCTCCTGCTGAGTCACTATAAAGTTGTTTGTATTTAATTTCGCTGCGCCGTTCGCCACTTTGCATAGCTTAGACCCTCTAGGTAATAATATGTTAAAGGCTATGATCCAGTCTAAGCCGAACAGTGGAATCTCATCGTACTCTACCACACGAATAGGTACCATGCTTAGGTGTCAAATGCTTTTACTAACACATTTCAGTTCGTCTCTGACCTCGGAGAAGTAAACATCGAGTCTAGTGTTTATATTGTTCGGTAACATAGCCTCTAAAGCGTTCGTAGTTCGATAAAATTTCTCTCGTCTTTTTAAACTAGTTATAAATATATTAAAAAACTAAATTATAATTATTTTATGAGGAATAATAATTTTTAAAAAATATATATACATATTATATTATAAAACAAATTAATTGAAGACAGTGATTTCTACAATAAATTATAAATATGTCTTGCATTTGATGAGGTTTATATAACGTGTACCAAATGTGAAGGTATGTTCCACTTAAATTGCCAAGGAATAGCTGAAGCAAACTTTAAACGAATGACAAGGGATGCCACGAAAAATTGGAAATGCCTTTTGTGCAAAAAATCTGAAAATGAAAACCAACCAGCACTTAAACAAACATCGGAAAAATGCATAGAAATGAGGAGCATTTTGGAAGAATATAAAATAGAAACGAATAAATACATTGAGCAGTGTATGGGAAAATACACTGGTGAGTTAAAAAAGTCATTAGATTTTCTAAGCTCTAAGTACGACGATTTATTACTAGAAATTAAAAACCTAAATAATAAAAACAAACTGCTCGAAGAAGAAAACCAATTTTTAAGAAAAGAGGTACAAGATGTACAACAGTACTCACGGGTGGATAATGTCGTAATACAAGGGATTCCGGAGACAAGGAATGAAGATATCGATGCCATACTGAACAAACTTGCTTCGGTAATCGGAGTGGAGCATTGCCCCACTGATATCAGTATAGCACATAGACTGCCTTCAATGAATCCCGAAATTCCCAAAGCAATAGTTGTAAAATTTGTAAGGAGAATTAAAAAAGAAGAATGGAAGAGGGCTTTCAGATCGGCAAGTAGGCAAGATGGACAACCTGGTGTTTCGGCGAAATCTGTATCGTCTTCATTCCACGAATCCAGAGTCTTCATATCCGACCATCTCACTCAATATAACAAGAAGCTACTCAACTCAACTAAAATATCAGCGAAAGAAAAAGGATACCGATATGTATGGTATAGTAGCAATAAAATATTAGTTAGAAGAGAGGATGGGGATAAAGTCATACAAATTAAAGACCACGCTGATTTAAATAAACTCAAGTAACTAAAAATTAGTATAATTTCAAATAACCATGGAAATCATGTTAAAATATATTTACATTTCTTTTTTTCTGTTGATTATATTTATATTACTAAGCTACAAGTCAAAATTTAATTGTCTGTCTTCAAATCTAGTCTCTATTAAATATGAATGTAAGCGTGCATGTAGGTGTAGGTATGAAGATTTTTGTGTTGATAAGTTGCTTAAATTAAGTATTTCTATAGCTATATCTAAAAGTTTTTCTCTTGTTAGAACTCTACCATCTCTTAATACAACACCACCAAGTTCAAATTTCAAAAGCTTTATTTTAGGTTATAAAATTGTATACTTGTTGCATATTTGTCTGAGTTTTAAAATGTTGTCACTACGTTACAAATTATGTTTATTTAAAAAATATCATATTACTATAACTGCATTTTTATTTTTTAAAAAAACAATTTTTTTAGAGAATATAATCTTATGTTATAATATAGAAATTAATTGGGAGAGCAAATTATATGTTTTTAATGTTAAAATATGGTTAGTATTTTTTTTTTTTTTATTTATATCCATTAACTATCACATTTATGCATTACCAAATTTAAAAAAAAAAAAAAAAAATTGTTTTTTCACTAAGAAATATGTATGGCTGTTTTTGTATGTGATATTGTTGATAAATCGTTATATTATTTATTTATTTATATCTATTAACTATCATATTCATATATTACCAAATTTAAATTTTTGTCTCTTTGCTAAGAAATATGTAGGTATGGCTGTATTTTTTTTTTTGTGTTTTTTTTTTTGTATGTTATATTGTGTTAAATGGTTATATTATTTATTTATTTATTTATATCTATAAACAATCATATAGTGAAAATTCCAAACTTAAATTTTAATATAAAAAATGTTATTGTGCTGTCTATTCATAAAAATATGAATGTACAATTATGTACAATGTATGTGTTATGTGTTATGTGTGCAATTATGTATGTCTGTATATAAGTAGGAATTTCGGTTTATGAATTTCAAGTTTGAAATAGTATTAAAAAAACATAAAATAAATAATTATAAATAAAATTAGGTGATAATAAAAATAATAATTTACAATAAAACGGAAAAACAAATAGGAACTAATTTAGCTTGTAATAAACACCAATGAATAAAGAGTTTTCTAAGAGTCTAGACAATACGGACATTGTAGAAGAGATTGTATTTGAAGACTATAATTTAACTGAATTGGGATATAAATCTGTTAAAATTCTTCACACCAATATAAGATCTCTAAATAAAAACTATGATTCACTCATGTTATTTATGGAAAATTTAAATAAGAGCATGGATATAATAATCTTAACAGAGGCATGGCTGCAATACTACGACCATTATTTCGATATTAACGGATATAACACTTATTACGATACAGGAAATAACAAAGCTGAAGGCATTGTTATCTTCTGTAGAAATAATATAGAAGTAAAACAAATAGTAAATAAACCTATTTCCGGGTGCAATAGTATTTCATTAAAGATTAAAATAAATAACAATGAAATAAATATAACTTCTATCTACAGATCTTTCGGAGTCAAGGTCGAAGACTATTTAAATAATTTGGATATGTTTCTGAAAAATAACAGAAATTTAACCAATAATTTCTTGATTGGAGATATCAATTTAAATCTGTTAGAAAACTCCTTAATTAAATCTAAATATTTAAACTTGATGAGTGAGCACGGATTCATTAGTTATATTAATGGAGTCACTAGAAAGGAAAGGGGCTCTATTGCTTGTATCGACCATATAATGGTTAAATACAAATACTTACATCAATTGAAATCCTTTATTTTGCATAATAAAATCACTGACCATTACCCCACTGGATTATCAATACAACTGAATAACAACAGTACTACAATCAATACACAAAAATATATAACGATAAGAAAAACAGATACCGACAAACTAAACGACTTACTTAAACAAATAGACTGGACTGACCTATACACTCTAACAGAACCTCAACATATCACCAATACATTTATACATACCATACAGGACAAAATAAATACATGCACTAAAACAGACACGATTCTCATTACCTGTAAAAATAAAAGATTAAAACCTTGGATATCCGGTGGATTAGTCGTGTCAACCAGGACCCGTGACAAGATGAGGAAAGCCCTAGATAAACAGCCTTTTAACACTACGCTTAAAAACAAATTCATTATATATAAAAACTTACTTACAAAATTAATAAGAAAAAAAAAACAATTACTTTAAGAATAAACTACAGGAAAACAAAAAAGATTCTGCTCAAGTTTGGAAAACTGTTAACGAGTGTTTAAATAGAAAGAAGAACTCAAATAATTCTATAACGAAGCTTAATAGTAACAATGTAACATACACTTCGACAGCAGATATAGCAAACGAGTTAAATAATTTTTTTGGAAATGTGGGTGCAGATCTAGCGAGTCAGATAAAACCTAAAAGAACTAATCATAACTTAACTGACACGGACAATGACATTTACGAAAACATTAATGTGCAACAACAACTAATTCAATTTAGCCCAGTAACGGAAAAAGAAATTGATAAGTATATTACTGAACTAAAGTCTGATACATCGCCTGGGGTAGATAAAATAACTTCCCAGCATCTCAAAAATGCAAAGATAAATCTAATTAAACCTATAACCTTTATGTGTAATGCATGTCTGGAACAAGGAGTGTTTCCAGACATACTTAAACAAGCCTTAATAACACCACTGTACAAACAAGACGACAAGACAGACCCTTCCAACTACAGACCCATAACAATAGTATCTAATATTTCAAAAATAATAGAGAAATGTGTTAAAACTAGACTGGTGACTTACTTAGAAACAAACAATATTATATCGGACAAACAATACGGCTACATTAAAAACAAAAATACTGCTGACGCATTGTACAAACTGACTGACTTAATAACTAACGACTTAGACTCGGGCAATAAAGCCATGGCTGTTTTCGTTGATTTGAAAAAAGCCTTTGACACAGTATCACATGACATTTTGTTAAAAAAAACTTTACTCGATAGGAATCCGAAGAACCTGCCTCAAACTATTCAAAAGTTACCTGACTGACAGACAGCAACAAGTAAAACTAGTAGGACATATTAGTGAAAAAACCAAAGTAAATTTCGGAACACCACAGGGAACCGTTATGGCTCCCTGGCTTTTCCTTATTTACATTAACAGCTTACTCAAACTAAATAACACATACTCGGACATATTATGCTTCATACATATTACACACTTTTATATTTTAGAGGTTCGACTTGGGATGAAGTTTTTAAAAACGCAACCAAGGGAATCTCTCAAATTAAATCGTGGTTTGACAAAAACTTATTGACTCTCAATTTAAAAAAAACTAAATTCATGTGTTTTTCACACGACAGGAGAGGGCAACCACCTGATTTAAATACACTAACTATACACAAGACTGACTGCCAATACCTTAGACGTAGGACAATATATGACAATACAGATAGAAACAACTCTTGCACCTGCACCAAAATAGACAGAACCAACAGTATGAAATATCTAGGAATCATAGTCGACAATTACTTAAACTGGAAAGAGCACATAAACTGGATAGTAACTAGAATAAGAAAAACAATGCGCATTTTTATTAGAATACGAGGATTCGCAGATAAGCAAATACTAAAAATGCTCTATCATGCTTTTACTGAATCTATCCTAAACTACTGTATAGTAGCCTGGGGAAGCGCTGCCCAGTCCGACCTAGAACAGGTTCGGGTCATACAGAAATCTATAATAAAAATATAATTAAAAAAACCCAGACGATACCCGACTGTACTGACTTTCACCGACTTTAACGTTCTACCGCTAGACTTACTTTTTAAACAAGCAGTACTAATCAATTACTTTAAGGACGATACTAAATTGACTGGACAGCAAACCTACTCCACAAGACTACAAGCACAAGGCAATGCACTTACCCCTTTTTGTAAAACAGGCAAGAAACAGAAACATGCTTCTTATTTGGGACCACTATACTACAACCAGCTACCTAACCATATCCAACAAATAGCATCCTTTAACAGTTTCAAGTACAATATGAAAAAACATCTCCTCGGTAGTCTTCCCACCAATTTAATGAATTTAGAACAAAAGATTTCACAACATTTTACAATAATGATAACAACAAGAACCTAAAATAAGATTACAAATAAACTTAGAATATATATCTATATATATATATATATATATGTGTGTATGTATGTATGTATAAATATCAATTTTGTTTACAATGAAACAATAATAGTTAAATATATGTATGTATATGTAAATGTAAATTGTAAATATATAACTAAGTCTGAGCATGTAGATAACATGCTAAGAGAAAAAAGGAAAATTTAAAAGAGAGGAAAAAAAAAAAAAAAGAACCATCTAAATAATATGTATTTGTTATAAAGAGACGGGGCCCTCTGTCTAGTCTTAATTGAACTACTGAGGGACCCCACCTTTAATATAATGTATAACTGATGTACATGGAAGTAAACTTAAAATTTGAATTACAACTGTAACTATTATGTATTGCATGTATTGCTAGAAAAATCAGAAAGGTGGAAATATAATTATTATTATTATTATTATTATTATTTGCTCTACCTAGAGTCTTAAGAGGAACATCGGAATAAGCTTTAAGCTCTGGTGTGGCTTCTAGCCTAGAGCTGCCTATTTTTTCCAGAGCTCAGCCCCTTTAACTGAAACCGAAGCTCCTGAGTCATAAAGCATGACCACTCTATGGCCTTGTATTGCAACTTGCATTATTCTTATTGAAGATTTTAGCACATTTATGTAGAGCACTGTTTCTTTCTACTAGTGAAAGAAGTTGCTTTAAATAGCGTATCCTTTGCCGTAAATAGCACAGGTTGTGTCGCAACCTGAGAATGCGTGTACCATGAGTATGTACTCTTTAACATTTACGTTCTGGTGCTGAAGGTGCGATGAGCAAAATATTTTTCTCTGTACTCGTCCGATGTTAGGTTTCAGCAACAAAACAGGCTTATTAGGTTCTGCAAGGGCAGTCAAGATAACTATTATATCCACGTCTTGAGTGACAATATTTGGCACACAATGCTTTGAGTGTTCTACTGCTGTTTGAACTATCAGCACATCAGCATCACCTGGAGATTATCTCACTTCAAAGTTTTTACTTGTAAGATAAGTCGACAATATTTTGATCAATTGTTTTTTGTTTTCAGCGTTGGTAAGGAATGTTGGAGGTTATATCTTATGGTATATATCTTCGATATATATTCTACGAACAATGAATTAAATACACTTTTATATTTTAAGTCAAACGCGAACAACACTGATTTTATTTTGACATAAATTTGAGATACAACAATAATTTTAAATACTAAGGGTATTAATAATTTGTATTCTAACAAGGAATCTCTCTTGTGTTCCATGACGTGGAGGGGTTTCGCTAATTTGGAATTGAGGCGTAAAATATCGATACCTACGAAGCTGTTACCTTTCTTTTTAGTGCTGTTTGGGTCGTCGTAACCATCAAACACTACAATAGTTGTTCTCTTATATTATGATAATTTTTTTGTATGTATTTTACGTACAAATCGCATACTTCAAGATATGTTGAACATGTAGTTTTGTTCCATTTAACAGCATGCATCAGGTAACCTCCATCGATGATGAACATATCAGTTTTCGTTAATTCGTCATCGCTAACACTTTGAAATTCGTCATACAGTATCGACTTCGTGTTCTTTCGTATACCAGAACTGTTGAACATTGATAGTGGGTACGTTGACATCTCATACTTAAAATAATTTGGCAAGTCATCTGTTGGCTTCTTCCATACAAACATTCTTGGTACAGTACCAAAGGGCAAATGGTTATTATTTTATTTTGGACCTTTACTGACTTGGTGAGAGCAGAAAGGGGGTTAACATTGTCACTCCTTTTCATTTTTATGTTAGAAAACTTTTTCCCAACCAACTTTGTCATAATATTTGGTCCCACCTCTCTTGACATGTGGCAATTCATCACACTAGTGCCTGTTATGCCAGTACCAAGGGACACAATTACGTTTTCTGTGTTTGTAAATGGATTCATCACTGCAATCTCTTTTCATGCGACTTTCCCTCGCCTCTACGTGCTGTTCAGACGTTATGAATGCAACTCCTGAATATTCTTCAAGGGCTTCAGTTATTAGTGAAAGGGCTGGTTTTGATCAAATGTACGCACTTAAAACATCATCTGTGAAATCTCTTCTGACGATGCCTCCCATCACTTTGAACTGTCTGTTGGCTGTTTGTTCAATGATCATGTCGGGAGATGTGCCACTACAGAATTGATTGGTCCGCCTTATAGTGAAGTACCAGGTTTCAAATGATTCATACTCTGATTGGGTAATTTGAAAAGGAAGGCGATACATCTACTCCAAATAAATCAAACTGGCTTTGGCATAATGAAGGTGGCCACTGGCAATGAAAAATGGAATCATCAGTTTTACTGCACTAAGGTGCATTTGCCAGTTACCTACTCTTTCCGCCCCCAAAAATTTTCTAACAAGAGTGACCATTTCTATGTATTGTATCGATAATTTGGGTGTAGGACCATTACCTTTAATCTTCTCCATTTCTTTGAGGACTTTCAATGTGAAAGTAACAGTGTTTTCGTTTGAACAAATAACTTCGTTAAAGTACTGAAGTCTTTTATAAGATTCTTCATCCCTTCTTTTTCTTCAGTAGTCATATCAATGTTTTCCAATATGATGTTACATAATGCAGTAGCCACTAAATTGTGAGCGCGAATTGCACGAGCGTAAGCATGTCCTGTTAAAATATTCTTCACTGTGTGTTTTGCGTAAATAGTAGTAATCAATTCTTGAAGCCCTGAATCAGCCAATATGTAGCCAATTGAACCCAAAAAGGACATAATCAAATGAAATATACCAAGTCTTACAAGACATTCTGCAGTGGCGAATCTGGAGGAGCAGACAATGTGATCTCGATGGCCTTCATATAAAGAGGCAAATCAAAAGTAACAAAAATCGTTCGTAAACCAATTCTTATCCCAGCATCAATCGCCATCAATAAAGCAGTGTTTACTGTGTCATGGTTTGATGGTGGTGCCATTATGAATGGGAGAGATATTATTGTAGAAACATCACTGTACTGATCACTCATGACTTTTTCAAGAAAGCCTTGCCATCCCGGAATACCTTCTACTTTCCAAAATTTTTATACAATCCACAGTACATTGAGAGTAGACGGAAATTCTACACACTGCTCAGTTGGAAAGAGGTCGTTGAGATCACTGAATACAAAATCTTGGAGACCTGACAAATTTTTTGAGTTAAGTGGCACAACTTCAGCTAATCCTTTTATATCGGTCATGGTCGAATGGGTTAGCCGTTTTTGCTTTATAGTTCTATCCTCCTGCTGACTATAGCGTCAGCAGGAGTTATACATTTTATACCAGCCATGTTATGGAAAATGCCCAGGAGCCACGATAAGTGATGTTTCCAACATTTTTACGTCATGATAAGAGCAACACAAGCCCAAGTTTTAAAGTAAGCTGACAAGATTTTTAGAGAATGTTTTGATGGATATATGCACCTATGCTTAACAGTACTGGCGACATAAATGATCTCGGTCTGACAAGTGAAATCAAACTATGAGCGATTGTTGCACACTTTTTTCTCTATTCACGTCGCTACTACATTTTATTTTTCTGCGAGTAACAGTATCTAAAAATACTTTTAATGGTTTTGGTATCAATTTGTCCATTTCTTCTAATAATCGATAACTACTGGGGTATGATGTATTATCATAAACCTTACTTTGTATGTGCTTTCTCAGTATTTCACCAGTTTTTTCCATTATACGAAGTTCTTCTTCTTCCTCATTGTCCTTCATTTGCGTATACGGCCGTTTAAAATTTTCTCGCCCTGTGAGCGAAAGCAAATAACTGGGACTTTTTTTTAATGGATGTGAGAAGTATTCAATCCCCATACCGTTCCTTCAGTTTTTTCCTGACAGTCGTTTCACTTATTGTGTACTTGGGGGATACCAAGTCATACAATTCGTTCACAGAAAATTGGCAGTCTATACTCGCTTCCATGTATTGGAAAATTTCTTCCATTGCTTTTAATACCTCGTCTGAAGGTAAGCGTCCTGGAGCAGATTTTGAAGCTTTTTCAGGTCTACAAAACTTTACCCAGCACGAAAAGTGATATACAGCATCGCCCAAGCTTTTTGTACAAATCCTAGCAATCATCTGTCGTCCGAAACTGTCACTTCTACTCTTTGCTTGCTGTTCAACCTTGTCTTTAACCTTTTACCTGCCAATGTTCCCAATAGGGAACATCTTTTCATTATTTTTTTTTATCCATTAGTTCAATGAAAACAATAATTATAATATTATTTCTTATGCATATAAGGGTGAAACTTTTTAAAAAAAAATACTCCCTAAAATTTTGATGACTCAGCTATATTGTTTTCAGTCGACATATATAGTCGAATTTTGGACTTAGGAGTTGTCTTAACATTTTATTTTTTTATTTTTTATTTCGTACTTTATTCATGCTAGTGTATTTTTTTTCTGATAGAGTAGACTTGAATTAAGTTAATATGTATTAATTCAATTAAATAAAAATTATACTTGGAAACTTAGGGCAAGTTAAAAAAGAGTGTTCCCAAATGGGAACATTGGCATGTAAAGGGGTGTCAATATTAATTATTCTGCCTATTCATCTACCTTACCTAATCATATTCTAATCTAATAAATAAACCAGAATTGTTGGTTTGTGACGGTATCAAACTGAAATAGCATTAGATAACTTCACAAGAGTTTTTTTTTTAGCTAGAGTAGAGTGTTGAAACCAACTTAGGTGATAATGATTTGAACAGCCTTTATTTTCTACCAAATAAAAAATACCTAATCTGTACACAAATATATTTTGTTACTTATGCCACTAAATAACTTGTTAAAAAAAACCTTATCTACTTATCTAATCTACTTATCTAATCTACTTATTCCATTTTACTCTCTTCGTTTGATATTTTCTTTCAGTGCTTTATTGTCTCTCGTTCGAGTTACAAGTGAAGTGATTTGTCGGTCGATTCATTTTTAATATTTAGTGTTCATTAGAAATATTATATTGAGTATATAAAATGGAGGAAAAGTTTAAAACCTTTGAAGAAGCATTAGAATATTTACTAGCTCTCAGAAATGAAGATGTTTCATCAGACAGCGACTCTGATATAATAGATATTTGTCAGTTACCACCAGACGAAAATGATAGAGTTACGGATACGGAGGACATAGACGAGGATAATTTGTTACCTATTGCACCGAAGGATGTCTGTGGTGAGGTAAGCATAACTTTAGCTACTCCAATAGTTAGTGAATTACCTGCGAGAAATAAAAATATTTTACCTCAAAGTAAAGCTAAGAAAGCAAAGATTGAAAGGGAAAAACTTCCCAATTGGAAAAAAAATAAATCATTTGACAAAATAATTTCGAAGGACCCCATTATTCCTTTAGTTGAGGCTTTCCCGCATTTGTTTACTCTGGAACCTGTGGATTTTTTATTTGAAATTATGTCGAAGCAGTATTTAGAAGAATTGGCCAATTATACAGTAACATATGCAGCCCAGCATGGTGACGTTATTCAAGTTGACCAAAATGATATAGGTCAGTTTTTAGGACTGCTTTTGTTGAGTGGTTACCATACTGTGCCTTGCGAAGAAATGTACTGGAGCTCTTCTGAAGATATAGCTATAAATATATGTAATACAGTTATGTCCAGATCACGATTCAGAGAAGTAAAGAAAAATTTTCATGTGATGAATAATGATAACTTACAAATAGGAGACAAATTAGGGAAAATACGTCCTATTTACGATGAATTAAATAACAAACTATGCAAATTTGGCGTATTCCACGATACCCTGAGTATAGATGAATCTATGGTGCCATACTATGGACATCATTCCTGTAAAATGTTTATACAAGGGAAACCAATTCGATTTGGATATAAGATATGGATGTTATGTTCATCGAGTGGTTTTCCTTACAAAATGGAGATTTATGCTGGGAAAAAAGAAGGTGCTAATGGTCCTTTAGGAGCAAGAGTAGTAAACGATTTGCTTGACATCATAACAAATCCTTTACAAGTTGAAGTATTTTTTGACAATTTCTTCACCTCATATGCTTTACTAAATAGCCTAAGTGAGCGATCAATTAAAGCAACTGGAACTGTTCGGGAGGGCAGAATTGCACAATCCCCTTTAGAAGATAAAAAAGTAATGAAGAAAAAGGAAAGAGGTGCTTTCGACTATCGATGTGACGGACGAGTTTTTGCTTGTAGATGGAATGATAATGCAGTGGTCACCATGGCGTCAAATCATCTTACACATGAGCCCGTGTCAACTGCAAAAAGGTATTCCTATTCAGCTAAGAAAAAAGTTGACATCCCACAACCGTATTTGATAAAAAAGTACAACTTTGGTATGGGAGGAGTCGATCTTTTAGACCGCCTACTAAGTTCCTATAGGCCTAAACTCCGGAGTAAAAAGTGGTGGTGGAATCTTTTTAACAATGCTTTGAATATTGCTGTTGTGGCTGGGTGGCACTTATACAACGAAATTCATAGTGACTGTCGGATCAGCCATTTGGAATACCGCAGACAAGTGACTATGTCATTATTGAAGATGAATCCTATAAGAATTGGAAGAAAGCCTGGGCCTAAAATGCACCTTCCTCTAACGCTAAGAAAGACTGATAACCATTATCTTATACCTTCTCCACAAGGTAGATGTGCTGCATGCAAAAGCAATTGTCGCTTGGCCTGCAAAGACTGCAAAAAAAATCTTCATTTGCATTGCTTTCCAAAATATCACGGCATATGCCAATGATTATTATAATTTTTCAATAACATTATTGTTTATTATAGTTAAAATCTTATTCATCTACCTGTTCTCTTATTTTTTATTTGTAATATATATTATACACATTTTTACTTCATTTTTATGTTAAAATAATTATTGTAAAAATAAATTGTATATTGGATGGACATGTTTAATTCAGTGTATAATCAGAACCCGCCAATGTTCCCATTTGGGAACATATTAAATTTATATGAAGATTTTTTTTTTTTTTTAATTTTATTGTCTTAATCTCTTTATTTAAAAATCAGAAGGCCATATCTAAACCCAAAAGTAAAAAAAAATAATGGGAACTGAATTCGGCCAGTAAAAGGTTAAAAATTTTTCCGGCAACTCTACGTACTTTTCCCGGAGTTTTTCTCTAAGCTGCTGAGACAGCAGAAAAAAACAGGTATCAAAAAAGCTGAAATTTTTGGAACGAAGTTCCTTATGTCACGTTCTGGAGCCCGGGAGTGAATCCGAAAAAACGACCAAAATCACCGTCACAAAATAACCGTCACGGAATCTACCGATGACAATAACTTGAGTAAAAGATCACCGAGTTAGTTGAAATTTGGTACACAATGTTCATTTTACCAATGCCCAGGCTAAGTTCGTTGGACAATGTTATCCGCCCAAGCGTTCACGCGCAACGCTCGCGTAAACGTGAGCTTCAAATTTAAAATTGGATTTTTTGGACGGGAAAAAATTCTAACTTCATCTATTTAATGAGAAAAACAACTTTTATAAATATTTTTTTTTAGTAAAACAAACACTGACACTGCTATGAAGTGATAAAGATCACTAAATTTATTAAAGCGGACCTAAACGTTTTAAATAAAGAAAAAGAAAACAATTTTTTTACCGATATCTTACGTTCTAACGTAACGATTTCAATAAAACTTCATACACATCGTCTTAAGTACAATTGAAACAGGCATGTAAAATTTCAACCTGATACAAGCAGAAGTTTTTTAGTGTTGGTGATTTATATTTTATATTATAATATTTTAATTGGAGATTCGCCGACGGAGGTCTGATGGGACAGTTCTTTTCTTCTCTACAACCATCTGCTTTAACTATAAACTAATCAAAATTAACTATTTTGTCAATTTACTATACATCATTTATTGTAAGACGCTCTTTTCAAAGATAATAAAAAGTTTTTCTTTTAATTTTGCCTTAACTCCGCTAGTAGAAATAGTTACTTTTAATTTTGTCTCTTATTCTTACTCCGCCATGTATAAGTAGTTAGTATCATATACTTAGCACTGTAATTATATAATTTTTATTTAATATAAAGCGTAAGGAACTTCGTTCCTACCGGGTGTCCCCCGACACCACACGTGTTTTTTTCTGATCTGATTCTTTTCGGGGAAAAGCTTTCACCTACCTCACTCTTACTCCTTAATAGCTTTATCTGCGGTTTTGGGTATGCATTTCTGCAACTGCGATGAACTACAATGCTGCACTCATTACCAGTTAGAAGCTGGTGTTTCCTGTCGCCTTTTACATTACTACAGCGCTTAATTGTTTCCAAGGCTTTCTTTCCTGGTGTAACTCTTTCATCCACAACTGGCTTTTCACAAATAAAACACAGTTCCAGTGCTCTTGGTTCAGCGTCGTCACTACCGTGATCCATTTTAAACTGCCGAGAGGGAAACGTACATACGAAACGGTCTACTCACCGAAACACTATACTCTTCTTACAATTAGAATTTTTTTTTGACACTCAGGTTGACCAACCTATGTGGGGGAAGAAATAAAGCCACTAGGCCTGTAGGAGGGGTGGGAAAGCATCATTTGTTTGTCATCAAATGAAGGTTATTTTACTACTTCAACAAATCGCGATCATTTTACCTGACTTTGCCTCTTAGATCTTCACTTCTTATTTACGAATATGTTTTGAAATTTAATGTAAGAGTTAATTTCCTAAATAGAATCATGAAATTCGACTCGGGAGTAGCCTCATTCGATTCAGCACTAAAAAAAACATGGAAAATGATATCTTACTCGACATAGTGGAAACAGTAATTTTCTAAAAATCCCTCTTCCCCATCCCCCTGGGGGGGTGTTCCATCCCCTAAATTTTGACGGACTCTGCAGATTTTCATGCTTAAGGTCAGAAATCCCTAATAAAAGAGTCCTTTTGCCCCCTTATCCAACTTTATTTTTTATTAGCTAATTTTGAGCGCTTGTAACTCAAAAAACGGTTGGAGCTAAAAAAAAAAAATTAAATTACTATTTTTATTGGAAATTTAATGAAAAACAAATTTGTAAATGACCATAATTCACCTAATGTCAATACTTCTCGAGATATTTGGTAAAAAGCAAAAAATCCCCCTCCCCGCCCCCCTGGGGGGGTGTTCCAACCCCTAAATTTTGACGGACTGCAGATTTTCATTTCCACTGCCAATATGAAGGTATGAGCAAAGTTTCATGAATGTACAAATTTTGTCATTTATTTAGTGCATTTTGGGTCTATTTTACCTGTACTATGTGTCTCGTCTTATTATCTAGACCCCCCGCACATGTAATATTACTTCATTTTCATTTCCGCATCATAGTCATTCTGTTCCTTAACAGTATCCGAAATTATTATGTGTTTTATTGATTATTTTCCCCCTAACCTCAATTCAGTCCACCACATTAAAACCGGGGCACAGTATTTCAGCAATCCTTTCTACTATTTCAATATTTTGTCACCATTTTCGGCCAGAACAACAAATGTATTAATGTACAGTAAAAATAAACTTTTTCCATGGAAAAATGTAGGCAAAAATGATAATTTGTGAAAAAGGTACTGTTGAGAAATAGAAAACATGAACTGACGAGGTTATAAAAAGTAACTCTCACCTTCATTTTCTGGGGTCAAAAAGGCAATTTAAAACTGTTGCTAAGTATTTCTAAGTGGACCCTAAACGAAATATAATGTGAGTTAAAAATTTATAACAAATATATACGATTTATTTTCTGTTTTATCCAAAAAGGATATAGATTGTCCGAGGTATAGCACATTGTAATTTGTGATAAATCACGAATTTTATTTAAAAACCGGGGTATTTTAGTTTTTATAAACTAAAAGGAGGATAAACTCATTTGAGACGATAAAAATAAATCGATTATCCCGAATTTATAGCTCTTAAAATAATAGTAAAAATATCTAACAATTTACTAACTTTATAATAACATAATTATTGTTTTTTTTTAGTCTTAAAATTCTTCGTGTTATGAAGGTGACAAAAATGCGTATATCTCTAGCAGGGAAAAAAAGTTATGATTTTGGATTCGTTTAGACGGGACTAAAGTAAGTTTTTTCTTACCAGAACTCAAAAAGTAGGGAGAAAAAGAAGGATAGCAAACTTAATTATTATGTAAATAGTAGAGAATGAATGTTATTTATTAAAATAATAAATTAAAACTGTGCTATGCTCGGGAGTAAAGTGCTATAATTCCCCTCGCTATAATTATCTAATGCTAATTAGCGTTATTCCCTCGGCTTCGCCTCAGGATTTAGAGACCATGGTTCCTTTGGCTTCACCTTATGAACCAACTTGTTTTCTCAGGGAATGATGGCTTACTTTACTCCCTGGGTGTATAAATTACTATTTAACATTCTAAAATTGAGATAATGTAAAAAACTCTGTTTTAGGCTAAAATTTGTGTGCTAAATTTCGGCCGATATTTAACTTTTCCTCGCATGTATCATCATCATAGAATTTGAGGTTAGCCATTATCAGTCAAATAATGGCAGGAAAAGTTTTGGATTTACCAGAAACTTTGGTAAGATAACTTTGATTTTCAATTTTGACAGATCTTCGCAAACCTCTAATTCGACCGATATATAGAGTATTAAGTCTATGAAAAGTTTTAGGGTTCAATTAATCATAATATTTTTAACTATTAGGTATTCCATTTTATAAATGAGTTCTATTTTGAGAGAAAAAAGTTAATTAAAATCAAGTTTAACTTTTAAGTTTTTTATACAATCCTGCAGACATTTCGGCCATTGCAATTTAAAAAAAAAATCATTAAAAAACTGGCTGAGTTAAAACATTGCTTTAAGTTTTTGCTTATTCTCTGTTATTGTAAAGAAAAAGTTAATTCTATAGTGTTTCTTAGCCGTAATGAGTATGAATCTTTTCAAATCTTTTTAAGTGTTCAAAATGGAATTCAATTAAAGGAATTAGCCATTGAATTGGTAGGAAACTTGGGTGCGGTATTTCAGGCACTCTTCCTTTTTCGCTATTTTTAATTAAATTGAAGAAGGTAAGAGCAAATGGTATTGAATGGCATTCACCATTGACTTAGTATCCTCAACTCTGAATTCCTTTCTCCTTGGCTTTGCTTCTTTTGTAAATACTCCTGTTGAAGTTGGCTATATCAGATAAAACCCCTATCTGTAACAAATCTTAAATCCCCCCCCCCCTCCGAAAGCGCATCTAATAAATAATTCATTCAGATTGTTTTTACAAGGTAATCTTAAATTTAAGAGTTAAGATTACTTAAACTAATGAAAAAATGTGAAATTTTGACAAATTTTCTGTTAGCTCAGCCACGTCCAATTTATGTTGAAGTACTCGGAAGTCGGTTTCGAGTATCTAATTTAATTTAAAAATCTTTTATGTATAAACATGCATTCTTCCCTGCATTCTTTCTTCTTTCCCTGTAGGCTGTTGCTTCCCCCTAATTGTTTGGTTGTTGATATTTTTTCTGAACATATTTCTTTCCACATATACATACACTACATATTCCTTCTCTTTTAGTTCTTTACTTTAACCCCTGTTATTGGGCCTAGTAGAATTAGAATTATTAACTATTAAATAAGCACATCTCATCATGTTTGCAACAAGACTCTACTTCTTAACACCAAAGAATACAAAAAACTGTCACATAAAGCTACCTCATTAGGTATTAAGTCTATTTAGAAAATAATAAATAAATAAATCAGGTCGGTTTTTATGAACATTTTGTTACACTATATAGTTTTACTCTTCTTATTTAAATAACATAAGAATAATTAACACACTCAATAAAACTCGAAGTGACTCGCCTAAGCAGCGAATTGATACCAATTATCCAGAATCAGTTGATGCAAACTTTATTTACGGTTATCCCTCGACCTTGATTTTTTCCTTATAATGCTAGTGTCTAAACAATACTAAACCAGCATTTCTCCTTTCGGTATTATAATAGGGTGCTTCTGAGATTCATTCAGTTTGGAGAAACCTAAACGATCTCCTATGCGCAATGGACCATGAGTGGCAAAGAAGGGGCTTGATTTTACTTTCTTCCTTCAAACCTGGTCTCCTCTTATGGTCTTCTTCTTACAACTTATTATTGATGCTTCACTATGTCTTGTTGATAGTGTTTTGCTTGAGCACTCTTTATATTCACCTTTTTATACATTTGGTAGCTCCTTGGCTGTAATGGGGTTTAATAAACCGGAAACATGGCTCCCAGAATTCCTCTTTGAACGGAGAATTATCAAGTATCTATAAATCTTAATTTCCGATCATTTTCTTCTAATTCAATGTTTTCCTTCAGATTCCAGGTATCTTCTTCAGTGAAAAAGAAAAAGAGGCTTCTTGAGCCATGACTCCTCAAAAATTCTTCATTCCAAGTGTATCTTCAAACTGCATCCTCAGAATTTTCCTTCGATTTTACGTAATACCACTGCTTCGGGTTGGTTTTCTCTTACTTCTAGAGAGCCTTCGAGCTTTATTAGAGATTTAACCTAGAACAGTCTTAGAGTTTGTCCAGTTGAAGTTCTCGATATTCTTATACTTTAGTTCACCTTCTATGAATTTGCTTGTCCTCGCAGAAATACAGCGGCTGTGAGTTCCAACTGGGGAATAGTTATTTCCTTTAAAGATCTGCCCCTTACCCATTACAAAAGAACAATGTACTAACCTTAAATTTGTAACCTGCCCATAACCGTAGCTACTAGCATCTGAAAAATTAAGTAATTGGGATGATTTGATTTCCCCAAAGTTTTTTGGCTTAAGATCTAATAATAGATAAACCATCCAATTTCTTCAATCCCTTTTCCCAATTAATCCACTAGTCCTTAATACTATCATCAACAACTGCATCCCATTGATCAATTTGATTCTTTGATTTAAGGTCCCTGCAAATATCTTGTAAAATCCTTTTGCCTCTAAGAATGTAAGGTTCTAGCAACCCGTGAGTGGCATAAATTCAGCATACCCGGCTAAACTATACCCCTTTTGTTACATAAATAATCATGCTTCCTTACCATAATTTGGAGTGCATCGGATTCCATATCCCCAACTAATCCTAGCAATTTTTCCTGAGGGCGAGTTTCTTCCTGGGGGGTATTAATCCTTAAATTAATTTGATCTATATCAACTGGAATACTTTCAACCAATTGCTTGCTATTTTAAATCAATTTTTAAGTTTTAGGTAGTATTCACACCACGGAAAGATTAAATTTTAATTTAAATCAAATTATAATTATCATTAACTACGGGAGACATACAGAGAAAAATAGACCCCAGCACCGGAGCTTGAACCACGGGCCTCCTATATATCCATTAAAGGCGCTATAACCAACTGAGCTGTATTGGAGAATGATTTTCTCTGTCGTTACCGATACCAAGTCCCGAATCCAAGCTACAATTGGTTAGAGCGCCTGTAACGGATATATAAGAGGCCCGTGGTTCAAGTCCCGGTGCAGGGGTCTATTTTTCTCTGTATGTCTCCCGTAGTTAATTATAATTGCAATTTGATTAAAATTAAAATTCAATCTTTCTGTAGTATTTGAATTTCTAATTGATTGTACTAGGTACAGGTACTAATTGAGTACTGTATAATTATAAGCGTTAATTTTCGGTCTAGTTCTATTGCCGTGAATATTGGCTTGCTAGATTTGTAGAAAAGATTGAAAGCTTGGATTCGGGACTTGGTATCGGTAACGACAGAGAAAATCATTCTCCAGTATAGCTCAGTTGGTTAGAGCGCCTCTAACGGATATATAGGAGGCCCGTGGTTGAAGTCCCGGTGCTGGGTTATATTTTTCTCTTTATGTCTCCCTTAGTTAATGATAATTATTATTTAATTTAAATTAAATCAATTTGTGAAACCTAAATCCACCTATATTGCACATTAACTGCATATCTTTGATTAAGGAGATTGCTTCTTCTTCTGTTACACGACAGAATACTGTACACACAGAAATACAGAATAACAGATACACGACCATAGTCCACGTAACAAACAGTTTAATACAAAATTTGCAGCTCTTCTCCGATAATGCCTTTATTGTCCTTTGCTGCCTGCATTATCGCAAAGTTAATACACCCTGGAGAGGCACCAAACAAGTGAACATTCATCCTATATTCCAGTGGTTCCTTCGAAGTTTTTCCATTAGGCCACAAGAAAAATTGCAAGTAATTCCTATGACTGCCTAGTACAAAAACTTGATGAAACATCCCTTCAATGTCTCCTGCAAAGCCAATATAAAATTGCCGAAATCTTAAAAGGATTCCTATTAACGAGTTTGTCAAATCTGGACCTGATAATAAATGGTAATTTGGCGACTCACCATTACTCGATGAAAAATATGCCACACCTTTCCTTCATCGACCTTTTCTTCTGGCACAATCTCTGCTTGATTATTATTTATTATGTAATCCATACACTTAACATAATCCTCTTGATATTTATGATCTCATTTAAATCTTTCTTTTAAATGAAAACCATTTAAGGCTAAATGGGTCATTCTCAAATAAATTGTCACATTCGAAATCTGGAAAATGAACCAAACGAAAAATTCAAGTTCATGAAAACTAGCTTTGGACCCCATATAAATGTTGTGTGTCTATATAAGATTGCACAAGTGATATGGTTTGTGAGTTCGACAATTTTCCGATTTTCTACGAATTTTCCAAATCCCAGGTTTGGTGTCACGCGAGTGACGGGCTGGTTTTATTAATATTATTGATTTATTTTTAATTTTTTTATGTCAATACTAAGTAAGACTAGTTGTTGTTATGCAGAGTACCCTAAAGCATCAAAATAATTAATGCAATTGACTTTTGTGGGTAGTCTTAAGAAAGGTATTGTTAAAAATAATTTAACTAACAACATTAAGCCCATTTTACTTAGCATCCAATGCCCAATCTCTTTCACCTCTGATCTTAAAGTGAATGCTTTTCAGGGCTCAAACTCATGTTAAATTAAAAATTGTTAAAGAAGAAACTAATTCTCAGACTTTTGATCACGCGATTTACGTTATCTTTTGTATTATTTAGTATTTTTTATTTTTTTATACGAGATATTTTTTTTAATTTGAGAAAAAAGAAATAGGGAAAATATTAGTAATAGAACTAGTTTGAACAAATATTAGCTTTATTTAGTATATTTTACCCACAATTTATAAAATTTTATACATATTCAACGTAACACTTAAGACATATTAAAAAACCATAAAATCATTAGATAATGAAATCATAAGTTTTTTAATGATAGGTTGGAACTACCCACAAGCATTGACAGCGGCTTTTTTACCTTATATTTGGTATTTTTTACAAGGAAAGTAAGGCTCAATGCAAATCGTCACTCGCGTGAACAGTCACTCGTGAGACATTTCAATAGAAAAAATAAAATATTGAGAACGTAAGTGAACCTAGAAAAAAGTAGACAACTGTATGTTTACTAGCCATGCAAAAGCTATATGAAACTGAGTTCGAAAATTTCAATTTAATTATTTTTATATGTTAAATTACACGTCACTAGCGTGACCTACAATTAAAATTCGCACCATAGTGACGAAGAATAGCCGACCATAAAATAAGAAGTATTTCCGTCACCGGGCTCGGAGGATGCTGATGGCTTCTCACATGTATATGTGAGCTGTTCCCTTTCTCCCCACCCCGCTAACAACAACAGACCCTTTCTCACGTCACCTTCTGTCCAAATCGTCACTCCCGTGACTCTAATTGTGGAAAGTTCCGGACACACACTTTATCTCCATTAATGAAAAATCTATGTGTCTAAAAAAATAGTTGCACCTTATTACGTCATCTACATAAGTAATAACCTCAGGGGCTACAAAGAACACTATACAATCCATGGGTTAAATCTTGACCGTTTTCTCACCACGTAAAATTTTATGATTTTTGTAAGATCGCATGCCTTTGCTCATAAAAACACTAATTGCCCCCAAAGTATAAAAGCTAGAACAACATTTTTGGTTTTGTTGTAAAGCTGACAAAATTTCGTACAAGTAAAGTGTAATTTTTTGTTCACTTTTGAGAACGAAAAACTTTTATGCCTCCGATTTTAAAAATTCCAAGAAAGAAATCCGTTTCAGACATCAGGGAACTTTTTCGGTCTCCTGTCTGTTTGTCGGTCTGTGTGTCCACGAATTATGAAACGTGTGACGATAACTTGAGTAAATGTCGACCGATTTGGATGAAATTTGGTAGAAATGTTCATTTTACCAAGCCCAAGACGAGTTCGTATGACAACATTATCCGTCCAAGCGTGCACGTGCAACGCTCGCGTAAACGTAAACTTTAAAACGAATTTTAGGTCGGGAAAAAAATCAAACTTCATCTATTCAATAAGACAAACATTTTTTTCAAATATATTTTTTAGTAAAACCAACAGCGTCACCGCTATGAAGTTTAAACATCGCTAAAACTATTAATTGTTTTGACACAATTAACAATATAACAATAAAGAAATATAATAATAATTTTAATATTAATATAACAATAAAGTACATGATAGGATGCGAGGAAGCTATGTGCCACACTAATTGGCAGTCTATTTTTTATTTTTGTTATATACTATAATTTTTTAAAATATGGGTGAAGAAGCTAAAAGATTATTTCTTAGTAAACTGGAAAAGAAGAAAATTACTTTCTTTCTTTGTGCAGAACATATGGTTGATTTGGTTCCTAATTTACAAACGCAAGAATCTGCACGCTCGAATTTTTTGACATTTTCATGTCTTTACTTTGGCACATAAACTCGAAAAGCGTTATCAAAAAAACGACACTAAAAAGCGTTACACAAGCGTTACCAAAAAACTACAGCAAAAAGTGCTACATGAAAATGTCTTGCTGACTCGTATGCAACAAGTTTTTTTTTTATTTCATTATGTATTGCATTTAATTTTTCTTAAAATTATAAGAGTCAACCACACTACTAGTTTTAAGTTAAAATTATTTGTTCGACAATTGTACTAAATAGATTAGTGCAATATTCCGATCTTGGTTACTTAAAAGCACACCTAAGTATATAAAGTCGTTCACTATCTCCAATTCTCTCCGTATCTATAATTGAATTTTCTCTATTATATTTCTAATTTCGGGATTTATGAACAGTGTTTTACATTTATTAGCATTGATTTTCAAACCTATATTTTTAGTTTTTTTCTTGCAGTTCGATCAACATTTCCCTTGTTTCGATGGTATTTTTAGCTATAACACCTAAGTCGTCCGCAAACTTCAGCAGGTTCAGCCACCTCTCATCCACTTTTATACATTTTCCTTCCCAATCGAGTTGGTTGCAGGCTGCCTCCAACATTTCTTTTATGCTTCTTTTATATACCGAGTCAAATGCCTTTGCAAAGTCTACAAAAATTAGAACCAGTGGGAAGTGATATTCTTAAACATTTTTCATCAATTGTTTTATCACAAGTATGTTATCTAGGGTGGAAAAGTTTCGTCTGAAACCAGTTTGCGACACTGACATCTCTACTTCCAATTTTTGATAGAATACTCATCAGTATCTTATATACAACTGAAAGAAGACTGATTGGTCTATAATTCTCAATATTATATCTATCCCCTTTTTTGAACAACAACATAAGATGGGCTAATAACCATGATTTCGGGGCTTGTTTTTGTTTTATACATAGGTTGAATATATACTGTAACTGTAGAGCCTAGGGGATAAGAGGTACAAAATTGCTTGGTCATAGGCCCAATGGTTTCAGAGATATCGTGATGTCACTGAGTGATTGGTATTTGGATTTTATATTTATAGATAAGTATAGTGTAAAATGACAGCATACTTATTACATTGTAAATTTATGATTGTAAGTAGCAAAATATATTATTAAACTAGAAGTTTTCTACACAAACCAAATAAACCGCAATCACTAACCATTTTTATCTGAAAACATACAATTAAAATAAGTAATTGATATAAAACATGGAAGAAGTAAAATGTGATATTGACTCCAAATCATTGGTATAGATAAATGCAATTGAGGGCACACGTTTTTTGCTTCCGAGCTTACCGAAGGTAACGGAAGCTATGTGATCATTCTGAAGAACGAAAAAATTTTGGTCTCCGATTTCAAAAATTCCAAGACAGAAATCCGTTTCAGACATCAGGGATCATTGTCGGTTCCGTGTCTGTCTGTCTGTCGGCCTGTCGTTCAATTTTTGCGAACCAACATATCTTCAAAATTACACGTCAAATTTTAATGAAATTTGGGTGGTGGGTCATTATTAGCCCATTGTTGGTCCCATATAAGTTTCAACCTTCTGCGCCTATTTGTTGCTCTTCCACATGCGCACAAACATACATTCATTTACACCTATAGCTTCAAAAGTACTTATTCGATTTGGATGAAACTTTTATAGTTTATCGAATGTTACCCGCAGATAGCCCCAGATTAATATGAACCGTCTGCGCTCTTTATCTTTTGCTAAATTGATACTTTTATTCGCGTAAAAACTCAAAACAATTTTGACAGATTAAAAAAATACTCCCCAATTAGTGTGGCACATAGCTTCCGCGTTCAAGTACACAAAGAATAGATCAGTTTAAGAAATAAAAATACCGCGATAAAAATAATCAAAAAGTTGGAACGGCACGGCACTGTTCCAGTAAATATTTAAAATAAAATGTTGGTTCTAACCAACATTTTTTTGAGAAACAAAGCCCCCAACATGCGCACATATAATAAATTTAATAAACAAATAACACAGCAACCAAATCGTAGAAACCGCTACATAAACTGGTTTTTTTTTTCAATTTTACCCAACTCAAAAATAAAAATAACACTAAATAGAACATAACAAAAATTAATCTACCATTCAAGAGCTTTTCAACGATATACATCATACTATAAAAGATTAACTTTGTGATTTGTACCTCTGTACTTTGAGGTACCAAAATTATATTTTTTTAAAAACAAACAAGACAAAAGGGCATTATTTAACTAATAAAAAATATAAATAAAAACCCTTTAAGCTACAACAAAAATGACAAATCGGTACAAAAGTGCGTGTACATAATTTTTAAAAAATAAACAAATAAAATAGCTTTAATGTACATATCAAGGCCTTTAAAGTGATATACGACACAATATTAAAAACCAAAAAAAAGTGGTCCCCCCACACGGGAAAAGTATACTCAAGTTCTCAGCAAATAAGATGAACTAATAAAATAACTTAGTTGAAAGAGAATTAGTGTGAGATTCAAGCGCCTCAATCAGAAATAAAATCGGTCAATTATTATAGAAACTATGGCCATTCAAAGACAAAAATGGAAAAAAATAAAACCAAAAAAAATACCAAATTTATCACCATCTAAGGCACAACCAATGATGATACGACAAAAAGTCATAAGACCAAAGTTAGAACTTTTACCAACAATGGGCTAAGTATTACCTACTAACTAAATTTCATTAAAATCGGACAGAGTCACGTGCCAGAGTTCGAAGCTTACACATCGGCTCTCACTTTAACTACTCCTTTAACCCATTTATAGTCTTTATTTATTTTTCATTTTTTACCAGGTGGTTCAGTTTATTATTTTGTATATTTTCTTAAAGTTTTATTTAAATCAGAAGTGTTTTAGTTATAATTTTTAGATAGTTTTACTGTAGCTATTTTTTATTAAAAGAAGAAGCTGTTTCGACGAGGCTTGGTAGGTCGACCTCTTATCTCCAAGGTCACCCGGCAACCTCCGAGAGGTAAACAAACTTTTTTAACTCTTTTTAAAATGAGCAAGACTGCGGGTCAAAAAAAGAAACGCCGCAGATCCAAAACAACGTCGCCCGTACCAAAGAAAACATTGATCACTGACAACTCTTTCCAGGCCCGCGCTCCCTCCACTTCAACCTCTGGCTCGAGGCCGAGTAGCCCAGGCCCGCACAGCTCTACAGCTATGCAAGGCGCCCTTCATGGAGGCGATCTTGCTAAACCTTCATCTCAGGCCCTCAAAGAAGGTCAGCATTCCACATCAAACTTCTCTACACCAAACCCCTATGGTGTTTTATCCCAACTGACTGAACCTAATGCTTCTGTGTGTCAACAATCAAATAACCCTAAGCCCCCGCCAATATTTGTAAAAAATATCACAAATTTCTCGCAATTTATCAGAGGATTAAAAAGTTTACTTGGAAACGATGGTTTTACGTGTAAAGCCAGATCAAATGATGTAGTAATACAGTGTATAACCATAGAAGGCTATAAGAATGCCGTTCGTTCTCTTCGGGCTGAAAACGTGACCTTTCACACCTTTCAGGCAAAGGAAGAGAAGGCCTACAGGGTGGTAATAAGACACCTTCACCACTCCACCCCCCCTGACACAATTAAAGCCGAACTTGAAGCACTTGGCTTTAAAGTGCGGAATGTCACCAATGTAAAAAAGGGGGATTCCGCCCTTTCTTTATTTTTCATTGAGTTGGAACCAAACTGCAATAACAAAGATATTTTCGAAGTGAAAACTATCTTTCACTGTAGGATAAAAGTGGAAGAACCCTACAAACGACGAGACATAGTACAATGCACGCGATGCCAGTCATACCTGCACACGAAAACATATTGTAACCATGCACCTAAGTGTGTTAAATGCGCAGGAGCTCATATGACTGAGCACTGTACCAAAAAACCGGAAGAGCAGCCCAAATGTGCTTTATGCAACGGAGCCCACCCAGCCAATTATAGGGGCTGTACAGTTCATAAAGAACTTCAAAAAAAGTATAGAAGACCAAACCCAGTTATTCAAAAAACAAACAAACCCGACCATTGGTCTGTTCTAGAAACGTCAACTCACCAAATATCTCCACAACAGCCGATTATTATCAGGGAGCCAGAAAAAGAGCCAGCGCCCATCCCAGATCAGCAGCACAACGAAACGAACCTCGTAGTACCCGGAATTACATACGCCACTGCCACCTCAGGTGCGACCTCACGTCCACGCCTTCCAGTCTTCATTCCACCTCCAACTCCTTCCTCTGATATATCAGTAACCCTACAATCATTCCTTCGTGATCTCAGTGCCATTATTAACCCTCTCCTTACAGCTCTCACAACATTCACTTCCTTTATACAAACTCTGCTTCCTGCCGCTCAACCACATCAGTGAATACTCCAACTCAGCGTTCCCTGTCAATCCTTCTTTGGAATGCTAATGGTGCTACCCTTCACGGGCAGGAACTAGACATTTTGCTTCAAGACAGAAGGATCGACATTGCCCTCATCACAGAGACACATTTCACTACTCGTTCGCATTTTCACATACAAAATTACACAACACACAGAACAGATCACCCAGATAACACTGCACACGGGGGAAGTGCGATCCTAATACGGAATTCAATTTCCCATTATCCTTTACCCCCTACTTGCACAGACTCTATTCAGTGTACATCTGTAACCTTAAACTCTTTACCATTTAATTTCACAATTTCCTCAGTATATTGCCCTCCAAATCACCTTATTTCCCATCAAGATTTCCTTTCCTTATTCCGATCCTTTGGCCATAAATTCATTGCAGGCGGGGATTATAATGCAAAACATCCTCAGTGGGGATGTCGAGCACGTAATCCTCGTGGTGTCACACTCCTGAACGCCTTATCCTCAACAAACTACGGTGTCCTTTCTCCTGACGAATACACTCATTTCCCATCCGACCCAAATAAACTTCCAGACATCCTAGACTATTTTGTTTCAACACCCATACCTCACCTTCACCCTACTGCCTCTGTTCTTGACGATCTCTCCTCAGACCATAGTCCTGTTCTCCTCATCCTTGACATTAAACCTCCTATACGTCCTCCTAAACCTCGACTGATTAACGGACTAGTTGACTGGGACTCTTTTCAAACGCTAGTAGATCAGAGACTAGACCTTAAAATTTCACTTAAAAATGCGACGGACATTGACGAAGCAGTACAGACACTGACTGAGACCATACAGACTTCCATTTGGGACTCGACTCAACCATTTACTAGCAAGCAAGACAGTAGATCTAGTTTACCAACTGACATACGGAGACTGATAAGTGAAAAAAGAAGAGCAAGATCCCAATGGAGACGAACTAGATATCCATCAGACAAACGTACGTACAATACAGCTAGTAGAAAACTGACTTACTTACTGAGACTCTATAAAGAAGACAAATTTAGGACTTTCACTTCACAACTTACAAACAAAGACAGATCACTCTGGAACGCGACGAGACGAATCCTTTCCCAAAAAGCAATCCCTTCTCCCATTCTAAATCCTGATAATACCTGGGCAAAGTCTGAATCTGAAAAGGTTGAAGTCTTTGCTCAACACCTCACAAACCTTTTTTCTCCACATCCAGATATAATTGATCAAAACCATGTTAACCTTATTAACCAAGATCTCCTAGCACCCCTCCAACTATCTCCGCCTCCCAAATCCTTTAATTCCTCGGACATTCTCTACTGCATCAAACACCTTCAACCACGAAAAGCTCCCGGTTATGACCTTATTACCTCTGAAATCCTTAAACACCTTCCTAAAAAAGGAATCCTTTTCCTAACATACATTTTTAACTCTGTCCTTAAAACAACTCACTTTCCTACCCAATGGAAATTCGCCACTATAATAATGATTCCGAAACCATCCAAACCTCCTCATTTTCCATCATCCTATCGACCTATAAGTCTCCTCCCTGTAATGGGGAAAATCCTAGAAAAGCTCCTTCTCCGTAGACTCCTTCCCATACTTAAACTATTCCTACCTGACCATCAGTTTGGTTTCCGTGCTCACCACTCCACCATCCATCAGTGCCATCGCATTGTCGATGTCATTTCCTCCACCCTAGAGAAGAAAAAATTTTGCTCAGCTGTCTTCCTGGACGAGGCGCAAGCTTTTGACAGAGTTTGGCACGCTGGGCTGCTTTGGAAACTCAAGGGCATCCTTCCCTTCACTTACTACCTCATCCTGAAGTCCTTTCTCACTGATAGATCCTTTTGTGCAAGTTTAGGAACCTCTTCCTCATCCATCTGCTCTGCAAGTGCTGGAGTACCTCAAGGTAGTATTCTTGGACCTCTCCTATATTCCATCTGCACACATGACATCCCTCAACACCCTTCCACAGTCCTTGCCACCTTTGCAGATGACAAGGCAATCCTATCTGTCCACCATGACCCACAAATTGCATCCAATAACACCCAAAGTCACCTTCTCCTTCTCGAACCCTGGTTAAGAAAATGGAGGATCCGGATTAACGAACAGAAAAGTGTTCATGTCACCTTTACTCTTCGACATAGCACCTGTCCTCCAGTCATTCTTAACCAAGTCCTCATTCCTCAATCTACCACTGTCCGTTACCTTGGCCTTCACCTTGATCGACGACTCACCTGGCAACACCACACTAAGACTAAACGTACTGACATCTCAAGACGCTACAAGTTGCTGCTTCGTTTACTAGATCGTAGGTCCAAAATTACTCTAAACAATAAACTTCTAATCTACAACACTATTTTAAAACCAGCTTGGACTTACGGTCTGGAGGTCTGGGGTAGCACCAAGCCTTCCAACTCCCGTCGACTTCAAACTCTTCAATTTAAAATTCTTCGGAAAATTACCGATGCTCCTTTTTATGTATCCAATCTCACCCTCCACAACGATCTTAATGTTCCTTTTGTCCGCGACCTATCTATATCCCGATACCAGAAATTCCATCAGTCCTTATCCAATCACCTCAATCCTCTAGTAGAACTCCTTTCTTCCCAAACCATCCCAGATAACCCACCTCGCCGCTTGAGGAGGCAGTGGCCTAGAGACTTGCTTAATCTGTAATATATTATAATCTAACAATTAATTACTACCTAACTTATCATCCCTATTTATATTATTATTTGATTATTATTATTATTGTTATTATTATTATTATTATTATTATTGTTATTATTATTATTATTATTATTATTATTATTATTATTATTATTATTATTATTATTACTATTATTATTGGCTTATTATTGTAAACCCATATATCTTACGTTCTAAACCATTCACGCCAAAAGGATTAGTCAATGGACTATACCCTTTCCATGTTATCCACCGCCCCAAAAAAAAAAACAATGTCAATAACACTAATAACATTGTAATTTATGTAGTTGTGTTAATCAATAAAAATTAAAAAAAAAAATTAAAAAAAAAAAAAAAAAAAAAAAAAAAAATCGGACAAGTAGTTTTTAAGATATGGTGGTTCGCAAAAATTGAACGACAGACCGACAGACCGACTGACAGACACGGAACCAAAAATGTTCCCTGATGTCTAAAACGGATTTGTGTCTTGGAATTTTTGAAATCGTAGATATAAAATATGTTCGTTCTTCAGAACGATCACAGCTTCCGTTACCTTCGGTAAGCTCGGAAGCAAAAAACGGTGGAAACCATTAAACCAATTAGACAATAATGGCTTGTAAAAGCATGAAATCAATGAAGTACGTGGATAGCATGCGAGGAAGCTATTTGCCACACCAATTGGCAGTCTATTTTCAATAACTGCTGTTTATTTTACTCTTGTCTTTTCATAGTAAATATTATTAATGTAAAAATATAATTTTAAAAAACTGGTCTTATTTTCAACAATTCTTTTTTTTCTGTATTATTCACCTAAATGGTTTCCATGTGCAAAATTTGGGGAAGATTGAAAGACGGGAAGTGGTTCAAAATTGAGGTAGTAGGTATGTGATGAAACTTACAAAGCATAGTAATATAAGACCAGTAAGAATTGCTTAGGTTTTTAGTAAATTAAAAGGAGAAAGCAATTCAGAATGCTTTCCTAGGATTAAAGGTAGACGTTTTTATTTAAATTTTAACACAAATAAAAAGAAAAATCGCCACACAAGCTCATTTAAGGGTATGATTAGGGCTAATATAGACTATGAAGTAAACTTTGCTGCTATCCACGCAGTTTGTTAGCACATGTACGCAACGTATAACATAATTATATGACGTAAGAAATACCATAACGGGGAGTAGGAACAGGCTTCGCTGTTATTTCCCATGGGTCATCAGATCATACAACGGCATTCATTCTGTCTGATATATGGGAGCTTCCCTTCTCTCACTCCTCCTACACTCCAAGAATATATTTCTTAACTTCCTCTTCCAACAAGTTGTTGCTCACTTATTCTAATTCTGCATCCCGCTATAATAATTCGATGCAAAGCTTTTAGCCAGTCATGGACATAATGGATTTTAAATTATTTCTATTTAATTATTATCATAGGTATAATTTAATATATAAACTTTTTTTTCAAATTAATAAATTAAACTACAATAAAAAAAACTGTAAATACATAGAGAGATGATTTTTTTTTTAAGATACTTTTTTGTGAAATTTTATTTTATTCCTATTCATCAAAAGAAGAATTTATATTATTTAAGAGATTTCTATTTAAGGTCTTCAGGGGTATAAAACCAACTGCGTGAACTATGGCTCTAGAGAGTCATAGTTCAATCTTTGCTCATGACTCATGTATATATATTTGTGTGTGAGAGAAATGAATTTTAATTTAATTTACTTTATGGAATTTCCTAATGACGGAATTAAGAAGTGGGATATGGAAATATGTATCACTTTTTAATTGACTACCTGACAAATAAATTTAATTCTTGCACAATTGGAAATAAGTATAATGCTTGAAAATGTCCTAAAATAAGGACGAAATATTGCCACAAAACAACGTAGTTGGTTTTATACCCCTGAAGACCTTAAATAGAAATCTCTTAAATTGAAAATTAAAGGGGGCCGCATACAAAAATGAATTTATTTTATAATTTATTAAAAACTATTCAGAAATAACAACGATTATTTTATCATAGGTAACTAAAAAAAAATATATACTAGTATGTATTAGCAAAAACATATGACTTTTCTTAAAAAATAAAGATTTTTATATGATTTATTTAAAATCATTATTTATCCGTAGTTTAAATGTCAGGCTATATGTGACCTTTTTGAACAACAGAATAAACTAACTGGATGGGTTTTATTTTTTTAGTGATTATAATAAAATTCAACTTTACGGTAAAGGAATGATTTGTTAGCTTTATGGCTATTCTATACATTAAATCTACCGTGAAACATTCTACGTAGTAAGTATTTATGGACAAATTTATTTCAGGAATAGAGAAATATCGTGACTGATATTTTGCCTGTGGGTCGGGACTGCGCTAAACACACGTGTTTTGTCGTGGATAATTGAGATCTATACATGGGCCAGGGTAAAGTGAGATTTACCTACAGTAAGCGTGCAGGTTTGATTAATTCTCTGATAGATGTACAAACAGTGCGATAACGTAATTTAGCCTCGACCCAGTCAGTTTTTAGAGGTCTACAAAACGGAATTGCTTTTTTGCTCACTCTGTCCTTCCCCCACCCCTCGTTTCACATTTGTCCATGTTTATGTCTCTACCCGGCTATGTTCTGCCTCGAAAGCCATTGTTAAACAATGTTCCTAGGTAAAAAAAAGTTTATATTCAATACCTAACAGAAAAAAATCTATGTTTTATGTACACACACACTTTCGGACGACCCTTTAACAGTTTTAGAAAATATTAAAATAAGACAAAAAAGATAAGAAAGCCTATTAAGTATTTTCATATGATTCACATTTTATTTAATATATCACATATTACAATATTATGGGCATGTCCACTAATTCCGTGTAGCGACACAGTAGTGCTTCCTCCACCCCTCTTCACTCACGGAACCAAGTAGATTATCTGTACGAGCACACTAACTACTAGGACTATCTAGGATAGAGACAGTTCGTGCGTTTGTTTCATGTGGAACCATTTTGAGCATAGCACTCCAAGATGGAGACTCAAATAACAAAATCTATTAATCTACGAATAAGTATAAAGTTCCTTGTGCAGAATTGCCTCAAAATTGTTTAATTTCCAGCACTTTGGAAAGGATGTTAAGACCCATCTAGGTCAGCATCCCTCCTGATCATGTGGTATGAAAACATTGATCTTGTGGCTTCTCAAGCATTTGACTTAAAATTATAGCACAAAAATGTTTCCTTCTTACATTTTTAAAAAGGTTTTACGATGGACTGTACTTTAAAAACAAAAATATTACAGACTGTGTCATAACACTTACAAAATCACAGGGAAGTACTTTTTAGGGTTTCGTAGATTATTAGGCATATATTACGCTGTTACATATGCTAAAATAACATTTTAGCAATATTGACGGAAGAAAGCACAGTAGTCATAAAAAGTCATATATATTTATACATATATATATATATATATATATATATATATATATATATATATATATATATATATATATATATATATATATATATATATATATAGGTAAATTTTCTGTTAAATTATTTATTTAAATTTGGTGGAAAATTTAGCAGGAGGGGATCTGGAGAAATCCTAGCTACTTTTTATTTTTTTATTATTCTAGTTTTAAATTTTCGGGTAGGTTTTATTTCTGAAACAAATAATATGATCAATCCGGTTTTTTTTTTGTTTTGTGAGGTTTTGCTGAGGTACGCCATGCTAGTTCTGACCCAGGCAGAGGCTTTTGGAACGGCGTGAGGCCGAACCTCTAATAGAAAATTGTAAATGTTCTGAAATGTTTGTCAGTAAGTTCAGTAGTCTCACTACAAGTGTACTTCTAAACTGTTCCTTTTTTTTTCAAATTTAGAACCACTCCAGAACCCTTCATGGGAAGGAAAGCTTTCTTTCTTTTGGCCGCACATGGTGGCAATATTTCTTTCTTTCGTACTTAGTTTTCGTAGTATTCAGTTTTTTTTCCTTATGGTAATGTTTTCATTTTTATTTAATTTTAGGGTGGTTAGTCTGGGGCCGAAGTGGTCTTACTATCTATCAAATTCTCACCACCAACCATCGAACTCTATGAAACATTTATTTTAGTTTAAGATTAAATTTAAGATACCTATAGTCCTTCAGCCAATACAATTATTTTTATGTAATGGGTTGGTTCTTATCCCATATTAAAAGAACCTGGCGCCTACATACCAATAGATGATTTTTTTTTCTTTCTGTAAGTTTTATTAAGTAATTTTTTTCTCTACAACCCACTCCCTAACTACCAACTGAGTTGGGCATAACCTAATTAAAGTACATGTTACAAAAGTGTCGCCCAAGGCGTGGGGCTTGATTAGTAATTAATTAATTAATTAATGGCTGTATTTATTTATAGTTTCTTAAGAAAATTAAAAAAAAATTAAAGTTCAGAAAAAGTTTAAAAAAAGTTTGGATGGTTTGTTAAATTAATTTTTGATAAGCAGTTAATTTTGTATTTAGTAGGTTTAATCAGCATGGAATGATTTATATACAATTTAGCTATTTTATGTTAAGATTATTTATTTATATCTCATTTAAAATAATGTATTAAGACTTACCTGGTCTTATAGGAAGTATTTAATGTTAAATTTAAATTAACTGTAAAGATGGTGAACTTATGTACATAATTAGTAATCTTGTGTGATCTGTTGGTTAATTTATGTATTATTACCAAATTTGTGTTTCAGTCTTTGGATTAATAACATATATTTAAATTTATTTGTTATATTTATATTATGTTTTAATTTTTCAAATGATTAAGTTTGATGTATACTTTTGAGATAATGATTCTGCTAAATGCATATTAGCTGTAACTGTTTAGGTATGTAAGTTAGTTTATTTTAAATTTTTTTCACAAGGTATTTAATTAAATTAATATGATTATTATTACTGTATGGAACTCATTTTTAATTCAATTTTTAAAGATAATTAATGATTAACATGTACGTATATTAAGTTATTCACAGTAAGTATATGTAACTTTATTGTAAAATGGTTGGGTTGGTTCTTATCCTATATATAAAAGAACCTGGCGCCTACATACCAATAGATGATTTTTTTTCTTTCTGTAAGTTTTATTAAGTAATTTTTTTCTCTACAACCCACTCCCTAACTACCAACTGAGTTGGGCATAACCTAATTAAAGTACATGTTACAATATACATATATATATATATATATATATATATATATATATATATATATATATATATTTGTAATTTACTCTTCAGTAGCTTTCATTTGATACCCATCTCGAAAATTAAAAAAAATGTGAAAATTTAAGCTTTGCGCATTACGCATGCGCATATTAAATGTTTAACTTTTTTTCTATGTGTGGGTCAAAAAGTTACGCCAGTATTTTAAATTTTACATCTCTAGCGTGAACGTTTCTGGGGAAATGATTCAAAGTACGACGGACAGACCCTCGGAATAAGGGTTTCGAGGATGATCTACGAAACCCAAAATAAGCTTAACTGATTTAAATATTAATTTTATTCATATTGGTAAGTGATTTAAACATTTCTCCGAGTTTTCTTTAATCACGTACTAGTATTAACGTATACTGATTTTTTAACCGATTCTTATAACTAATAAACATGTTTGGGTTGGTTAGAATTTGAGGAAAATGTTTCATTCAGAATATCATTTACTTAATACTTAGTGTTATGTTTTATTTATATTATTTTTAATGACGGAAAGTATTTTAAAATTGAAAAGAAAATATAAATGAAGGTTTAGTAAAAATAATTTTACAGTTCCGAGTTTATTCATTCATTCTGAATGTGACTCTGAGTAATGTTAATTTGAGAAAAGTCCCCTAAATATGCATGAAAAATTCAGTATAAATGTTTCAAGAGAAGATAATAAAAGGATTGTGGCAAGGAATAACAGTGAATAGGAAGCGTTGGTTCCGGTTATTTTTATGACGGGAGTAAATTCCAAGTCTTGCTGTGGATCCTTTTGGGTTGTAGCAATTATTAGAACATATCTGTTAATGAGAGCTCGGCGTGGTAATGAATGGAAACGCTAGGGGAGGGGGTAATCACCCTTTTGGTCCTCGGAAAATAATTTAGAAGCCGTTCATAAAGGGAAGAGCAATGAATATAAGAGGACTCAAGGGCTGTGGGACCGGAGGCTATTGAACTTGAGTCCTGGCAATGTAGGGCTCCTATTTATTATTCCCTGAGACTCAGCCTCGCGTTTTGCCTCTATATATTCTAGCTATGTCCCTCCCGGTCTAAAAGTCTTAAATTTCCTCCGCACTGTCTCAAAATATGTTCCCCTTGGCCCAGGGTTCTATCCTTGAATCTTTCTGTTCTATCCCCTTAAAAACTTGCCCCGAGCTCTGTTTCCTCTCCAAAAAACTTTCCATCTAATCTGTCCACTTTCCTTCTCTTGACCCAGATGCTTACTCCTAGTTTTTCTTTCCATATACCAGTACTATTTTCTTTTTCAATCAATACTCTTGTTTATTTCCATTCTACTTTACTCTGAAAGACAAGTGTACTAAACTATATTTATTCCTGTATTGAACCAAAGATTTCAAAATTTTATTCACCCAAGTAATATAGTTTTAATCTTATAACTATAGAACATGTAATGTGGGCAGCACATGATATTTTTACATTGTAAATAAAAAAAATGTGTTTAATATATACATTTTTGCTTCCGAGCTTACCGAAGGTAACGGAAGCTGTGTGATCGTTCTGAAGAACGAAAATATTTTATATCTCTGATTTCAAAAATTCCAAGACAAAAATCCGTTTCAGACATCAGGGAACATTTTTGGTTCCGTGTCTGTCTGTCGGTCTGTCGTTCAATATTTGCGAACCACCATATCTTAAAAACTACACGTCCAATTTTAATGAAATTTGGTTGGTAGGTCATAATTAGCCCATTGTTGGTCCCATATAAGTTTCAACCTTCTGGGCTTATTTGTTTGTCATCCACATGCTCACAAACATACATTTATTTACAGCCATATCTTTAAGAGTAATCATCTGATTTTTATGAAATTTTTATGGTTTGTCGAAAGTAGCCTGCAGATAACACCTGCCTTATTTCAACTTTCTGCGCACTTTAAATCCTGCTAAATTAATATGTCTCATATTATAAAGCCGCATGGCTAACTGACTCACTGACTGACATTAATGTTTACCCACTTCCAGAAGAGCTAGAGACTTGTGGTTTGCGCCATTCGACGCGCAACGTCCATATTGTGCACCAAAATAATTATACAAAGTTCACTTTTCCCCCTCCTTCCCTCCTTAAAAAAATAAAAATGGGTGACTTGATTTTTAGGCAGGTTTGGGGGCTTATTGCGGCTATACGGTAAGTCGTATTAGAAAATGGATAGCACAAGTGGTAACTGATTTTAAAAGATCTACAACTTTAGTCCTATGAGTTTTTATCGTATCATCATCGGTTGTACCTTAGATGGTGATAATTTTGTTATTTTTTGGTTTTATTTTTTTCCATTTTTGTCTTTGAATGGCCATAGTTTCTATAATAGTTGGCCGATTTTATTTCTGATTGCGGCGATTGAATCTCACACTAATGTTCTTTAAATTGAGTATATTTTATTTTATTAGTTCATCCTACTTGCTGAGAACATGAGAGTAAACTTTTTCCCGTGCGCCGTGTCACGTGACCATTTTTTTTGTTTTTAATATTGTGTCGTATATCATTTTAAAGGCCTTGATATGTACATTAAAGCTATTTTATTTGTTTATTTTTTAAAAATGTTGTACTTATACTTTTGTACCGATTTATAATTTCGTTGTAGGTTAAAGGGTTTAAATACTTTTTTGATATTAGGTTTTTTATTTATGTGCATTTATTAGTTAAATGAATGCCCTTTTGTATTGTTTGTTTTTTAAAAATATAACTTTGGTACCTCAGAGTACAGGGGTACAAATGTTAAAGTTAATCTTTTATAATATGATGTATATCGTTGAAAAGCTCTTGCATAGTAGATTAATTTTTGTTGTATTCTATATTGTGTTATTTTTAGTTTTGAGGGGGTAAATTTAAAAAAACTGTTTATACAGCAGTTTCTACGATTTATTTTCAGTTTTATATTTGTTTATTAAATTAATTATATTATGTGCGCTAACTTTTGGTGCTTGTTGGAGGCTTCGTTTCTCCAACAAATGTTTAAATTTCTTCAACTTTATTAAATATTTACTGGAACAGTGATGCGCCGTTCCAACTTTTTGATTATGATTATCGAGGTATTTTTCTTAATTTGATCTTTTATTTGCGAGGAAGCTATGTGCCACATTAATTGGCAGAGTATTTTGGTCCCGTGTCTGTCTGTCGGTCTGTCGCTCAATTTTTGCGAACCACCATATCTTAAAAACTACTTATCCGATTTTAATGAAATTTAGTTAGTAGGTAATACTTACCCTATTGTTGGTCCCATTTAAATTTCAACCTTCTGCGCTTATTTGTTTATCTTACACATGGTCACAAACATACATTTATTTACAGCTATATCTTTAAAAGTGATCATCTGATTTTTATGAAATTTTTATGGTTTGTCGAAAGTAGCCTGCAGATAACACCTGCTTAATTTCAACCTTCTGCTCACTTTAAATCGTGCTAAATTAATATGTCTTATATTCTAATGCCGCATGGCTAACTGACTCACCGACTGACAGTAATGTTTACCCACTTCCAGAAGAGTTAGAGACTTGCGGTTTGCGCCATTCGACGCGCAAGGTCCATATTGTGTACAAAAATAACTATGCAAAGTTCACTTTTCCCCCTTCTTCACCCCTTAAAAAAATAAAAATGGGCGACTTGATTTTTAAGCTGGTTTGGGGGCTGGGGGCTTATTTCGGCTAAACGGTAAGTCGTATTAGAAAATGGATAGCACAAGTGGTAACTGATTTTAGAAGATCTACAACTTTAGTCCTATGAGTTTTTGTCGTATCATCATCGGTTGTACCTTAGATGGTGATAATTTTGTTATTTTTTGGTTTTATTTTTTTCCATTTTTGTCTTTGAATGGCCATAGTTTCTATAATAGTTGGCCGATTTTATTTCTGATTGCGGCGATTGAATCTCACACTAATGCTCTTTAAATTGAGTATATTTTATTTTATTAGTTCATCCTACTTGCTGAGAACATGAGAGTAAACTTTTTCCCGTGCGCCGTGTCACGTGACCATTTTTTTTTGTTTTTAATATTGTGTCGTATATCATTTTAAAGGCCTTGATATGTACATTAAAGCTATTTTATTTGTTTATTTTTTAAAAATGTTGTACTTATACTTTTGTACCGATTTATAATTTCGTTGTAGGTTAAAGGGTTTAAATACTTTTTTGATATTAGGTTTTTTATTTATGTGCATTTATTAGTTAAATGAATGCCCTTTTGTATTGTTTGTTTTTTAAAAATATAACTTTGGTACCTCAGAGTACAGGGGTACAAATGTTAAAGTTAATCTTTTATAATATGATGTATATAGTTGAAAAGCTCTTGCATAGTATATTAATTTTTGTTATATTCTATTTTGTGTTATTTTTAGTTTTGAGGGGGGTAAAATAAAAAATAAAAAAAAACTGTTATTACAGCGGTTTCTACGATTAGGTTGCAGTTTTATATTTGTTTATTAAATTGATTATATGTGCGCTAACATTTGGTGCTTGTTGGAGGCTTCGTTTCTCCCAAAAATGTTTAAATTTCTTCAACTTTATTAAATATTTACTGAAACAGTGCCGCGCCGTTCCAACTTTTTGATTATGATTATCGAGGTATTTTTCTTAATTTGGTCTTTTCTTTGCGAGGAAGCTATGTGCCACAATAATTGGCAGAGTATTTTCCTTTTTATCTTAGAATGGCCATAGTTTCTAAAATTGTAGACCGATTTTATTTCTGATTGAGTTGCTTCAATCTTACACCAATGCTCTTTAAATTGATTATATTTTACCACTTTTTTTGGTTTTTAATATTGTGTCGTATATCATTTGAAAGGCTATCATTGTAAATTTATGTACATTAAAGCTATTTTATTGGATTATTTTTTTAAAAAAATTGTACACGTACTTTTGTACTGATTTTGAATTGTGTTCTAGGTTATAAAGGGTTTAAATATTTTTTTGTTATTAGTTTTCTTATTTATATTTATTTAATAGTTTAATTCTTCACCTCGCTCTGGAAGAGAACGAGGTTGCTACACTTCCCCTCCCGGAAAGTTCGTCGCAAATCCGCGGCCCCAGAGGACTCGACGAGCCAGGGAGGAAATCCCGGCGAGGAGTCCTCCGCCAGAGGATGTCGACGAGAGCGGGGATGAGGTTTCGCCATCAGTCCCCAAAAAACCAAAGAAACGTAAAGTGGGCTGGGTCAAAGGTAGGCCCAGGAAGCATAAAACCCCACTAAAAAAGTAAATGAGGACTGGTACTCTACTACAGTGGAATCTGTGCGGGCTAAGAAGCCATTTTCCAGAGCTGCGGCGTCTTCTGCAAGACCATAACCCGTATGCTCTGGCAATTCAAGAAACTAAGTTAAGCCCGACGCAGAACTTCAATCTACGTGGGTACCGGATCTTCAGAAAAGATATATTACCAGCGGAAAGAGGTCGGGCGCACGGTGGAGTTGTCCTGATGGTAAGGGAGAATATACCAGTCTCCCCCATTCAGCTTCGAACTCCCCTCCAGGCGGTGGCGGTGAGAATTGAAGCCCCTCTCACCGTCACCCTTTGTAGCTTATATCTCCCAGATCAGAGGTGGAACGGGAACGATCTCGAAGATCTTCTTCACCAGCTACCAGCGCCTCTGATCCTAATGGGAGATTTTAACGCACACAATCCCTGGTGGGGATCACAATCACTCACCCCGAAGGGGAGGCTGGTAGAGGAGGTAATGGGACGCTCAAGTCTCATCCTCATCAACACCGGTGCGCCCACGCATATGACCTTGAGTACCGGTACCCTGTCAGCCATAGATTTGGCATTTGCATCGCCAGTTTTGGCCATGACGGTAGATTAGAGCCCCTGTTGTGGGCTTTATCAAAGCGACCACTACCCGCTCTTAATCACCATGGGGCCGCCACCCATACGTACCGTTCCAAGACCCGTATGGGATCTACGACGGGCTGACTGGGAGGCTTATCAAGTGGGCTGCGTCTTGCCAGATCTAACTGGAGATGTGGATGCAGATACATCCATTTCCTGCACCGCTCTCCAAGATGCAGCAAAAGCAGCCGTTCCACGGAAATGGGTCGGAGGGGCCAGTAAACACAGTAGCTCCGTCCCATGGTGGAACTATGACTGTGAAAGGGCGAATAGGGCCAAGAAACGGGCCCTAAATAAATTTAACAGACAGCTTTCTAATGCAAATTTTATAGAACTGAAGAGATGCCGGGCCGTTGAACGGCGTGTGACAAGAAGGGCCAAGAAGGAGTCCTGGCGGGCCTATGTCTCCACGCTCACGGCGTCAACACCGACATCGGAAGTATGGAATAAGGTGAAGGCTGTCGCAGGCAAGAATCGCCCTTCGCCGAGTCCCATATTAAAGGTCGATGGCCAGGTATACACCAGCGAGTTGGAGGTGGCGAACATCTTTGTTAAGCACTACGCCGCCGCCTCCTCAACTCGAGCATACACAGAGAGGTTCCAAAGATTGAAAAGGGAGGCGGAGGAAGTCAATCTGGTTCAGGACTTATCGCTTAATCAAGGGGTGGATTCCCCCTTCACGCGTCCGGAACTAGATCGAGCATTGTCTCGATCAAAAGACTCCGCCTCGGGTATAGATGATATTCCCTATGCTCTCCTGAGGAACCTCCCTGAGCGGGGCAAGTTCGCCCTGCTTAAACTATATAATAAAATCTGGGCTTCTGGTGTATACCCGAAATGTTGGCGAGAGGCCATAGTCGTCCCTCTCCCAAAGGAGGGAAAGATCATAATAGTCCCAACGGCTATCGACCTATCTCCCTGACATGTTGTGTGGCAAAGTTAATGGAATCCATTGTGAATTACAGACTGAACTGGTACCTCGAGCGTCATCAGCTGTTAGCGTCGAGTCAGGCGGGGTATCGGAGGCATTATTCGACCGTCGATCAGCTTGCTCTCCTCGAAAAATCAATTCAAGACGCTTTTCTGAGGAGAGAGCATGTGATCGGCGTGTTCTTCGATCTGGAAAAGGCCTTCGACACCGTCTGGCGCTTCAACATCATAAGACGCCTATACGCTTGGGGTATCCAGGGAAGGATGTTTGCCTTCATCAATGGATTCCTGACGGACCGAGTATTCAGGGTCAGAGTAGGAACTACGCTCTCTGACCCTGAGATTCAAGAAAATGAAACGCCGCAGGGGTCCGTCCTGAGTGCCACAGTCTTCTCGGTCGCCGCCAATGACATCGTATCAAGCATCCCGCCCGAGGTCAAAGCACCTCAATACGTAGACGACCTCGGGCTCTTTTTGGCGGGTTTCGACCGGGAAGAAGTCAGGGAGAAGATGCAAGCGGCAATCGACGCGGTTGCGGGGAAAGCCGACGACATCGGCTTTCGCTTCTCCCCCACCAAGACAATTTGCGTACACTTCTGCCGCTTGCGGAAGGAACACGTAGCACCCGAGCTGTTCCTTCATGGGGCTCGGCTGGAGTACAAGGACTCAGCCCGCTTTCTAGGACTGATCTTCGACTCCCGGCTGAGATGGAAGGAGCATATCTCGGATCTGGTTCAGCGCTGCAAAAAGGACATTAATATTATTAAAGTCCTAGCTCACCTTAGATGGGGCGCGGACCGGACCAAGTTAATAAAAATCTTATGCACACTGGTCCGGTCCAAAATGGACTACGGCAGTGGAGTCTACGGCTCAGCGCGAAGGTCCTGGCTCCTGCCTCTAGACAGGGTTTTCCAGCACGGTCTGGCTCTTCACGTCAAAGCCGGAGTGTTGCCAATGCCATATCGCCGGGAGCAGATGACCCTGTCCTTCGCCGAGGCAGTGAGAGCCAAAGCAGGACACTTCCTATATTTATTTATTTATTTATTTATTTTTTACACATTTTAAGAGTCTTCTGCAGCAAAAGCCACTAGAGAAGCACTCTAAAAGATACAAGATAAGTATAAAATGGAAAGTAATAACAGAATTAAAAACAAATTTTATAAGTAATAATGAAAATGAGATGAAAATAATAATAAAAGAAGAGTGAAGTCATTACTGATGAGTGGGAGAGAAATAAGGAAGGATAGATTTCAGATTAGATAGGTTTGATACGTTGATATTACTAACATTACGACAAAGAGCGTTGAGGTTTCCAACAGAACGGACCAGAGGACACATATCAGACAACTCTTTAATATAAGCGAACCTACTAGCACGGCGTCCAACAGGAAGTACAACCACTTGGTTACTGACTTCGTCACATCGTAGCTCACCGATCAAAGCTTTAGAAAGGTACAGAACCTCATAAGCTCTTCTCCTTACAATTGTAGTATTATATTCTACGTGTAAAGAAAGAATTTGGTATTAAGAGGATATTCTATATGAAGAATTTTTTGGAGAGAATGCGCTGAGTCCCGAGTACGAGTGGCTAAATACGCGTACTCACGCGCGAAACCTTCGCCACTCAGAGAAGTGCGTGGCTTTAGTGTGGGTACCGGGGCATGTCGGCATCGCTGGCAACGAGGCGGCTGATGAAGCCGCCAAGCGTGGGGCCGCTGCGGAGGTGGTGGATCTTGCTCCCGTCCGGCTAGACGATGCCAAGACGGCTGCAGTCAACGCCGTCTGGCGCAGCTGGCAATCAGCCTGGGAGCAGGTCCCCACCCAGCTAAGAAGAATTAAAACTAAGGTGAGGACGACGCAAACAGACTTAGCACTCTCAAGAAGAGACAGTGTCGTCCTCACACGCTTGAGAAGCGGCCACACGCAGCTGACGCATGGGCACCTCTTAACCAATGAGCGTGCCCCCCGATGCCGACACTGCGGGATCGCAGCGCTGACGGTGAGTCATATAATTGAAGAATGCGACTCACTAGCGGATCTGAGGACGGAGTGCCAGGTCGTCCGGCAGTGATGGTGGGTTCCCAAGGGCCACTCTTGGCAAAAGGGAGACAGATTCCTTTGTTTTATTTATTTATTTTAATTTAGGATTAGGTAATTAGTTTATAGAAATTTTAGCCCTAGATTTAGTACCAGTCTCCGTCACCGCCTGTCCCGTTTATTTGTTCCACGCGGAGGCAGGCGGGTTTCCTTTCCACTACACACCAGAGTGGAGGGAAGGCGGTGGTCGGATAATTTGTGATATTAGTTTTAGGCTTAGCATAGGAACACCACTAGTTACCATTAGGATTAAGAATTTGTGATATTAGGTTAGCATTTATTTAGCTGCGATACTAGTTTAGGTAAATTTTAATGTTAGGTTTATTATTTTGATTAGGACTGGTCTCGCTACCACTCTCCCCGGCTATATTTTTCGTCCGGCAGGAAGAGTGGGTTCCTTTGTGATTCACTCACAAGGGAGGCGAGATCAGGAAGCTTGTGATACTAGGATTAGGTTTATCTGTGATACTAGAATTAGTCATTCAATGTTCTTGTCTCAGCTAGTTTAGGACCGTCCTCATTACCATCTGCCCCTCGCTTATTATATCGCTCACGGGGCAGATGGGTTCCCTTGTAGCTAATTTTGGGCACAGGGAGGTGAGGACAGTGCAGAAGTCTTTGCTGAGAGCTAACCTTAGTCCGTTTGACTGGTGCTTGTCGACAATGTAGCACCCCCCGGCAGTCCATCAGCTGACAGCCGGTCGTAGGCGTGGCTGCTTCGTTAGCTCTTGGGGTTCTCTGGGGTCACGCCTCCCTGGGAGTGGTTGCCGGGAGCGAAGGTAAACTTGACGGAGGCGGGGGAACCGGGTCGAACGGTAATCATCTTGGGGATGGCTGCTTCTGGGGGGCCTTGGGAGTCGCGGGGTGGTCCTCGGTCTCGGCCGGTCGAATAACGAAAGGTCAGCACCGGCATCGATGGACTGCAACCCTCCTCCCTCAGACAGGTGCTAAGGAACCAGGAGGACTAAGGGGGGTGATGGAAAAGGGTCCTCCCCTACAGACATAAAACATTCTTAGTGGAGTAGCAATAGTGGAGGACCGACAAACTGTCCTGGCGCCAATAGCCGATTAATAATCGGCTGACGCGCCTTTGGGGGAAGGGAGACGGGTTTAGTCGGTAGGGCTGCATTGCAAACACCAGCGAGTCCGACACTCCACATACCGTGAAATTCGTATGTGGGTTAGGTCGTAAAATGACTTCCAACTCCCTTCCATAAAAAAAAAAAAAAAAAAAAAAAAAAAAAAAAAAAAAAAAAAAAAAATTATTTTAATTTATGCGTTTTGTATTGTTTGTTTTTTAAAAATATATTTTTGGTACCTCAAAGTACAGGGGTACAAATGTCCAAGTTAATCTTTTATAATATGATGTATATCGTTGAAAAGCTCTTGAATAGTAGATTCAATTTTGTTAAGTTCTATTTTGTGTTATTTCTAGTTTTGTGGGGGTAAAATTAAAAAAAAAAGGATCAATTTTTTTTTTTTTTTTTTTTTTTTTAGACAATAATGGTTTGTAAAAGCATAAAATCAATAAAGTACGTGAATAGGATGCGAGGAAGCTATGTGCCACACTAATTGGCAGTCTATTTTAACTTAATGTCTAATAAAGCACAATAAAGTCTAATTTCACACACAACAGGATTGTATGAGGATACCGAGCAGACTTGGCAATGATAGTCGTTTAAATTTTTTCCCAACCACAAGTTGGTGCCAATCTCCGACGATTATTCATTCGTTCAATTTTGTTTTGTTTCTAAGCTTGTTCAATACATAAAAGGTTCACAACAAATAGTTAATATAATGATAGCGTTTGAATTTTTTTTTTTTAAATTTTTAAGTTATTAGTAGTATTCATACTACGGAAAGTTTAAATTTTAATTTAATTAAAATTATAATTATTATTAACAACGCGATACAGAAAGAGAAAAATAGACTCCAGCGCCGGGATTCAAACCACGGGCCTCCTATATTTCCATAATAGACTGGAAATATAGGACCCCCGGTGGTTCGAATCCCGGCGCTGGACTGGAGCCAATTTTTTTTGTCTGTCTCCCGTTATTAATAATAATTATAATTTGAATTAAATATAACTTTTTTATTGTAGAATATTATTTTTGGTTTATATGTGTATTAGAATTGAAATAACAATTACAATTGAAACGACGTTACGGTAGAAACGAAGTTCCTTACATTTTTCATTAAATATTAATTATAAAATCACACTGCTAAGTACGTATACATTGCTAACTACTTATACATGGCGGAGTTAGAAAAGAGACAAAATTAAAAGTAACGAACTGTTTGTACCTAGCAAGAGTTAAGGACAAATTAAAAGAAAATCATTATTTGTATCATTGAAGCAAGCGTCTTACTATATATATATATATATATATATATATATATATATATATATATATATATATATATATATATATATATATATATATATATATATATATATATATTGAATATAAGAAAAAAGTTTATAATTAAAGAGTATGTTTGTTAAAGGATGTTGGATTAAAATCGGGCTGTTATTTACCTACCCGGCCTATTAATTTAAAATATTATAAAATATGTGTCTTCCCTACTCTAAAGCTTCTGCTTGTATCCGGTTGAAATTTTACATGCCTATTTCAATTTTAGTTTAGACAATTTGTAAGAAGTTTTATTAAAATCGTTTTACGTTAGAACGGAAAATATCGGTAACAAAGTTGTTTTCTTTATTCTAAACGTTTGGGTCCACTTTAATAAATTTAGCGATCTTTATATCACATCATAACAGTGTCGGTGTTCGTTTTACTAAAAAATAAAAAATTTAAAAATTAAAAAAAAATTAAAAAAATTAAAAATTAAAAAAGTTGTTTGTCTCATTAAATAGATGAAGTTAGCATTTTTTCTTGGATTAAGTACGCAGTATTATAATAATATACCAAATATATTAAAATAATCGTCAGCACAGATCAATTTTCCCGTCCAAAAAATCCAATTCTAAATTTGAAGCTCACGTTTACGCGAGCGTTGCGCGTGAACGCTTGGGCGGATAACAACGAACTTAGCCTGGGCATTGGTAAAATGAACATTGTGTACCAAATTTCAATTAACTTGGCGATCTTTCACTCAAGTTATCGTCATCGGTATATTTCGTGACGGATTTTGCGTGACGGTGATTTTGGTAGTTTTTTTCGGATTCACTCCCGGGCTCCTGAACGTGCCATAAGGAACTTCGTTCCAAAAAAGTCGATGAAAAGTCTAAATCTTATTTACTTTTTTTTTTTATTTGCTCTTTCATAATGTGAATAAAATTATGTAGAATTCCTTCGGCAAGAATTAAATCGAAAACATTCCGCTGGCCATTTTAAACTTTGGACATCTGAATGATCCCCAACTAATTAAAAGTTTAATAATGAGTTTGGAATGTTCGTCTATCCTATTCGGGGCAATTTTCATGGAGCAAGGGGAGAGAAATGAGTGAATTTTTACTCTCTGAAAAAATATAATAATTCCTTTTATTCAAGAGGGGTTGAAACGCGTTGGAAAATTAATACCAACAGTATAATTATCTTTTTTAAACTGACGTATCATATTTCCTAATTTGCAGGTTCTAGTATTTTTATTTTGTTGCAAGACAGGTAAATGAATCTGGGTTTAAAATGCATTGATAAAAGATGTTTATTTATGTGTTTGTTGTCAGAAGGAGGTTGGAGTTGATAAGTAAAAATAATATTTGTTTAAAATATAGTTTTTGATGTGATCTCTAAAGTTATGGTTTCCTAGGAAAGCGGTGCATTTATAAAGCGTCTGCTATCTAGAGGGCGTGGCGTCACAAACGTTGATAGTATAGACTATAAAACGTTGCTTGTATATAGAGAGCTACTACTATTGACAGTGACAGCTACAACGTCAAATAACGGTGACGCGAAGGTTGTGTGAAATAGTTTTACGAGGTTTTTTCTTGTAGTGTTGTAATATTGATTGATTTTTTTATAGTTAAGACGGCTGTCTTAACGGTGACCAGAGATGTCAACTTAAAACGACATTGAGAGCCTCTTCATTCATTACAAAATCTATAAATATTTCGTCCTCTTCACTGGTTTACATCGCTTGTACTCATTTCATTGCATTAAATGTTTAACATTTCAACATAAAATTTTGCAAAACTATTTCACCACCATGTCATAAAAAAAGGGGTTACCGTTATTTCACGTTCTCCGTTGTAGCTGCTAATGCTCAACAGACAAGCAACGTTATTTTTTAGTTTATGCTGTCAACGATTGTGATGTCACGACCGCTAGATTGCAGCTCACTCTCCTAGGAAGCCATAGCTTTATGGACTTGTATATTTGAGTGTCCGCTGTCACCTTCCCACTTCCACAGTAAACAAATTGTAAAGCTCCCCCCTCCCTCCTACGTCCCCTGTCCGCCATGATGGATTTGTCAGATTTAATTTTTAAATTCCGCGCCACTGGTCCTTTTTACTTCATACACTGTTAAATCTTGGAATTCAAATTTTCCGGGTCCGTTATGGACAGGTGTACTTTTGAAAAAGTATGTAGTTTCTGGGGTTTGAACTCTCTACCTGTGAATTTGAAATTCGACGAGCTGACACCTCGGCTATGAGACCTTATTGATGTTAGGCTGCATAAACCAACGTTATAAGAAAATGTCAAGGATGGATTTTTCTTTTAACGATTATATTGTAGCGTAAACTATATCAGTAACTCGCACTAAAGTTTAACACAAGAACTTTCGTTGTAATAATTTGTATTTCAACTTAAGCATCAAACATTAACTAACTCAAAATCAACATCAAACAATCAAAATCAATCAATGTCATATTATAAATATGACACTCTTCCCCTCTATTAGACAGAATTGCCAAGCCGTGCCTTGAACAGCTTCAGCCGGTTTATGTGGAGGACTAGTCTCTTGTTTCTGCCTCCAATCTTCTGGACTCGAACCGTAACATCCGATAACTTCTTACGAACTATATACGGCCCGTCCCATGGTCTATGGAACTTAGCGCTTCTACCTTTCCGAGTGTGCGGGTACCAAACCCATACTTTATCACCCTCGTTGATAGCCTCTTTCCTGTTGCATGACCGGTCATAATATTCCTTCTGCACTTGATGTTTTAGGCCTTGCCTATTCCGAACTGCCTCATATGCTTCTTCAATTGTCTTTCTACGATCAGCAATATACTCGGACAGACCCTGCACCTTCTCAGGCACTCCTTACATGACATCAAGGGGGAGCCGAAATTCGCGTCCAAACACAGCATAATAAGGTGGTATTCCCGTAGACTCGTGCTCGCTTGATCTATATGCCATCATGACCATTGATAGCTTTTGATCCCAGTCGTTATGGTGATCGTTTACATAATGTGAAAGCATGTCAGCAACCGTTCGATTGAATCTTTCTACTAGCCCTTCAGACTGGGGGTGGTAGGGACTTGTCCTTGATTTGGTCATGTTCAGCTGCTCGGTCAATTCTTCAAATAACTGGGACTCAAACTGCCGACCTTGGTCAGTGTGAATCTCATAGGGAACTCCATATCGACCAATAAACTCACTCACAAATTTACTAACTACTGTCCTCGCCTCAATATTCTGCAACGGGTAAGCTTCTACCCACTTGGTAAAGTAATCGGCCACCACAAGTATATACTTGTTCTGGAGATTAGTCTCGGGCAGTGGGCCTAAGATATCCATTGCCACGCGCTGGAACGGAAAACCTGATGTTACTACTTGCATAGGAGCCCGTGTCTTAGTTCCCTTTCGCCTACCACATTCCTGACATGACTGCACCCATTCCTCGATTTCTCGTAAGTGTCCTGGCCAGTAAAAGCGGGAGCTAATCTTTCTTTTGCTCCTAGTTATGCCTAGATGAGCTCCTGATGCCCCTCCGTGTAATTCCTCTAGCACTACCGGTACCAGTTTCCGTGGTAATACAATCTGGTATCGTACCAGCCGCTCTGTTTCTTCCCATCGACGTTGCAAGATTCCTTCTTCACTTTTACTGAGGCGAGGCCACTGCGCCCATAAGCGTAGGAGAATTGGGTTGCATCCACGTACTTGTTGAAATTCAGGTCTCTGTCCAACTTCAATCCACCTGAGGACTTCTTTTAAGTTTGGATCTGCTCCTTGTTCTTCTGCTATGGTACCATTCGCCAGCCCTATGGCCTGGACACCACCTATATCCACCGGTTCTATACCCCCACTGTCCACACACTCAAACTCCAGCTGATCTTCAATGTTATCCTTGCACTGCCGGCATATCCGTGATAACCCATCTGCATTGGAATGTAACTTGCCGGCCCTGTGAACCACATCAAAATTATATTGGGATAGACGTTCAAGCCATCGAGCCACCTGTCCTTCCGGCTCCTTAAATGACTGCAGCCACTTTAAAGCATTATGGTCTGTCCTCACTGTGAAGTTACGCCCATACATATATGCCTTAAAATGCTGAACCCCGTAAACAAGTGCTAACATCTCTTTCCTTGTTGTGCAATAACGCTTCTCAATCTTGGAAAGAGCTCTACTAGCATAAGCTATTACCTTCTCTTCACCTTGCTGCACTTGGGACAAAACAACTCCTAGCCCTACATCGCTAGCATCACAATCTAACGTGAACTTACCAGAGCTTTCCGGCAGTACCAAAACAGGTGTATTTGTCAGTGCCCTTTTCAAAGCCTCGAAACTTCCTTGTAGTTCTTCACCAAACTCAAATTTATCCCGTTTCTCTGTTGCCTTGTACAATGGTGCTGCTATCCCAGCAAATCCACGAATAAATCTTCTATAGTAGGCAGCAAACCCCAAGAATGATCGTAGCTCCTTGGTGGAGGTTGGGTTTGGCCAATTAGCAACAGCTTTGGTCTTTTCCGGATCAGTTGCAATTCCTTCTGCACTTACAATATGACCTAAATAGCTAATCTTGTCTTTGATCAAATGACATTTCTTCGGCTTAAGTTTTAGGTTAGCTTTGCGTAAGCAGATGAAAACTTCTCGCAACCGGTCGATATGTTCTTCGATGTTCCTACTCCATACGACTATATCATCCAGGTAAACCATTGCTACACGCCACTTTAGCCCACTAAGTACCGAGTCCATAAGGCGCTGAAAAGTGGCAGGAGCATTGCACAGTCCGAATGGCATGACTTTGAATTGGTAGAGCCCTCGCATGTCACAAATGCTGTTTTCTCTTTGTCCCCCTCATCCATTTCAACCTGCCAGTACCCTGATGCAAGGTCCAAAGAGGAGAAAAATACAGCCCCTGTTAAATTATCTAGAATGTCGTCAATCCTGGGAAGAGGGTACGCATCTTTCTTTGTTGCTAAATTTAACTTGCGATAATCAATGCAGAATCTCGTGCTACCGTCCTTCTTCCCTACCAAGACAATAGGGCTAGCCCATGGGGACACAGATGGTTCTATGACTCCCTGTTGTAACATATCCTTCGTAAGTTGCTCTACTTCGCCCCGGCGCTGGTATGGGATTCTCCTGGCTGCTTGCTTGATGGGCCGTCCTTCTGTTATGATCCTATGCTTTACTATTCCTGTTCGACCAATGTCACCCCCACCAGTGGAGTATATGTCTCGAAATTCCTCCAGTAACTTGAACAGGTCTACTCTCTGTTTTTCTTTCAAAGTACTTGAGTTCAGTTCAAACATTGTCTCAACTGGTTCTTTGTTTAACGGTCCTACTGCGGCAATGACTTCTTTGCCGTCCTCCAGGCTACATCTCGGCTGTAAATAAGGCTCAATCTTGCCAACTTTCATCTTACCCTGCAAGGTTTGCACTTCGTTACTAGGGTTCATTAACCTTAATGGAATTAAATTATTTTTTATGGTCGCAACCAGTCTGGCCATTCGAACTGCCAAAACATCATCATGGTCAACTGTCGGCTCAAAAACAACCTCACTGCCGTCAGCAATATTGCCTACAACTCTTCCATGAACCACCATTTCATGTCTTCCAGGGATAACAATGTCATTGGGAATGATAACCTGTAAACTAAGGTTTCTTACAGTTTCCCTTTGCTTTGTCAGTTGGGATACAGCCTTTCCTATTTTAACTATTCCTTTGTCAAAACATATTTGAACTTTATACTTACTCAGGAAATCAACACCCACAATGACATCTATCCAAATATCTGCAATGATACTCCGATGTTTGTATATGTTCCCATCAATGTCAATATTAATGTTAGTTAGTCCATACGTATCCATCCTTCCACCGCTAGCATTCTTTAAGTCAACCTGCCCTTCTTTGCTACCTATAATTCCTGCTCTCTTAGCAAAACTTCTGCTAACAAGCGTCATGCAAGCCCCCGAATCTATCAACACCTTTACATCGATTCCATTAATCTTAGCATCTATAAAATTATTATAAAGACTAACATCTTCTTTAACTACTGGGACCAGGATATAGGGGTCAGCCACCAGTTGGTCCTCAATGTTGACTGACTTTAGTTTTCCGACACCCTCTTCTTTTTCTTAGGACACTGGGCTTGCATATGACCCCTTTCTGAACAGCCCCAGCAGGTTATGATATTCCTAGATGGAAATCTCCTCCCTGACGAGAAAGAAGTCAACTTTTCAACAGCCTTCGTCAGATCAGCTATCTGCTGCGCTTGGTCACTAATAGCTTTCTGGACAGGGTCAACAGAAGCAACTAAACCCCTGTCTGGTTGAGAGGTACTAGCTTCCCCTATCACACCTACTGAGTGCTTGTTCATCGAGCAGTTTAAGGCATATGCAGCTTCTACCTCCAGAGCACATGCTAAAGCAGCATCTAACGATGATGGTCGGGACAGCATTACTTGTAGTCGGACAGTTCTATCAGCCAACCCAGCTATAAATTGGTCTTTGATAGACTCATCAGCCTGTAATGGGTCATTATTATCGGGGTATGCCTCCTCATATAAAGATCTTAACATTCTAGCATACTGCCCTAACAATTCCCCTCCTTCCTGCATACGACGTTTAAAAACTCCTTTTCTTAACTCTCGTTGTTCAGGGGGGAATATATGTTTGGTAATCTCTCTACAAATATAATCAAAATCATCTTTCTGTTTTTCCTTTAAAGAATTGTAAATTTTGAAGCTGTCACCTGTCAAAGAAATGGACAAAAATCTAGCCTTTTCCTGATTTGTCCATCCGTTAACTAAAGCCACATTATTAAAATATTTAATGTACTCATACCAATTCCCCGAGGAAAACTTATCTGGATGTACTACAGGTTTACGGTTCCTTTCTTTATCTTCCTCTTCACATGAATTTCCTTGCTTTCTTGTCCTTGGCATTTTTGTTTAAAAAGTTTAACCGCTGCCACCAAATGTAGCGTAAACTATATCAGTAACTCGCACTAAAGTTTAACACAAGAACTTTCGTTGTAATAATTTGTATTTCAACTTAAGCATCAAACATTAACTAACTCAAAATCAACATCAAACAATCAAAATCAATCAATGTCATATTATAAATATGACAATATTATATATATATATATATATATATATATATATATATATATATATATATATATATATATATATATATATATATATATATATATATATATATATATATATATATATATATATATTATATCTATATATATATCTATATCTATATATATAAAATTCTCGGCCACGGTGTTTGATCCCGAACTCCTCCGAAACGGCTAGACCGATTTTGATGATTTTTTTTGTATTGATCGGTAGGTCTGAGAATAGGATGTTATCCATTTTTTATGCTCCCAAGTGATAAGAGGGCCCCCGCAAAATTTTATTTTTTGATTTTTTAGACAAAAAAAATGTATTTAATTTTTTTTAGATTTGGCATTAAAAAATACTTATAACCCTAAATTTTTACCTTTTTACCACCACTCAGCGATGAGGGAGACCCCCCAAAATTTAATTTTCTTAATTTTTTTTTAATTTTATTATTTTATGATTTGGCATTAAAAAATACGTATAACCCTAAATGTTTACCCTTTTACCACCCCTAAGTGATAAGGCCCCACCTAAAACAAATATTAGTTTCTATTTTTTGGACAAAAGGTTATAATTTAAATTTTTTATGATTTGGCATTAAAAAATGCTTATAACCCTAAATTTTTACTCTTTTTGTTACCACCGTTATACTAAATTTTTACCACCAACCTCCATTTTTAATAGCGATATTAGTACTGTAATAATCTTCAACACTCAGTGGATTAAAAATACACTCCCCGTCAAAATTAACGCACCACCTTTATATTTCTCCGTTTGGACTATCTCAAATTTATGCTGATGTTTAATGATTCATTAATAATCATCATTAATCATCATCTCATATGTAATTATCATCGTTAATCATATTTAATCATCATCATTAATTATATTTTAATCATCATCATAAATGATTCATTGTTATTTGCAGTTGATTAAATGAGAGCTCTCACGTAGTTATTCATAATACAGATGTTTGGTTGTGTCAACAAGAATAGACCTCCAAATTTAACTATGGAGAAAGCGATTAAACCCGTAATGATGGGTTAAGAAAGGCTTTTCTCAAACGGTTGGTGGTCGACTGAGAGTGCATCTCACTACAATCTCAAAGCTTTTCGGCGGTTCCAGGAGTGTGGATATGAGAGGCGAAATAGGTCTGCCCGAGATGAAAACAATAGAAAAAAGATCCTAATTGAACGACTTTCCTGTAAGCATATAAAAGTGGTGCGTTAATTTTGACGGGGAGTTTACATATAACCCTTAATTTTCACCCTTCTACCTCCAACCATCCTCCATTTTTAGGGTTTCGTTGGTAAAACCAAAAAAAAAGAAACCCTTATAGTTTCGTTCCTGTGTCCGTCTGTAACTCTGTACGGTTCCAATAACTTTAGAACCAAAAAAGATAAAAACGTAAAACTTTCCAGTATAAAAGATTTGACGCGCACATAGGAAAAATATAGCGAACTCAATATTATCAGCTGTTCAAATTCAAAATGGCGGATAATTCACGTCGCGAAAAAATATTTTTTTTTTAAATTTTGAGTGGGGTATCAAATGAAAGGTATTGAAGAGTAGAATAGAAATATATATTATACCACTTAGGGATAGTGGTTAATTTTCAGCGCCATTTTGTCAAAAAACCTCGAAATTTTTCGTGTCCCCCCCCCCCCCCCTAAAATCGTATTTCCGCTGTTACTAAAAATGTAGAAAAATATGCAAAATGTGTGGTCTGCTGGGCCATAAAAAAAATAAGATTAGCAATTTGATCTGATCTACTGGAAATCCAAGATGGCGGATAATTCACGTTACTCGAAAAAAAATATTTTTTTAAAATTTTGAGTGGGGTATCAAATGAAAGGTATTCAAGAGTAGATTACAAATATATATACCACTTAGGAGTAGTGTTTAATTTTCGGCGCCATTTTGTCAAAAAAACTTTTCTCTCCCCCCCCCCCCCCTTCTAATTTTTTGTTCACAATACCAACGAAACCCTTTTTACGTGAGACTTCACGCCTTACCAATTTATTTAATAGTGATATTATAACTGTAATAATCTTTAACTCTCAGTGATCGATAACTAATCAATTTTTATTTATTTATTTTTTTAAAAAATGAGTACTCTGTTAGCAGGGCCACAGGAGAGGCACTCTTAAATAAACATGTACATAAAATACATAAATGAATTAACAAAAAATTTTCATAAAAGTACTAATAAATGACTAGAAAAAAAGCTACTTAATAGCAATAAGCTAAAAGCAAAAAGCTACTTAATAACAATAAGCTTTCTCACTATTTTGATAGGCCTCATCGTCCATAGAGCTCCATTCCTCTTTCAGTCATAGACCACATCTCCTCACACTTACAATGAGTTGGTTATTTTTAATTAACTTCCAAAATATTCAATAGAAATAATTAATACGGCAAAACAACGTGTGGCGGGTCAGGCTAGAACAGACATTTTTTGAGAATAGGTCGTAATAGTACATTACGCGTCGAGTGTGGAAAGTAGCATTTTGCATGCGAGTGTGGAGTTTGCACCCGAACGATAGCGAGGGTAGTAAAACCACACGAGTAATGCAAAATGCCGTTTTCAGACGAGTTGCGTACCGCACTTTATCTACGATTGTTAGATTTAAATAATAAATTCAGAAAAAAATAAACTTGCTGTATGTAAGTTCGTATCTCTTCTCTTGATAAAGATGGCATTAATCTTGAGTTGTATTTTTTTCCGAATTAATTATTTCTGGAGGAGTATTATTCTCTACATTTTCATCAAAGCCACTTGATTCATTCATTGTTTTTCACTAAAAACTCGATATAAACAGTTACTTTAATAAAAGAATAGCAAATTAGTTTTGTTAAATGTAAACAAATTCACTAATCGTGCGTAAAGCTGAAGAATTCCTCTTCTTTATCGCGCTAGCGTGGTAAAGAAGAGGAATTTTTCAGAACCATGAGACGCGTATGCGCAATGAATACAAGTACGTAAATAATCACTTTCTACGCATCTAAATAGAGATATAATGTTTATATTTCGTATCAATCGTAGATAAACTATTTTTTTTAGCCCTATGTGATAAGAGTGGACCACCTGAATTTTTTATTTTTTGGACAACATTTTTTAATTTTTTTTTTTTTATTATTATTTGGCATTAAAAAGAATTATAATTTTAAAATTTTACCTTTTTACCACTAACCCCCATTTGTTAATAGCCATATTTGTTGTTCAATATCTAGAATCGATAACATTTGTTTACTATTCGTATGAGGTAGGTCAAAAGGGTAGAACCGACCTCGCAGTCGCGTTCTCGTCGTCGGACTCTCCTCACGGTGACAACTCACTCTTTCTCTCCCGTATAATTCCGATTAAAATTGAGAATCAAGTGTAGCTTTTATTATTGTGTTCGGTACGGTGGATAGTTAATTCGACTATTAACTAATTATTCAAGAAAGAATCAGAAGACTTCAGGGAGGCCTCCCTACATCTCGGCAGAAGACGGCTTGGCATTCGGTGAGTGTTCTCTCTCTTTTATGTTCTCAAAATTCCAAAGGTACTCTTAATTCTTTATACTTGTAATTATCGTACAAGTAGCTGTGGTCCTTGGGGCCGAATTTCTCGATTGTGGTGCTCGAAAAAGTGGATTTTACAGTCAAAATCTCGTAAAAATACTCGGTATAGTTCTTGTAAGTTCGCGGTGGTGTTTATGGACTCATTTCTCGAAAAGTATTTACTCGTTGATCCCCGTACCGTAGTTAAATATTCTCTAATAGTTTGTGAACATTATAATATAATTTGTTTTAAAATTAATTTAATTATTTTCTCGAAATCTAAACCAGAAGAATACCGGCAATATCGGCATAATAGCCATTGGTTTATAATAAACATTTCTCGGTTTTTATCGGATAGATTTTACTCATACGTTTATAACGTATTTATTATATATCTATCTTTGATTCTCGAATATAAAATCCTAAAATTTTACGTGGATTTATGTGTAAATTTAATAAATTCTCGCTTGGACAATTAAGTATCGTTATGGTGTACTATCGAAGTAGAGGTATCGATTATTGAATTCGATTAATTAACTTTTATGATTTATTGTGCTATTTTGTGATTTATGGTGAATTCTATAAGCTCACCTACATTTCTCTTACATTTTCGTTATCCTTTATTACTTATTTAAATTGAGATTCAGTAGAATTGCCGTCTATTTAATTAAATTTGTTGATACGATAGGTATATCGATCCTATGTATCGATTGTTGCTATAGGTTAAATCTCGAAATCTATACATAGCTTAGATTGCTTAGAGATGGATTAGGTTACGCAGCTGAATTGCCCTCTGAACCCTCTTGGTATTGTCTCAGCCCTCTTATCTCTTTACTCCTTTATATAAATCGATCTCTTCTTAATGATTTATCTCTTATAAATATAAACAAATATTAATTATAATTATTCTCTTTTTTATTCTCAAATAATCACTTATTTTCAAACTGTTGTATCTCTATAACGGAACCTCACACAATTTTGATAGTTGGCTCATTTTACTCGTCTCTTGACACGCTTTTATTAGAGTGGTCACAACACATATTTATTTTAAAAATTATTTTTCCCTCTTTATTCCGGTATATCTCATTCAAATTTTAATAGTCTTGAGTGTGGCACACTCCTATCAAAATGGCAACCGAGGATAAACAAAAATTAGCCCTTTTACGCTCTAAGCAGGACACCTTATTTCGTCGAGCGCAACATGCATATGACTTAATAAAAAATTTAAATGATCCAAAAACATTAGAAAACTTCCTAATACGTGCTCGAACTATAGATGATAACCGAGCAGAGTATACGCAAGTTGTTGAAAAGGTAAATAACTTAGCTATTGTTGTTGAGCCTACTAAAACCCCTAGTTATGAATGTCTTGGCTCTTTTGATGATATGTATGGTGCAATAATATTAGCTAGGGAAAAGTATGAGTCGTCCTTAGTACAACCCCTTAATGAGCAAACTCCAGCCGTAGTAAGTACCCACTCCTCTGTAAGCCATCTTCCTCGTATTCAACTTAAACATTTTTCGGGTGACCTGACTGAGTGGTTACCGTTCCACAGTTTGTTTGTGAGCCTAGTACACGATAATAAAACTCTGTCTAAAATTCAAAAGTTTCAATATCTACAGAGTTGTTTATCAGGAGATGCTGCCTCGCTGATAAAACATCTTCCCGTTATAGATACTAATTATGATGTAGCTCTCTCTATACTTCGAGAAAGATTTCACTCTCATAGACATTTAGCCGCTATACATGTTGAGAAAATTCTTAACTTAAAACCTCAAATGTCGGATAGCTATGCATCTCTTCGATCAATTTATGAAACTCTTAATGAAAACAACTCAGCTCTCGAGGCGCTCCGAATTCCTAACATGGCAGATTTTCTTCTGTTTCATTTAGCCTTCAGAAATTTACACTCTAACACTCGTCAATTGTTTGAAGCTCATTACCTTCAAAAGCAAATCGCTCTTCAAGCTGCTAACTTAGTTCCTGATACAAATGAACCTACTGTAACACCTATTCCAACTTTTAAGGAGTTAATGGAATTTCTCTCGGGACACTGTAAGGTGCTTGAATCTTCCACACTCATCTCTACTAAAACCGTGAAACCTTCTCCCGTTTATGTCCCACCTCGTCGTCAGCCTCAGAAGGAATATAACTTAACTCGTAATGTGAAAGGCTACACTGCCACCTCTCATAAACAGCGTTCATTCACTCCACGACCAAACTATACCTCAAATAAAGTACCATGTGGTGTCTGTAAGCAAAGTTCTCACTCAATATACTCCTGTTCAGACCTCATTGCTCGCTCTCCAACACAGCGTCTTCAGTTGATCAGGTCATTAGGCCGGTGTGAGCAGTGTCTAGGTTATCACAGAACCACAGACTGTAAATCTCGTTCGTCATGTGTAAAGTGTGGTTCATCTTTACATCATTCTATTCTACATCCTGAGCATACTCAACCAAATCCTAAATCTCATCACTCGGCTGAACATGTTGAACCTGTTCAGATAAACAATGCTTCTCTTCACGCTGATTACTCGCGATGCTCGGTCATACTCGGAACTGCAGTTGTTAACATACAAGATGCGACAGGTGCTTTTATAAATGCTAGGATGCTTTTAGACTCTGGAGCTCAGTCATCTTTTTTAACTCGTAGTTTTTTCTCTCGACTTGGATTGAGGTATAAGAAGTCTGACATTACAGTCACAGGACTTGGTCAGTCCTCCGTAACTCATGCTCGGGGCGTTACGTCTATTGTGTTAAAACCTCGAAATAGTGATGAACCTCGTCTCTCTACAGAAGCAGTCATCATGGACCAACTTACCGGAAAACTCCCTGCATATCCTCTTCCGGAATCAGTAAGACAGAACTTCTCAAATCTTCAGTTAGCAGATCCTAACTTTATTCACCCAGCTCCTATTGATGGTATCATTGGTGCGGAACTCATTCCTCATATTTATAGTGGTAACTCGAAACTTAGTAGACCTGGTGAGCCTTGTGCTATGAGCTCGATATTTGGTTGGGTGATTACTGGTGCTGTACCCAGGAACTCCACTATTTCTGTATTTACAGCCGAAGTAACTCTCGATGACACTCTAAAGAAGTTCTGGGAGGTAGAAGAACTTCCTTCCATTCCCATCTCTAATCCAGAAAATGACCTATGTGAATCTATATTTTTATCTCAATATAAGCGCCAACCAGATGGCAGGTATGTGGTACCCCTGATGCTACGAGACAACCATTCTCAACTCGGTGGTTCCTATGGTTATGCCTTACGTTGCTTTACCAACTTAGAGAAAAGACTCGATCGTAACACTGAATTAAAGTTGGAGTATCACCAGTTTATGAAGGATTATGAATCTCTAGGTCACATGCGTGCTCTCTCTAAACCTAGTGCTCTTCCTACATATGTTATACCTCACCATCCGGTTTTCAACCCCTCAAGTTCTTCAACTAAGCTCAGAGTTGTCTTCAATGGCTCAGCCAAGACAACCTCATCACTCTCACTCAATGACGTTTTGTATGCTGGTCCAAAATTACAAACAGATATCAGAGTAATTATTGGTAAATTCCGTTTACATGCTGTAGCGTTCACCGCTGATGTTGAACGCATGTTTAGGCAATTTAACATCCTGCCTGAAGATACTCGGTTCCAGCACATACTCTGGAGGTACTCGAAGGATCAACCCATCACTGAGTATGAACTTCTCACAAATACTTACGGTCTCCGTTCTGCACCATATTTGGCTGGCCGAAGTCTACGCCAAATCGCCGTTGACGAAGGTTCCTCTTATCCACGTGCTCGTGAAATTATAATCGAAGAAACTTATGTTGATAATATTATTTCTGGAGCTAGTTCTGTTGAAGAAGCACTGAACTTACAAGTTCAAGTTATTGATATCTTATCTCGTGGAGGATTGAAGTTACGAAAGTGGAGTAGTAACCATCCCTCATTACTATCTGGCATTGCCAAAGAAGACTTAGAAGAACCTCTTGTTTTCGATTCAGATGAAATTATTACAATTATAATCCTCGGACTTCAGTGGTCGCCAAAGTCAGATTATTTCACCTATAAAACCTCTAAACTCGAACCTCGATTTACCAAGCGTGCCTTATTATCTGATATCTCTCGGTTATATGATCCTATGGGGTGGTTATGCCCTGTTGTATTTCTAGCCAAGCAACTTATACAAAGACTATGGGTTCTTGGTCTCTCTTGGGACGACCCCATACCATCTGACTGCAAAGAAGTTTGGAATCAAATATCACTTGAAATACCTTCTCTTTCGCAGGTACAAGATACCACGACAAGTTGTGTTCCCTTCTAATCCTATCTACAGACTCGTGGGATTCAGCGACGCTAGTGAGCGTGGGTTCGGTGCCGTAGTCTATCTCAACGTGGCTACCTCTGAAAGAAGTTTCTCTTACATATTATGTGCGAAGTCTCGTGTAGCACCTCTTCGAACTTTATCGATTCCACGTCTCGAGCTGCTCGGTGCATGCTTGTTGTCGAAATTAATAAAGCATACTCATGCTGTTTACTCTACTCTCACTATATCGGAAACCCTTGCGTTCACAGACTCAACCGTAGTATTAGCTTGGTTTACGACTCCACCATTTCAGTTAAAAACGTTTGTGGCTGATCGTGTTGTGGAAATTACTACCAGTCTTGCTCCTTCTCAGTGGCATCATGTGGTAACCAATGAGAATCCTGCTGATTTCGCTAGTCGTGGCCTTCTACCTCATCAGATTATTAATAACATTCTATGGTTCTCTGGTCCTCCTTGGTTATCCCAAAACTTTGAAGAATGGCCAATAAATAAGGATTATCCTCGACCTCTCGAACTACCTAAGTGCAAGACTCCTACTAATCTCATATGTACCGCTACGACCACAAATACACCCTCGTCTCAGTTATCTAGTGAACTTCTCGATCGTTACTCTTCTTTCCGTAAGTTAAAAACTATTGTTGCATGGCTTCTTCGATTTATTAACAATACTCGTCTACCTCAACATGAACGAAATTTAGATCCCCTGTTATCAAAAGAAGAACTAGACTTTTCAAAACACAAGTTGGTATTCGTAGACCAACAACTTCACTTCAGAGATGAGATAATCCGACTTAAAAATGGAAAGTAATGTTCCAAGCGGTTTCAAGGTCTGACACCCTTTCTCGACCCCCTAGGTGTCATCAGGGTGGGGGGTCGGCTTCATCATGCTGACTTGCCATATCAAACTCGACATCCTTTTCTTCTGGCAAAGTCAAGCTCTCTCTCTCGACTAATTATTGATTACTTCCATAAGTTCCATCTTCATGTCGGACCACGAACACTCCAATCCATAATCCAAGAAAAGTTTTGGATCATGTCAGCAAGACAAGCCATTTGTTCTCGATTAAGTCGCTGCTTACAATGTTTAAAATTTAGATCATCAACTATTCAACCCCAAATGGCTGATCTCCCACTTGCTCGTTTATCTCCCCAGCCTAGACCATTTATGGAAGTTGGTACTGATTTCGGCGGACCATTTATAATCAAGGAGAGTTATCGTCGAAATGCCCGTACTTCAAAGGCTTATCTCTGTTTATTCATATGCTTTGCCACCAAGGCCGTGCACCTTGAGGTGGTATCCGATCTTTCAACAGAAGCTTTTATTGCTGCTCTTGAAAGATTTGTAAGTAGAAGAGGACTCTGCTCTGTAATCCACAGTGATTGTGGCACCAATTATGTTGGTGCACATCGATATCTGTCAGATCTTTATAAAATGTTAGATGACCCGACGAACAAAAGATCAGTAAACACCTGGTTCACATTCACAGATAGGCAGATAACATGGAAGCGTAATCCATCTAATGCTCCTCATTTTGGTGGTTTATGGGAGCAAGGTATCAAGGCGTCTAAGCACTTATTACGTCGCACGATAGGTGATCAATCTCTGACAATCGAAGGACTCACCAACGTGTTCACGCGTGTCGAGGCCATTCTCAACTCTCGACCACTCTGTGACCCATCAACAAGCCCTGATGAACTTGAGCCTCTCACCCCTGCTCATTTTTTAATAGGTGGTCCTTTAATATACTTTCCGGAACCGAACTTCTTAGACGTCCCGATGAACCGATTAAGTAGATGGGAGCTCTTGAAGAAAATGTCACAGCAATTTTGGAATCGCTGGAAGAATGAGTATTTAGGTACACTCATCCGAAGACATAAATGGACTGCTCAGAAGCCTAACCTCGAAACTGGTGATTTAGTATTGGTGAATGACGGGAAGTCACCAGCACTCCGCTGGCAAGTTGGACGGGTCGTATCTACACACCCAGGTCCAGACAAGATCGTGCGTGTAGTCACTATTCGCACTCCTACTGGTGAGTATATGAGGCCTGTAGTTAAACTGGCCTATCTGCCACCAAATTAAGAACTAAGAAGTTCGCTCTTCATTTATTTATTTTATTTTTTTTCTCAAGTAAATTTTCATTTTTTTTTCTTATAACCATTGAAGTAGGTTATTTCTTTCTCTCTACAAAAGGACATCTTTTTTTTTTTTTTTTTTCGTTTATTCACTCCTCGTCCCGAAGTAGGGTTGGTTTCATCCAATTCACTTGGTAACTCTTATTTTATTGTTTCTTTTCCTACCTAACGTGACTCGGAGTTCGTTTTCTTTTCCGATAGGAGATTATAATTTTATTTTCCTATCCTCCACTTGTGTTCAGAAACATCCTGTTTCGGTGGGGGGTATGTTCAATATCTAGAATCGATAACATTTGTTTACTATTCGTATGAGGTAGGTCAAAAGGGTAGAACCGACCTCGCAGTCGCGTTCTCGTCGTCGGACTCTCCTCACGGTGACAACTCACTCTTTCTCTCCCGTATAATTCCGATTAAAATTGAGAATCAAGTGTAGCTTTTATTATTGTGTTCGGTACGGTGGATAGTTAATTCGACTATTAACTAATTATTCAAGAAAGAATCAGAAGACTTCAGGGAGGCCTCCCTACATCTCGGCAGAAGACGGCTTGGCATTCGGTGAGTGTTCTCTCTCTTTTATGTTCTCAAAATTCCAAAGGTACTCTTAATTCTTTATACTTGTAATTATCGTACATTTGTACTTTAATAATCTTCAACTCTCAGTGGTGGATAACTGATCAATTATCAATCGATCAGTTATCCCCGACAGGCGTCTACCGGCGTCACTTCTCACCCAGGAAACAGCACGGGGTAGGGATTACATTTTAAATTTATAAATAATTATTATTATGATTAAATTATTAAATATAATATCATACAATCCATTGCACTTAGAGATTGATATTGATTTTTTTAAATTATCAGAATTAGTGATAGCAAATATGGATAACATTTTATAATGTATCTATAAGTTTTAAGAGATATAATTTTAAATATATACTACTTTAGCTAATAAAGTAAAATGAATTATTAATAAATATATGCTTGTCTATTATTATTTTGATAGGCTGTCATTGTTCACAGCGCCCCATTCCTCAGTCATAGATCACGTCCCCACACACTTACAATAAGTTAGTTATTTTTTATTTAACTACCAAATTATTCTCTAGAAATATTTTATTTGGCAAAACAACGTTTGCCGGGTCAGCTAGTACATATATAAAATTCTCGGCCACGGTGTTTGATCCCGAACTCCTCCGAAATGGCTAGGCTGATTTTGATGATTTTTTTTTGTATTGATCAGTAGGTCTGAGAATAGGATGTGATCTATTTTTTATGCCCCTAAGTGATAAGGGGGCCCCCCCCAATTTTTTTTTTTCTGATTTTTTGGACAAAAAATTTGAATTTTATTTTTTATAGATTTGGCATAGAAAAATACTTATATTGTAACCCTAAATTTTTACTTTTTTACCACCACTCAGTGATGGGGGGGGCCCCCCCAAATTTTTATTTTTTTAATTTTTTGCCAAAGTTTTTTAATTTTATTATTTTATGATATGGCATTAAAAAATACTAATAACCCTACATTTTTATAACTTTACCACCCTTCAATGATGAGGGAGGCCCCCCCAAAATTTAATTTTCTTAATATTTTGGGCATAATTTTTAATTTTATTATTTTATGACTTGGCATTAAAAAATACTTATAACCCTAATTTTTTACCTTTTACCACCCCCAAGTGATGAGGCACAAAAGAGCCAATTTAACGCTGAATAATATAGAACAACATATGATTATTTTTTACAACGTTGAATCATTCTGCTAATTATTATTATTATTTATTATATATTGTAAATATAATTCTGTGTTTATGAAATATTAAAATATTTCTTTTGAACTGTTACCCTCCAAAATAACGCTAAATATTCGCTAAAAAAAGGCTAATTTTTCACATTGGAAATAAACGTCATACTTTTTGCTAAATCATCATAAAACAACCGATTTTCTAAAATAGAGGTCATAAAACAGGATAATAAAAGTCATAAAAGTCATAGAATAAAGGTCATGAAATGGAAAAATAAAAGTCATAAACGTCCCGTCTCTGCTTATAACCCTAACTTTTAACCTTTTAACAACCCCCAAGTGATAAGGGAGCCTCCCCCTCCCCCCCCCAAAAAAAAAATATTTTTTAAATTTTGTGGACATAATTTTTTAATTTTATATTTTTATGATTTGGCATTAAAGAAAATACTTATAACCCTAAATGTTAACCCTTTTTTTAACCTCCCTTATACCAAATTTTTACCACCAACCTCCATTTTTAATAGCGACATTAGTACTGTAACAATCTTCAACACCCAGTGGATTAAAAATACATATAACCCTTACTTTTCACCCTTCTACCCTTCACCCTTCTACTGAGAACGAAACGGTCTCCTATCATTCTCACACAATAAGCTTTCTCACTATTTTGATAGGCCTCATAGTCCACAGCGCTCCATTCCTCTTTTAGTCATAGACCACATCCCCACAGACTTTCAATGAGTTAGTTATTTTTATTTAACAACTAAAATATTCAATAGAAATAATACCGCAAAAAAACGTTTGCCGGGTCAGGCTAGAACAGAAATTGTTTGTGTATATTCGGTAGGTCTGAGAATAGGTCGTAAACTATTGTTTATAGCCTTAAGTGATAAGGGTGGACCACCTCAATTTTTATTTTTTGGATTTTTTTTTTTTAATTTTTTTTTAATTTTTATTATTTGACATTAAAAAATACTTCAAATCCTCAATTTTTACCCTTTTTCCACCAACCCCCATTTTTTAATAGCGATATTAGTACTGTAATAATCTTCAGCTCTCAGTGGTGAATAACTGATCAATTCTCAATCGATCAGTTATCCCCGCCAGGCGTGTACCTGTGTCACTTCTCACCCAGCAAACAGCACGGAGTAGGGATAAAATTTAAAATTTATAAATTATTAAATTATTATTTTTATTATAATATTAAATATTAAATTTAACATCATACAATCCATTGCACTTCTAAATTGATATTGATTTTTTTTAATTGTTATAATTAGTGATAGCAAATATGGATAACATTTTTTATTTTATTTTAAGATTTGGCATTAAAAAATGTTTATATCCCTAATTTTTTACCCTTTTACCACCAAATAGCGATATTAGTACTGTAATAATCTTCAACACTCAGTGGATTAAAAATAAATATCACCCTTCTACCACCAAACCAACCTCTATTTCTTAATAGCGATATTATTACCGCAATAATCTTTAACTCTCAGTGGTTGATAACTGATCAATTATTCAATCGACAAGTTATCCCCGCCAGGCGTCTACCGTTGTAACATCTCAACCAACAAACAGCACGGAGGAGGGATTCATTTTAAATTTAAGTTATTAAATTATTATTATTATTAAATTATTGAATTTAATATCGTACAATCAATAGGACTTGATATTGATTTTTTTTTTTTCATTGTCACAATTAGTGATAGCAAATATGGATAACATTTTTTAATGTATATATAACTTTTAAGAGATATAATTATAAATATTTATTACTTAAGTTAATAAAGTAAAAAGAATTAAAAAATAAATGGGTGTATTATTATTTTGATAGGCCGTCATTGTTCTCAGCGCTCCATTCCTCAGGCATACATCACGTCCCCACACACTTACAATAAGTTAGTTATTTTTTATTTAACTACCAAATTATTAGAAATAATTATTTTTTGTAAATTCATATTTTTTTAGTAAAACGAACACCGTCGCTGCTATGAAGTGACAAAGGTCGCTAAATTTTTAAGGCGGACCTAAACGTTTAAAATAAAGAAATCAACGTTTTTACCGATATCTTACGTTCTAACGTAACGATTTTAATAAAACTTCATCACTTTTAATTAAACACATGGTCTAAAATACAATTGAATCAGGCATGTAAATTTTCAACCTGATACAAGCTGATGTATTTGAGTAAGGAAGAGATATATTTTATATTATTTTAAATGGAGTAATAAATTAATATGCCGGCGGAGTCTGAAGGAACAGTCGTGTTCCGTCTCTACAAGCATCTGCTCTAACTATAAACTCATCATGATTAACTTTTTTCTCAATATACAATACAATATTTATTGCAAGCCGCTCGCTTTAATGATAAATAAATACTTTTCTTTTAATTTTGTCATAACTCTGCTAAGTACAAACAGTTAGTTATTTCTAATTTTGTCTCTTTTCTAACTCCACTATGTGTAAGTAGTTAGCAACGCATACGTACTTACCAGAGGTATTTTATCATTTACATTTAATGAAATGCGTAAGGAACTTCGTTCCTACCGGGTGTACCATATGTATTTTTTTAATTTTATTTATTGATTTAAGATTTGGCATTAAAAATACTTATAAACCTAAATTTTTACCTTTTTACCACCCCTAAGTGATAAGGGTGACCCCCCAATTTTATTTATTTTTTGGACAAATGTTTTTCAATTTTTTTTTAGATTTGGTATTAAAAAAATACTTATAACCCTAAATTTTTACCCTTTTACCACCACCCCCATTTTTCATAGCGATATTATTACTGTAATAAACTACAACTCTCAGTGGTGCATACCTGATCAATTATCAATCGATCAGTTATCACCACCAGGCGTCTTCCGGTGTCACTTCTCACCCAGCAAACAGCACGGAGTAGGGATGAGAACGATGCCAGTCTCCTGTCTTTCTGACACAATAAAATGTCTCACTATTTTGATAGGTTATCATCGTCCACAGCGCTCCATTCCTCTTTCAGTCATAGACCACATCCCCACACACTTACAATCAATTAGTTATTTTTTATTTAACTACCAAAATATTCAATAGAAATAATTTAATGGCAAAACAACGTTTGCCCAGTCAGCTAGAACAGACATTTTTTGTGTATGTTCGGTAGGTCTGAGAATGGGTCGAAAACTATGTTTTATACCCCTAAGTGATAAGGGTGACCCAATTTTTTATTTTTTGGACAACATTTTTAATTTTTTTTTTTATAATTTAGCATTCAAAAATACTTATAATCCTAAATTTTTACTCTTTCACCACCAACCCCCATTTTTCTAATAGCGATATTAGTACTGTAATAATCTTCAACTCGCAGTTTTAAATAGCCCCCATTTCAATATACATTTTAATTAACCATTTTAACCAATTTCAATTTTTTTAATAACCCCCATTTTTTAATAGCAATATGTACTGTCATAATGTTTAACTCTCAGTGGTCGATAACTGATCAATCGAGCAGTTATTCCCGCCAGGCGTCTACTGGTGTCACTTTTTATCACCCAGCAAACAGCACGGAGTATAGGGGTTTGATTTTAAATTTAAAATTATTAAATTATTATTCTTATTAAATTAATAAATTTAATATCGTACAATCCATTGCACTTAGAGATTGGCATCGATTTGTGTTAACTGTCATCATTAGTGTTAGCAAATATGGATAAAAATGATTAAAGTATAAATAACTTTTAAGAGATATAAATATAAATATATATTACTTAAGGTTATAAAGTAAAATGAATTAAGAAATAAATGCTGGGTGTTTTATTATTTAATAGTCCATCATTGTCCACAGCGCTCCATTCCTCTTAGTCATAGACCATATCCCCACACACTTACAATCAGTTAATTATTTTTTAATAAACTACCAAAATATTTACTAAAATATTTTATATGGCAAAACAACGTTTGCCGGGTCAGCTAGTCTATATATATAAAATTCTCGGTCACGGTGTTTGATCCCGAACTCCTCCCAACGACTAGACCGATTTTGATGATTTTTTTTTTGTATTGATCGGTAGTCTGAGAATGTTATCTATTTTTTATGCCCCTTAGTGATAAGGGGGGCCCCCTGAAATTTAATTTTTCGAACATACATTTTTTATTTTATTTTTTATAGATTTGGCATTAAAAAATACTTATAACCGTAGATTTTTACCTTTTTACCACCCCCTAAGTGATGAGGGAGGCCCCCCAAAATTTTATTTTCTTAATATTTTGGGGAATTTTTTTTAATTTTATTTGTTTATGATTGGGCATTAAAATATAATTATAACCCTAAATTTTTATCTTTTTACCACCCCTAAGTGACCCCCCCCCCCCCCCTTCCAAAAAAAAAAATCTTAATTTTTCGGCAACATTTTTTTTTTTTTTGATTTGGCATTAATAAATTCTTATATCCATAACTTTTAACCTTTAAACATCCCCTAAGAGAGATCCTAGCCCGGTACCAGGGTCGTAGGGTCTTCTACTCTGATGGCTCGAAATCAAGAGAGGGTTCGGGGTGCGCCCTGCACTCAAGAACGGAGACAAGATCCTGGTCATTGTCTCCGGTTGCAGGTGTGTACACCGCCGAGCTCCGAGCCATCGAGATGACCCTTGAACTGTGCGTGGAGAACGTCGAGGAGAGCGTAGTCATCTGTTCCGACTCGCTCTCCGCTCTCCACGCCCTGCAAGACAAGTTCAGCGACGACCCAGTCATTATCAAAATTTACAGTCACGCGCGAAACCTTCGCCACTCAGAGAAGCGCGTGGCTTTAGTGTGGGTACCGGGGCATGTCGGCATCGCTGGCAACGAGGCGGCTGATGAAGCTGCCAAGCGTGGGGACGCTGCGGAGGTGGTGGATCTTGCTCCCGTCCGGCTAGACGATGCCAAGACGGCTGCAGTCAACGCCGTCTGGCGCAGCTGGTAATCAGCCTGGGAGCAGGTCCCCACCCAGCTAAGAAGAATTAAAACTAAGGTGAGGACGACGCAAACAGACTTAGCACTCTCAAGAAGAGACAGTGTCGTCCTCACATGCTTGAGAAGCGGCCACACGCAGCTGACGCAAGGGCACCTCTTAACCAATGAGCGTGCCCCCCGATGCCGACACTGCGGGATCGCAGCGCTGATGGTGAGTCATATAATTGAAGAATGCGACTCACTAGCGGATCTGAGGACGGAGTGCCAGGTCCCAGCGAACCTGGCAAATGCCTTAGCTGAGGAGTCGAACGTTCAGCCAGTCCTGACTTTTTTCCGAAGAGCAGGACTCTATGAATTAATATGATCCCTCAGCAGAGCACAGGTAGTTAGGGATTCGTTTTGTCTTTTCATGTCTTTTAGTTTAGGATAGGATCTGCTACCACCATCCCCGGCTATATATTTCGTCCGGCAGTGATGGTGGGTTCCCAAGGGCCACTCTTGGCAGTAGGGAGGCAGATTCCTTGTTTTAATTATTTATTTATTAGTAATTTATTTTAGGTTAGGATAGGATCTGTTACCACCATCCCCGGCTATATATTTCGTCCGGCAGTGATGGTGGGTTCCCAAGGGCCACTCTTGGCAGTAGGGAGACAGATTCCTTTGTTTTATTTATTTATTTTAATTTAGGATTAGGTAATTAGTTTATAGAAATTTTAGCCCTAGATTTAGTACCAGTCTCCGTCACCGCCTGTCCCGTTTATTTGTTCCACGCGGAGGCAGGCGGGTTTCCTTTCCACTACACACCAGAGTGGAGGGAAGGCGGTGGTCGGATAATTTGTGATATTAGTTTTAGGCTTAGCATAGGAACACCACTAGTTACCATTAGGATTAAGAATTTGTGATATTAGGTTAGCATTTATTTAGCTGTGATACTAGTTAAGGTAAATTTTAATGTTAGGTTTATTATTTAGATTAGGACTGGTCTCGCTACCACTCTCCCCGGCTATATTTTTCGTCCGGCAGGAAGAGTGGGTTCCTTTGTGATTCACTCACAAGGGAGGCGAGATCAGGAAGCTTGTGATACTAGGATTAGGTTTATATGTGATACTAGAATTAGTCGTTCAATGTTCTTGTCTCAGCTAGTTTAGGACCGTCCTCATTCCCATCTGCCCCTCGCTTATTATATCGCTCACGGGGCAGATGGGTTCCCTTGTAGCTAATTTTGGGCACAGGGAGGTGAGGACAGTGCAGAAGTCTTTGCTGAGAGCTAACCTTCGTCCGTTTGACAGGTGCTTGTCGACAATGTAGCACCCCCCGGCAGTCCATCAGCTGACAGCCGGTCGTAGGCGTGGCTGCTTCGTTAGCCCTTGGGGTTCTCTGGGGTCACGCCTCCCTGGGAGTGGTTGCCGGGAGCGAAGGTAAACTTGACGGAGGCAGGGGAACCGGGTCGAACGGTAATCATCTTGGGGGATGGCTGCTATTGGGGGGCCTTGGGAGTCGCGGGGTGGTCCTCGGTCTCGGCCGGTCGAATAACGAAAGGTCAGCACCGGCATCGATGGACTGCAACCCTCCTCCCTCAGACAGGTGCTAAGGAACCAGGAGGACTAAGGGGGGTGATGGAAAAGGGTCCTCCCCTACAGACACTAAAGCATTCTTAGTGGAGTAGCAATAGTGGAGGACCGACAAACTGTCCCGGCGCCAATAGCCGATTAACGAGTCCGACACTCCACAGGTAAAATAGGTCGTAAAATGACTTCCAACTCCCTTCAAAAAAAAAAAAAAAAAAAAAAAAAAAAAAAAAAAAAATAATAATAATAATAATAATAATTTAATTTTTAAAAAGTGCTAATAACCCTAAATTTTTACACTTTTTTCACCACCGTTATACCAAATTTTTACCACCAACCACCATTTTAAATAGCGATATTAGTACTGTTATAATCTTCAACACTCAGTGGATTAAAAATACATATATAACCCTTAATTTTCACCCTTCTACCACCAAACCAACCTCTGTTTTTTAATAGCGATATTATAACTGTAATAATCTTTAACTCTCAGTAGTCGATAACTGATCAAATTTTTTATTTATTTCTTTTTATTTTTATTTTAAAAAGAGTCCTCTAACAGCAAGGCCACAGGAGAGGCACTCTTGAATAAACATTTCCATAAAATACAGAACTGAATTAACAAATAATTCCCATAAAAGTACTAATAAATGACTAGAAAAAAAGCTACTTAATAAAATAACATTTGAGAAACAGCAAAGGATTAAAATTAAATTATATAATTATGAAAGAGAATAAAAATATACCCAAATTAATAGTCAAAATTTAAATTAACCATTAGAACAAAATTATTAATAATAATTAGATAACAATTAGACAAAAATGTAAAAATTATTGCTGTCTGCTCGGTTATTTAATTAATTTCTTGGTTAATGTAATTATTATTATCAATCGATCAGTTATCCCCACCAGGCGTCATCCGGTATCACTTCTCACCCAGCAAACAGTTCGGAGTAAGGGATGAGAACGAAGCCGGTCTCCTATCATTCTCACACAATAAGCTTTCTCACTATTTTGATAGACCTCATCGTCCACATGTGGCCCACCCCAATTTTTTCTTTTTTGGAAAAAAAGTTTTAATTTAATTTTTTTTTTTGTTTTATGATTTGGCATTAAAAATACTTAAAATCCTAAAATTTTACCGCCAAACCGTATTTTTCAATAGCCCCCATTTTAATATCCATTTTATTTTTTTAATCACCCCCATTTTTTTAATAGCGATATTAGTACTCTAATAATCTTTTACTCTAAGTGGTCGATAACTGATGAATTATCAATCGATCAGTTATCCCCACCAGGCGTCTACTGGTGTCACTTCACACCCAGCAAACAACACGGAGTATAGGGATTAAATTTTAAATTTATAAATTATTAAATTTAATAACGTACAATTCATTGCACTTGGAGATTGATATTGATTTATTTAATTGTCATAATTAGTGATAGCAAATGTGGATACCATTTTTTAATGTATATATAACTTAAGAGATATCATTTTAAATATATATTACTTAAGTTAATAAAGTACTATGAATTAAAAAATAAATGCTTGGTGTATTATTATTTAAATAGGCCATCATTGTCCACAGCGCTCCATTCCTCTTTCAGTCATAGATCACGTCCCCACACACTTACAAAAAGATAGTTATTTTTAATTTAACTACCCAAATATTCACTAGAAATATGTTATATGGCAAAACAACGTTTGCCGGGTCAGCTATCTATCTTCTATCTATATATATAAAATTCTCGGTCACGGTGTTTGATCCCGAACTCCTCCCAAACGGCTAGACTGATTTAATGATTTTTTTTTTTGTATTGATCGGTAGGTCTGAGAATAGGATGTTATCTATTTTTTATGTTCCTAAGTAATAAGGGGGGCCCCCCAAAATTTTATTTTTTGATTTTTTATACAAAAATTTTTTGTATTGGCATTTTTTGTATTTTTTTGGCATTAAAAAATACTTATAACCCTAAATTTTTACCTTTTTACCACCACTCAGTGATGAGGGGGGGCCCCCCAAAATTTTATTTTTTGAATCTTTTGGCCAAAGTTTTTAATTTTATTATTTTATGATATGGCATTAAAAAATACTAATAATCCTAAATTTTTATAACTTTACCACCCTAAGTGATGAAGGAGGCCCCCCAAAATTTAATTTACTCAATTTTTTTTTATGTTTTGGCATTAAAAAATACTTATAACCCTAAATGTTTACATTTTTATCATCCCTCCTGTGGTAATACCACCCCCTCCCCCCCCCCCCCCCCCAAAATAAAAAATATTTTTTGACATTTTTTAATTTTATTTCTTTTATGATTTGGCATAAAAAAATACTTATAACCCTACATTTTTACCACCAACCCCTATTTTTTAATAGCGATATACTTCAACTCACTATACTGTAATAAACTTCAACTCTCAGTGGTTGATAACTGATCAATTATTCAATCGATCAGTTATCCCTACCAGGCGTCTACCGTTGTCAACTTCTCACCCAGCAAACAGCACGGAGTAGGGATGAGAACGAAACCGGTCCCCTGTCTTTCTCACACAATAAGCTTTCTCTCACTATTTTAATAGGCCCTCATCGTTCACAGCGCTCCATTCCTCTTTCAGTCATAGACCCAATCCCCACACACTAACCACTAACAATATGTTAGTTATTTTTTATTTAACTACCAAAATATTCAATAGAATTAATGTATATTGCTTTACAACGTTTCAGGTCAGCTAGAAAATATATTTTTGTGTATGTTCAGTACGTCTGAGGATATGTCGTAAACTTTTTTTTATACCCCTAAGTTATAACTTATAAGGGTCCCCCGAAAAAAAAAAAATTAGACTTTTTTTTATGATTTGGCATTAAACTTATAACCCTAAATTTTCACACTTTTACCACCAACCCCCATTTTTTAATATCGATATTATTACTGTAATAATCTTTTACTCTCAGTGGATTAAAAATACATATATCCCTTAATTTTTACCAATAAATTTAAAATAGTATAAAAAGTTCCATGCCCTGAATTATTCTCAAAACAACTCTGTTAGATATCGGCGGTGGAAAAGTTGCTGAACGTGAAAATACTGGATGCACAAAATTGCCGACCGATTTCTGCACAATCGTTAATTCGCAAAATGCTCTCACTGACCACATATTCCCCGGTGTACACACACAATACATGAATAATGAGAGGCTGGCAGAAAGAGCAATTTTTGTAGCAAAAAATGTGAACGCCAATAAGTTAAATTTCAAGATACAACAGTTGTTGCCAGGGGACTTAGTGTCATACAAATCTATTGATACAGTTTGCTATGCCAAGGAAGCTGTAAATTATCGAACAGAGTTTTTTGAACTCACCGGATTTGCCAGGCACGTAACCGCACCATTTACAACTGATGGTTGGATCTCCGATTATTTTGCTTCGTATTTTCACGCGATTAGTCATTAAAAAATTAATGAAATACATCGTCGAAGCCAGCATTTTGAATGGTAAGTTCCGAGCAAAAATGAATTGCTACCACGGTTCCACAGATGTGCCAATTGAATTCAAACGCGTTCAATTTCAAATTGGATTGGCATTCGTAATGACTGTCTGTTTGCGGCTTGGATTTGGGCACACCGTGTTTTTCACACGGACAATAATACTTGGCATGTTTTTGTGTAGGTAAACCATCCAGTTTGTTTGTGTTGACTAAAGACGGACTATCCAAAAATATCGTACACTCCATTGCACTTAGAGATTGGTATTGTTTTGTTTTTTTCAATTTTCATAATTAGTGATAGCAAATATGGATAACATTTTTTAACGTATATATAACTGAGATATAATTTTAAAAATATTACTTAAGTTAATAAAGTTCAATGAATTAAAAAAATGAATGGTTGCTGTTTTGTTATTTTGATAGGCCGTCGTCCTCCGTAGCTCTCCATTCCTCTTTCAGTCATAGACCCATCTCCACACACTTACAATATCTTAGTTATTTTTTATTTAACTACCAAAATATTCACTAGAAATAATTTATATGGCAAAACAACGTTTGCCGGGTCAGCTAGTCTATATATAAAATTCTCGGTCACGGTGTTTGATCCCGAACTCCTCCGAAACGGCTAGACCGATTTTGATTATTTTTTTTTTGTATTGATCGGTAAGTCTGAGAATAGGATGTTATGTATTTTTTATTCCCCTGAGTGATAAGGGAGGCTCCCCAAAATTTTATTTTTTGATTTTTTGGGCAAACATTTTTAATTTTATTTTTTTATGATTTGGCATTAAAAAATACTTATAACCAAAACTTTTAACCTTTTAACATCCCCTAAGTGATGATGGAAAAAATGCTTATAACACTAAATGTTTACCCTTTTTTACCACCGTTATACCAAATTATTACCACCAACCTCCATTTTTAATAGCGATATTATAACTGCAATAATCTTTAACTCTCAGTTTTCGATAACTGATCAATTTTTATGTTTCTTTTATTTTAGAAAGAGTCCTCTGACAGCAGGGCCACTGGAGAGGCACTCTTGAATAAACATGTACATAAAATACATAAATGAATTAACAAAAAATTTCTATAAAAGTACTAATAAATTACTAGAAAAAAAGCTACTTAATAAAATAACATCTAAGAAACAGCAAAGGAATATAATTCAATAAATAATTACGAAAGAGGATAAATAAATACTCAAATTAATATTTAAAATTTAAATCAACAATTAGATAACAAAACTAATAATAACAATTAGGTACGCCCCGCGGGCACCTAAGGACTCATTCACACTGGGATTCCGGAATGCGATTCGAGTATGAGATTCAAAAAAGTATCAAGATTCAGTATCTCGGCGGCTTCTTCCCCCCACTTTTCCTTGTTTTGATCCCACTTTTATTATACACTAACATATATAATATATATGTATTTAATTTTTAAATAATTATTATATTTTATTTATTATTATATTCATAATTAACCTATTTTATTTAAAGTAAATAAAACAATTGAAAAAAAAAAAAAATTATAAATAATATATTACATTGATTTATTAATATATTTATATAATTAAAATATTTTATGCAACGTAAATAAAATTATTTATAATAAAATATTATAATTAATGATATTACAGTAATTATCATGAATTTGTAATTAAAATATTTTATTTAACCAAAATAAATTGCAAAAAGCGAATTCGGAATGCGATTCGGAATCGCCTAGTCTGAATGGGCCCATACCGCCGCTTTCCGAGAAAAATTCTAAAAAGAATCGAGGCGGCTCACGGGGACGAGATACTCGATTTGAGAATCTCATACGAATCGCATACCGGAATCGTAGTCTGAATGGACATAAGCAATATACATAGGCCGCCTGCTATCATTAGAATCTTCGATTCGTGAATCGCATTCCGGAATCTCTAGTGTGAATGAGGCCTAAGGTTACACAATTAGGTAACATGAGGTTAGTTAGGTAACTGAGATTAACACAATTAGGTAACATTAGATAACAATTAGACAAAAATGTAAAATTTATTACTGTTTGCTGGGTTATTTAATTAATTCCTCGATTATTGTAATTATTATTATCAATCGATCAGTTATCCCCGCCAGACGTCTACCGGCGTCACTTCTCACCCAGCTAACAGCACGGAGTAGGGATTACATTTTAAATTTATAAATAATTATTATTATGATTAAATTATTAAATATAATATCAAACAATCCATCGCACTTAGAGATTGATATTGATTTTTTAAATTATCATAATTAGTGATAGCAAATATGGATAACATTTTTTAATGTATATATAACTTTTAAGAGATATAATTTTAAATATATACTACTTAAGTTAAGAAAGTAAAATGAACTATTAATAAATATATGCTTGGTCTATTATTATTTTGATAGGCTGTCATTGTTCATAGCGCTCCATTCCTCAGTCATAGATCACGTCCCCACACACTTATAATAAGTTAGTTATTTCTTATTTAACTACCAAATTATTCTCTAGAAATATTTTATGTGGCAAAACAACGTTTTCCGGGTCAGCTAGTATATATATATATATATATATATATATATATATATATATATATATATATATATATATATATATATATATGTATATATATACAGGGTAACCCCAAAAAAATCGTACTTTTTTTAACACTTATAGCTTAGCTTCTGCAATAGATAGAGATATGGGGTTTGCGGGGTCTGCAAACTACATTCTTCTACTTTGAATTTAATATCTATAACGGTTTGAAATAGGGTCTTAAAAAAAGTCGTTGTCCGGGTAGTAATCGTTGTTTGGTATCATAGTTTTGATAGAATAAATTACCATATGGTGGAGGGGGGGGGGGGGGGGTTCTTTGTAGACAAGTGTGAGGAGTCCTTCAGTGATATAACAAACATTGAAGACGTGTTAAGCACAATGTTGCCTGAAGTCTGGGCAATTCACTTGCAAGTATTGAATTGTTTGCAAGGAGCGATGAGTCAGGGCACCATCTTGCATTTGAACTTCAATTTAGAATGAGATATGAAACGTCCTGGCTCTTCAACTCCATCCCAATCGTCACTTCTCTTCGGCCTTCCTGCTCTTCTTCTCATCTCCTCGCCAGTTATAATATCCAACACAAAGTCCAAGTTAAACTGATAATATATTTATAATAAGCATAGCCACAGTAACAATAAACTACATTCTAAATTAAACTCAAACTGACAAGACGTCAGAGTCTTGTAATGTAAACATAATGTAAACATAAGGTGACAAGTTAATAACATTTGACATCCTAGAAGAATCTTACTTACTATAGCCCAGGGGTATCCAACTCCAGTATTCTAGAGGTGTAAGAGCACTAGCGCTCCACGAGAATATGGCGGTTAAAATTGTAAACTACTTATGATCTTTTGACATTTGTACTATTTTGTAAATAAACAATACAAAAAAATAAACAGCCTCGGTGGCCGAATGAGTTGCGCGATAGCTCACAATGATAAAGTTCCCGGGTTCGAATCTAGTAAATTGACAAATTAATTTATTAATTTATTTCTTTGAATTAAGAAGCTCTATATCTTTTGAATGGTGTAAAAGATTTAGTTACCGAAATTCCCGTGGAGCGCTAGTAGTCTAACACATGTAGATAAAGAGGGAAGTTGGAAATATTTCCGTTTAAGGATTCTATGATCGCTGCTATAGCCACAATACTAAGTTTAGAAGTGCAACATTGCGATGTCAAGTCTGCTTACCTGAACGGGCACCTTTGTTAACAAATATACTATATGACTCAACTCTTAGAGCAAGGAAGGGGGACAGTACTAGATAATCTGGTTCTCAAAAAGTGGTTTATTATGTTCTTCCCCGATACTAAACCTCCCAAGCGGCAGTTTTGTGAAACAATATCGATATCTCGATAAAAACTAGAAATTTATTTCACGTATTCTTATCAGCTGACAAGAATACGTGATATTTTCTTTTGACATTAAATATTTTGATTTTTGATACAGTTTTCTTTATAAATATGTACTTTAATGTTTGTTGTTAGCCTTATTAATTATAAATAAAGGCCGTAACGTCATTAATAAACGTGTAACGTGTAACAGTTCCTAGATAACCAATAGCAATCTTCTTTGAGTGGGATGTCAAATAAATGCTACTGATAAGGATTTGTTGAAAAGCATCTGTGGGGACGGAAGGACAAGGAATAGACCGATAAGACAAGGACCAGTGACCACGTGATCACTTTAGTTCGGATTGAGCTCGCATGGGAGATTTAGTGCTGGGGGGAGAATAATGAACCACTTTTCAAATCGGATTGTTCCCTCTACCACTTACTTGCTCTGAGACTCAACCTGAAGGATTCATAGACAAATCTCGTACGGAAATGGTGTGTAAACTCCAGAAGACATGAAAACAAAATATTTTCTTGATTTCTGTCCAGGAATTTTTGAAATCGGAGACAAAAAAATTGGTTGTACTTCATATCGATCACGTAGCTTAAGATACCTCAAGTAAGCTCGGAAGGAAATTTAGGTCAATTCTAATATGTTTATTATTATAATAGCTTCCTCGCATCCTATCACGTACTTTATTGATTTTATGATTTTACAGACCATTATTGCGTAATTTATTTAATTGTTTCTCCCGTTTTTTTTTTAAGCTGTCAAAATTGGTCTGATTTGTTACATAAATTGAAGTATTAATTTAACGAAAGTTAAAGAGCGCAGACGGTTCAACTCAGGGGCTATCTGTGGGTTATTTTCGATAAACTATAAAAGTTTCATACTAATCAGATAAGTACTTTTGAAGTTATAGGTGTAAATAAATGTATGTTTATGCTCATGTGGAAAAGGGGGACCAACTATGAGCTAATCATGACCTACCATACAAATTTCATTAAAATCGGACATGTAGTTTTTAAGATGTCGGTTCGCAAAAATTGAGTGACAGACCGACTAACAGTCATGGAACCAAAAATGTTCCCTGATGTCTAAACCGGATTTCTGTCTTGGGATTTTTGAAATCTGAGCTATAAAATATTTTCGTTATTCAGAACGATCACGTAGCTTCTGTTCTTATGGCGCGGCACTATTCAAGTAAATATGTATTTAATAACTTTGGTACTATACTAACCAACATTTTTCGGAGAAACAAAGCATCTAACATGCGCCAAATGTTAGTGCACATATAATTAATTTAATAAACAAATAACACATAAACCAAATCGTAAAAACCGCTATATAAACAGTTTTTTAAAATTTACCCCCCTCAAAACTAAAAATAACACAAAATAGAACTTATCAAAAATTAATCTGCTATTCAAGAGTTTTTCAACGATATACATCATATTATAAAAGATTAACTTCAACATTTGTACCCCTGTACTCTAAGGTACCAAAATTATAATTAAAAAAAAACCTATTTAACAAAAAATTATTTAAACCCTTTAACCTGCAAGAAAATTATAAATCGGTACATAAGTACGAGTACAAAATTTTTAAAAAAATAAACAAATATAATAGCTTTAATGTAAAAAACAAGGCCTTTCAAATGATATACAATACACTATTAAAACCAAAAAAAGTGGTCTCGTGACACGGTACACGGGAAAAAGTTTAGTCTCAAGTTCTCAGCAAATATTATGAACTATGAAATATAATATACTCAATTTAAAGAGCATTACTGTGAGATTTAGGCGCCCCAATCAGAAATAAAATCAGTCAACAATGGTAAAAGATATGACCACTCAAAGTAAAAAAGTCGAATGGCGCAAACCGCAAGACTCTAGCTCTTCTGGAAGTGGGTAAACATTTATGTCAGTGAGTGAGTCAGTTAGCCATGTGGCTTTATAGTATATAGATATACATACATATCTTTGATGCCTTGAACAAAAAATAAATAAATAAATAAATCAAGTAAAATATGAACTAATAATATTAATAATTCTCTTGAAATAATAAAATAATACTAATTAATGTTTTTCCTTTAATTAAATAACTAATATAAAAATACATAATATATATCTAACTTTTTTTTTTTTTAAAAAAGGAATAAACTAAAAAACTTGTAATATTAATTTCTATTCATTAATTAGGAAAGACCTGATTTACATTGTGTTTTTTAGGAAGTTGAATACGTTGAAGGCGTGTTGTTTTGAATTTATATCTAGGATATTATTCATGTTGAATATGTCGTCGCTTTCATTATTAATTAGTCTATTTAGATATTCTTGCCTAATTGGATAGTAAGCTAGGATCACGTGAGCCCAACTTTCTTCCACTTATTTGTCACAGCACGTACAAATGTCTCTTTGGTCAAATTGATAGCGGAACTTTATGAAGCTCGACAAGCCTATTTAAACATTTTTTAGTGTTGCTGGTGTCCTGCAAAGAGGTGATCTTATAAAGAAACCACAAAATAGTATTAATGATTTTTAGTGAAACATGTTTAATTCCTTCTTCTAGTCAGACAATATAATTTGGGGTGTTTTTCGGAAGGCGAAGAAGACTCTTAAAGAAGTACGTCTGGGCTCTCTCCAGGGTATCGACATATCTCAGCGACCATACAGGGGCACCGTAGAGCAAAGAACTGATTAACATAGCTTCGAAGAGTTTAACTCTTGTGTCCCACGAATTAGTTTTAGAGGCTGCCAACATTGTGAATATTTTGCCCGATGCAATTTTGCCTTTTGTGAGGGCATTACTACACATCTCGATAAAAAGTGACGATCTTAAAAAAGTAACACCTAGGTAATTAACTGTGGAGGTCGAAGTGATTTCTTCCTCACCGTAATAGAAAACTTGTTGAATTAGAGAGTTACCTTTGCTAAATTTCACTACATGAGTTTTTTGAGTTGACTGCAGAATATTTTGATAGGATATTTACTCCTTATTTAGTTCTACGGATGTAGGACTAAGAATTACCAGGTCTTCTGCAAAGAGTAGGGTGTTTACATCTGTGTAGCCGTCTATTTGTACTCCTTTCGAACCGTGATTTGAGAAGAATGACTATATCTTAGAGGAATATATTAAATAACAGAGGACTTAATATTTATCCCTTTAGTTATTCGTGCGTCGTTAGTTGTCTCCCTGCAGTTCCTTACTCTCATAGAAGCGCTAGCGTAAAAACTTTTAATAATCCTGATGAGTTTCGGACTTAAACCAACCTCATAAAGTTTGTTAAACAAAATCTTGTGATCTAGGGAGTCGAATGCAGTTTTAAAATCGATAAATGCGGCAAATATTGATCTTCGGGCCAATCTCAGGTGATTTTGTGTAATGGCATTAATAATGAATATTTTGTCCATGCTTGATCTTTTTTTTCGGAAGCCGTTCTGACCCTCGGAAAAAATATTCATATTTTCACACCACGACCATATTCGATAATTGAGTATTTGAGTAAATATTTTAGCAACGTTATTGACCAGTGATATGCCTCTATAGTTTGTGGGATCGTTTAGTTCATTCTTTTTATGGACCTGACAGTTTCAATGTGAGACCATTCTGTTGGGATTTGTTCCGTTGACAGAATTTTGTTAAACATTATAGTTAAATAAAGTAACCAATTTTGAGGTAGATGTTTGTAAAACTCGAAAAACAATTTCATCATTGAATGACAGTAAGACAGGAAATATATCGATTATATTATTTATCGATTATATTATTTATATTATTTCAAATATATCGTTGGCACAGTTTAGATTTGGTGTTGGGGAGATCTGTTGTACAAAGATTTGTCCTTTTATAGGTTTAAGATCAGCTCTCTAGATGGTTGTCATTTATGTGAAGTAAATAAATTCGGAACATTTTTTTTTTTTTCACTAAGATTATATATTATACAACAATAACAATTATATTATCAACATTGCATACGATTCAATAGAAAATTTAAAAACGTAGTATATAAAAAGTTCTTTTTATCTTGAAATTAGTATTGTTATTAGAATACGGTTTTCGGTTTGCGTGAATTTGACGGTAGAATATCTAACCTTGTCGAAACTTAACAGCTGTAGGGAAATGGTATGAATGATAAATTTGTATTTAGAATCTTAAAATCGTCGATTAGTTGTACGTCACGATTAGTTAACGTCACTCCATATTAGATCGACGGCTGTGTTTCCGACCGAGCTAACATGCGTATATTGACCAGGACAGTCTGAAGCCGACCTTCCGTTTAGTAGCACGAAACTATTGCCCTCCATAAAGTCCATTATTAAGCGTCCTCTTTTTAGGGTCCGTAGGCGAAACCAAGGACCCTTATATTTTCCTGCGTGTGTCTGTCCGTCCGTCCTGTTGCCTGCCCTCACGGCTACACCTTTCGTCCCATCACTTTGAAATTTGTCATGTATGTGTCTTGTACCTACCCACATATTTTAAAAATATAGCGACTTAAAAAAAAATATTTTAAGAAAATATTAGGGTAAAAAAAAAATTTTCGACACCGTGAGGAGTATCATATGAAAGGGTACGTCGAGCTGATTACAAAAATATATAATTCTTTGGTTATAACTTTGATAGGGCGAGCGTAGGCAAGTTTGAAGTCAGTGACGGATCTAGGCTTTCCTCCTTTTTTGTGATTTTAGTCCCGTCAGCTTAGGTTTTTTTTACGACGTGGAAAAAACATCCAATTAAACCTATTAAAAAAAATGAAATATATTTAAAATAAAATATGTATTAAAGAACACTGATCTCCAAATGACGGTGATTTTTCAATAAATATTCCACAATCGTAAATGTTATAATAACCAGTCATATTATTCATAAAGCTACCCCTCCCTCAAAGCAATTGTTTCCTAATTGAAAAAGACAACATCATAGGAAAAATTGAAATTTGAATTACTCTATTGTCTTCTTAACGTCATACTCTTCTCTCAAACCTACATATTTGCTTGTAAGTGTTACCCTTCCAATCCTTAGAGAGAACTTAGGATGTGGTCTATTATTTGAAGAAGCATTATTTCAAACCTCGTCTCTGGTGTCCATTCAATACTTTCATCTTTACATATTTCATCAGCCATACTTTTCTTTTTTCGTTTACGCACCTCTTTAAATTGATGATCTATGTTAAGGCCTCCAGCTATGGTCTTAGCTTCAGTGACTGCATCTCTTGCATTATTTTCCCTAGTTTCCTCCTGTATGAGGCGGTTAATGTGGAGAACTGATTGAGAAATTGCGATATCTTTTTTCTGGAGGAGTTTGTTGACAATGCCAAACCTAGATAGCTCTTTGAACCAGAAGCAAGAAAATGTCACAAATTCAAAAGTGCTAATACTTTTTAAAAGACTCCTAGCTTCTGGTTTTGTTTCAGAACTTGAAGTCAAACATGCTACCATATCATTTAAAGCAGTAATAATTCCTCCAAGATGCTTGTAAATAACTATTACAGCTTCCCGCTTTGTTGACCACCTAGTTCCGCTCTGTAGCTTGAGAGAGATAGGTATGTTTTTGAGCAAAACTTCCCCACTTATTAGTTGATGCTGCTAAGAATGAATAAAGACAATTTAAAACTCCAAAGTTAGTTTCTGCTTCATGAGTGATGCTCGCAGCATTGACCCCAATTAATTTTAGTGAATGCGCAGCACAGGGTACGAAGTAAGCAAGAGCATTATTTTTCTGCAAACGGGTTTGAACACCTTTGTACTTTCCATCCATGCGTTAGCACCATTGTCATAAAGCAGCCCTCTACAGTTCTTTAAATCCAAACAATCACTTTTGAGTTTTTTGGTTATTACTTCAGAAAGTGCCACCCGTCTTCTCACTAACTGTGAAAAAAATCAATAAAATTCTCGCAAATCTCTGGCCCGCACTTCATTTTACGTACCCAATGACTTGAGACATCTGCTACAAGTGGCTAACATCAGGGGTACAGTCAAACATGACAGAGAAATACTTTGCTTCTCTTATGTCACTCAGAATTTTTCCTCTTACTTTTGTTGCAATGATATCCAAAAACTTGTTGGATATTGTGCGAAAAATAGCTGACCTGAACTTTTTTAGGGCGGATTATGTGTTCTCGTAGTTGGGGTGTGGTATCGAGAGAGTAAGTCAATGCTGTTCAAGAGCTTAAAGTAAGTCATGCTAAGAAGAAGATTAAGTCACGCTGTTTAAGATCTTTTCACTACTGGGATCACCAAAGTCAAGGCTTTCATCCGATCCTCGAAAAGCACTGCCTTGATAGGCCAAATGCATAATTACATCAAGAACGGCATATAAAACTGACTTCCAGCGATTCTCTTCCTGCGATATTTGTTCCTGTAATTCTTTGTCAATTCCTCCTTTATTTAGAGAAACCTCTAATGTTTCCAAGAACAAAAACTTTTTTTGTAGCTTAAGGATTTTTCGTGTTCTGGAATTTTTTTATTTAACTTCTTCCACTGCGTGAGACCTTCCTCCTTAGCCATATAGGAAAAAACCTGCTCGGAAAATAATTTGCACGAATAGGTGACTAGAAATTCCCCTTTACCAATAATTGTAATCCTTTCCTGTCTGCGAATTATTCTATTGTAATAAAATCCTTATTCTAATCTCCTCAACCATAGCAAGTTCCTCCGTTTTACCGCCGACAGATTTATACCCCCAACCTCGTTTACCTGCTCAAACCACCCACTTTCCAAGATATACAGTATATGTATTATGATATTTCTTTTTTTTTTGCGAATCCTCTGATCAATTTTCCATTTTGGAGTCACATCAAAAATTAAAATTGAAAAAAAAAATCATTGAAGTCTAAGTTCAATGCATGTCCAAATGTGAAATTACTATACAAGGTTTTGACTTTTAATGTATAAATTTACTGTGGGTTCCAAACATTTTTAATTCTTGGCGCCCCTGCAGATTTCTATTGCACCAAAGGCGCCCTTTGCAAAACATAACAGCATAATAGCAAACATAACAGTGAATACATAAATAAAATATTAATTTTATTTATTATGGAAACATTGGTTCTAAACATGTTTTCCCCCTGCTGCGCCCTTGCTGATTTCCTGTTGCTCCAAGGGCGCCCTTAATCAAATTCACTTAGTAAACTTTAATAGATGTTTAATTAACCCAATCAATAGCATTATTTTCCAAACATTTTTTATTTCTTGGAGGCCTTGCTATATATTTCCTCCAAAGGCGCCCTACGCAAGACTATAACAATAACAGCTACACACTTTGCAAGTATTAACGAATATATAAATATTTCAGTAATTACTGGATTTATTGAGATGGGTTTCCAATCATGTTTCCAATACTGGGTGCCCTCGATAATATCTGTTGTTCTAATGGCGCCCTTTGTCAAATTCATTTAGTCGACTTTAGAAGGAGTAAATTAATCCATTCAATTTGAATTATTTTTCAAATATTATATTCCTTCGCGCCCTTGCTCAAAAGGCGCCCTACATATGACTATAACAATAACAGCTATACACACTTTCCAAATCTCTGTTCTTCTAATGGCGCCCTTTGTCAAATTGTTAAAAAATTGAAAAGTAAAATGAAATAGAGAATACTTTTAATATTTCGTCTGGCTTCCTTTCTGGGGGCGTTTTAGCGTAAATTTTAGCACTTGCACTTTATTTTTTGCAGTTTAAAAAAAAAAAAATATATATATAGGCTAGCTCGGCGCGGGCGCCCCCTCTAACCCGGCGCCCGGGGCTGGCTGCCCCCCTGCCCCCCCCTAGATCCGTCACTGTTTGAAGTGGGTGAGAAACGTGTCCCCCCCCCCCTATCTATCTCGCTTATGTGAAGTGCAAAAAAACTGAAAAAATTCCTGAGCATTCTTCGACCATAAGTAAAGATACCACTTTTTGGAAATTTCGAAAAAAAATACAATTTTATTTTTTATTGAAAAAAATACGTTTTTTTATAAGTATGGTCTTTTCGATGTATTTATATGGTTGTAGTCCGGTTCAGTGGCAAAAAAAAAAATACTTTATCAGAAGTTTGTTTATGTGTTTTGAGAATATCAGACCCATAGGATAGTTCAAAGTAAGCTTTTTAGGATTTTAAAAAACACCATCAATAGGGTACTACTTAAAGTATACAGTGTGGTGGCCTACGGACCCTCGCTGTGTGCTGACTAGCACACTCTTGACCTGTATATTTATATATTTACTTTCTCATATAAAGAGAAAGTATTGTGATGGCGCTAAAATTCGATTTTGAGATTTTGGTGGATTTTGGAGTTCCCCTGAGTCCAAAAAAGTGTTTTTTGGGGGCGCTACCCCCCAAGAACTTTGAAAAAACGTTAAAAAAAATTATTTCTCGAAAACGGTTCCGACGATTTTGATTAAAAAATTCTATAATGTAGCCCATTTAAATACGAATCTAACGATATAAGCCGTTTTCCCGTTAAAAATCTAGTTCCTGAGAAATGAGCTTAAAACGAGGACGGAGAGGGCCTGGGTTCTTTTTCCCGCCCAGGAGATTTATTTTTATGATTAATTTTGATGAAATGTTCAATAATAATTAAATGTAAATACGAAAACTAATAAATGGAAAACACTGGGCCCAATAATTATGACTTCGTATATGACAAAGTTTGTCTGAGTTGTCTCGGGCCGATTTTGTAATCTAGTGACTTCCTGTGGCTAATTAATTGAGTGCTGTCTTTATCAAAATGAATTAGCCTCTCCAGTTGAAGTCTCCGCCTACTACAAGTGGCGTATCGGGATGTTTTACTTAAATTTCTTTAATTGACGAGTCATGGCTTCCGTTACCTTCAGATAGCTCAGGAGCAAAAATCACTATGTGTAACCTTCAAAACCAGGCATTATTCCGATTTGCTGCAAAAAACTTGAAGTTAATATTGAATACTGTATGTTCTAAAATTGTGATCACTACCATGAGGAGAATATCAATTGTTATTTCTTAGAAATAAAAACACCATAAAAGTACAAAGTGAAATTCATAAACGAAATTTTTCATAATCATTTAAATTCTGCTTCCAGTAAACAGCTTTAAATATTTACTTGGAAGTAATTAAGCTAAAGGCAAGTGTAGTAGTTGAAAACAAATCCTCGTCAATGAGCGAGGCAAACAAAATACGTTATTTATTTAAAAGGTAAATATTTTTGAGATCAAAAAAATATATATTTCTGAAATTATTAAGTAAATATTTCTCAGAGTATTAGGTTTATTGGATGTTTCGTTTTTCTCGTATTTAATATCAATCGATTAGCTAAAAAAATTGCCATAATTTTTATTTTTGAGCACCAATTTTCAGTGCTGGTTACAATTGTAACCAGCTAATTTAGTCTGACAAATTTAGTGAACAATGAATATTGAATCATGAAAGACCAACTATGATGTATGTTTATCTTTTAAGGTACTCTAAGTATCCTTTAAATAAATTATACGATTAAAATTTCATTTATATAATCTTATATCACTTACTGAGTAAGAGGGAGATAAAAGAAGAAAATATAGTTATGTTGGGTAAATGAAAACAGTTATGTTAAAAGGGTAATTATCTTTTGTCTTAGTAGAGTGATAAGAGGGCTTTCAGTTTAGCTGTATATCATAGGGGCCCCGATTTGAAGGATTAGCAATTTACACAGTAGACACAGTTGAGTCCAATAAACGAACCACTCCCTCGGGCATTTATAGGGGCACCAATTCTTATAAATTGTTTGGAGTGGCGTCTGTAAGGGCTCTCTTGAGGCAAGTGGAAGCAATCATCCCCGGACCTCGCCCTCCCACACTATTAGACTTATCGCGCCTATACCAGAACAATGACAGCATATCCAATCATATTTTTCATTCTCTTCCTTTAACCATCTTCTGCTCCCCCTTGCTCTCTTTCGATTGGTTTTCCTTGAATCTAAACAAAAACTTTCCTACTTTCTATTCCTTTGGGTAATCAAGTTTAGGACATTCCACTCAAACTAAAAGTGCGTTAGAGAATAATACATATAAATGAGTTAACGTATAAACAACACAAAAAATAGACTGCCAAGTGGTGTGGCACATAGCTTCCTCGCATCCTATCACGTACTTAATTGATTTTATGCTTTTACTAGCTATTATTGTCTAATTTGTGTAGCCCTCCCTTTACCTAGCCTAAGGATAGAGGAAAAATATAAATACAACTCCACAATTAAAATATATATAATACTAGCAAAACCCGGCAGACGTTGTCCTGCCTATGTATAATTATTTACCTCTATATATTAAAATACGGGTGATATGTATGTAATCTAGAATCTATATTATTCGTTTTAGAATAGTGAAAGATGGCTTATACTGATAAGATTCCATGATTTTTATTGGTATAAATAGATAATGAACTATATACATTTTTTAAAATTTTCAATTCACGTTAATGAGCAATATTATTCACTATTCCATTCGCTATATCTATATAATTAGACATAAAATAAATAAAAATAATGCTAATTATTAGGGTAACGCGAATGGATAAAAGATATTTTTCGTTTTCTGATTTGGTGTATATAAATGTACTACGGAGTTCCTACTCTAGAGCAAGATACATAATATTGTTGACCATGCGAAAAACATGTATTCTAATTTTTATTTAAATAACACTTTTTTCCCTGCTTTTCCATTTTACCCCCCTCATATATGAAAATATAACAAAAGTGTACGTAGGTCTACTTTAAGGTACCCTTTGAACCCAAAAGTAATAAATGTACCCAAATTATTTAATAATCGAGTTCTTGGAATCATATAAAACACGTATACCAATTTTTATTCAAATCTGATCAAAAATAGTAATATTTCTTATTTTTAATTGATTTTTTTCCTGTTTCTCTGTCTTATCCCACTCTTATGTCAAAATATGACAAAAGTGTATATAACAACAATTACTGTACTCTCAAAAAGCTTTCCAACGACATGTATCATGCAGGGTATATATCTACTATTTTGACTTTTGTACTCCATACACCGTACCCCTGTGTACGAAATTTAAACTATTTTAATAGTACTTTCGAAATCATAAAATCCTTCTCCATGAAAAAATGTATTAAACAAAACAAATACATTTTTTACCACTTGAACCTGAGTCTAAAACATACATTAGGTACCATTTGCACCCAAAAGTACTACATATTCACAAATTATTTTATAATCGAGTTCCTGGCATGATATAAAGCACACTAATTTAGGTACACTAATTTTCATTCAAATCTTATCAAATTTATTAATATTTCTAATTTTTAATTAAAAATCATTTATTTTCCCATTTCTCCTTTTTACCCCCCTTTTATGTGAAAATATGACAAAAGTGTACATAACAACAATTACTTCACTCTTAAAGAGCTTTCCAACGACATGCATCATGGAGGGCAACAGGATATATACTATTTTGACTTTTGTACCCCTGTGTAGATAAAATTTAAATTTTGAAATCATATAATCCTTCTCCATGAAAAAATACATATATGTGCCAACTTTCATGGCGATCGGTCAAACGGTGTCAAAGTCTATAAGTTACAAACAGACATCAATTTTTATATACATATATAGTTTACGCTTTATACATATTTATATATATATATGCCATATGCCTAGCGTAGGGTACTGGTAATCAAACCTCGGCCCGCGGGCCAATCAAGCCTGTCAAGGCATTTTATCTAACTATATACATTATTTTATTAATAATTCATGTGAATGAACAGTTTTATTTATTATTCCATCCGCTATATAAATAAACTTAAAATAAATTAAACTAATGCTAATTTATTAGCAAAACTAATAGATACCACCAGAGTTTTTGGGGTGCTTCTTCTGGAGCAAGCAACATAATAATATATAGTTGACCATGCGAAAAACATGGATTCTAATTTTTAATTAAACAACATTTTTCCGATGCTTTTTCATTTTACCCCCCTCTTATATAAAAATATGACAAAAGTGTACATAACAGCATTTCCTGTACTTTAAAAGAGCTTTCCAATGACATGCATCATAAAGGGTATATTACTGTTTTGACTTTTGTACCTCGTACCCCGTACCCCTGAGTACAAAATTTAAATTATTTTAATTTAAATTTCGTTTTTCATTTGGAAATCATAAAAATCTTCTCTATGACAAAATGTATTGAACAAAACAATTACATTTTTTTATCATCTAAACCTTTTTTTTTTTTATCTTTTATTGATTAACAACTACATAATTTTTCATGTTATAAGTGTTAATGATGTATGTTTTGTTGACAGTGTGTTACATGAGAAAGGTAATAATCCAGTGACTATTCCTTTCGGCTGGGTTTAGTTACAATAGGTTAATTATATGTACCTACTTATAAAAAAGAAAAAATAAAAGAAATAAATAAATAAATAAAAAAGAAAAAAGAAATAATAATAAAATATATATATATATATACATACAAAAATAAAAACACACGACCGCGAATATTTAACAAAAATATGAAAAACCCAGGGATCGGTCATAAAACAAAATAACACCTTACAACATTCTCAATATACCCGACGTTTCGGCTTTAATCAAAACCTTCTTCATGGGATCTACAACAAAAAACAATTCAAATGTATTAACATCAAGATGCCTAACTCATGAATGAATGAATGAATGAATGAATGAACCATTTATTAATCTACAATAGTTTTACAATAATTAGTATTAATCTATTTTTTCACATAAGATTAAATCAGCCAAGGCTGTGGTTAAAGTCCTCATGCAATGTTATTCTTATTCTATTGTTTATTTATTTATTTTATTATTTTAATTTATTTATTTATTTTTGTTTTAAGTTTATTTATTATTTATTCGTATTATGTATTTATTTATACACATAGACACATGCACGCATACACATATAAATTTTAAGTTATTTATTTATTTTAATTATTATTTTTAGAAGTTAAGAATAATTAATCATCCCATTTGGGAGTACATAAGTCCATACGTGGCATGCATATACATTATACATTTTGCTTAACTGATATCATGCAAGTTTAATAAAAATAAATATAAAATCACAAGCAATGTACATAGTTCATCTACTTACATTCAATAATTAATAACTTAACTATCTGAATAAATTCATATTTTATTTGTTTTGATACCATTATATTATTACCTTTTTATTATTTATTCATATACTACATTAATTATGTTTTATCTCTTTGTTTTTTGTTTTTTTTGACTCAATTAGATTAAATTATTTTTTATAATTTATTTATTTTTATAATTTTTATTTAATATGGTAATCTTTTTTTGTTTTTTTTAATTTATACCATTATTATTATTTATTTATTTATTTTTATTCTTGTGGTAGCCATGCCTCAGCATATACTATCTGCATCCTTCTCCATTCTAATCTATCCATTGCCACTCTTTTCCACGTAACACCATCACAACATTTCTTCATCTCGCTGTCCCATTTCATAGAAGGTCTACCTTTCCTTCTCTTCAGATCCCTCGGGTACCAGTCCAGTATTGTTCTGCTCCATCTTTCATCTTTGACTCTGATAAGGTGGCCAGCCCATTTCCATTTTCTTTCAAAGGCTGTTTTTCCTATGTCCTCCATGCCTGTTCTATTTCTTATCCATTGGTTCGATTTCCTTTCTCTTCTATTTATCTTGAGCATACTACGCTCCATGCCTCGTATAGCAACTCTTAATTTATCCAGGTGTTTATTCGTAAGTATCCACGTTTCACAGCCATATAACAGGACAGGTTTGACAACACTCTGCCACAATTTCATTTTCTTAGAGATTTCTACGTTCGAGCGAAACAGTCTTCTGAATTGATTGTAAGCCCTCCATGCCATTCCAATCCTTCTATGCAGTTCTTTTTCCATCCCTTTGCTCTTGGCTACTATCTTACCGAGGTATATAAATTCTTCCACTTCTTCTATTTTACTTTCCTCTATAGCTATTTCTTCTCTTGATTGTATATTAATCGCCATCAGTTTAGTTTTCTGTAAATTTATTTTCAGTCCGACTTTCCTTGCTTCTAAGATCAAATCCTGAATCATTTCTTTAATTTCTTCTTTCGACTTTCCTATAAGAAGTACATCATCTGCAAACTTTATTTTATTGAGTCTATTGCCGTTTATCATTATGCCATACTTCTCCCAATTCAACTGTTTGAATACTTTTTCAAGGACTGCAGTGAACAGTTTTGCTGAGGGAATGTCCCCTTGTCTCAATCCTCTCCTTATTTTGATGTATTTTGACTCATTTCCTAATTCTATTTTCATCTCAGCATTGCTATAGATGTCTTCAAGGATTTCAATGTATTCTTTTTCGATGTCATTCTCTTTCAAGCACTCCATAATCGAATTAGTAAAAACACTATCAAATGCTTTCTCGAAATCTACAAAGCAAAGGCAGTCAGGAAAGTTGTAATCTTTAGCTTTATCTAAAAGTTGCTCAGCCACCATGATAGCGTCATTTGTCGAAAAATTTCTCTTAAATCCAACTTGGTCTGCTGGAGAGTTATCATCGAGGTGGTTACTTATTCTTCTTGTTACAACGCTCATAAAAACTTTGTACACTGATGACAAGAGGTTAATTGGTGCCTAACTCATACAAAAACAAAAATAAATAAACATAGCTGATGGCTTAAAAGTTGAAACTTACAAAGACTACAGTTGAAGGTAAACCTTTAAATAAACATTTACATGAAAACAGAATGACTAGAAAAATGAATAAAATATATAAATTAGATAACAAAATAACAAGACTAGACTGGAAAACAATAATATAACCTACCCATAAACATGAAGAAGGTAACATTCTAAATCTAAAAAAGAAGAAGAGCACAGGTGGCACTATCTAGCGACAACCGTAGGTAACATACTGAAAACACTAAGACTAAACAGGTAGCGCTATCTAGCGACATACCAGAGGTAACATAGATCAACTAAAAACTTTTACCAAACTAACTACAATTTAATTAAACACTTTCAAGACAACCAACAAAATTAAAGAATTACTATAGAAAATATATATAAAAGACATAAAAAATCTACTTTACACAATCAAACCCGAATAGACACTATGGAGATTATCGATGTCACTCCTGAAATTTAATGAAAAGGGATCCTTTTTAATGCATAACATTTCCAACGTCGCTATTTAGTAAATTAAAGGACAAAACTCCGGTTCCCTTACTGTCTAATGTGGTCTACGCGATATGTTGTCAGGACTGTGATAAAATTTATTATGGCGAGACGTCCAGGTTGGTAAAAGAAAGGGTTTACCAACACGACTATAGTATTCGGACGCAGAAGACTTCTTCTACAGCTTTGGCTCTTCATGCCGTTAGCCAAAATCATAAGTTCAATTTTAAGGATGTCAAAGTGGTAGTGCAAGAGTCGGATGAGCAGAAGCGACGGACGTTGGAAATGTTATGCATTAAAAAGGATCCCTTTTCATTAAATTTCAGGAGTGACATCGATAATCTCCATAGTGTCTATTCGGGTTTGATTGTGTAAAGTAGATTTTTTATGTCTTTTATATATATTTTCTATAGTAATTCTTTAATTTTGTTGGTTGTCTTGAAAGTGTTTAATTGAATTGTAGTTAGTTTGGTAAAAGTTTTTAGTTGATCTATGTTACCTCTGGTATGTCGCTAGATAGCGCTACCTGTTTAGTCTTAGTGTTTTCAGTATGTTACCTACGGTTGTCGCTAGATAGTGCCACCTGTGCTCTTCTTCTTTTTTAGATTTAGAATGTTACCTTCTTCATGTTTATGGGTAGGTTATATTATTGTTTTCCAGTCTAGTCTTGTTATTTTGTTATCTAATTTATATATTTTATTCATTTTTCTAGTCATTCTGTTTTCATGTAAATGTTTATTTAAAGGTTTACCTTCAACTGTAGTCTTTGTAAGTTTCAACTTTTAAGCCATCAGCTATGTTTATTTATTTTTGTTTTTGTATGAGTTAGGCATCTTGATGTTAATACTTTTGAATTGTTTTTTGTTGTAGATCCCATGAAGAAGGTTTTGATTAAAGCCGAAACGTCGGGTATATTGAGAATGTTGTAAGGTGTTGTTTTGTTTTATGACCGATCCCTGGGTTTTTCATATTTTTGTTATATATATATATATATATATATATATTGAAACTTTTAAACTAATCTTTATTAGTTTTTAATATAAATTAAGATGGAGTAAATGAATAATAGAAAAATAATGTAACCAAAAATCTAAACAAGTTTAATAGGTAATGTTAATTTAACTTAAATATAAATCGTGCATAACAAACAATGAAAATGAAATAATAATAGTGCAAAATAATATGTATATCAAATTAAAGAATTAGATTAAATGAATTCTAAATGTTCATAATATGGTGGATTTATATGCAGCGATCTTATTCCTCTTCAATAGAGCAACATAGGTTCACTTGACTGAGTTAGGGCTGCCAGAGCCGAACTGCCTCCTCCTGTATTATTCTTCGACGACCTCTTCAATCTCCCACTCTTAAATTATCAGCTTTTGTTTGTCAACAAGTGATATCTTCCTCTATATAGCTTCTTTTGCTTGGTGGAAGTCAAATACCTTCGTACGTTATAAACAAATCAGCCCGTTAATCATACGATTTGTTACAGTGCCCTTCCTGGTTTTGACAAATTTCTGAATTGTCGAAAGCATCGCTATTTGTGTCTAATTTTATTATTTGAAAAGAAACTAGGATTATCCATCAGAAAATTAATTAAAACAAAATTGAAATTATACAATAAAAATGAATGAATACTCCTTCTCTACTTAACTACATGCAAGTTAATGAATACTAAACCAACACTACAGCAAGGTAATAATATATGATAATTTTAACATATTACTCTTTAAATTTTTTTAGATTTTTCACATGGTAAACTCCTCGTGGCTTGTTTTTGTTTTCATCGAAAATTTCGAATGTTGCCTCAGATACTTGTTTATTAATTCGGTATGGCCCCTCATATATGGCAAGGAATTTAGCTAAGATATTCTTAGTTGGATTAGAAACATTCAATGCTCTAACGAGAACACGTTCACCAATTTCAAATTTAGTAAACCGATATTTTTTTGAGTGTCTATTCTTTCGTTGGTTTCCTTTCTTAACCAGATTTTCACGAACGAGTCCTAACGTATAGTTGTGATTTTGTTGGGGCAACGTTTTGTCGACTGATAAGTTCAAGCATTCTTCCCAAAAACGTGAAGGTTTTATTCCTAGGTGAACCTCTATAGGCGTTTTCCCTGTGGATTCATGGTAAACTTCATTGATACAGTTTTCTATTATGGGTATCCATTCCAACCAGGCACCATGATTATTTCTCAGAAAGGATCGAAAGAATCTCCCAAGTTCTCTATTTACTCGCTCCACCATATTGGCCTCGGGATGTCTAATTGATGTAAGTATAGACTTAATCCCTTCTTTTTCCAACTCTCTTCGCCATTCTGGCGATGAAAACTGTGTCCCTCTATCACTTAAGATTTTCTTAGGCTTTCCGTAAGGTTCATAGTACTTGTCCTTCAACACCTTCAGGCAAGCCTTAGTAGTAGCTCTTCTTAACGGATATAGTTTGACAAACTTACTGAAAGTGTCTATAGTTACAAAAATATATTTCATGCCATATTTTGCCGAAGGTAATGGTCCAAAAAAATCGACGCTCAATAGCTCGTGTGGCCCATCTGGAATGACATTCATAAGTTCGGCGTAACAATTGTAGTTAGGTACTTTACATTTTTGGCACGTAATACATTTAGAAACGATGTCTTTAATGGCTGACATCAATTTCGGATAATAAAAGGTTTCCGCAATCAAAAGATATACTTTTCTAGCACCACAGTGACCATATATTTCGTGACAATTAAGTATTAAGTCTGATATAATTGCCTGGGGCAAATATGTCTTCCATCCTGATCGATCAGTTCGATAGCAGAGAATATCATTTTCCAGCAAGTACCTTTGAGGTTTTACGTTGTTAGGTACAATAGATTGTTTAATTAAGGATATCTGTCTGTCCTGTTTCTGCAATTCACTAATATTTCTCAAGTTCTCCATTAACTTTAAATCAGGTGACCGAGCCAGTACAGCGTTTATTACAGGGTTAGATCGATCACTTTCTCGATTATTGATTTCCGGAGGATGCCGACTAAGAACGTCGGCTACTATATTATTTTTGCCAGGACAGTGTTCTATTTTAAATCGGTACTCTTGCAGTATTAGTATCCAACGACTAAGTCGCGGGCTTAGTAATCTACAAGTGTGCAAAAATGTAAGCGCTTTATGGTCCGTTAAAACGATCACCTCGGATCCTAGGAGTAATGATCTGTACCGTTGAAATATGTAGACGATTGCTAAGAGCTCTTTTTCGCTGGTAAAATAACGGAGTTCTGCTCCTCGAAGGACTCTGCTACAAAATGACACAACCTTAACATCATCATTGTCGTCTTTTTGAAATATTTGCCCTCCAATGGCATAGTCACTACTGTCCGATTGAACGTAAAAAGGGCGGTTAGGAATGGGATGATGTAAGCAAACTACTTCACAGAATATTCTTTTAGTGTTTTTGAACGCTTCTTCAGATTCTTTGTCCCATTCCCACATGGAATCTTTTTTTAACAGTTTTAATAACGGAGCAGTAACGTAAGCATATGAGGAGGAAAAACGGTGGTAATAATTAGTCAATCCGAGAAAAGCTCGAAGCTGTTTTACCGTACTCGGACGAGGATAGCTTTCAATTGCCCGAAGTTTTTCTGGATCCGTCTTTATTCCGTCTTTACTTAAAATGAAACCTAAAAAGGAAATTTCCTCACATAAAAATTTTGACTTATTTTTGTTTACAGTGACACCGTAATGACGAAATCGTTCCAAAACCATTCTGACATGACATATATGGTCTTGCATTGTCGGGGATACAATTAGAATGTCGTCTACGAAGACTAAAAGAAACGAATCTAAATTCTCGAGGACTTGGTTTAAACTTCTAATCAAGGCGGCGGAGCTTGTGCTTAAGCCGAAAGGTGTGACTGTAAACTGGTAGCATTTGGATCCGTACATAAAGGCTGTATATTTTCTATCCGTCTTTCTTAATGGGACCTGCCAAAAGCTACTATTCAAATCTAAACTGGACATGTATTTTGTATTTTGGCACTTTTGAAGTAATACTTCGATAGCAGGTGGTGCTTCAAACTCTGGTTCCAGAATACTGTTAAGACGACGGGCATCTAAGCATATACGTACGTTTCCGTTTTTCTTGTATACCGGTACAAATGCATTAACAAAATTACTTTTAGAGGGTTCAATTATTCCCATGCTAATCATTTTTTGAATTTCAATTTCAACAGATTGTCTGTAAGCAAGGGGTATGGTATAGCTTTTTATAAAATACGGTTGAGGATCCTTAACGTTGAGAGTATGAACATATCCACTTATCCTACCAGGCCTATCTTGAAAAACATCTCTAAAGTCGGTAACAAGTTTATCTAAATCTGGATTCAGCGTCGATATATCTTTTTTTATTAAATGAGATTTTAGATCTTTATCTGTTTCAGTGGTTCGCAAATGGTAAGATTTGCAAAGTCCATTTCGGTTTGCCGTAGTATCATTAACTATCCCATTATTTGAGTACTGAATTTTTAGCTTCTGCGCACAACCGTTTTTGTATAGCTTTAAATATAGATCAGAGAGGTCAATATCAGCTCTATATTGACTTAAAAAATCAATCCCTAAAATACATTTTTGTACGAGTCCCGGAATGATTATAAAAACCACATCGAACTCTATATTTTCAACAGTAACGTGTAAAAGAACTTGTTTGCGCACTGCCGGTGACTTGGATCCCACTGCACTTAATATCCGAGTTCCACTAACAGGAAGAATGTTTAAGTGGCTGGACTTCCCAAAGTATTTAGAGAACCAAGTCTCGGAAACAGCTGTTACTTCACTACCGGTATCAATCAACGCATCGACCTCGACATTCTCTATGGATATTTTAAGTACAGGACAAGAATACCAGGTATTAAAATTTTGTGTGTTATCGAGTTCTTCTTCGTCTACTAGGTAGTCAGCAGGATACTCGACGATTTTACTGCATGAATTAATATTTAATTCGACATTTTCAGATTCGTACGAATTATTTACGGCTGAGTATAGGGTACCTTGCACTCCGATATCAGATTGCGCCGTTTGTTGAGGTACCCCTATTCGTTTCCCGCATCATTACAGGGAAGTATTGCTGGAGTGCATTCTGCTGTCTCGTTACCGGTCGAAGGACCGGCAATAATTGCATCACATTTACGAACTTGATTTTTAGACTCGAAATTCGATCTTCCTGTATTAGGATGGCGATACCGCTGGTACCCACCTCGAGCATCGTTATTAGATGTCGCGTTAGACCACTTACGATTCTGAGAGGCAGAGTCGTGTGAGTCAAAAGTTTTTAATAACTCCAATAACTCGTCGATTTTAGATATTCTCCATGGAATACAAGCTCGCTGGACTTCTACCTCAAAATGACGGATGAAATATTCTACTATGTCTTTCTCAGGAATAGGGGGTAATAAATACTTCACTTTGACATACTTCTTAATTACATACTCTTCCCGAGAGTAGTTTTCAGTAGAACTATACTGACCATTATAAAGATTTTCTCTTATTTTCCTTTGTTCTGCGTGTCCCCAATATTGTCTCATAAAAATAATTTTAAAATGATCGAAATTCTCTACATTATTGGAAAACATACACCACCATTCCGCAGCCTTTTCCTTTAAACTATAACCTATGTAGAACATTTTCTCTTCCTCGGTACTAATCGAGCAAAGAGAGTAATATTTTTCTAAATTGTTTATAAATAACATAGGGTTTTCTGATTCCTTACCCGTAAATAAAGGGGGTTTCAAGTCTTTCAGGGATGGTATCGCAGCTCCGCTATGGCGAGAGAACCCTAAATATGTCCGGTTGGAACTTGTAATCCTGCTGACGGCTCCTTCTACAGCTGCCATTCTAGCATCCGTATCTTCAAACTTAGATTGACTTGAAACCACTACTTCAGTAATTGTCTTCTCACAACTAACGATTTTTTTTTTCATTTTGATTTAACCTTCCGGTTAAACCCCTAATTTCTTCCTCTGAGCTAATTTTATTGGTTTCAAATCGGACATTTAAATTGTTTAATTCTGCCGACACCTCTAAAAATTTTAATTCAGTATTAGCTTTAAAATTGTTTAGCTCGCGAAGTTCAAATTTTACTTCGTCCATTCCCGACACAAGTTTTTCCAACATGGAACCGATATCAGGCTGTACCTGAGAAGAATTAGATTCGGGTTTGTTACTGGCCATTATTTCAGGCAGTTGATCAATGTCTGTAGTCGATTCACCTAACTCAATATTTCTATCTGCTCCAGCTACTTCACTATTCCCTACGTTAACTAGCTTAGGGCGTCTTATCGTAACGTTACGAAAAATATCATCATTCATATTTTTTTTTGAAAAAGAATATGAAGAAAAAAAAGAAAAGAAAACGAGCTGCAATTATTTAAAGATAAATACGAATAATACAAGTACATAGATGTATAAAACTATGCCTAATAATGACAAAAAGAAGAAAAATAAATCTCTTAATAAATAAATTGTATCACTACTTACATAAATATTATCCAAGTAAATCAAGACGAATTTTTAACAAGCACAAAAAAAGTAAACCAAAATAAACTTTTTATACTAATAATAAAAAAAAATAACCTTGCATGTAATTTTAACAATTTTTTTTTTTTTTTTTATAAATATATTAAAAATAATTAAATAAATATGGATTTATTCAGCCCCACGTTGGGCGCCAATGAAACTTTTAAACTAATCTTTATTAGTTTTTAATATAAATTAAGATGGAGTAAATGAATAATAGAAAAATAATGTAACCAAAAATCTAAACAAGTTTAATAGGTAATGTTAATTTAACTTAAATATAAATCGTGCATAACAAACAATGAAAATGAAATAATAATAGTGCAAAATAATATGTATATCAAATTAAAGAATTAGATTAAATGAATTCTAAATTTTCATAATATGGTGGATTTATATGCAGCGATCTTATTCCTCTTCAATAGAGCAACATAGGTTCACTTGACTGAGTTAGGGCTGCCAGAGCCGAACTGCCTCCTCCTGTATTATTCTTCGACGACCTCTTCAATCTCCCACTCTTAAATTATCAGCTTTTGTTTGTCAACAAGTGATATCTTCCTCTATATAGCTTCTTTTGCTTGGTGGAAGTCAAATACCTTCGTACGTTATAAACAAATCAGCCCGTTAATCATACGATTTGTTACAATATATATATATATATATATATATATATATATATATATATATATATATATATATATATATATATATATATATAAAATAAATAAAAAAATATAAAATAAAATAAAAATATATATAAAGAATTGAGATAGTGAAATTTTGATAGCGTTAAAATGGTGATATAATATAAACATTAAGCAAAACATTAAACATTAAGCAATGAGTAAATCTCTGGGCCACTGCCTCTTCAGGCGGCGAGGAGGGTTATCTGGGATAATTTGGGATGCAAGAAGTTCTACTAGAGGATTGGGATGATTGGATAATGATTCGTGGAAAGTATGATATCGGGATACAGATAGTTCTCGGACAAAGGGACAACTGAGATCGTTATGTAGAGTGAGTTTAGAAACGTAGAATGGGGCGTCTGTGATTTTTCTAAGGATCTTGGATTGTAGTGTTTGGATTCGACGGATGTTGGATGGCTTGGTACTACCCCATACTTCTAGAGCGTAGGTCCAAGCTGGTTTTAAGATTACATTGTAAATTCGAATTCTGTTATTCAAAGTAAGATTGGACATACGATCCAGAACATCTAAACCTGTGCTTAAAAAATACATAAGGGACCATTTGTACCCAAAAGTACTAAATGTACACAAATTGTTTTATAATCGAGTTCCTGGCATCAAATAATGCAGGTATACCAATTTTCATTCAAATCGGATTAAAAAAAGCAATATTTCTAAATTTTAATTACTTACTATTATTAATTTATTTTAATTACACAACAATTACTTCACTCTTAAAGAGCTTTCCAACGACATGCATCATGAAGGGTATATACTATTTTAACTTTTGTACCCCGGACCCTGTACCCCTGTGTACCAAAATTTATATTATGAAATCATATGATCCTTCTCCATGAAAAAATGCATATATATGCCTACTTTCATGGCGATCGCTCAAACGGTGTCAAAGTCTATAAATCACAAACAGATAAACACACATCCATCTTTATATTATATAGATAAGATATATTTTCAAAAATTGTTTATTAACACCTAAACATTTAATTATTTACAAGCTATTTATAATTAATTATTTAATTAATTATTGAATTTTATTGTATTTATTATACTCCATACAAATTCCCTATAACATCACTAATAGATAATAAAAGTCCTTGAATGGAATTACAAATAATTAATAACTTTAACATTTAATTATAAAATTATAAACAACAAGAGTAACCAAAGTAAGGTTTAAAAGGGAACTAGAGTTACGCCTCGCAGCGGCCAGAGTTGAGAACACGGATATCAGAGACAGGAACATCTTCTTCTACCCAAACTGTTACTCAGACTGGCCGCTCTCCCTATCCCCTGGAAAGCTGAGCTGCAAGCCTTGCACTTCCCTCTTGGAGCTAGAGGGGCTAGAATGCCAACTTGCAATTCAGCTGACTAGGTGACATACTTACTATAACAACAATAATTTAAAACTAATTAATATAATACAAAGGCAGTCCCTATCTGCACACTATATTTGTGCCTCGAGCGAAATCAGGATAAGCTAGGACGGATTCCAAGCACAAGCAATTTCTCAACGTATCAAAAGCCTCTTGGGAGGCGGTTCCCCAGTCAAAAGATCTTGTCTCCTTAAGGTAAGTGTCCAACTGAGACTTTTTAGTGTCGAGACTCGCTCTCGAGACTAATGTCACTAGTGGACATGGGGCTGAGACTAGTCTCGGAGAGTTACCGCTAAAGTCTCGGAGACTCGCCGTATCACAAGTCGACAAGCTCTTCCCCTGTGTCTCAAGACTGTCTCAGAGTTCGAATCAGTTTCGAATAGCTGAGACTAGTCTCCGAGACAAACCTCACTGCATCCCATCCTTTAACTACATCCCTTCGACTAAATATTATCTGACCAAAAACCACTTGTGTGGTAAAAAAAACACCCCGCCAAGTCTGTGGTCCAAAAAAGTTGTGAAATCTACTTTCTGTCCCGCCAAGTGATGTTGGCACTTTCGCCTGACCCAACACTGTCAACTTAAATACTTATCACCTTCTTCTTCTTGGCGGTGTGCCTGCAGTATTACCCAAAGTTAACTGGTTGTATTCCACGCAACCTCTGCAAACAAAGTAGTAGTTGCATGGGGTCATTCTTTGAAAGCTTAATTTGTATATTACTTATTTCTATTTTATTTGCTTTTTGATAATGGGAAAGATTTACAGCAGTGATCATTGTTGCATCGAGAGCCTTCAACAACACTGTTAAAAGGCTTTCCTCACGCCGCCAAGGAGAAGAAGCTGATAAATATCTAAGTTGACAGTGTTGGGTCAGGAGAAAGTGCCAACATCACTTGGCGGGACAGAAAGTTGATTTCACAACTTTTTTGGACCACAGACTTGGCGGGGTGTTTTTTTACCACACAAGTGGTATTTGGTCTGATTTCATGACTTTTTGTACGGTCCCTAAGGAAGGATTCTCTAAACTGTTTATTCCCACACATTAGAGTCAAATGAAAGTGAAGTTAAGAGCTGGACAAGGTCTATGGAGATTGGAGAACTACGAGACCTATGACATTGAAAGAACTTAACATTCTTATAGTAGCATCATATAAAGATTTTTAGCAGCATTTAATAATAAGAATAATAATAATATTTATTTCCACCAAAAAGACATGAACAAATATAAAAAATAAATAGATAAATTACATAGTGAGGGCCCTCAGTAGGTGTTGTTTTTACCTAGAGAGAGTCTCGACTTATTTAATATGAATTATAAATATTGAATCATAATATCCTTTAACCATAAAATACATTTTTTTTTAATTATTATTTTTTTTTCCATAAATCTAGTGTTATACAATATAAATAAAATGCTTTGAATATTATTGTATATTTATTTCATCTTTTTTTTTTTTTTTATTGCCATAAGCGTGTGCTTATGAAATAGAGAGAGAGAAAGAAAATAATAATAATGAAATAAAATATTATTTAATATATATAGTGAAAATACAATTACAAAGGAATGCTAAGAAGAAATCATTTAAATTATTGTTGTTTAATTGAGTGAGTTAGTTGACTAGAGATATTAGTTTTAAATGAATTATATGTCTTTATAGATTGAATTGATGACGGAAGTTGATTAAAATAAACAGGACCAAGGTATGAAGCATGTTTTTGTTTTCTTTCATTGTTACAATAGGGAGTCAGTACTGTGTTAAGTGTTTTAGTGCGCGTTATGTAACCATGATTTACAGTAAGTCTTGTATCGTTCTGAAAAAAATTGAGCAAAACTGCTTTTTTAAATATTAAGTCTAAAGTCAGAACGTTAAAGTCGGAAAAAGTGAGATTAGTGGCGTAACGACGTTTAGGTTTTTTAAGTGATATTTTGATGATAGTTTTCTGTATTACCCTTACTTGTTCTAAGTATGTCTGTGAGGCACTTCCCCAGGCTAATATACAGTATTTTTAATTTAAATCAAATTATAATTATTATTAACTACGGGAAAAAGACAGTGAAAAATACCCTCCTGTGCCGGGATTTGAACCACGGGCCTCTATATTTCCAGTATAGCGCTCTTCCATCTAAGCTACGCAGGAGAATGATTTTTCACTACCGTAATCGATAACTAGTCCCGAATCCAAGCTTTCAATATTCATATACATTTAGACATTCAATATTTATGACATTAGAACTAAACCAAGAATTAACGCTTATAATTATAAAGTACTCAATTAGTACCTGTACCTTGTACAATCAATTCGAAATTCAATTTTTAAGTTTTTGGTAGTTTTCATACTACGGAAAGTTAAATTTTTAATTTAAATCAAATTATAATTATTATTAACTACGGGAAACAGACAGTGAAAAATACACTCCTGTGCCGGGATTTGAACCACGGGCCTCTATATTTCCAGTATAGCGCTCTTCCATCTAAGCTACGCAGGAGAATGATTTTTCACTACCGTAATCGATAACTAGTCCCGAATCCAAGCTTTCAATATTCATATACATTTAGACAGTCAATATTTATGACATTAGAACTAAACCAAGAAATTACGCTTATAATTATAAAGTACTCAATTAGTACCTGTACCTTGTACAATCAATTCGAAATTCAATTTTTAAGTTTTTGGTAGTTTTCATACTACGGAAAGTTATCGATTACGGTAGTGAAAAATCATTCTCCTGCGTAGCTTAGATGGAAGAGCGCTATACTGGAAATATAGAGGCCCGTGGTTCAAATCCCGGCACAGGAGTGTATTTTTCACTGTCTGTTTCCCGTAGTTAATAATAATTATAATTTGATTTAAATTAAAAATTTAACTTTCCGTAGTATGAAAACTACCAAAAACTTAAAAATTGAATTTCGAATTAATATACAGTAGTTTAGGATGGACTCTGTTAATGCGTGGTAAAGCAGTTTCAGGACCGTTTTATTCGCAAACTCTCGGATTCGAATAAATGTGTACAAGGTTATTCTAATTCTGGATGTAATCCAAACAATGTGTTCTTTCCAGTTTAAATGATGGTCAACAATGACACCTAAATATTTTATTTTGTTAACCTGGTCAATTGAATTACAGTTACAGGAGCCTGTGTCGGTGTTAGTATCTGTGTCAGAGTTGGTAAAAGTACTCAGTGATGTTAAATTATATAATGAACAATTAGTTTCGTGTATTTTTAGTGGTTCGGTTGTGCGCGGTTGTCCTCTATCGTGCGAAAAACACATGTACTTAGTTTTTTGTAAATTCAAAGTTAATAAGTTCTTATCAAACCAGGATTTAATTTTAGAAAGACCAGTGGATGCTTTTAAAAAGACCTCGCTCCAAGTCTTGCCTCTAAAGTATAATAGCGTATCGTCTACAAAGCATACTACGTCTGTGTAAGTGTCCGTCAATTTTGAGCATACTGTTTACATATATCAAAAACAACTATGGTGCTGTCACTGTTCCCTGAGGCGTTCCAAAGGTCACATTTACCGGATCACTCAGAATACCGTTAAGTTTAACTTGCTGGCTTCTGTTACTTAAATAGCTTCGAAAAAGATTATGACACGTTCCCCTTATTGCGAGGTCATAAAGTTTTTCCAGCAATATTTTATGTGACACAGTGTCGAACGCTTTTTTTAAATCTATGAAAACAGCTAAACATTTCATTCCCCTGTCCAAATAATCGGTAACTAGGTCTGTCAGTTTATATACAGCGTGCGAGGTGTTCTTATTTTTAATATAACCGTACTGCTTATTGGATATAATGTTATTAGCTTCTAGATATTGTACCAGTCTGTTATTTACACATTTCTCGATAATTTTTGATATACTCGATACTATGGAAATGGGCCTGTAGTTTGATGGGTCCGTCTTATCCCCTTGCTTGTGCAGAGGGGTTATTAAAGCTTGTTTTAATACATCTGGAAAAACACCTTGTTTCAGACAGACATTACTAATGTAACAAACGGGTTTTATTAAGTTTTCTTTGGCAGTTTTTAAGTATTGAGATTTGATATTGTCTACCCCGGGAGCTGTATCGGATTTTTATTCCGTAATGTATTTGTCAATTTCTTTATCTGTTACTTGGCTGAAGTCATTTAAAAGTGTGTCAGTATTTTCTGTAATGTAATTGTCGTTTACGTTATAACTGTCCTGGGTTAGCTTGTCGTCTATCTGTCTAGCTAACTCCCCACCTATGTTACCAAAGTAACTATTTAATTGGGTCGCTATGTCATGGTCAGATGTATAAGTGAAGCCGTTATGTTTGATTTCCGATATGTCCGAGCTAGCCGATTTTTTCCTATTAAGACACTCGTTCACTGTTTTCCAAATTTTATTTGAATCTTTAGAGTCTTCTGGGAGTTTGCCGATGAAATATTGGTTCTTAACTTTTCTAATCAATTTTGTTATTTGATTTTTATATTTAATATATTTGTCTCTAAGTGTTAGGTTAAAAGGTTAAATTTAAAGGTGTTAGGTTAAAGATTAATTTGGCCACCTAGATACACTAACGTTGCTATCATTTGCGCATATCCACCTGGATCCTGACCTGATATAAGTAACGAAGTGACCCCTTAATATTGTCTAAATTATACCTACCTTAATTATAAAGTATATATGTTAAAAGTAACTAATGGTATAATTACAATAATATATTATTATTACATATATTTTTATATTTATTGTTATGATGATGATTATTATTATTATTATTATTATTATTATTATTATTATTATTATTATATATATATATATATATGTATATATATATATATATATATATATATATATATATATATATATATATATATATATATATATATATATATATATATATTATATTATTTTATATATGTAATAATATAATATAGGCTCACTACTTCGCACGACGCTTACTTGGTTTCTACCCATTTTAGACTGTTTGCTAGCTTGGTTTCTCGCTCCACATTTAGCGTAGGAATAAGTTGATTGATTGTAGGGGGGGGATGCACTAGGGCTCTAGACGAATCCAAAAAGCCCTCATTTATTAAAATCGGTTCAGTATTTTAGGCTGTAGGTGCGTCAACGTTAAAGTGACTGTTCGCTAGCTTGGTTTCTCGCTCCGCGTTCAGCATAGGGATGAGGTATCTAATTTTTTTGATCTAGGAATGCACTAGAGCCCTAGACGAATCCAAAAAGCCCTCATTCATTAAAATCGGCTCAGTAGTTTAGGCTGTAGGTGCGTCAACGTAAAATGAAGGAAGAATAAGAATAAGAATAAGAAGTCATCAAAACTACCATTTTCAAACCTATTTTTCTCTACTTCTACTTGACCGATTTCGTCATTTTTTTATTATTTTGATCTACAGGACACGGCCTTCAAAGATATTAAAAAATTATTTCGGTAGCTTGTATGTATTCCACGCTGCAGACCCTCAAAAACCCTAGTTTGTCACCTACAGTATAACGCTGCCGCGTTCCTAAATATTTATTTGTTTTCTTTTTTTCTCTCTTAAATCTGATATTGTAAAATGTCGAAAAACTTGTGGACGGTGAGGAGACGTTTCTTCTCATTAAATTATACTAAGCAAATTAAATCCTTTGGAATATTAAGAAACGTGATTATCAAAGCAGAGATAGAAAATTAAAGAATTTGCGGCAGGGGGGGGGGGGGGGGTATGTATTGCAAATAGCTATGAATCACCTAGAAATAAATATATTAATGAAGCAGGTAAAATAATATATAATATTGGTACCTATTATTTATTTCCTGTTAACGGAATTAATTCAGCGTATGATATCTTTATAAAAATTATTCATTTATTTGTGCTTAAATAGGTTTTATTATTTTTTTATAAAGGCTTTGTTAAATAATTGAAACATTTATTACTAATATATTTTTTATTATATTTTACCATACTGCCATATATTTTTTAACATATTACTATATATATTTTTTCATATTTTACGATTTTGGTAGTATTCATACTACGGAACGATTAAATTTTAATTTAAATCAAATTATAATTATTACTAACTACGGGAAACAGACAGAGAAAAATAGACTCCAGCGCGGGGATTTGAACCACCGGCCTCTATATTTCCAGTATAGCGCTCTAACCAACTAAGCTACGCAGGAGAATGAATTTCTCTGACGTTCATTTTTTACCATATTATTAATAATTTAAATAACTCCTAATGTCAGATTTTAGTGGTATTTATTCATCGTTTCAACTTTACAGCAAGTAAAAGTCGATGTCAGACAGAAAAATATAAGAAGTTGACGTAGTTATCTTGAAGACACCTCAAGAGCTACACGAGAAATTGTTTCGTATTATTATAAATATAAAGTCGTTTAAGTCATATGCAGAAATCTGTCTTCCATTCTTAACATTGTGGTGCCGTAAGCTGTTGATTGGAACCTGGGTGAGAAAAAGATGGCAGCGAACAGCGCAGAAGTTACGAAGCTTAAGAAATCTCGAGCTGCATATAGGAGTTCTTTCACCAAGAAACATAAAGCTCTGGAGGAACTATTGAAAGCTGAGGAGGTTGATTCAAATCAGGTATTATCGGACCTCGCTCAACTTGAGTCGAGACTTAACGCTATTACTGACATAGACCGGCAGATTTTTGAATTATTAGTTAACGACTTGACGACGGACGAAACATTATTGGAGGAGGAAATAGATTCATGAAATGATTATCAATCTAAATTTAATTTAATCAAAATTGAAATTTACAAGTTAGTTGACAGTGACAAATCCGAAATTTCAATGAAAACAAAAATGAAACGATTTGACAGACAAATGAAACTTCCGAAAATTAAATTTAGACAATTTAATGGGGATTTACTATCTTGGCTTCCTTTTTGGAGTCAATTCCAACATATCGATGAGGATGAAAAAATACGGAAAGTAGATAAATTTGAACTTCTCCTTCAATGTATGGTGGAAAATTCTAAGGCTTATCAAGTAGTTGCTAGTTTCCCTCCAACCGGTGAAAATTATGAGAAAGCTCGCGATAGTTTAAAATCTAGATTCGGAAATAAAGATTTATTGGTTGAGGTTTATGTAAGAGAACTTCTCAAGCTTACCCTCTCTAATATTGAGGAACGTGTGTCTCAGTAGTTTATACGATAATTTAAATTCTCAGATAAGAGCTCTTGAGTCATTAGGTGTGACGTCAGAGACGTGCTCCGCAATGCTTTTTCCTCTGGTAGAAAGTTCTTTGCCAGAAGAACTACTTAGAGTATGGCAACGTAAGCCAATTGTAGCAGGGGAGGACAACTCTATTAAGAAGAGGTTAGAAAATATTTTAGAGTTCTTAAAACTAGAAGTTGAGAACGAGGAGAGAATCGCGCTGGCTGTAGGATTTGGTAAGACGAATGTAGGAAAATAGGTTCCATCGGCTTCAGGTTTGACAAATACGAACAAATCTCAAACCGGAAAACCGATAAAAATAAAATGCGTTTTCTGTCAAAACATTGACGTAGACCATGTGCCAGAAAAATGTCCTGCCGCTTCTTTAATGACAATAGAACAAAAAAGAAACTTGCTTTTAAAAAATGGGCTTTGTTTTCTTGGTTTTCGCGGAAAACATTTGAGCAAAGATTGCAAAAAGAGGTTGCAATGTTCTAAGTGTAAGCGTAGGCATTTTGAAATTATGTGTCCAGGGAAAGGGTCGGAAACGAAAAAACCGGAAAATAAAGATTCTTCACCTGAGTGCTCGTTATCTAATGGCACAGTAGGGACAATATTCTTACAGACCCTAGCAGTAAAGATAAGAGGGGAGAAAGGAGAAACTAGGATACGAGCTATGATCGATTCCGGATCCCAACGGTCATACGTTCAAAAATCTCTAGCGGAGGAATTGGTATACAGTTCATTAGGTACGGAAGAATTAGTTCATTGTTTATTTGGTGGAATCTGTACCGAGAAACAAAGACACCAACTCTATAAAGTTAGAGTGGCGAAATTAGATGGTTCCTATTCTTGTAACTTTTCGGCTTTAGACCAAGAAATTATTACGAATGCAGCTCCGAAGGTGCATAACGGAGCTTGGTCTAAAGAATTAAAAAATTTAGGAATAGAAATTTCAGATACAAGTTTTAGAAAAGGCCTATACAAGTTTTAATAGGCTCAGACATTTTGGGAAAACTTGTAACGGGTAAAAAATATGATTTGACTTGTGGTTTAGTTGCACAAGAGACTCTGTTAGGATGGACTCTGACAGGGAAAACTTTCGATAACCTAAATTTAAGTAGTCTTGTGTTAGATAGTTTATGTTGCACGAACTTTTCAGCACCTATTTCTGATCTTTGGTCCTTAGACGTGCTGGGAATTAAAGACCCAGGTGAAAAGAAAACAAACGAAGAGACTGAAAGGCGGGTCCAAAATCATTTTAATGAAACTGTTGATTTTAAGAACGGTAGGTATGTCGTTCACTTACCGTGGATTGAGGACCACCCTTCACTCCCTAGTAATAAAGCTTTAGCTCTGCAAATAACTAAAAACCTGGTTATAAGGCAAAAGAAGGAAGGTTATTTTGAAAAATACGATAAGGTGTTTGAGGAATGGCTCAATGAAGGGGTAATAGAGTTTGCACCACCTATTGGTCCTGATAGTCCTCAGCATTATTTACCTCACAGACATGTGATTAAACTAAGTAGTAAGACAAGTCCTGTGAGACCAGTATTTGACGCCTCTGCTAAGAGCAAAGGTAGTCCTTCTTTAAACGATTGTTTAGAGAAAGGAAAAAATCTTATTGAAATGTTGGCGCCACTTCTAATTAGGTTCAGAATGAATAAAATTGGTGTAGTTTCGGACATAAGAAGGGCGTTCTTATAAATTAGTTTGTTCGTAAAAGATAGGAATTTTTTTAGATTTTTTTGGGTTAATAAAGAAGGAGAAATTATAATTTTTAGACACGCTAGAGTAGTGTTCGGCGCAGTATGTAGTCCTTATCACTTAGAGAAAAATGTTTGTTTGTTTACCTGTGCTGTGTACAGAGCAGTACATTTAGAATTAGTATGCTCGCTTTCCACTGCTGCGTTCTTGCAGGCTCTAAGGAGATTTATTAATAGAAGGGGAAGGCCAAATACTATTTATTCGGACAACGGGACAAATTTTGTGGGGACAGATAATGCGTTTAAAAAACTTAACTGGGACGAAATTAAAAATTTTGGTCAAGATAAACAAATTAATTGGATTTTTTCGGCTCCAGCCGCACCCTGGTGGGGTGGGTGGTGGGAAAGGATGGTAGGGTTAACCAAAATTTTATTAAGAAAGAACCTAGGTAGGGCTTCACTAAATTACGAAGAATTATACACGGTTTTGACCGATTGCGAAACTATGTTAAATTCGAGACCGTTGACTTACGTACCCGACGACAAACCCGATTTAGAACCTTTAACGCCAAAGAAATTTATTCAGGACTTACAACCTGACGGAAAAGTTGATTTGGATTTGATTGACTCTAACAGTTTAGATCGACGGGTTAGATACCGCCAGACGGTTATCGACTCTTTAAAGAGCAGGTTCCGTACAGAATACCTTGGACAACTGAAGTTGTTTAATAAGAAAAAAGAACCAAGGGCATTGAAAATAGGACAAATTGTACTAATCGAAAAAGAAAATTCGAAACGTCTAGACTGGCCCTTAGGAAAAGTAGAAGAGCTACTACCTGGTAGAGATGGTATAGTTCGTTTAGTACGACTTAAGACTGCCACAGGATACCACTACGTCCATTACAAAAAATATATCCTCTAGAGGTGGAACATTTATAATCTCTAGAGGATAACTATAATTTTTGTTGTTGTTTATTTTGTTATTGTTTTGTTTATCAATTTCATTTGTTTCATTTTGTTCGGAACTTTTGAGAAAAAAATGGAAAAAATTTCTGAACTTGGATTTAAGAAGTTGAAGATCACGGATCACCACGGACTCCAAGAAAACCTGGTGTAAACCCCAGGTGTTCCCGGGGGAGAATGTCAGATTTTAGTGGTATTTATTCATCGTTTCAACTTTACAGCAAGTGAAAGTCGATGTCAGACAGAAAAATATAAGAAGTTGACGTAGTTATCTTGAAGACACCGCAAGACCTACACGAGAAATTGTTTCGTATTATTATAAATATAAAGTCGTTTAAGTCATATGCAGAAATCTGTCTTCCATCCTTAACACCTAATAATATTGTAATTGCATTTTAGAATTTTATTATCAAAATCGTCGGAACCGTTTTTGAGACATGATTTTGTTCACGTCTTTTCAGAGTTTTTGGGAGGTAGCGCCCCCAAGTTTGGAGCTACAATTAATTTCTTGATTTCACCTCGGGGTATAATTTTTTTTAAATATGTATCCCAAATTTCGTCGAAATCGGCCCAGCAGTTTAGGCCTAGGCGGTCTAGGCGCCAGTAAGCACAGACAAACGACAGAAGATAAACAGACATGTTTTATAAACCACTTTTTTGGACTCAGGGAACCTCAAAACGTGTAAATCCATCAAAATCTAATTTTCGCGCCATCACAATACTTTCTCTTTATATAAGAAAGTAAAAACGGGAGAAAATGTAATAACTTGGTTTAAACAATAGGTTTTTAAACACATAAAGTTATTAAATTGTACGAAATATATTTCGTATAATTTAATGACTCACAATGCTAAGGGCCTTGACCCCGTCTTAGAATTCTCAAAACTAAAATTATTTATTTCAGTGTAGGACGCGCGGAAGGTATGTGCCACACTAATTGGCAGAGTATTTTTTTATCACTTTTTTTTTTAACAAGTTTGTAGGCTATGATTAATGCCAATGTATGGCGGGTGGCGGGGATCCTCCATTGGGCGAGTCTCAGACGAATCTGCGGGATGATCTCAGGTGGACACAAACCTGAGAGTAATCTCGGAGACTCGACTCTCCGAGACTCGACCAGGGCTGATGTTGCTCTCAAGTGGACAAGGTTAGGAGACTAATCACGAGACTAGCTCTCGAGATTTAGTCTCAGGTGGACACCTAGCTTTAGTGAGCATGGTTAACGGCTTGGTTATATCGGAAAAGAAGGGATGAACCGGCGGTAGTAACTCACTAATCCGAGGAACGCCCTCACGTCTTTACGGCTGCGTGGTATGGGGTATCCGCGCACCACCTCCAACTTCTCGAGATCCGGGCTTTCTCCGTCCTCACTAACTATGTGTCCCTAGATATTTCACTCGATTTACTGCAAAGGTCTATTTCTCCAATTTCACTTTCAGGTTTGAATTTCTAAACCTCGCAAGAACTCTGCGTAGCCGTCTTACATGTTCCTAAGGTTCTTCCAAATACAATCACATCATCGAGTTGTACAAAAAACTCAACCTCTTTTATCTCCTCTAGAACCCTGTCCAGTCCATGAGGTGCTGGAAGGTAGCAGGAGGTTCCACATTACCCAAATGGCATCTGGCAGTACTCGTAATGGCATCCCATGGTAGTGAAAGCTGTTTTCATTCGATCCTTTGGGTCCACTTGTCGATGACCAGGGGCTATCTGAGTGAACTGTCACTCCCTTGTTTAACATGTCCTTCAGATGTTTTTCTACTGCCTCCTTCTGATAGTATGGTACACGATAGGCTCGTTTGGCAATAGGCCTCGCCTCCCCGGTGTCAATCTTATGCTTAAGATGCTGGTGTAACCAAGCCGGTCGACACCTTTCTGGAAAAATACATCTCGATATTCCATTAATATGTGTTTCACTACCTCCTTGTCACTGATGCCTAAATGTCCTAATTTCCTTTCCATTGACTTATCGAAATCGTCGTATTCTTCTTCCCGCACCCTGGGCTCGTCACTCCTGTCCCCTGTCAGCTCCACCTCCTCTGTGACTATGGGTTCTAACAGTCCTAGATTCTGTCCCCTATCAATTGTAACTGTCTTTTCGTGAGGTTAACCACCTGCACCCAAATAGTTCCATCCTTCACCCTTCCAAGAGCTCTTGCCACCCTTACTAGGGTGGTTCGAAAAAAATCAAACTTTTTTCTCCGAGTTGCTATAGGGCGAAAAAGTTGCTTCTGGTGTCAAATATAAAGAAAAAAGTGTTTTTGATTTTTTAAAACAAAATTTTCCGATCGTGCATAGCCTTTAAAGTTTTGAAAAAATTAAAAATTTCACCATTTTTCGGATTTTTTTTAATAATATACTCCACATAATATTTTTAAGTGCTATACTCAAAAACCCTTTCTACAAATAGATGTTATTAAGAAAACAAAAAAATATTTGCAGTCTAACAACACTTTCCGATCGCGCATGCGTACTGCAAATATCAGTAAAAACTGTATTTTCGTCTTATTTTCGTTCGAGGCTTGTAATTGTGTGAAGTGATTTTTTCATAAAAAGTTTATGTATACACGTTGATGTTTCTATTTTATCTACTGTAAGATTATATAAAATGGTTAAAATGTGCAGCTCCTCGCCCGTTTTGACGTTTTAAAACGACCAAGAACTCACCACGAGGAGGTAGCTGCACTTTAAGTTCTACCCACGCCCTTTCCGACCAACTAACCAGTAAGAGTGTGTTTTTACAATACTAACATTACAGATTTACACTATTTACATTTTACCCTCTTAATCTTTCTCTCAATCACTATTATTTACACATTAATCCTTCATCTCTATGGATGCAAATTTCTATTGTATCATATGGGAAAAGTCTGGCATCAACGATCTTGATTTTAGAGTGGTTCTAATAAAACAATCTCTCGATTGAGAATCGCAAACTTTCAGAAAAGTTTCTGATAAAAGCAGATCCTTTAAGTGAGTTGAGAAAGCGATCCTTTCAATTACTGGATCCACAACTTTTTTCAGGCTATCTAGCAAATGCCGTGAAGTCTGAATAGTCTAAAAAACAAGCTTTGCTTCTTCTGTGATAACTTGATTTTGTAAGAAACCAACATAGCACATAGGACTTAAAAACAAAATTCGCTATCACTTGCTTATTCTCGATGGCTCACGACAGCAAATTAGTGCAAAGACTATATGCCAGTGATCAAGATACGTCTAAAGAATTGAAAGTGATAGCAAATTTTGATTTGAAGTCCTATATGCTATGTTTGTTTCTTACAAGATCAAGTTAATATATATTATATGGGCCAAAGCTTGTTTTTTAGACTATTCAGACTTCACGGTATTAAGTACAGAGAATCTGCTTTTATCAGAAATTTTTCTGAAAGTTTGCGATTCTCAATCGAGAGATTGTTTTATTAGAACCACTCTAAAATCAAGATCGTTGATACCAGACTTTTCCCTTATGATACAATAGAAATTTGCATCCATAGAGACGAAGGATTCATGTGTAAATAATAGTGATTGAGAGAAAGATTAAGAGGGTAAAATGTAAATAGTGTAAATCTGTAATGTTAGTATTGTAAAAACACACTCTTACTGGTTAGTTGGTCGAAAAGGGCGTGGGTAGAACTTGAAGTGCAGCCACCTCCTCGTGTTGAGTTCTTGGTCGTTTTAAAACGTCAAAACAGGCGAGGAGCTGCACATTTTAACCATTTTACATAATCTTACAGTAGATAAAATAGAAAAATAAACGTGTATACATAGACTTTTTATGAAAAAATCACTTCACACAATTACAAGCCTCGAACGAAAATAAGACGAAAATACAGTTTTTACTGATATTTGCAGTACGCATGCGCGATCGGAAAGTGTTGTTAGACTGCAAATATTTTTTCGTTTTCTTAATAACATCTATTTGTAGAAAGGGTTTTTGAGTATAGCACTTAAAAATATTATGTGGAGTATATTTTTTAAAAAATCCGAAAAATTGTGAAATTTTTAATTTTTTCAAAACTTTAAAGGCTATGCGCGATCGGAAAATTTTGTTTTAAAAAATCAAAAACACTTTTTTCTTTATATTTGACACCAGAAGCAACTTTTTCGCCCTATAGCAACTCGGAAAAAAAAGTTTGATGTTTTTCGAACCACCCTATCCCTTACCCCGTGTACACGTTGCGCCGCCGGCTCCATTATTACATCACCAGGTCGGTTATCATCCACTCTTCCACGTATCAGCTTATCATGATTAGCTGGTATGGTCTCCACTTACCCTGCCTGGACACGGACTTCTCCGGTTGAGGACTCTCTTATGCCTTGTTCCAGAATTTCTTTCTTGATGTCTTCATCTCTCATACTGCCTGCGTCTTTTCTCAGGAGGCTCCCCTTTCTCCGGGGCTTGCACTGCATTTACCATTTCTACCGAAGACACCCTTCCTGGTTCCTCTTTCCTTTGACCAACATGTATCGTGGCTTGTACCGCTTCTAAGAGATCCATGCCGACGATTCCATCTGTCTCTAATTCGAGGTCCGCTATCATGAACCTATGTCGTGCTTCAACGTTTCCCCATCTTAACGCGAATTCTTGTTGGCCTCTTAAAATAACTTGATCCCCTGTTACTCCTTTTGCCCTCACGAGGGTTCTTTCAACTGCTACACCACCTACGGGGCCTTTATTTGAGTTTTTTATGTTGAGAAAAGCCTTTTCTCAACATAAAAATAATAAAAACTAACGATAACAAACTAACATATAAACACTACACAAAACCCACTTATTCAGGTAGACTCCTCCATTTCTATTCACACCAACCATATTCTTACAAAATTAACTGTGCTAATAACTTCATTAATCAAATCCTTACCCTCTCTGATAAACAATTTCATAACGAAAACATATCATTTATAAAAGATACACTTAATAAAAATAATTACCCCAACAGAATAATTAATAAACTACTCCAAAAACACAATAACAACATTAACAATACCTCACAAAATACGACACCTCCCGTTTTAGCTAAATACTACACCCTGCCCTACATAAAACACACTACTGAACAAATTAAAAAATTGTTTCAACCTTATAATAATATCAAAATAGCTCAAAAAAATTCCACCACCCTAAAATCAATTTTATACTCCAAACTCAAAGATTCCATCCATCGTTCCATAACATCGTATACCAAATTAACTGTAAACAATGCCCTGCAACATACATAGGAGAAACTTCACAACAATTCAAAAACAGATTTCATCAACATATTAAAGACATCTCAAATAACAACACTAACACAGCTATATCAGAACACGCACACAACACTAAACACACATTAGACACAGATAAATATAATATTCTACACACTGAAAAACACCACCAAAAACGACTTACACTGGAAATGTTATACATAAAATCAAATACTAACTACATAAACTTGAAACAAGACACCAATAAATTAAGCAACATTTACACAAATATTATATTTAATACAAATAAAAATAAATAATTCAAAATTTTTGATTAGGTATGTCAGTTAAAAAAATAAAATTAATTCTTTTTAAAATAAAAACATAAAAACAATCAAAATTAACTTGGTAAGACTTTCATTTCCAAAATTCGTTTTCATTTTGACCATTTGTTTCTCTAAATTTACCTGAAGAAGTCCAGGTTCCCTGGACGAAAGCTTGTTTGAATAAAATATAATAAAGGACTTTCATTCCAAAAAACAAACAACTACTTATATACTATATTATGTTTGTTGTAAAATCAATTGTTAACTTAAATTAATTTATAGAAGAAAGTAACTTGTAATTTGAAATAAAACCTTTCTTAAAAAGTTAATCTTCCGATTCTAAAAGTTAACTTGTAACGGTTTACCTTTTGGGTGCCGCTGCTCAAGTCGGAGGAGGGGTTCCTTAGTAAGGAAGAATTTATCGTCGATAATTAAATTGAGCGCCACCTCGCCTACGGGAAATTTAGGGGAAGGAGTTAACCCTTTAAACGCCGCCCTAAAAAATAATTATTTTTTTGTTGATTTTTTTTGCAATTCGGCTTTCTTATTTTTTACTTATGAAATTTCAAAAAAAAAAAAAATTCAAAAAATTTAATTTTTTACCATTTTCTTTTATGTTCCATTTATGGAACAATGGCGGGACTTGGGTTACAAGAATTACACATTAGTTTAAAAAAAACTATTTTTAAATAGACCACCATAAATACAATAATTAATTAAATATTTTATTTAATTTAATATTATTATTTAATATATTATTAGTTAGATTCCCTCCCTCTCTCTTTTCATAATAAAGCCCCCCCCCCCCCAAAAAAAACAAAAAAAAAACAATTACATATTGTTTGGATACGTAGTGCGGGTCTCTGTCACCTAGGTTAGTTTTAATGTTTAATTCTTCCCGTGGCCGACAGAGGTCGCCTCGTTCCTTTCGCCGCCGGCATTGGACGGCCTACCCTAGCAGTCGAGCGCAAGCCTTCTCTCTGTCTACATGTCACGGTAGACTTTTGTTATGTGCGTTTTCTACCAATAATAAAACATCTACAGTCCACTTTTGTTAACTAAATGTGCGTTAATTTATTTCGAATTTCAACCTTCGTAACACAAACATTTTTGGTCACTTCGGGCCTGGATACATTCCACACAGTGCTTAGTTTCGTTTTCAAAGAACTATTTCAAATGCGTATTTCTAAATCTTTTTATGTGTTTCGTACAAATTTATTATTATAGTCATTCATTACGTCTTATTACAGTCATTTTTACGTTATCAAAACTATTTAAACTAACATATTGACAGTTCGTAGTTCTTAGTGCGATATTTTATACGTATCTCTTGTCTCTTGTTCGAGATAGTATTTTTATAAGTCGGACACGCGTGATTTGTTGCATCCGGCAACATAGCTAGCAAACTGTAAAGCGCGGGAACTGGACTCGCCCCACTCTCCTTCACATCACACCTGACGTACGGAACGGAGCTCGTGGCTGCAGACCTCTTCCCCCCTGGCTTCTCGCTTATCACTCACTACCCCTCAGCTGTTAAACTACAAAGGCGGTATCTACCAACTCCATTCCTTAACCTTTCATTTCATTCATTTAAACCTTATCACTTTTTTCTTTTTATTGCCTTCATTTATTTATTTACTTTTTTTATTATGTTTAATCGTGTTCATTTTCTATGACACTCTCTTCTTTTAATTTTTTTTTATATGTTGAATGATAAATAATTATTTTACTTTAAAGTTATCAAGTTTTGTTACGTCTTTGTGCCTATGCGTCTTTTATATTTCATATAGGATTTATTTTATTATTAATTATCACGACTTTCAAATTCTACTTTTTTTGTTATTTTTTTATTTGCGTTATAATTTAAATAGGTATATCATTTTTATAAAAAATGCCTGCGAAACGGGATAAACAATCCAAATCGAATCCGGTTGAGATCGACAAAAGAAATGTTGTTGAATCTCGTCTGGACAGGATAGATGCATATATTAATCATTATGACCCTTCGATGGGGGTAAATCAGTTACGTAGTCGCTTAACTATCCTCGAAGGATGCTGGAAGCAATTCGAGGAGATCGCGGATTACACGGACGCCGATTTAGCTCGAAGAGAGGCTTTCGAAGACAAGTATTGTGACGTAACTGCTAAAATTAATAACTTACTCGACATAGAAAAAAATAAAGACGAGTCTACGAAAGGAAATTCCTCCCCGCAACTGCGGGATGCACACTTATATGATTCCATCCGACTTCCCAAGATTGACTTAATTAAATTTAATGGTAATTATAAAACCTGGATACAATTCCATGATACATTTAACACCTTAATTAATTCTAATAATTCACTATCAAAAATTCAGAAATTTCACTACTTGAGATCTACTCTCAAGGACGAGGCCGCTCAAATAATTCAAAATTTAGAGACGACCTCTGAAAATTACGATGCGGCTTGGGGACTTTTAAAATCTAGGTACGAGAACCGTCGACTTATAATATCAAAACACGTGCGCTCTCTTTTCGATATTCCTAAGGCAGAAAAACAGTCTGCAAAAGCTATTCGTACACTATTACAACATTTTACCAAACATCTAGCTGCACTCAAGGCGTTAAAACAGCCTACGGAATCTTGGGACACTCTTATAGTGCACCTAGTTTCTGCAAAATTAGATTTTTATACATTGAGAGATTGGGAAAACTCTCTCACCTCTGAGGAACTGCCAACTATCAGGGACCTCGAGGAGTTCCTTAATCGTAAGGTACAGGTTCTTGAAACTCTCGAGACTAGTCAGTCAACTCCCTCCAAAATCCCTAACCGAAATTCGACGAACAAAAATCAGACTTTAAAACCTCTTCACACGCCTCAGTGTAATACGTCATCACAGGAATTTAAACCTAAACGCCAATGCGTAATATGTGCAGAACTTCATCCAATATACTTTTGTAATGCCTTTAAAGCAATGTCTCTTCAGGACAAGCTTAACGAAGTTAAGAAACACAGACTATGTAACAATTGTTTACTTCCGGGGCACGTAGTAAACACTTGTAGAGCTTCAAACTGCCGATCCTGTCAAAAACCCCACAATTCTTTACTATGCTCTAAAAGTACCTCCAACAATCAGTCAACAGATATAAAGCCTAAGCACACAACCTTGTCTGCTACGGCTACTCAAGTTAATCATGCGTGCTCACAACCTACGTTAGTGCTCTTATCGACTGCCTTAATCGAAATAACCGATCGTTATGGCAATGCGATTACTGCCCGAGCTCTACTCGACTCGGCTTCACAGTCAAATTTCGTAACCGAGTCTCTTGCCCAAAGACTTGGCCTCAAACGAAATCGTATAAATTATGACGTCACCGGAATTGATAGCTGCGAAACCCGAATCTCTTCTTCTATTCAGGCAAACATTAAATCCAAGATTAACAATTTCAAAACTACTCTCGATTTCCTTGTTATTTCTAAAATTTCCCAAGACATTCCTCAAGTTCCGATTGATATTTCAAGAATTAATATTCCACCATCAGTACTACTCGCCGATCCTCAATACCATCAGCCAGGCAAAATCGACATCCTCATTGGAGCGGGATTATTCTATGAAATTCTTCATGTTGGACAAATTCGACTTTCAAACCAATCTGCGATACTTCAAAAAACTTCGTTCGGCTGGGTCGTGTCTGGTCGCACGACTCCTAAAAAAAGACTGCCTGCAGAGAGTAACACCGTGTGTCACCTCAGTACTGATCAAGAGCCTCGATTAGAGTCTCAAATGCAACGGTTTTGGGAAATTGAGGACTCTCATCTTTCAACGTCAAGCCTCACGCCTGAGGAAAGAGAATGCGAAGAACACTTTTTGCGAACTATACAACGAGACGACAACGGTCGTTTTTTAGTTACACTCCCATGCAATGAAAATATCTCGAAGATCGGCTTGACTCGTGAAACTGCATTAAAGCGTTTTAATTATCTAATAAATAAGCTCGATAAAAATCCTGTTGTCAAATCGCGTTACGAGGATTTTATGAGTGAATATCTGCGACTAGGACATATGCAAAAAATACCCCTTAAAGATCTTTATCCCGATGATAATCGCATTATCTACTATATCCCACATCATGCAGTACATAAAGAAAATAGTTCAACCACTAAATTGCGAGTGGTTTTCGACGCTTCAGCTAAAAGTTCGTCCGGAATTTCTCTTAACGATGCATTAATGGTCGGTCCTGTCGTTCAAGAGGACTTATTTTCGATTTCACTGCGTTTCCGTAAACACAAAATAGTTATAACTGCTGATGTATCAAAAATGTACCGCCAAATGAGACTCTCTGAAAAACAATACGATCTTCACCGTATATTTTGGTGGAATGAAACTTGCGATTCCATTAAAGAATACCAACTTACGACACTTACATACGGAACGGCGCCAGCATCTTTTGTAGCCACGCGCTGCTTAAAGAAACTAAGCCAAGACGAACGTTCACGTTTTCTGATTGCATCCGTCATTCTTGATAAGGACTTTTACGTTGATGATATGCTCACTGGGTTTCCTTCAGTTAACGAAACTTTAACTGCCATAGATGAGTTAAATCGTATTTTTGCGTCTGCTGGTATGGAATTAAGAAAATGGTCTTCTAATTCTGATGAAGTTATTTCCCATATCCCTGTGGAACACAGAGAGGTCAGTAAGCCTCTTGAATTCGATACCGATGGAGTTATCAAGACTCTAGGTCTAGCTTGGAACGCCCAGCAAGACCATTTCGTTTATAATATATCAGTTGATTTCGAGCGCCGTATCACAAAACGTACGGCACTTGGAGAAATAAGTAGATTGTTCGATCCTCTCGGTCTCGTTTCTCCTGTGGTTATTCGTGCGAAGATTTTTATGCAGCGAACATGGTCCCTGAAGGTAACTTGGGATGAGTCGCTTCCAAGTGATTTACATACTGCGTGGAGTCAATTTCGTAAAGATCTGTTACACCTTAATTCATTAAACATACCTCGGAATGTTGCTCCTCATGATAATATAGTTTCATATGAAATCCAGGGATTCTGTGATGCGTCAGAATCTGCTTTCGGGGCCTGTATTTACCTACGCTGCATTACTGGTGATGGAATTATCTCATCTCGTCTCGTTTGCGCCAAGTCACGGGTAGCTCCCCTGAAACAAACAACAATACCACGACTCGAACTCTGTGGAGCCCTCTTGCTCGCAGAATTATACGAAAAAACAATTAATTCATTAAACTTACCTAGTTATACATACCACCTATGGACAGATTCAACCATCGTGCTTGGATGGTTAAGTACGACAAAGCGCCTCAAAACTTTCGTTTCGAACAGAGTTCTACAAATACTTGATTTAACTGATGTTGACCATTGGCATCACGTGCGAACAGACAGCAATCCGGCTGATTGCCTATCGAGAGGTATATCTACCTCAGAACTTATTACATCCGATTTGTGGTGGTGTGGTCCCCACTGGCTTTCATTGCCGAGGGAACAATGGCCAGAAGAATCCCTCAAAGTATTATCTGATCTTCCTGAAACCAAACCAGATAAAGTAGTTGCTCTTGTTAGTTCCGATGACTTCAATCTTCTCAAACGATTTTCTAAATTTCATACCTTACTTCATGTTACATCTTATTGTTTGCGCTTTCTGAAAAATTGCAGGAATCCTCATTCAAGAATAACTGGCCCTTTAACATCCATGGAGATTACAGAATCTCTGCATAGGTGGGTAAAATTAGTTCAGCTTACAACGTTTAAATCTGAAATAGCTGCTCTCATTGATAAAAAGGCATTAAAACCTAAGAGTAAGCTAAGACAGCTTAATCCATTTCTTGACGAAGAACAGTTATTGAGGGTGGGCGGTCGCCTGTCACGCTCCAACCTCACTTACGGACAGAAGCATCCTCTTGTATTGCCTTCGAATAACGTTTTCACTGATTTAATCATCAACGCGGAACATCTTCGGCTGCTACATGCAGGACCACAGACCCTCTTATCATCCCTTCGAAGACACTTCTGGCCACTTCGTGGTAAGGACCAAGTCAGAAGAATATGTCATAAATGTATGGTCTGTTTTCGTGCCAAACCTCAAGATATTTCACAACTCATGGGAGATCTACCTCCACATCGAGTTGAACCTTCCCGTCCCTTCCTACGAACAGGAGTAGACTTTTGTGGTCCATTTCATATTCGGGAATGCAAGCGCAAAAATTCTAGAATGACAAAGGCTTACGTTGCAGTATTCATTTGTTTCAGTACAAAAGCTGCCCATGTTGAACTAGTTAGTGATCTTAGTGCAGAAGCTTTCCTTGCGGCTCTTAAACGTTTTATGGGGCGTAGAGGTAAGCCCTCACATTTATACTCCGATAACGCAACAAACTTCGTAGGGTCTCGAAATCAACTAAAAGAACTGCGTGATCTATTTCTTAGTTCCTCACATGTAACAAAACTTGATAATTTTTTAGTTGATGATAATATAAAATGGATCCATGCCCTGCCTCGGTCACCCCACCATGGTGGCTTGTATGAGGCCGCTGTTAAATCCCTAAAATACCACCTGAAAAGGATTGTTGGTAATTCGAACCTCACTAATGAGGAATTCAGTACAATTCTCATTCAAACTGAAGGGTGCTTAAATTCACGACCTATCACAGCCCTTTCCTCTGACCCTTCCGATTTATCCCCTTTAACCCCCGCTCATTTTCTTATCGGAGAAGAAATTACTGCGACCGTAGAACCTGACTTGCAACCTCTGAAGATAGGTAGATTATCACGCTGGCAGTTAGTCCAAAGACTGTATCAGCAATTCTGGAAACGCTGGTCATCTGAGTACCTCGGAAGTCTCCAGCATCGTTCCAAGTGGCATTCAGCGTCGCCTAATATAAAAACTGGTCAGCTGGTACTTCTGAAAGAAGACAATCTCCCTCCGCTTAAATGGAGGCTTGGACGAGTTACAGAACTTCACCCCGGCCAAGATGGGCTTGTCCGAGTCGTCTCCGTCCTCACATCCGGCGGAGTCAAGAGTAGATCTATCGCCAAGATTTGTCCTCTGCCAATAGAGGATGAACCAAACAATAATTAATTCAAGCGTCTTTTCCTTAGACTATAATTGTATTTTCAATCTTATAATTTCATTTCAAGTTCAATGTAATTTTATTGTTATTATTTTTTTTTTTTTTTTTTTTTTTTTTTTTGTCGTTGTTTTTCAATTGTATTTTGTTTTTGCGATTGCTATCATTTTTTTATTTTTTTTATGTATGTTAGTTTTTTAATTGTTGTAAGGCGGACCTTCCAAGGTGGGCGGTATGTTTGGATACGTAGTGCGGGTCTCTGTCACCTAGGTTAGTTTTAATGTTTAATTCTTCCCGTGGCCGACAGAGGTCGCCTCGTTCCTTTCGCCGCCGGCATTGGACGGCCTACCCTAGCAGTCGAGCGCAAGCCTTCTCTCTGTCTACATGTCACGGTAGACTTTTGTTATGTGCGTTTTCTACCAATAATAAAACATCTACAGTCCACTTTTGTTAACTAAATGTGCGTTAATTTATTTCGAATTTCAACCTTCGTAACACAAACACATATAAACAAAAAATTGTAATATCAACATGCTAATAAAACTACATACTATAAAAACAAATATCTCCCTCAACCATTCCCCCCCCCCCAACTGAAATTTTTTTGATAAACTCATACAATTTCATATAAGCATTACTTTTGTTGAAAAAAAAAAGTACTAAATAATTCAATTTAAATTCCATGGTAGTCTTTTCTGACATTGGTGGCACTGAAATTTAGTGTTATTTTTACAAACTGCACATCTACCCTGACTAGCTTGAATGAGGTAATGACCATCGGTTTTTCTTCTTGCCTCAGGGATAGCGTTTTTGGGTCCTGATTTGGGACCATCCTTTCGCGGGGCCACTCGTAGCAACGCCATAGCTATTTCTCTTCTAAATGAGAAATGATTAACTACCATTGAAGTATTTTTATATCCCTCTTTGTGCAGAAGCCGAGCTGCAACAACAGCCATATTCAAACCGTTTGCAAACAAGTTCCACCACCATTTCTTAGATCTTAGTTGCGGGCGATAAGAACCTAGCATCCGATCTAATACATCAACTCCTCCCATTCCTTTATTGTAATCTCCAACAAGGCTAGGTTGGTCTACATCAATTCTTTTATATTTCCCTCTTGAATATCTTTTAGCAGTTCTCATTGGTAAATGGGAAGCGTAATTTGACGCTATAGTCACCACAGCATTGTCGTTCCATCGACAAACATAAACTGAACCGTCACTCAAATAATCGAATTTCCCTCGGTCTCTCCTTTTTATTTCTTTTTGAGATATGAGAGGGCATTTTGATATTCTCCCTTCTCTTACTGTTCCTGTTGCCTTAAAATTTTTTGTAAGGAGATCTTGCAATAAATCATACAATGTAAAAAAATTGTCAAAGAAAACTTCTACTTGGCGAGGTTCTTCAATAACGGCAAGAAGATCGTTTACTACTCTTGTACCAAGTTGAGTCTGAGGAGCAGCGTCTGTTTTCTTACCGGCGTATATTTCCATATTATACGGGTAGCCATTTGATGAACAAAGCATCCAGATCTTGAACCCAAATCTTATGGGTTTACCGCGAATAAACATTTTACATGAATGGTGACCATAGTAAGGGACCATTGATTCGTCGATTGACACTTGATCATGAAAAATGCCGAATTTCATCAATTGTTTTTTCAACTCGTCAATAAAATGGTTGAATTTTTCCTAATTTGTCTCCTTGTTTTAGTTTGGAATTATCCATAAGGTGGAAATTCTTTTTTATATTCATTACTGAAGGAACTATTGGGACACAAACATCTTCCGCATTACTCCAGTAACTATCCTCCGTTGAAACATTGTGTAGTGTTCGTTACTTGGCCATTCTCTTCTGGGGGTAGTTGACAGATATTCACTTCGTCGTCTGACGAATCTGATAAATCTGAATCTCTCAAGCTCATCAAATATTCTAGAGCTTCTTCGAAGGTTCGAAATGGTTTTTCCATAGTAAACTCACAACACAAATCTAAATTTCACTAATTATATAAGTTATAAGAATATAATATAACGAATTTTGAGAGATAAAATAATAAAGACGTCAATACTATAACACTATAGGTTTTCAAGATCTTAAATGAATAGTATTCCTTTTTGCATACACTTAAAGCTATAATAAGAGAACCGTTATGCACCCAGATTAAAAGGTGGAGGGAGGCGGTTAGAAGCTCATGGGGAATTTGTAAATTGAGCGGGACAGTTTGTTGAAAGGAAAGCGGCTTCTATTAGGAGATTATTTTCCTGTAAATATTTATAAGTTTTTGCAATTTTCCATGAAAGATTTATAGTTCTTTAAAAATAAAGGGTTTATCCCATTTCAAGCTTAGGTCAATCCCCATCCACAGGTAAGTAATCCCATTCCTTCATCCTTCCGCTTTTCATAATCCTATGTTACCAACCCGTTAAGAAGCATGCCCTTTCAATATTTAGTACACAGATAAAGATCACAGTACTGCTGTAATACATTCAAAGTGAAATAAGTTTATAGTGAAAAAAAAAAAAAAAAAATCTACACGAGTATAGATTTCAACTAATTCCCTAATTTTACCTGCCGGATTATTAAGAAAGATACTTAAACTACAAATAGTATAAAGTATTCTATTTAATACGTATAAAAATCAGCAAATCAATATAGTAGTATATAATTTTATTATAAAACAGATAAAGGTAGAGAAGGCAAGGCAAAACAGTATACTATACATGTTCCATGCTTCACTGTGTGTCTACCTTACCCGCCATTGTTCCATTTATGGAACATGCTTTTTCACTTCGACCTCAGAAGTTCCTTGTTTATATTTGTTTATCAAAATTATTTTTTTACTGTTCTATTATAATCTCTAAGTATACAAAAAAATTAGGGACCCAATATATATTCGTGATATTTAGATAAAAAATAATAAGTGTGGGAAGGTCAAAATCCTTAAAATTGCTAATTTTTAAAAAATTGTAAAAAATATGTAAAACCCTCAAATATGAAAAACAAAAATACCACTAGTTAAACAAGGACCATAAAAACAGTTACTATAGTCAAGTTTCCCAAAATATAATCAGTAAATAATTTTAAAAAAATGTTGAAGTGCATGTTCCATAAATGGAACAATGGCGGTTAAAAGGTTCGAGCAGTGATCTTAAACCTGAGGCTGATTCCTTATCAATTTTGGGTAGATTAAATAAATCTCTTACATGTTTTTGTACAATAAAACTGTTGTCCTGGTATCAGTCATAAAGAAGCTTCCAGGCGACAAAATAATTATTTGCGGATAATTCCAAAGATTCAATTAATCGTGATGCCTCACCCTTAAGGGAGGTCCGCAGATAATGGAATTTGTGCACATCTGTTATGTTGTTATTTTCATGTATGAGTGCCTTAAAAACTTCATAATATGAACTCCAGTGTTCATAAGAGCCAGAAAAACGAGGTAAATCAATCGATGGTAGCCTAACTTCACTGGGACGTGATGCATAAGTGGTCCCATAATTATTATGTGGACTAACATTTGATGAGTGTACGGACTGGGCTAGTCCCTTATCTTGATATGAATCTAATAAATCTTGTGCGATGCTAACACATTCAAAATACTTGTCTTCAAAATCTGATATGTCTGGCTTATACACAGGGTTCAATTCAACGATAGATGAGTGAACAGTTTCAAATTGAGTCCAGAGATCTTCAATTTTTCTTAATCTTAATTTTAATTGAGTATGAGATGATGTTTCAGGATCGAAATCATTGATATATACATTAAATCTATTCAACTGATCATATATGTTTTCTTTCTTTATTATTAGGGAATCAATTTTACTACTATTGTGTTGAGTCTTAGTCTTAAGTTTTTTATTTGCCATGTTTAATAAGAGAGAATTAAAAGTGAGATGTTAAAAAATAGATCTAATCCAATAAAAACTAAATAATAAAGTATAAGTATCAATAACCTTAAATAAGTCAAGGAAAAGCTTAAAAATTGTGATTTGATTGAGATTAATAAATGTGTGTAACTTATATTGACTTAGTTTAATTACTAAGACTGAGTTAAGAAAACAAAAGATAAAATAAGATAATGAAAATAAAGAATATAAATAACATTTACATGTAATGTAAGAATACAATATAAATCAATAATAATTGTTGTTCAGTAATTATAAAAATATATATTAATTACTAATGATTTTGAGGATATACAAATGATGATACAAATCATAATAATAATTATGTTATAATTAATTCCTAATACAATTTAAAGTGAACAATTAATCATAATTTGTTGACAATTCCTGAGATCTACGATGTATAATAAAATAATTAGTATTGTGTTTAAAAAACTAGTTTTATTTTTATATAAAGTTATATTAGATTTAATTTGGAATCTAAAATAATAATTTAAGTTAACTCGTAATCGTTGATTGTTGATGAATTATGTATAAAAAAAGGTAAATATTGAAAAGCATAAAAAGATCGATTCCTAGGATTGTTATGAATAGATCGATTCTAAGGATTGTTTTGAACAGTGTGCGATCTCTGGGTTTTACAGAGAGTTTGTGATAAGGATAAGTGTGGGTAGGTGGTAGGTATAGGAAGTCACATGGCGAATCAACAAGCTACTTATATAATTCGTGTAGAAGATCTAAGATCTAACCTGAATTTTGAGTGTGAGATTTGATCAGCAAATAACATGGGATGAGTTGATTTCCCAAACTTAAAGTCCAAAACACGTTTACCGTTTTATGAATATACACGAATAAAAGATCGCGGCACAAATGACCTATGTGTCACGCTTGCGTGGCATATAGGAACTGTGCCACTGGTGCAACTGGTCTATACAATTTACATTAAAAAAAAAATTTATATATATTTTTTTTTTAAATGTCAATTGTATAGGCCAGAGGTAGGCAAATGCGGCTTTTCGTTGGGTTAATGAGGCTTCTTTTGTATATTTTATCCTCAGCAAAAACCTAAACTAAAAAAGTAAGCCTATCTAAGTAGTGATGTCTACTTTGTGGCCAAGTCTGTTCTTTCTTTAATCCATACCCTTACTTCACTCCTACTTTTATGAGCAATGATGACGCCTTTTTTTGGAGGGGTCTGGAACTTTTTATTTTCTTCTGAATTCTTTCCTTCTTATTACCTACGTAATTCCTGTGTAACTACATATGACACTGATGTTATATTCATTATTCAGAAATGGGCCAAGTTTTAAGCAATAAAAATAAATATGCAGTCTTGCTTATTTATTTAAGGACTAAAGAAAGAGCAGACAGCCATAAAGTATATGTCACTACTTTGAAAGACTAACTTTTTTTGGGTGGGGGTGGTACTCAATTTGAAAAACTCAAATTTGGCTAAACTCAAAAGTTAGAATTTCAAAACCTACTAGAGATAATCTGGTTTCGGTGATAAAAATATCAACACACACCATTGAGTCGGGAATGGCTGATTTAGTGGGGTTACAGATTAGTTTTATCTTCGTAGAACCATTTTTAACCATTTTACGAGGCGCGCACCTGAACTGTTCCACCCTGTATATATTTATTTAAAACCATTGTAATATATGTATTAGTTAAAAATATATAATATTCTAAATTGTAAACTTAATTTAAATATGAGTAGGAGCTTAAACAGTATGTTATCTTCAAAATTAGATTTAATCGTTTTTAACCCTTTTATTAGTTGAAATTGTTCATGTTTGAAAGTATTAACAAATTGCTAAACATGTTAATAAATGGATTCTTCAAGGCATAGTCAGTAGAAAGGCTATAATAGGCAACATAAAGTTTTCTAAAAATGGTCAAAACTAGGTCACTAAATAATTATTTAAAGTCGGGAGAGAGTTTTCCTTGGCAATACATTTCCGAGGGAGCTCCAATATTATAACCTATAACGATTCTACGTGTAATTGTGTTTGGGTAGCGCTACCTCTGTTTAATTCCATTGAACCAACGCTTAATAGCGCTATTTCAAACTGTAAACCAAGTTGAACCATTAATGTTAAATATTTGCTAAAAGCTAGTGCTTCAGTTAAGTTAATTACAGCTTACCTATCATCTCCAACCGGTTAAACTAAAACAAAGAGCTCCGACCTTGAGCTCATCCTTTTCAAATACATGGATAAACAAATATATCGACTTCAAAATCAAATTATACGGTAAAATCTGGCATTTTTTCCGACTTTATTTTGTGGATAGCATAGTCCAGTCACGAGGGGAAGTCCACCGTGCGTTTGGTGCAGGAAATGATTTTATTTTTTTGTGTCCTTTAGGCATGATTAGGAGATGTCAAATCCAAATTTGCGACCTCTAAATCAGGGCGGATAACTTTTGGTGGGCTAAAAACCACGATTTCTTTGCACATTTTTTGGTATTTCGCTTATAACTTGAAAACTGCTGGTCCTGTCGACAACATAGTTCAGTTCAAAATTAAAGAGCACAAAATTTACTTTCAAATGCACTAGTTAAGAGTATTTCTACTCCAATTTATAGCGGTTCGACAGAACTTTGAAAATTGAAAATAACTGAAAGGACTTGAAAAGAAAATTGAAAGGGGGGGGGGGGGGGGGGGGTGTTTGTTTGTAACACGCAGTCCATTTACAACTTTTGCTATGTCAAATTTATTTTAATGGGGGGGGGGGGTCCATAAGTGGGAGGTTTAGGAACCTAGTACCGGCCCAACATTTAAAAAGATCTGAGAGAAAAAAAGGAGCCTCCCCTGTAATACGTGCATTACATACCAATATGTTACATACCATTGTATACAATACAGAGCAATATCTATCAGCTTATAACTTCCTCTCTGATGTACGATCAGTGATTTTTAGCCACGTTGAGGGAGCATTTTATAACTTGTACGGCGGTACAAGTATTAAGTGCGACCAAATCCGACTGTTCTCTACTCAAACGATCTGCTGAGCCCATTCATCACCTCTTAATGCAAACGCTGATGTAGATGTCATAATTCTCTCTTTCACATCGAGGTTCGTTACCTTGTGGATGTCGAGCATTTCATCATCTGGCTTCCTGTAGAGTCGTAGTTTAAATTCTCTATGAGCAATTTCCCACACAAAAAACATTTCTCTTTAAAAATGAAAGCATCCATTTTTGAACAAGTAGAGTTGGCAGGCACAGCTGTATGATTTGTTGACCTTTGTTGCTTGCTGCTCTCTAACAAGGTTTTTACACCTCTTACTTTAACAATTGTCTCTTTAAAAATTATCACTTCACCTTCACTGGGATCGCGGTCACAAATAAATAAACGATTATACTTCGTTTGTAACGACGTTCTTTAGCAATTATATACGAAAAATCCACACAACAACAGCATTACCTGTAAAAGAAGCAAAGCAGTTTAAGAAGTATTACATATTGGTGTAGTGCTCGCATTACAGGGGATGCTCCTTCAACTGGTGTTTAGGTCAGTTTTAATTATACTACGCTTTCCAATTCATTTACTTCAAATCAATGCACATCTATAGACTGAAAGCTACATCGAATAAATAGATAGCGCACGCCAATAGATTTAGAATTTAAGTGAGCCTGGCCGGTGCACACAATATTTTGTCAAACACACAAATATATAATTTCAAACCTTACCCCCCCCCCCTCTCATGTGACACCCTCCCCCCTCCATTAAAATAAATTTGAATCGTGAATGGACTGCGTGTTACGCGTTCTATTACTTACTCCCCCCCCCCCTCCCTGAAACACTAAATGCCTTAGACCCACAGTAAAAGTTATCCGCCCTGATTTAGAGGTCGCAAATTTGGATTTGACATCTCCTAATCATGACTGGGGACACAAACAAATTAAATCATTTCCTGCACCAAACGCACGGTGGACCCCGTTTTTGAACCTCTCGTGACTGGACTAGCAGGCCTTTTTAGGGTTTTGAGGTCATTCTAGAAATCCTTATGCTTTTGGTAGTTCGTCCGTCGGACGGATCTTGGAGTATATCTCCCGACCTACTGTTGCTAGAGATCTGAAATTTGGTACACAAGTTAAACTTTTTTGGCCAAAAACAGAAATAAATATTGCGAACTTATACACTCAAAATTTCTGCGATAAATTGCGAATAGATCGCAATATTTTTGAGCTGAGCGAAGCGAAGCTCTTATACTACACTTTGCATTTGTTTGGACTCATACTCCTCCTGAACGGCTGAACCGATCAACCCCCCGCAAGGTATAAATCTTAAATGGTCCAAAATGGTACACAGGGGTACAGGGAAGGGGGTACAAAAGTTTACTCCTAAATGGCTGAACAGATCCGACAAAATTTGGCACGGTCAATGTGACCAACCACAGGAAGGTATAAATCTGAAATGATCCAAATTGGTAGACAGGGGTACAGAGTATGGGGTACAAAAGTATCCTCCTGAACGGCTGAACCGATCCACACTAAATTCAGCACGGTCAATGTGACCAACCACAGGAAGGTATAAATCTGAGGCTCAAATCTGGACAAAAGGATATTCCGGGGATATCTTTTGGATCAGCCGTGCTACTTGGATATTTAATTAAAAATTAGAAATATTACTATTTTTGATCCGATTTCAGCTATTTATAAATAAAAATGTTTATTGTTTAAAATTAAAATGCACGCTCAGCTCAATATTGCAAGCAGACAACTGCAATTCACACCTAGTATATTTTTTGTAGTTTCAAAATGGCGGCCATTTTACCCCCCAAAAATTTCGCCTTGCACTATACCCGTTAGGATAGGTCCTTACAATAAAGCAAAAATACATAAATATACATCTCTGTAGTCCAATGAAATTTCCGGGAGTTGATCTAAAAAAAGTCAAATTTTAGGGGGCCGTTACTCAGGAGCCCCAACATTTTTAATATTATTTGAAAATTCAAAGTTGGGTATCATTTTAAAGATTTTGAAATTTGGTTCACAAAAATGTATCGTGTTTTCAAAATGGCGGCCATTTTACCCCAGGAAAAAATTATTAAAAAAAAATTACCCCCCCCCCCCCTCCCCGCTACCTCATTAGAAAAGGTCATTAGGTAAGTTATTTTATAAAGCAATATTAATTATTTTTAAAGCATAAATTATTATTTGATTTAGGCGGGAGTTATGATTTGGAATAAATAAATAGGGACGTCTATTATCTACTTACGAATTTAAGTTAGCTGGTCAAGAAAGCTAACAGGAAGAAAGATAGAGGAAAAAACATCATCAAGAAACATAACATTAACATCAAAAAGCTAATTTACGAACATCTTTGTGTAAAAGACTTTGAAATTTGGAATGCGAACACCTAACTATTAAGATATGTTAAATTAAATCTAGAATTTTCTACTTACATGGATATAAAAATAATATAATCCCTCTGCATGTAACTTAAGCTACTAATAGAATTAAATACATTTTTGACAAAACATTTCTTGAAAATAATAAAAAACCAAACTTCACTAACGCAATCTAACAGATAACATTATTAATTTAGAAATTAAACAGCCCTACTGTAAAAAATACAAACTGACAACTGAACTGGATATTAACTACATTGTAATTAATCTCTCTTTGAAATGTTAAAAAAAAACAAAAACAATAACATCCTTTGAACATAAATATCATTAATACCTTAATAATAAACTAAAGAACATTATAAACATCAGAAATTATGCAGATTACAACCTGAATAAACATAATAATCTAGAAATAAATAATCAACTGCTAATATATAATCCCCTATACAAAAATGAATGGTTCATTAATTTAACTGACAAAATGTTACCTAATAACATTAAAAACTTCTTACCCCCTAGGTCACAACTTTAATTTACCTTATAATAAAAACAATAGAGATATTCTAAAATTAATCATAGATATTGAAAAATGTTTAAACAATTTAAAGACTAGTGATAACCATAAATATGCTCTTCGAAGTCATCTAATAACTAAAATTATGAATTTAATTTCGAAGATACACGAATCATAGGGAGAGAAGTTAAAACCAATAGGAGAAAAATGTTAGAAGCATTAAATATAGCCATTAATTTAGATAACCAATTCCACGAGAGGCTTCAATTCACAGTTGAATTAGAAAGCAAAAATAGCATCAATTATCTCGATATGACTATCTTTAGAGGTAAAGATGGAAACATCACGACAGCATGGTACGAGAAAGACGTTAAAAGCAATAGGTTCATTAATTATCGTTCTTGCCATCCCAAACACCAAATTTTAAATAGTGCTAACAACTTAATCTTAAAAGCCCTTTCCTTGACTGACAAAACCCACATTGACAGTATCCGGTCCAAGATTTTTAGGAAACTTAAAGATAACTTTTTCCCAGTGTTCGTAATTAAAAAATTATGGTACAAGAATATTAAACGGAACGTTAATCATAATACTAGCAACACTCAGGCTACTAACATAAATAATAAATTTGTTGGATTAACCTATATAAAAGGCCTCTCTGAAACCACACAAAAACTCATAAATAATTTTGATTGTGGAAATATTATATTAGGACATAAACCCGGTAATAAAACTGGGAAACTTTACCACAATCTCAAAGATAAGATCCCTATCGACCATTCAATAGGGACCGTGTATCAGATCCCTTGTGGACAGTGCCCTAAGAGCTACATCGGAGAAAGCAGCCAACTCCTAAAAAACAGACTGGAGCAACACCGATATGATCAACAAAAAGGCAACGCAAACACAGCTCTCTCCAGCCACACTCTAGCCACACAACACACCTTTAATTTCGAAGATACACGAATCATAGGGAGAGAAGTTAAAACCAATAGGAGAAAAATGTTAGAAGCATTAAATATAGCCATTAATTTAGATAAAACTGTCAATTTAAAAACAGATTCCAGATCACTAAATAAGTTTTACAGTGGAGTCTATTTTTCAAATTCAAAACTCCCGCCACGGAATCCGACACAGAATTAAATTATTCCTATTGCTTATCTTGAATTAGTATTATGAGTATTATTTTAATGTAAAGTATACAACAATTGTAGAATGAGTTGTTATACATAATGTTACCGTTAATAGTAGGTTTTAATTTAATTTAGTAGTTTTTTGTTTTTTTATTTTTAATGTAATGTTTACCCACTGATAAGACAACTATGTTATCAGAGTCCATTATCAATCAATAGTTTTTGACACAAAGTTTTTAAACTATTTCACTCTATTTGCTGTAGTTTTAGTCATGCTCACTGTGATATTGATATAGTAATTAAGTGTTAAGTTGTTATCATTGTTATGTTATGTTAGTTTGCGACTGTTACTTCAGTATGTATTTATGTGTATGACACAACTCCGTTTTTATACATGGTAAACCACATAGATTTTTTGTATTTTTGAGCGATTTAATTCCCCTAAGGGATAAATCTGGTGCAATTTTAAACGTTATGTAAGTTACGCCTACCTGCTAATTAATTGTTTGTTTTAATGGTTGTAGGAGATTGACGTGGTGAACGACCAGTTCCCTAAGAGACTAGTTTTGATTACTATGTTTAACTGTTTAGCTTAAGGGCTAACGTAGAGAGTTTAGGTAATATCTTTTATTCTTAATGCATACACTTGTTTGATGTTAGCTGAACCATTTACAACTGTCATGCTTACAATAAATTATGATTATTTTTAGGCTTGAAAATGGCTGGGAAAGCCGAAACGTCGCCACATAAAAACATGTAGTAGTGTTTTATTTCTTCTTACCCTTTAAGGATCCACTTTCTACATACTAAAATTATGAACTTCCAAAATAAAACCAAATCTCAAAATTTTCCAATCGGTTCTGTACATAAGCAAATTTTGATAGATGCCAAACTTACCAACAAGTTCCTATGACAAAACAAGGATATCATTATAACTCGAGCTGATAAAAGCAACATTACTATAATCATGACTAAAAATACTTATGAAGAAAAAATGAATTCCTTATTAAGCGATAATAGCATTTATAGAATAATAAGATGTAACCCCGAAAATAAGCTCGAAGAAATCAAAAAAGAATATAAGAAATTATTGCAAAAACTGCTTGATAAAAAATGTATAAATAAAGACGAAAAAACTAAATTAAATATTAATAAATTGTAACTTTGCAAAAATGTATGGCCTACCCAAAACCCATAAAGACAATATCCCTCTTAAACCCATAGTAAGTAACAATAATGCTCCCACTGAAAAATTAACTAAATTGATAAACCCAATCTTGAATCATCTCTGTAAAAATAACATTTATGACTTTAAAAATGCCATTGACATAAAAAAACCCTACAAAATATAAAATTAGACAGTGATGATGAATTTATATCACTGGATATAAAAGCCTTATTTTCTAGCATCCCTTTACCTGAAGTATATAAAATCATTCAAAACAATTGGGATCTAATACTACCGTACACTAATATAAAATGTAAAAATACCTATCTTGAAGTAATTAAATTCATTTGTGGAAATAACTATATTCTATATAACAATAACTTGTTCAGACAACTTAATGGTACTCCTATGGGTTCTAGTATTTCAACTAATCTTAGCGGTATTTTCACTAATTAACTCATTAACCAAGTTATTAAAAAATTAAAATTAAAACATAAATTCATCGGCAAATATGTAGACGACCTTTTACTAATAACTAAAAAATCGTATATTGATGAAACTTTTAACTTATTTAATCAACACAATAAACACATTTCCTTCACTATAGAAAGAGAGAATAATAATAAAATTAATTATTTAGACCTAACCCTGTCTTTTGGACAGGAAATTGATGGACGTATTTCTACTATTTTGTATAAAAAAGATATCAAAAAAAGCATATTTTTCCTTCTCTCATCATCCTTTCTACCAATAAAGAAATACCATATTAAACCTAATGAAAAAAATCTATTGCTCTCACTGATAATAAATTCATTCCTGCCCTTTAAAATATCATTTACAAAAAACTGGAAAAAAATAGTTTTTCCCGAAATCTCATAAATCAATGTTGGCACATGCATTAATGCTGAACGGGGGTCGATACACATAAGCTCACGCCTCTAATATTAAACCTAGAGACTTGAAAATTTGTATGCGTATAGTTTGGGAAAAGCCAGTTTTTTCTTATCGCTTTTATTTTAATTGATATAAAATCAAATGTGAGAGAAAAAAAATTAAAATATAAATTTCATAATTTTAAAAACAGGCGGAAATTTATAATTTTACCAAGTGTAATTGTTGAAGTTTGGTAAAAAAAAATATTAAGCTGGTGAGGCGAAATCATATGACTTTTCTTAGATTTATTATCTGGAAAGGGCTGACCCTAGAGATTTTTAAAAAAAAATACAATTGATTAAATTCTAATTTGTTGATTATTCAATTTAAGCCCCACACCAACTAGTCCAGTCGACAGGTATTAAAATGGGGGGCTACCTTGCAAAAGGTCATAAAAACTTTTTTCTTTTTCTTTATTGTATGTACCTAGACATTAGTTAACACCCAAAGTTTTCGACCTCCAAGACCCTGTGCTAACCAAGAGGGGGGCCAAAATACGCGAAATTTTAGTGTTTTGTTTAGTTTTTTCTTTAAAACTCTTTACCTATATGTCCTGAAAAAAGGTGTTCTTATCTTTCTTGTAGAGTCCAAAAATTTGTAACAAATTTTATATGCCACATTTTTACCTAAACCCTACGCTTTCCGAAATATAGAGCTTCGAAGATATTTTTTGAAAGTATCGAAAATAACATCTTTTCTGAGGACGAAAGGGGTCTATTTTTGTTATCCCACCCCTCCCAGTTAGATTTTTCAGGTATATTCTACTTATGGAAGTACAAATAACCACCACTAAACACAACTACTAACCACTAGTAACCAATACTAACCGCCACTAACCAACAATAAACTAAATTTACAATAAAAAAAAATTGACCTCTTTCGTCCTAAGAAAAAATGTTATTTTTTGATATTTTCAAAAAAATATTGCATCTTTGAAGCTCTATATTTCGGAAAATATAGAGTTTAGAAAAAAATGTGAAATATAAAAATTGTTACAAATTTAGTGCCCTACAAGAAAAATAAGAACACTTTTTTTTCAGGACATATAGGTAAAGAGTTATAAAGAAAAAACTAAAGAAAACACAAAAATTTCGCGTATTTCGCCCCCCTCTGGGTTAGCACAGGGTCTAGGAGGTCGAAAACTTGGGTTCTTAACTGTAGTGATTGACAAATGTCAATCAATGTAAAATTATTTTTGATTGAATTGTTTTTTAAAAATTGATAGATTAAAATCATTGTTAATTCTTTTATAAAATAAGTGAACATTAAATATCTTTATATCTGTGAACATAGTTATTACCTAGCTTCCACACAACAGAGGTTATGGGCAACCATCAATAATAAAAAGGTAATAGAATTTATAATAAACTATTAACAAAATTTAAGATATATAATAATCTATCGCAATGTCAAATATTTATCAAATAGACAAATTAAACAAATCCAACTACGAAACTTGGAAAATACAAATAAAAATTATCCTAATCCACAGCGAACTTTGGAATTACACTAACGGACAAATAAAAAAGAATGATGGCACAGGTGACAATAGTAATACAGAATGGGTCAACAAAGACGAAAAAGCATTAGCCACCATTATACTTTCTATATCACCATCATGCCTACATCATGTAAAAAACTGTCAATCATCCAAAGAAGCATGGGATATCTTAGAAAAAACTTACAAACCAACTGGTCCAAGTAAGAAAGTTCAGCTAACACGACAATTACTTAACTTACACAAAAAACAAATTCAAGATATGGAAGAACATATTAAATCATTTTTTGAGATACTAGACCAATTAAATGACTTAAAATGCGCTCCAACCAACGATTTTGCCACAATCTTACTATTATCGACCTTACCTGAAGATTAATTAATATTTAAATGTTCTATACAATGTAGGGATGAACTACCAACTCTAGAAACACTAAAAATTAAAATTTTAGAAGTGTCAGAAAAAAGAAAATCTTCTACATCAAGAAATGAAAATTTTTCTCTAACTTCAAAATTTAAAGGTAACCAAAATAAAAACAAAAAATTACAATCATGTACAATTTGTAAAAAATCCAACCATTCAACAGAAAATTGCTACTTCAAGAAAAAGAAAAACAACACATCCTTATGTATACAAAATGATTCTGTCTTAACAAGCCTAGAAACAAATACAAATATTTCCGATTTCATACTCGACAGTGGTGCAACATCACATATGTGCAACAATAAACAACTATTTATTAAATATAATGATTTACACATGGATGAAAAAGTGCGTATGGCAGATGGTAGCCTTGTAGAAATTTAAGGAAAAGGAACTGTGAAAATCCAAACAACAATTGAAAACCAAATTGAAGAAATTGAATTAAAAGACACATTATACATACCAAATCTTAAAACAAACCTAATATCTATAAGTAAAAGTACTAAAAACCCAAATGTAATAAGAAAATTTTACAAAAATAATGCCTACATTATAAAGAATAATAAAATCATAATCAAGGCAAAAGAAAATAAAAATTTATATTTTGTCGAAAGAATAAATAATAATAACAATTCTAGAAATATTCAAACAAACAAAATAAAACCATCGAATCAAGGATTACAAATTAACGAAAAGAAAATGAACAATGAATCAAAAAATAAAACAAATGAACTAAATAACATTTGGCACTCAAGATTCGGACACCTAAATAAAAATCAAATAGATGAAATGATAAAGAAAAAATTAATTCATGGATTGCCAAATTTAAAATAAAAGAATTTGATAAAAATTATGAAATATGCATTGAAGGAAAAATGCATAAAATTCCATTTCAAAAATATAAAGAATCACATAAAAACCAAAACAACATAAAAGGTGCAAGATACTTCACAACTTTCATTGACGACAAATCAAGGAAAACTTTCACATATTTTCTTAACAACAAAAGTGACATCTTTGAAACATTCAAAACATTTAAAAATTTTGTTGAGAAACAAACCGGTAAATAAATTAAAACAATAAGATCTGACAATGCATCTGAATACTGCAGTCGGACATTTAATTCATATTTGAAAAACCATGGTATAAAACATGAATTAACTGCAGAATACACACCTCAACAAACTGGAGTTGCTGAGAGAGAAAATAGAACACTAGTAGAAATGGCTAGATGTCTATTAATTCAATCAGGCCTACCTGAGCATATGTGGGCGGAAATGATAAATACAGCCACATATCTCAGAAATAGGTGCTTGACAAGATCAATAGAAAAAACTCCAGAAGAGGAATGGTCTGGCAAGAAACCTACTGCTTCTCATCTTAGAGTGATAGGGAGCATTGTATATTATGCATAAAATAAAAGACCTAATAAGAAAAAATTTGAACCTAAGAGTCAACAATACATTCTACTTGGATATTCTGAGGAAGCAAAAGCCTACAGACTGTGGAATCCAAAAACTGACAAAATTATAAAAAGTAGAGATGTAAAAGTTATCGAAAATGTTATGTACAAAGATAAATATACCAATGAACCTAAAAATGAGGAAAAAACTATATTTGATTTCAGTGAATTATTTAAAAATAAATCATTAAATAATAATAAAACTGAACAAGAAAAAATAACAATTATAGAAGAACCTATTATAGAAAAACCTATTATAGAAGAACCGATTATAGAAAACCCCATTAAAGAAGAAGAAAACGAAGAAGAAGAATCTGATATAAACTTTATTGAACTTAACTCAGAAAATGAAAATTCAGATTCCGATGATAATAAAGAAGAAGAATTTAGTCTTAAAGCTGGTCCAGGACGACCAAGAAAACAAAAAACAGGAAAAAGGGGAAGACCCCAGAAAATAAAAAATATAAAAATTATAAAGAAAAAACCTGAAACTATAAAAGTGATAGATGCACTATCAGGAAATGAAAGTAAAGATTGGAAAACCGCGATGGACAATGAATACAATGCATTAATTAAAAAGAAAACCTGGAAACTGGTTGATTTACCACCAGGGAAAAAAGCTATTGCTTGTAAATGGATCTTAACAAAAAAGTATACTGCAGATGGAAAATTTGAAAAATTCAAAGCCCGACTAGCAGCTAAAGGATACGTCCAAAGATATGGTATCGATTTTACTGAAACATACTCCCCAGTAGTAAGGTTAAACTCCTTTTGACTTTTACTAGCCTTGGCGGTAGAAAATGATCTACACATTGACCAAATCGATGTGAAGACAGCCTACCTCAATGGAAACCTTAGTGAAGAACTCTACATGGAACAACCTGAATACTACAAACAAGATAATAAAGTATGTCTCCTGAAAAAATCTTTGTACGGATTAAAACAAGCAGGAAGAGAATGGAACATCAAACTAGATGAGCAATTAAAAACAATAAATTTTGTACAAAGCAAACAAGATCCCTGTATATATAAACTTACAGATGGAGAAAATTATGTCTTAATGGCAATATATGTTGACGACATAATTCTAGCATCAAATAACAAAACATTATTAAAGAATACTAAAGAAAAAATTTCAAAACTTTTCGAAATAAAAGACTTAGGAAATCTTTATAGTTTCTTAGGAATATCAATCTCTAAAGAAGGCGATATACTAAAAATCAATCAAGAAAAATACGCTAAAGAAATATTGAAAAAATATGGAATGGAGGATTGCCGTCCAATATCTCTACCTTTGGATACAAATAGTTCACTAGAAAAAATACCAAAAGACGAAGATCTCGCTCAACCAATAGATCAAAACAATTACCATAGCTTGATTGGTTCGTTGCTATATTTGTCAACAGCAACTAGACCAGATCTAGCATACGCTGTAAATAAACTCAGCCAGTTTAATAAAGACCCTAGGAAACAACACTGGGATGCAGGCAAGAGACTTCTCAGATACCTCAGGGCAACAACAAATTTTGAACTTGTATTCCGAAAAACTGGGAAAAAGTTAGTAGGATACTCAGACGCAGATTGGGCAGGAGATTTAGAGGACAGAAAATCCCGAACAGGCTACAATTTCATACTGGCAGGGGGGGCTATATCTTGGGAATCCAAGAAACAGAAACTAGTTTCTCTCTCCATTATGGAAGCGGAGTACGTCGCTTTAAGCGAGGCTGCTCGGGAGGTTCTGAATCTAAAATTTCTGTTAGATGAAATTGGATTTAGTCATCTTGTGAAAAATCCAATCAAAATATTTTGCGACAGCCAAAGTGCTCTATCTTTAGCAAAAAATCCAGTTTACCATAAAAGAAGTAAACACATTGAAATTAAATACCACCATGTGAGAGATCTGGTTCGATCAAAATTGATTGAGCTAGAGTACATCGGCACTGGAGAAATGACCGCAGATATTTTAACCAAGCCAGTTAAAAGACTGAAACTTGAAAAATTCTCAAAGGGCTTGGGTTTGGAGAAAAAACTCCCACCAAATGGAGATTAAGAAAAACAAATCCTATCAAATGGGGGTTTGTAGTGATTGACAAATGTCAATCAATGTAAAATTATTTTTGATTGAATTGTTTTTTAAAAATTGATAGATTAAAATCATTATTAATTCTTTTATAAAATAAGTGAACATTAAATATCTTTATATCTGTGAACATAGTTATTACCTAGCTTCCACACAACATTAACCAATGTCTAGGTACATACAATAAAAAGAAAAGAAAAAAGTTTTTATGACCTTTTGCAAGGTAAAATGTACTTGTCGACTGGACTAAACCGTTGTTTTTCACCCTTTTATTATGACAAATGAAATAAAAACAATTTCAAATATTCTTAATACGAAAGAAAAAAAAAATAAAATAAATAAATAAAACTAATAGTCCAGTCGACAAGTACATTTTACCTTGCAAAATGTCATAAAAACTGTACCTAGACATTACTTAAAACCCCAAGTTTTCGACCTCCTAGCCTAGACCATGTGCTAACCCAGAGGGGGGCCAAAATACGCGAAATTTTAGTGTTTTTTCTTTATAACTCTTTACCTATATGTCCTGAAAAAAAAGTGTTCTTATTTTTCTTGTAGGGCACTAAATTTGTAACAATTTTTATATTTCACATTTTTTTCTAAACTCTATATTTTCCGAAATATAGAGCTTCAAAGATGCAATATTTTTTTGAAAATATCAAAAAATAACATTTTTTCTTAGGACGAAAGAGGTCAATTTTTTTTTATTGTAAATTTAGTTTATTGTTGGTTAGTGGCGGTTATTATTGGTTACTAGTGGTTAGTAGTTGTGGTTAGTGGTGGTTATTTGTACTTCCATAGGTAGAATATACCCAAAAAATCTAACTGGGAGGGGTGGGATAACAAAATAGACCCCTTTCGTCCTTAGAAAAGATGTTATTTTTGATATTTTCAAAAAAAATATTGCATCTTTGAAGCTCTATGTTTCGGAAACAACTTAATACTTAAATGTTTAGTTTGATTAATAAGTTATATTTAATAGTCACATAATGTTTGCTTCCGAGTTTAACGTAGATAACGGCAGGTAGGTAGGTTTAACAAGGAGTTCCGAAGGTAACGAAAGCATCGTTAACATTCTGAGGAATGATTTTTTGTATGTCTCCGAAAAACAAAACGAAATTCGTTTCAGACAACAAGGAACACAAATTTTCATATCAGTTTGTCGTTATAATACATTTTTACGAACCACTATAATATCTTAAAAAACTAAAGCAACCCACAGATGATTCAATATTCATAAGTTCAACCATTTGCACACATTTAATATTGAATAAAAATAACAGGACCCTATTGGGAATCGATAACGATCCAAGAAAACAAAATTTTAATTCCTAATGGGATCACATTGTTCAATACTAGGTGTATTCATCCTATTTAAGATGCGAGTATGCTATGTGCTTCATGAATTGGCAGACTTTTTTAACCTACGGTCCAGTATGCTATGAAAAATTTGCGGAACTAAATAGGAAAGATTTTATTTTTGGCATATTTGGTTATTGATGCTTACAAATAAAAATTGCAATAGACCTGAAAGAGGCTTATTTTCATGGCAAATAGGTCCGATTTATTGGTTTTAAAATAATTAGGTTTACAAAAAAAAATATTCTATATCAAATTAAAGCACATATAATTGTCTACAACAAAAGATTCTTATAATTTTCTTGATAACTCTGAAGATTTTTGAAGTATTTGCAGTTAAAATCATGGCTTTACCATGGCCAGGTAGGGATTCATTTTCTACGTATCACCTACCTTAGTGGTATAAAAAATGAGTTTATTTTTAGTTTTTGCTACTGTAAAGTGCAACTTAAAATTGATTTGAAATATAAATTAAAGCTGAGACAATATCCTATTAGATTACGTATGTTTGAACCAGTCTGTATGAATTGTAATAATTATTATCAATACAAAGTTAATTGAACGTATTTTTAAATAAATAACTATAATTTCAATAGAAACAGATAATGAAAAAATTAACTAATACACAAGGTTTTAGCTTTCCCATGATGTAGCATTTATTCATTTAAAATAATAAATGGTGGTACATTCTAGCTTAGTAAAAACATTTGAATGTTTCTTTGTGAATACCTCCCTTCAAATTAAATATATTACATAAAAAATAACATGCTACGTTGTAAAGCTTGGGCTTTATATACATACTAGCTGGATTTGTATGTATGTATAAAATCTAAACTCACAAGGATAGTCAACGTCTAGCTAAAACCTCTGGAACTATGGGAAGTTAAAAGTTTAGGAAAAACTCTCTTTTGGACGAAAGAGCCTAAAATCCAAACTGACTTATAGAACGAACGCTCAACCCAAATCCTTGGAAGTAGCAAGTTGATTTTTTACACGAATAGTATTTTACATTATCAAGGGAATTTAGTTAAAGCAAATTTCTAAGAGAGCTTCGTAAACCACCAAATATTACCCTGCCGGTTGGACTCAACCTAAGCGAGAAGCAAGCTACACTGATGGTTAGAGGTGCATAGACTAAATTTGGCATTTAGATTTAATATTCGAATAAAACATAGCAAAAAATGTCTGAAGTTGTTCAGTAAAACCTAGCTACACATGACAAATAATATTTGATAAGTCAAGCATATAATATGGGGATGGTATAGTTATCGTGTGCACGCTTTCTTGCCAGGTCTAATTTTTTCCCCCGTAACAAGAACTATCCGCCCTTTTGGATTCCCAGTTAATCAGATCAAATTGTTATTCATATTTTTTCTATTGGATTTTTTCTATTTTTTCTTATGGACCAGCAGAGCGAACATTTTTTATATCTTTAGAAATAGAAGAAATATATTGTATTATGGGGGGTGGGACACGCAAAATGTTGATGTTTTTTGACTAAATGGCGTAAAAAATTAAACAATTTCCACAAGTGTTATATATTTTTGTAATCTACTCTTCAATATTTACCTACTCAAAAACGAAAATAAATAAATAAAAAAATTGCGTCAATCAATCAATTTTCCGCCATTTTGGATTTGAACAGCTGATAATTTTGAATTCTTTTTTTTTTTTTTTATAATTTTTTAATAGCCTTAAACAGCTTTTAAAAAAGCTACAAGTTAAGCGCTATAGAGAAGTTGTTTGAAGTAAGAGTAAAAAAATCAAAGATTAAGTATCATGAGAAAAAATATGATGACTGTCAATTGAAGGAACACATGAGAACTAGGATTGATTTAAGGTTGGACAGAGTGGTAATGGAAATGTTATTATTGCAGTGGAATAAATTATTAATTTGATAGACAGAGCGGACAAGAGGGCTGATATTGGATAACTCCTTAATGTAAGCAAATCTGCTGGCACGTTTTCCTAAAGGAAGGACAATAACATGAGACTTAACCTCGTGACAGCAGTAGTCACCTATTAGAGCCTTGGATAAATACAAAATTTCAAAAGCCCTTCTTCTATCGTATAAGGTGTAAAGACCCAGGGCGTTAGAAAGAGATTCGTAAGAATAGTAAATCCTATTATAGAAGAATCGAAGATAGCAAATCCTGACAAATAAACGCTGAATTCTTTCGATCTGATCAGAGCGAACTTGAAAAAGGTTATTCCACACTGGGACAGCATATTCGAGAAGCGGTCTTACAAGGGCAATATAAAGACGAAGGAAGCACTTTATTGATAAGCCACGACAAACACGGCGAATTAAACCTAGGCGACGGGAAGCTTTTGCAACTATTGAGTCGACGTACTCGTTGAATTCGCTATATTTTTCCTGTGTGCACGTCAGAACGACTCTTTTGACTCGATTGATTAAAAAATTATTGGAACCATTCAGATTGATAGACGCAGACAGACACAGAAACGAAACTATAAGGCGGTTTTCACACTGCGCGCGAGACCGAGCGAGGCCGATTCCCCTTGAGAAACAAAAACATGTTTCAGCATGGGGCTATTCACATTAAACGCAAAGCGAGACCGAGCCGACCCGGGCGTTTCTTTCAAGCGTTATTGTTAGCTAAGCGTTTTTGGCAGCTGAAAACGCTTTGTAAACGGTTGTACGCGGACTGGTAGATAATCGGCTCGGTCACGCGCGCAGTGTAAATACAAAAACGCTTGGCTCGGCCTTTTCTCGGTCTCGCTCGCAGTATGAAAGCCGCCTTAGGGTTTCTTTTTTTGGTTTTACCAACGAAACCCTAAAAATATATTCAAAGAAAAAAAATTTGTTTTATCCAACTTATATATAAATTGCAATAAAATGCTGCTATTAACATCTAGGAACTGGGTGGTTATTATACAGGAAAATTCACTTTAATGTACATTATTACCTAGTATATTTGTATACAATTAGAGCTTTTGCCTAAAATTGGTTTAACAAATATTTAGCAGACGAGCAAATTATAAACTTTTTAGCTGGAGGTTTATTAAAGAGTAGAATTTTGTAATTATTTTCTGTATTTTTATATTAACAAAAAAAAATACTCTGCCAATTAATGTGGCACATAGCTTCCTCGCAAAGAAAAGACCAAATTTAGAAAAATACCTCGATAAACATAATCAATAAGTTGGAACGGCGCGCGCGGCACTGTTCCAGTAAATATTTAATAAAGTTGAAGAAATTTAAACATTTGTTGGAGAAAAAAAGCCTCCAACAAGCACCAAAAGTTAGCGCACATATAATTAATTTAATAAACAAATGTAAAACAACAACCAAATCGTAGGAACCGCTGTATAAACAGTTTTTTTTTATTTTACCCCCCTCAAAACTAAAAATAACACAAAATAGAATATAACAAAAATTAATCTACAATGCAAGAGCTTTTATACGATATACATCATATTATAAAAGATTAACTTTAACATTTGTACCCCTGTACTCTGAGGTACCAAAGTAAAATTTTTAAAAAACAAACAATACAAAGGGGCATTCATTTAACTAAGAAATACATATAAATAAAAAACCTAATATCAAAAAAGTATTTAAACCCTTTAACCTACAACAAAATTGTAAATCGGTACAAAAGTATACGTACAAAATTTTTAAAAAATCAACAAATAAAATAGCTTTAATGTACATATTAAGGCCTTTAAAATGATATACGACACAATATTAAAACAACAAAAAAAAGTGGTCACGTGACACGGCGCACGGGAAAAAGTTTACTCTCATGTTCTCAGGAAGTAAGATGAACTAATGAAATACAATATACTCAATTTAAAGAGCATTAGTGTGAGATTCAATCGCCGCAATCAGAAATAAAATCGGCCAACTATTATAGAAACTATGGCCATTCAAAGACAAAAATGGAAAAAAATAAAACCAAAAAATAACAAAATTATCACCATCTAGGGTACAACCGACGATGATACGACAAAAACTCATAGGAATAAAGTTGTAGATCTTTTAAAACAGTCACCACTTGTGCTATCCATTTTCTAATACGACTTACCGTTTAGCCGCAATAAGCCCCCAAACCAGCTTAAAAATCAAGTCACCCATTTTTATTTTTTTAAGGGTGGAAGGAGGGGGAAAAGTGAACTTTGTATAATTATTTTGGTCCACAATATGGACGTTGCGCGTCGAATGGCGCAAACCACAAGTCTCTAGCTCTTCTGGAAGTGGGTAAACATTAATGTCAGTCAGTGAGTCAGTTAGCCATGCGGCTTTATAATATAAGACATATTAATTTAGCACGTTTTAAAGTGCGCAGAAGGTTGAAATTATGCAGGTGTTATTTGCAGGCTACTTTCGACAAACCATAAAATTTTCATAAAAATCAGATGATTACTTTTAAAGATATGGCTGTAAATAAATTTATGTTTGTGAGCATGTGGATGACAAACAAATATGAGCAGAAGGTTGAAACTTATATGGGACCAACAATGGGCTACTTATGACCTACCACATAAATTTCATTAAAATTGGACGTGTAGTTTTTAAGATATGGTGGTTCGCAAAAATTGAACGACAGACCGACAGACCGACAGACAGACACGGAACCAAAAATGTTCCCTGATGTCTGAAACGGATTTCTGTCTTGGAATTTTTGAAATCGGAGACCTAAAATTATTTCGTTCTTCAGAACGATCACATAGCTTCCGTTACCTTCGGTAAGCTCGGAAGCAAAATAATAATAAAGAATGATTATGTACCAGAGCTAGACAGAGTCTTCGCTCTAGCCATTATTGGCTATTAAAGACTATCGATTCGTTACCTGAGAAGTAACCGTCAATGTAACAGGAAAATAATAACACGGCACACCGGCGATTGTTATGGGGCATGTATATATGAAACGGAAATAAAGAAATTGAAAATTGAAATTGAAATTACATTTTCACTTTAATCAAAGCAGTAGCGCAATGCTTTTGAAATCCATGCTATTTGCTCATTTCAACTGAGATTTTTTTGCAACAATAGCCTCAATAGGACCAAGGCTCAATATTAACTAAAACAATATTTTGCTTCCGAGCTTACCGAAGGTAACGGAAGCTATGTGATCGTTCTGAAGAACGAAAAAATTTTAGGTCTCCGATTTCAAAAATTCCAAGACAGAAATCCGTTTCAGACATCAGGAAACATTTTTGGTTTCGTGTCTGTCTGTCGGTCTGTCGTTCAATATTTGCGAACCGCCATATCTTAAAAACTACACGTCCAATTTTAATGAAATTTGGTTGGTAGGTCATAATTAGCCCATTGTTGGTCCCATATAAGTTTCAACCTTCTGCGCTTATTTGTTTGTCATCCACATGCTCACAAACATACATTTATTTACAGCCATATCTTTAAGAGTAATCATCTGATTTTTATGAAATTTTTATGGTATGTCGAAAGTAGCCTGCAGATATCACCTGCCTAATTTCAACTTTCTGCGGACTTTAAATCCTGCTAAATTTATATGTCTCATATTATAAAGCCGCATGGCTAACTGACTCACTGACTGACATTAATGTTTACCCACTTCCAGAAGAGCTAGATACTTGTGGTTTGCGCCATTCGACGCGCAACGTCCATATTGTGGACCAAAATAATTATACAAAGTTCACTTTTCCCCCTTCTTCCACCCTTAAAAATACTCTGCCAATTAATGTGGCACATAGCTTCCTCGCAAAGAAAAGACCAAATTAAGAAAAATACCTCGATAAACATAATCAAAAAGTTGGAACGGCGCGGCACTGTTCCAGTAAATATTTAATAAAGTTGAAGAAACTTAAACATTTGTTGTAGAAACAAAGCCTCCAAACGTACACCACCAGAACGATCACATAGCTTCCGTTACCTTCGGTAAGCTCGGAAGCAAAATAAAAATGGGTGACTTGATTTTTAAGCAGGTTTGGGGGCTTATTGCGGCTAAACGGTAAGTCGTATTAGAAAATGGATAGCACAAGTGGTAACTGATTTTAAAAGATCTACAACTTTAGTCCTTTGAGTTTTTATCGTATCATCATCGGTTGTACCTTAGATGGTGATAATTTTGTTATTTTTTGGATTTATTTTTTTCCATTTTTGTCTTTGAATGGCCATAGTTTCTATAATAGTTGCCGATTTTATTTCTGATTGCGGCGATTGAATCTCACACTGATCTTTAATTTGAGTATATTTTATTTTATTAGTTCATCCTACTTGCTGAGAACATGAGAGTAAACTTTTTCCCGTGCGCCGTGTCACGTGACCATTTTTTTTTGTTTTTAATATTGTGTCGTATATCATTTTAAAGGCCTTGATATGTACATTAAAGCTATTTTATTTGTTTATTTTTTAAAAATGTTGTACATATACTTTTGTACCGATTTATAATTTTGTTGTAGGTTAAAGGGTTTAAATACTTTTTTGATATTAGGTTTTTTATTTATATGCATTTATTAGTTAAATGAATGCCCTTTTGTATTGTTTGTTTTTTAAAAATATAACTTTGGTACCTCAGAGTACAGGGGTACAAATGTTAAAGTTAATCTTTTATAATATGATGTATATCGTTGAAAAGCTCTTGCATAGTAGATTAATTTTTGTTGTATTCTATATTGTGTTATTTTTAGTTTTGAGGGGGTAAATTTAAAAAAACTGTTTATACAGAGGTTTCTATGATTTGGTTTCAGTTTTATATTTGTTTATTAAATTAATTATATTATGTGCGCTAACTTTTGGTGCTTGTTGGAGGCTTTGTTTCTCCAACAAATGTTTAAATTTCTTTAACTTTATTAAATATTTACTGGAACAGTGATGCGCCGTTCCAACTTTTTGATTATGATTATCGAGGTATTTTTCTTAATTTGGTCTTTTTTTTGCGAGGAAGCTATGTGCCACATTAATTGGCAGAGTATTTTAAAGTTGTATGGGATGATTATCAGTTTAAAACCAAATGTATGAGGGGGATTCGTTATCCCCGACTAACCGAAAATTAAATTATCTACTTTACTTAATGGTCAAGTTATTGCAGCACAAATTATCTATATTATTAAATTTAAATATATATATTAAAATTCTTATTTATATCAATATCTTGTTTATTAAAATCTCATTTTTTCAATATTTCCATAAAGTGACATATATTAAAGAAATTCATATTTATACTGTAATAATATTAATTTTTTTTTTTTTTTTTTTTTTTTTTTTTTTTAATTAATGCAATGGCCGACGTTATGTCAAAATAATGGGAGGGGTAATGTGGGCGGTTCCTTTTCCTCCCAAAATAAACAAGTGGTTGAAAAAACTTGTGAATCTCTGGAGAGAAGGTCACTCCCGCGGGCTCTTAACTGACACCTCTAGTAATGACAACATAGAAAACACCCATTTTTACAAATCTCTCACATACATAAAAGGACAATCAGAGAACATACAAAAAAACCTTTAAAGAATTTTATTGTGAAAATGTAAAATTCGGACTAAAACCTACAAATAAAATAATAGCTAAATTTCATAACAACTTAAAAAACAAAACGGAAAATTTAAAAAAAACGAATGTCATTTACAAAATAGATTGTAAAGATTGTGACAATGTGTATGTTGGTGAAACTATACAAAATTTAGAAAGCAGAATACTTATTAATTCTAAGTGTAGGAACAAATTGATGGATGTTGAGTTGTAAACAAAAAATACACGTAAGAATATTATATTGGCGAATCTGGACTACTGAAAATATATCTTTAGAAACTAAAGATGTTTGGAACTATTAAAGGTTTAATAAAAATAAAACAAATAAAGGTAGGCTGCATTTTCATTTATTTACTACCGTTTACTATATTCTTTTATATTTAACTAATGAAAAAGTCTGCAGAAAAAAGATACTTCCAATTTTTTTTATTTTTTTTATTTATTTATTTTTTTTTTTTATTTTTTTTTTTTTTTAATTAAAATCTATAGTGAATCCTGAATCCAAGATGACGTTAGGCTTAAAGGTCCTGGTGGGAATAAGGCAAGGGGCCTATAAGGACCTTAAGGGGTGGCTGGAAAAGAGAGGGAAGAAGCAAAATCTAGAAGGTGCTCTGAGGCTCTGAGGGTTGTTTTGAGCACTGCTTTCCTCTATTATCAAGAGTAGGTCTTTCATTATGCACGCAAACCTCAGACCACAGCCTTTCTACTCCCTACCCAACCTTCTTCCCTTTACTTCCAAAAACTCCCTACCTCCTGCAGGGATCCCCCTCTTTAATTCTCTAAACTCTTCTTTGCTTTAAAGCCCGTTTCTACGAGGTCCATTCTTGTTTCATTGAAAATAAATTTAAACCTGATTAATCAATGTTAAACTGGTTTAAACTGTTTGAACAACTCAAGTTTATTATTGACTTTTGCAAGAACTTTCATTATATCCATAATAAAATCTTAGGAAGATTCTCCAACATTATAAAGTAATTTTAAAAGGTGTATTATATTGAAAAAAATACTGGGTGTATACCTTTCTTCTGGTATTTCAAGAATAATGTTAGCTACTTTTAATGGTATTTTTGGACTTCTCCTTCGAATTTAATACCTCAAATATGTAGTGTTAGACCTGCCCATTGACAATAGACATACAAAATCATTGCTCACCTTAGTAATGGTTAGGTGATCAGTAAGTGTGTCTTCTGTTTAGTCTAGTTAGTTTTGTAAGGCTTCAAGTACACCTTCAGAGATTAAAGTTTAAATAAAGTGATGTCCGTGGATTTTTAGCAATTTGGATGCAAATTACAATGTGTTAATTTATTTTTATCTTGTCTCACAATAATTTAAAAGACGGTAAAATTTTATAAAATAAATAAAGCGATAAGACTGGTAGTGTAGGGTTTGATCTGGCAAGCTGGCGACTTCCCACGTCCATGGCGACTTGCCAACATCTGACGAGCATTCAGTACGAGTTTCAACTCGCTAGCATAAGTTCTGCAGTGATTTTTTTCATATACCAGTTTTTTGAAGTGGGTTTTGAAAATTAGTGACATCAATTTGAAGTAAAGGTACACTATTAAGTTTTTTTGAGTGTTATGAACAGTGAGACGGAAACTTTTGCAAAACTTCGAGGCCCAAAGACAGTATTTTATCATGGGCCCAATTTATCAGCTGGTTTATAGCATACTCTGAAGGCAAAGATTCGATTAAAAACTATCCTCACAGCGAAAGGCAACTTCAAGAACTCATGAAAATGTCGGATTCAAGGTTCTAGTTTGTTTTCTTATCGTCATTTGATGGTTGGAGTCAGCACACAACCGTTCATATGATTTTGATTAAAGAATTGAGGATGATATTAAACATTTTAGTTTAGAAGAGGCGAAAAGTTCAAATAATCTTCTGGACCCAGGATACCACAAGAAATCTAAAGAAGATGATTTATTTCATAATAAGGAAATATGTCAGAGCGCGATAGGATCCTTACTGTACTTGTCAAAACCAATTACACTAGAACCTTGAAATTTGGAAGTTATTTCCCATTTATTATATAAACAACTATTATATATTCTTACTATAATCTTCTTCCATTTAATTTAACATGGTGGCCACATCCCTCACTTCGCCTAGTCCCTCTCACTACATTCATCACCATTTCTTTAAAACGCTAAAATAAAACAATTTTTTTGGTACGCTTATTTTATAAAATAGTATTGATATCTGTTGAGAATATTTTCTTTTAATTTGAACCCTAAGGGGGGAAATAGCGGCAAAGGAATAACAAGGGGATATGAGCCTAGACTGTTCTTTTGAAATTAGGAACTTAAAACTTGGCAAAGGGTATCTCTTAAGGATGTTTGCATATTAATAACTGGGCACTAAGGTCTGCATACTAAGGTCTGGGCACTAATTAAAAATCCAAGTTTTTGACATCAGGGGGGGGGGGGGGGGTATAATATTATTTATGGGAAGGATTTAAAAAAATATATATATTCAGTCTAATAAATAATATAATATTTACGACTTGTTAAATTTTTGCTTATCTACTCATTTATTTAGTTTTTACGACAATTTAAGAAGAGTAATATTAACTATTTGGGGCTAATTTAATTTCTGGGGGATCTCAAGCCCCCTTTGCCCCCCCCCCCCCATCGGATCGCCACTGCATTACCCTTCTTAAATTATCGTAAAAACGAAATACATGAGTAGATAAGCAAGAATTTAACAAGTCGTAAATATTATTTTATTTATTAGATTGAATATTTTTTTTTTAATTCCTTTCAATAAATAATAAATAAATTTAACATATAATGATGATTTTGTAGTTTTAAGTATTAATTTTTACGTCGTCGCGGTGGGACGGAGAGGACACGTTCTCCCAATGTTTGATATTTAATAAAGAATTCAACCTTAAAAAAGATTAAATATCTAAACCGTTTTTACTTTTCTGCTCATATTTTATCAATAATACGTGTTATCAGTTGTGTGTCATTTTGATAATCCATGTTCCACTGAACAGTGAACAACTAATTTAGAATCTGAAGATGGCTATTAAGTAGCCAAAACCTGTAATTAGTTATTACAAATATTTTGTGTGAAGACCTAATGTTTCCTCCCCCTCCTCCTTTCAAAATGATTACGAATATGCTATTTATTGAGTGGGGTAAATCTGCATTACATGCCCCGTACCTACTTCTAAACGTCAAATTTAAATCGTTTTTTTTTTTTTTTTTTTTTTTTTTTTTTTTTTTTTTTACATTACAAACGCTATTTCCGTTTTGGCATCTCAATAAATCTGATCTTTTTATTATCTTAATTTTTTTTTTTTTTTTATTTATTTTAGAGAAAATTATGGAAGGTTATGGTTAGTTTCGGTTAAGGTTAAATGTATTTGACTTTCTATTTACCACATTACTCGTGGAACTTTGTGTATTTAAAAAAAAAAAAAAAAAAATCTAATTTTATCGAGATGCTACAACCGGAATTGTTTTTACAATGTACAGGGATACTGTAAAAAAGATAAATTCTGTAAAAAGGAACAGTTAAAAAAATGAAGTAAATCGGATCGTACAAAATAGGAGGGCCAAATAATGCAGTTGCAGTTTATCTAAAGTTTTTCTTTATTAAATTTAAACTTTATCCAAATGTTTCCTAGGGCCTCCACTTTCGTCTGGGGGTACAATAGCTCAACCACCCCCCCCCCCCCTCCTCCAAAAAAAAAAAAAAAAAAATGCAATGTCCCGTTTTGGACTGAACTTTAAATTATGATCACCCTAAGAAAACATGTTTTTCGTAACTATTGAATAAATTAAATGACACTGTTTATTTTAGATGTGAATTAATATTACATGATTGCTATAACCTGATCTATTTAATCAACTATGATAAGGTGGACATATTTTATTATTTTACAATTACTATTTTTAAAGTTGTATTAAAATTCTTTTAAAAATACTTGACTTCATATTTTTGTGCTAACGAAATACACAATAAGTTCACTTTACTTTATGTAAAGTGGATAGCGTATAGTTGATAGCTCTAGCAGTTTTTCTACTTTTTTTCTTTAACGGTAAGAAGGCGAACTGGTGAAGTTTAGTCAGGCATTCATTTAAACAACAAAAGTGAAGGTTATAAAGTTAGTTTTGATTGCTTCTCGTGTGGCCCCTCTCTATAGTAATATTTCTGTATAGCGTATAGTTCGACTATAGGATAGTAAATTATACGTATAGCTGACTAAAACTAGCTCCCATGTGAACATGGATGCTAGTTTACTACACCTATAGTAAAAACTATACACTAGTTTTCTATCCCGTGAATTTCACCTTAAGTATCATAGTAAACTGTTTAAATAAGTCTCCAATTATACTTACAATGGAACTTCCCAATCCCAGTTCAATAGCAATTATAACGTTATTGTATAAAATTAATTGTTTAGCCTGAACAAAAAAATTGCATAGAAATGCCTCTGGGAAGGACTGTATCAACATATAACATACAAATGAGTTATTCCTGGTATATTAAAATGTATACTAAACCCACAAAACAGGGGGCTTTAAAGCCCCCCCCCCCCCCCCCCCCCCAGAACTTTTGATCTAGGATCGCCACTGGGGAAAACTGCGATTGCCAATCATACTACCAACGCAAACCACCAAAAAGATAAACATAATGTTAAAATACTAGGGTAAGGGAGTTGCGTCAAGGACGCGGTATAGTGCGTATCGGCTCCGTAAAAAACCTTTTTCTTAAAGTGTTAAACAGCTCTAAACTACGTAAAAAGTAGATACAATTGTAGCTCGTAACTTGTTTTACAAAATTTAATTATTTTACAGCTAAATTATTATTGATTAAATATTGTTTATTTAATTTTTCTATCGTTTGGAACCACGTTATTTTGTCAGTTTAACGAGTATTCACAAGTGATCGTTGATCTCCGAGGATCATAGTAGGGGTAATCTGGACTGCGCGTGCGTGAGTTTCGTAGCGGTGACATCTCTTTTCATACTCTTGCTGTAGAGGTAGTGTGGAAGGGGTTTCATTCATCCTTGAACTTGTCAAAGACCGATGTCAGCTGATAGCGGAGATAATAATACAACTGTTTATTTTGATTTTGATTCTTTCACCGACGACGATTACCAGTTTCAAAACAGCAAACAATCTTCAATCAAAAATAAAACAAACAAACGGCCTAGATCGACATCAAGCCCCGTTAAAACTTCTACTCACTGTTCCCCAGCTTACAAAAAAATTATGTCTGAGGACAGTATTCTTAGTAAAATAGAACTTATGCTCAATAACAAATTCCGCGAGTTATCTTCTACGCTCGCCAAAAAAGCGGATATTGAATATCTCTCTGCCAAGATCGATAATTTAAATAAAGAAAATTTAGCTGTAAAAGCGGACATTTCTTCTCTAAGGATTAATAATTCCTTGATCACATCTAGGCTGGAAAAACTCGATAATGAAACGAGGCGCAATAATTTGGTTTTTAGAGGCATCGCTAACGACGGGAGCATCTCTGACCCAATAACTAAAGTGAAAAAATTCTGCAAGGATAATTTACACATCGGCGAAGAACTGTGGATAAATAGTGCTAGAATTATAAAAAATGCGCGAGATCAATCGCTTATTATAGCGAATATACCTAAAAACCAAGATATCGAAAAAATTATGAGTAACGGCCCTGCATTGTCTGGAACTTCATTTAGCGTCAGCAGAGATTTTTCCTTTACAGTTCGACGAAAAAGGGCGAAGCTTTTTGCCCTAAAAAAAGTATTAAGTCCAAAACAAACATGGAAGCCAAAGTCGTTTTCGATCACATTTTCATTAAACAATACCGTTTTGATTTCAACGAGGAATTAAGTCTTCTTTACAAAGGGAAATGTGGACAAAAAAAAAACTGCGTGAGGTATGTCAGAATGATTTTACGGATTTCTTTACTAACACAAATCGGGATGGTCAAGAATCTTCCGGTCAAGTTGCCTCTAAAAAAAGACAAACGTGACTACCTGAGTACGGAGTTAACAAATGTATTAAAATAGGATTTTGGAATTGCAGAGGCACTTTCTCGATTTGAGATTGAGGAACTTTCTCGATAGCAGCCAGGACTTCGAGAAGTGGGATGTAACGTGTCTGAGCGAAACTTGGAGAACCAAAGCAGTCAAGGTACCCGAAACTGAAGCGTGGAGAAAACATAGCGTTACATCATCGCCAGCCATCAAGGAAAAAAGCAGAGGACGAGCTAGCGTCGGACTTAGTATTTTAACAGACTCCAAAATAAAGATGAGTGTCATCGATACATCTGAATATTGGATTTTTGTTCAATTAAATTGCGGAACCAGTGCAGTTATTTTAGATAATATTTATTTTAAGCCCGGATTAGCTTTAGAATATGTATACGAGTTCTTTGAAAACAGCATAACATCTATTAAAGAAGAAGAAACAAACGGCATTTTTATTTTAGGGGGTGACTTCAATTGTAGAGTCGGTGGCTTAAATTGCACTTTACCAGATGCAGAAAATAAAGGTAATTTATATAAAACCAGAACACATCTCGATGAAACAGTGGACAAGCGCGGGAGAGAAATGAGTGCGATGTTAGAGGGTCTCGGCTTTGTTTTGCTTAATGGGAGGATCACATCGGACAGGCTAGGTAGCTTCACTTTTATCAGTAAGAACGGGCAGAGTACTGTGGATTTAATATGGTGTAGGATGCCAGGATTGTCCGAAGTTAAAGATCTTAAAGTCTTAGACTTCATCGAGTCTTCAGATCACTTTCCTCTCGAGCTCTCACTGGAAACCACACTTCCCGCTCTACATCATCTCGAGTCCAAACTACCAATTAAAGTCGACAAATACTGCTGGAACGATGAGTTAAAAGCTAATTATATCGAAAAAATGAAAATAAAAATTAGTAGTAAACCTCGGAATGGGGAACAGATAGATGTGTGTCACATGAATAAATTCATAATTGACTCCATAAAGGAAGTGGCTACTGACTTAGGCGTGAAAAAAAACCTTTGAGTTTAAATCGGGAGTGAATCAGAGTGGGACAAATAAACCTTGGTTTGACCGAGAGTGTCGTACTAAAAAACGAGAAGCTAGACGCGCAGCCAGACAGTGTAGAAAATCAGGATTCGATGAACATTTCAAATCTGAGCTTATAAGATTCGTGAAGGAATATAGAAAAATATTAAGTGTTAAAAAGAAAGCATATAAACAGAAAACTATTAAAAAATGATCAGTTGTCAAGGATATTAAAAAGTTTTGGAAAACCTACAATAAAATTAAATAATTTCAAGATAAAAAGAACTTTTTATATACTACGTTTTTAAATTTTCTGTTGAATCGTATGTAATGTTGATAATATAATTGTTATTGTTATGTAATATATAATGTTAGTGAAAAAAAAATAGTTCCGAATTTATTTACTTCACATAAATGACAACCATCCAGAGAGCTGATCTTAAACCTATATAAACAGGTCAAGTGTGTGCTAGTCAGCACACAGCGAGGGTCCGTAGGCCACACTATATAGTGTTTAACTGTAAAGTCTATAAACAGTGTTTTTTTAAAATGCTAAAAAGCTTACTTTGAACCATTCTAAGGGTCTAATATTCTCAAAACACACACTGATAAAGTATTTTTTGCCACTGAACCGGACTACACCCATATAAATACATCGAAAAGACCATAATTATAAAAAACGTATTTTGTCAATAAAAAATAAAATAATATTTTTTTCGAAATTTCCAAAAAGTGGTATCTTTACTTTTGGTCGAAGAAAGTTCAGGAATTTTTTCAGATGTTTTGCACTTCACATAAGCGAGATAGAGGGGGGGGGGGACACGTTTCAAACCCGCTTCAAACTCGCCTACGCTCGCCCTCTCAAAGTTATAACCAAAGAATTATATATTTTTGTAATCAGCTCGACGTACCCTTTTATATGATACCCCTCACGGTGTCGAAAAAAAAAAATAAAAAAATTTAACCCTTAAGTTTTTTTACCCTAATTTTTTTGAAAAATATTTTTTTTAAGTCGCTATATTTTTAAAATATGTGGACAGGTACAAGACACATACATGCCAAATTTCAAAGTGATCGGACGAAAGGTGTAGCCATGAGAGCACGCGAGAGGACGGACAGACAGACACACGCAGGAAAATATAAGAGTCCTTGGTTTTGCCTACGGACCCTAAAAAGGATAAATCTTTGTACAACGGATCTCCCCAACACCAAATCTAAGCGTGCCATCGATATATTTGAAATAATATAATCGATAAATAATATAATCGATATTTCTTGTTTTGCTGTCATTCAATGTTTATCTATCACAAATTTGAGACCCGTCAAAATAAAGATTGCGTAAATATTGGATATGGCAAAACAAATAAAATAACTTGCGGATTTTTTCCGAACTAACTTTCCACACAGCAAAATTTGCTGAAAACTAATTAAATTCTGCTGAAAGATGGCTAAAAGTATTAAAATAATGCATTGTCATCGTGTTCTGAGCTATGCTAAAAGTTTCAAATGTCTAGCTATTCGGGAAGTTAGTTAGAAATCGATTGCCAGATTTGTACCGGACAAACAAACAAACAAGAATGCAAGCCAATAAAAACGTAGTAAAAATCAAATAGAACTACAGGCGGTAACATCGACATTCAAGAATGGGAAGCTTTTTACTCGAAGTTATACTCTACTAAATCAAACCAAATACAGATCGGCCTGACAGAGCGAAATGACCCCGACCTTGACTCCGTCATAACAACAGAAGAGATATCGACGGCTTTACAAATCGGCAAGAGTGCATCTGCACCCAGCCAAGATTTAATAACATACGACTTTTACAAAAATCTTTCTGCCGAATGGATAGATTATCTTAAGCTTTTCTTTAATAAAGTTTTAGAAGTAGAGAGCCCCTAGTGACTGGTCTGAAATTACTACTGTACTCCTTTTTAAGAAGGGTGACAGTCAGGATTTAAATAAATATAGAGGAATATCCCTGATCAATTGTATAACAAAAATATTTATAACTATTCTTAATACTAGGCTCCGCTCTTGGACAGAAAAGCACGATATATTACCCGATTCTCAATCGGGCTTCAGGAAAAACAAGAGTTGTCTCGACAATATATTCATTTTAAATTCCTTAATCCAAAATCATATCAGGCTCCCTTAGAGAAAACTGTTCATCGCTTTTATAGATTTTGAGAAAGCCTTTGACAGTTTGTGTCACGCGCTTCTTATAGAAAAACTCCAAAAACTAAACGTCAGCTCCAAATTTTTGAGAATTTTAATTAATATTTATGATCAGGCAAAAACCAGGATTCATTTCAAAAACGAGATATCGTCAGAAATATCTATTTTAAAAGGAGTGTTACAGGGAGAAATATTATCGCCTCTGCTCTTCAACTTATTCATAAGTGACATCAACAGTTTTTTTGAGAACAGAGGTTACTCGGGAGTGTCTATCGACGGAGAAACTAATATTTCTATCCTAGCTTATGCAGACGATTTAACAATTATTTCGGATTCTACGGCTCATTTAAATAAAGCTCTTAAAATGCTCGAAGAATATTGCAAACTCAACGATCTGACAGTAAACATAGGCCAAACTAAAGTGATGGTTGTATCCAAAGGGAGGACGTCTCAGAAAAGGCAAAAATGTTATTATGAAAATCACGCGTTAGAAGAAGTATCGCGATTTAATTACCTAGGCGTGTGTTTCACTAGTCGCGGGGTTTTTGAAGAAGCTACAAATCAGTCGGTGGCACGAAGCAGATCTATCTCCGGAGCAGTTAAAGAAACCATGGCTAGAGCGTCCAACCGATCGTTTGATGCGGCCCTACAAATTTTTAACTCGAGCGTCCTAGGTACTCTTCTATACGCCTCACCTATCTGGTCTCTGAGATATATTAACCAATTAGAATCCGCGCAAAACTACTTTTTTAAGTCTTATTTCTCTCTTAAATTTAATTTTAATTTCTAAACCTATTTGAAATTTATAACGGCTGAATAATAATACTTTTTAATACTTGTTTAAATATTTGGCATCGGTTTAGTAATTGACAGAATTTTCTGTCATGGCTATGAAAACTGCTTCTAGATATTTCCTTTAAGATTCATTCTTTTCTGACCCTAGTATTTAGAATAAGAATAAGAATAAGAAATATATTTGTTTTTACAGCCTATAGGCTATATACAAAAGAGTTGCTATACATTAATTTAAATAATCATTGCAATTACAGAGATTACATGATCAAAAATAAAGTTTAAACTTCTTTAACTTGTATAAATTGAGACATTTACATAAGTAAATAAAAATACATAGGTAAGAAATGGCTTTCCGCTGCATAAATAAGTATCCACATAGTTAATAACAAATTAATTAACTATTAGCATGTACTAAATTTATTGCAATATAGTATTCACTTTGATAATGTTTTTATAAAATTGTTCGTCATAAACTTAATACGCTTATGCCAATAGATATACATAGATTAATGCTCATACATCATATCACTCATATACAAAATTATTTATTTTTACATTTATTTAATTTTAGTTTTAGATTTTTAGTATCCATATAAGTTAGTAGTTCTCAAGTTTTATTAATTTTTTAATTTTTTAATCAGGGTTAGTTTATAATATTATTTTTGTTTATCTAGAGAGAAAAAAAAAATTTATTCGTAGAGAAAAAAAGACCTGATTTTGAGAGCATTTGTAAAGAAAGAACTACTAACTTATATGGATACTAAAAATCTAAAACTAAAATTAAATAAATGTAAAAATAAATAATTTTGTATATGAGTGATATGATGTATGAGCATTAATCTATGTATATCTATTGGCATAAGCGTATTAAGTTTATGACGAACAATTTTATAAAAACATTATCAAAGTGAATACTATATTGTAATAAATTTAGTACATGCTAATAGTTAATTAATTTGTTATTAACTATGTGGATACTTATTTATGCAGCGGAAAGCCATTTCTTACCTATGTATTTTTATTTACTTATGTAAATGTCTCAATTTATACAAGTTAAAGAAGTTTAAACTTTATTTTTGATCATGTAATCTCTGTAATTGCAATGATTATTTAAATTAATGTATAGCAACTCTTTTGTATATAGCCTATAGGCTGTAAAAACAAATATATTTCTTATTCTTATTCTTATTCTAAATACTAGGGTCAGAAAAGAATGAATCTTAAAGGAAATATCTAGAAGCAGTTTTCATAGCCATGACAGAAAATTCTGTCAATTACTAAACCGATGCCAAATATTTAAACAAGTATTAAAAAGTATTATTATTCAGCCGTTATAAATTTCAAATAGGTTTAGAAATTAAAATTAAATTTAAGAGAGAAATAAGACTTAAAAAAGTAGTTTTGCGCGGATTCTAATTGGTTAATATATCTCAGAGACCAGATAGGTGAGGCGTATAGAAGAGTATCTAGGACGCTCGAGTTAAAAATTTGTAGGGCCGCATCAAACGATCGGTTGGACGCTCTAGCCATGGTTTCTTTAACTGCTCCGGAGATAGATCTGCTTCGTGCCACCGACTGATTTGTAGCTTCTTCAAAAACCCCGCGACTAGTGAAACACACGCCTAGGTAATTAAATCGCGATACTTCTTCTAACGCGTGATTTTCATAATAACATTTTTGCCTTTTCTGAGACGTCCTCCCTTTGGATACAACCATCACTTTAGTTTGGCCTATGTTTACTGTCAGATCGTTGAGTTTGCAATATTCTTCGAGCATTTTAAGAGCTTTATTTAAATGAGCCGTAGAATCCGAAATAATTGTTAAATCGTCTGCATAAGCTAGGATAGAAATATTAGTTTCTCCGTCGATAGACACTCCCGAGTAACCTCTGTTCTCAAAAAAACTGTTGATGTCACTTATGAATAAGTTGAAGAGCAGAGGCGATAATATTTCTCCCTGTAACACTCCTTTTAAAATAGATATTTCTGACGATATCTCGTTTTTGAAATGAATCCTGGTTTTTGCCTGATCATAAATATTAATTAAAATTCTCAAAAATTTGGAGCTGACGTTTAGTTTTTGGAGTTTTTCTATAAGAAGCGCGTGACACAAACTGTCAAAGGCTTTCTCAAAATCTATAAAAGCGATGAACAGTTTTCTCTAAGGGAGCCTGATATGATTTTGGATTAAGGAATTTAAAATGAATATATTGTCGAGACAACTCTTGTTTTTCCTGAAGCCCGATTGAGAATCGGGTAATATATCGTGCTTTTCTGTCCAAGAGCGGAGCCTAGTATTAAGAATAGTTATAAATATTTTTGTTATACAATTGATCAGGGATATTCCTCTATATTTATTTAAATCCTGACTGTCACCCTTCTTAAAAAGGAGTACAGTAGTAATTTCAGACCAGTCACTAGGGGCTCTCTACTTCTAAAACTTTATTAAAGAAAAGCTTAAGATAATCTATCCATTCGGCAGAAAGATTTTTGTAAAAGTCGTATGTTATTAAATCTTGGCTGGGTGCAGATGCACTCTTGCCGATTTGTAAAGCCGTCGATATCTCTTCTGTTGTTATGACGGAGTCAAGGTCGGGGTCATTTCGCTCTGTCAGGCCGATCTGTATTTGGTTTGATTTAGTAGAGTATAACTTCGAGTAAAAAGCTTCCCATTCTTGAATGTCGATGTTACCGCCTGTAGTTCTATTTGATTTTTACTACGTTTTTATTGGCTTGCATTCTTGTTTGTTTGTTTGTCCGGTACAAATCTGGCAATCGATTTCTAACTAACTTCCCGAATAGCTAGACATTTGAAACTTTTAGCATAGCTCAGAACACGATGACAATGCATTATTTTAATACTTTTAGCCATCTTTCAGCAGAATTTAATTAGTTTTCAGCAAATTTTGCTGTGTGGAAAGTTAGTTCGGAAAAAATCCGCAAGTTATTTTATTTGTTTTGCCATATCCAATATTTACGCAATCTTTATTTTGACGGGTCTCAAATTTGTGATAGATAAACATTGAATGACAGCAAAACAAGAAATATCGATTATATTATTTATCGATTATATTATTTCAAATATATCGATGGCACGCTTAGATTTGGTGTTGGGGAGATCCGTTGTACAAAGATTTATCCTTTTTAGGGTCCGTAGGCAAAACCAAGGACTCTTATATTTTCCTGCGTGTGTCTGTCTGTCCGTCCTCTCGCGTGCTCTCATGGCTACACCTTTCGTCCGATCACTTTGAAATTTGGCATGTATGTGTCTTGTACCTGTCCACATATTTTAAAAATATAGCGACTTAAAAAAAATATTTTTCAAAAAAATTAGGGTAAAAAAACTTAAGGGTTAAATTTTTTTATTTTTTTTTTTCGACACCGTGAGGGGTATCATATAAAAGGGTACGTCGAGCTGATTACAAAAATATATAATTCTTTGGTTATAACTTTGAGAGGGCGAGCGTAGGCGAGTTTGAAGCGGGTTTGAAACGTGTCCCCCCCCCCCTCTATCTCGCTTATGTGAAGTGCAAAACATCTGAAAAAATTCCTGAACTTTCTTCGACCAAAAGTAAAGATACCACTTTTTGGAAATTTCGAAAAAAATATTATTTTATTTTTTATTGACAAAATACGTTTTTTATAATTATGGTCTTTTCGATGTATTTATATGGGTGTAGTCCGGTTCAGTGGCAAAAAATACTTTATCAGTGTGTGTTTTGAGAATATTAGACCCTTAGAATGGTTCAAAGTAAGCTTTTTAGCATTTTAAAAAAACACTGTTTATAGACTTTACAGTTAAACACTATATAGTGTGGCCTACGGACCCTCGCTGTGTGCTGACTAGCACACACTTGACCTGTTTATATAGGTTTAAGATCAGCTCTCTGGATGGTTGTCATTTATGTGAAGTAAATAAATTCGGAACTATTTTTTTTTCACTAACATTATATATTACATAACAATAACAATTATATTATCAACATTACATACGATTCAACAGAAAATTTAAAAACGTAGTATATAAAAAGTTCTTTTTATCTTGAAATTATTTAATTTTATTGTAGGTTTTCCAAAACTTTTTAATATCCTTGACAACTGATCATTTTTTAATAGTTTTCTGTTTATATGCTTTCTTTTTAACACTTAATATTTTTCTATATTCCTTCACGAATCTTATAAGCTCAGATTTGAAATGTTCATCGAATCCTGATTTTCTACACTGTCTGGCTGCGCGTCTAGCTTCTCGTTTTTTAGTACGACACTCTCGGTCAAACCAAGGTTTATTTGTCCCACTCTGATTCACTCCCGATTTAAACTCAAAGGTTTTTTTTTCACGCCTAAGTCAGTAGCCACTTCCTTTATGGAGTCAATTATGAATTTATTCATGTGACACACATCTATCTGTTCCCCATTCCGAGGTTTACTACTAATTTTTATTATCATTTTTTCGATATAATTAGCTTTTAACTCATCGTTCCAGCAGTATTTGTCGACTTTAATTGGTAGTTTGGACTCGAGATGATGTAGAGCGGGAAGTGTGGTTTCCAGTGAGAGCTCGAGAGGAAAGTGATCTGAAGACTCGATGAAGTCTAAGACTTTAAGATCTTTAACTTCGGACAATCCTGGCATCCTACACCATATTAAATCCACAGTACTCTGCCCGTTCTTACTGATAAAAGTGAAGCTACCTAGCCTGTCCGATGTGATCCTCCCATTAAGCAAAACAAAGCCGAGACCCTCTAACATCGCACTCATTTTTCTCCCGCGCTTGTCCACTGACGAATGCCGTTGGTTTCATCTTTGTTCTAATTTTTTCAAGGTTTGGCCATTTTTTTTACTATTTTAAGGCGCCTATTAAATCATGGTGCATAACTGGTCTTTTTTCATAAATATCCGATTTTCCCGATATTTCAACTCCCATTTCCGTGAAAACCATATGATGTACAAAAAAAATGTTACAGACATAAATTGAAGGTATTTTCCCATCTATATTTTACTACTAGACCACTTTTTGCGTGAATAGATTACATTGCAAGTTATAAGCTGAAAACCACAATAATAAATTGTTTTTGACGATTGCTCATATTTAGGGGAGGGGGGATTTTGTTGGACAACTTCAGATTCATGTTCAGCACCCCCAAAAACATAAAATAAACCACTAAAATCAATTACACCAGAACTTTCCACTTCGAGCTCATTTTGTGCACCATTTGACTGGACTAACAGTCCTGTCTTAAAGGTGAACCACTGTCATTAATAAAACACTTGCCAGCTACTGAGGCAAATTACCACTTGTCGTCCAAATGTACCTCTTATTCTAAATGTATGAAGTGTAATGATAGCTCTCACCATACTTCATTACACTTGGATAGCTCTTCCTCTACCTCTAACTCTATCTGTGAAAATAGTTCTCCAGGAATATTCAGTTCCGTAGCACAGGCACCAAATCCAGTCAATGTCTTATTTGGTACTGCGCTTATCCATGTTCGTGATGTCACCGGTGGTTGTTTGACTCCTCGCGTCCTAATAACACTAAGGAAGCCAGTGTTCTTTCCTCAAAGTTGTTTCTCTATATATTCAAATGACTGTAAAAACATAAAGGGGATATTCATTTATCCCTAATTACATTGGGCTAAACATCACTGACTTTGTCATCATAGTTATTTAGAATGTTATTTATATTCTAAAAACACACAGGGGAGTAACAATCTAAAGAAGAACCCAAATTTACATGGTATATGTTATACTCTTGTTAAATTATTATTATTTACAGACCAATACTTTCTTTTGTGATGATATCGTAAGTATCATAGTAAACTGTTTAAATAAGTCTCCAATTATACTTACAATGGACCTTCCCAGTCCCAGTTCAATAGCAATTATAACATTATTGTATAAAATTAATTGTTTAGCCTGAACGAAAAAATTGCATAGAAATGCCTCTGGGAAGGACTACAACAACATATAACATACAAATGAGTTATTCCTGGTATATTAAAATGTATACTAAACCCACAATACAGGGGGGGGGGGTAGCCCCCCCAGAACTATTGATCTAGGATCGCCACTGGGGAAAACTGCGATTGCCAATCATACTACTAACGAAAACCACCAAATAGATGAACATAATGTTAAAATACTAGGGTCAAAAGGAAATATTTAGGAGCAGCTTTCATAGCCATGACTGAAAATTCTGTCAATTACAAAACCGATAAACAAGTATTATTCAGCCGTTTTAAATTTCAAATAGGTTTAGAAATTAAAAATCCCGCCAAATCTTTTATGCCCTTATCATTCCTCTCGTACAATTTTCATATCATAGTTATATAAAAAGTCCCTCATAATATTTAAAATAATCTGACCTTTTATTAATTAATAAAGGTTAATTAATAAATTAATAAAGGTTAATTAATAAATTAATTCATCAGATAGACATGGAAAATAAAATAGATGTTGATGATGATGAATCTTTTTACATTAATAATATCTATGAAATATATACTGAGTCAAGCAATAATAATAAATATACAGCCAATGTACTAGTGGAAGGTGTTCCTCATAGTTTTGAATGTGATTCAGGCAGCTCAGTTTCAATTATATCACGAGACGATTACAAGAGAATATGCCCCCACATAAAGCTGCGCCCTACAAAAGCAACCTTTAAAACTTATACTGGAGAGGTATTTTTACCAATTGGAGTTGCGAATGTGAAAGTGTCGTTTAAAGGAATTTCTGAAGAAGCTTCTCTTTATGAAATTGAGAAACCGCTTCCTGCTCTGCTTGGGCGAGATTGGATAAGAATATTTAAAATTAATTTTTCTGATCTGGACACCAATACAGTTAAGTCAGTTGAACAATTTTCCAACAATAATACACAATTAGATGCAAAAAAATTAAAATCCGCTTTGCTAACAGAATTTGCTGATATTTTCCAGAATAAAATTGGCAAAATACCAAACTATAAATGTCACCTTCAGACTAAAGGAGATGTTAAGCCAAAATTTATCAAAGCTAGACCTGTGCCTTATGCACTCCGTGAGAAGGTTAATAAAGAACTGGATAAATTAGAAGCCATGGGCAATATAGAAAAAGTTGAGCACTCTGACTGGGGGACACCTCTAGTATGTATCCCTAAAGCAAGTGACAATACAGTGAGAGTTTGTGCTGATTATAAATCCTCTCAGCTTAATGATCAATTATTAGATATGAGGTACCCTCTTCCATTGATAGATGAGCTTTTTTATAAAATGGAAGGAGGAAATTATTATTGTACATTTGACTTATACAAGGCTTATTTACACATGGAAGTAGACGAGGAAAGCTCAATCCTGCAAACTCTTTCAACACACCGAGGAGCTTATGGAGTCAAGAGGTTATTTTTTGGAATCAAACCTGCTCCAGGAGAATGGCAAAAGTTTACTGATGAAATCACAAGGGATTTAGAGGGAACTGCAGGATATTTTGATGACTACATTGTTCAAGGACCTACATTAGCTATTTGTTATGAAAGATCCAGGAAGTTACTGAAGCGGTTACGTGAGTATAACTTACATCTAAATTCAACTAAATGTAAATTTTTTAGGGAATCTATATCTTACCTTGGCCATGAAATTAGCAAAAATGGATTAATGAAATCCAAAGAAAAGGTAGATGCAATCTTAAAATTACCTAGACCTCAGAATGTCGATGAAATCTGGCAGTTCTTAGGTCTTGTTCATTTTTACTCAAAGTTTTTTGAAAACGCCGTTCTGCCTGCCCATTTGTGGACGGATGCACTGGGGCACTGAATTTTTGTTTGATTCCATTGGATTCACAGAAGGTGGTAAATTCCCTTGATTTAAAAATTGATGCATTATCAGAAACTAAATATAGTGGAAGACCAAACTGGGAAAATAATATTTGTAACTGTTTTATAGTCCAAGCACTTGTAGGTGACTTTTTTGTTGGAATTATTTCGGACCATTTAGAGTAGGCATCAAACACAATTAAAAACTGATAACCCATGTATGGGCCAGCATAGTCCATGTGAAGGCGCATCCAAGGACTTTCTGGAATCTCCCATGAGTGTAATGGTGCTTTAGGTGGGTTCTGAGTATCTGCACAAGCTTTACAGGAACGGACCATCCTTTCAATATCATAATCTATGGTTTTCCACCAACAATAACTCCGAGCTAGAGCTTTCATTTTAACAACTCCTACATGAGTTTCATGAAGTTCCTTGAGTGCTGTATTTTGTAATTTAGCAGGAATTACTACTCTACAGCCTTTAAAAATCACACCATCCTGTAAAGAGTATTCAGGTTGTAAACATGTACCATTTTTTAATTTATGAAATAATTTAATTAGATCTGGATCCTTATTTGTTTCATGAGCAATTGACTCAGCATTTAAAATATCAGTTGCAATTGAATTTACTTGATTAGCTAAGAATAGGTAATCTTCATCGTTTCGTTGTAATACTTTCTCGTCTATTAACGGAAATCGAGAAAGGCAATCTGCATTTGAATGATCAGATGATTTCCTATAAATGACATTATAATGAAATCCTGACAAGAAATGGGCGTAACGTAGCATTCTAGATGCAGTAAGTGTAGGTAGACTTTTACTGGGATGTAAAATGTAAGACAAGGGTTTGTTGTCAACAATCAGAGTAAAAGGTCTGCCATAACAAAAATGAAAAAAATTCTTTAATGACCAAAAGATGGCAGTAGCTTCCTTATCTATTATGACTGTATTGTTGCTCAGCTTTTGAAAGAGACCGGGAAATAAACATAATTGGCCTTTCTGATCCATCAGGGAGTTGGTGTGATAAAACACCAGACAATCCCCATGGACTGGCATCTGTAGCTACTAATAATGGAAGTTTAGGATTAAATGCAATTAATACCCGATCACTAGAAATTTCTTGCTTGGCCCGTTTGAATGAAACTTCACACTCAGCAGTCCACTTAAACTCTTGTCCTTTTTTCAATAAATTATTTAATGGTGCAAGAATAGAAGAAGCGTTTTCAAAAAACTTTGAGTAAAAATGAACAAGACCTAAGAACTGCCAGATTTCATCGACATTCTGAGGTCTAGGTAATTTTAAGATTGCATCTACCTTTTCTTTGGATTTCATTAATCCATTTTTGCTAATTTCATGGCCAAGGTAAGATATAGATTCCCTAAAAAATTTACATTTAGTTGAATTTAGATGTAAGTTATACTCACGTAACCGCTTCAGTAACTTCCTGGATCTTTCATAACAAATAGCTAATGTAGGTCCTTGAACAATGTAGTCATCAAAATATCCTGCAGTTCCCTCTAAATCCCTTGTGATTTCATCAGTAAACTTTTGCCATTCTCCTGGAGCAGGTTTGATTCCAAAAAATAACCTCTTGACTCGATAAGCTCCTCGGTGTGTTGAAAGAGTTTGCAGGATTGAGCTTTCCTCGTCTACTTCCATGTGTAAATAAGCCTTGTATAAGTCAAATGTACAATAATAATTTCCTCCTTCCATTTTATAAAAAAGCTCATCTATCAATGGAAGAGGGTACCTCATATCTAATAATTGATCATTAAGCTGAGAGGATTTATAATCAGCACAAACTCTCACTGTATTGTCACTTGCTTTAGGGATACATACTAGAGGTGTCCCCCAGTCAGAGTGCTCAACTTTTTCTATAATGCCCATGGCTTCTAATTTATCCAGTTCTTTATTAACCTTCTCACGGAGTGCATAAGGCACAGGTCTAGCTTTGATAAATTTTGGCTTAACATCTCCTTTAGTCTGAAGGTGACATTTATAGTTTGGTATTTTGCCAATTTTATTCTGGAAAATATCAGCAAATTCTGTTAGCAAAGCGGATTTTAATTTTTTTGCATCTAATTGTGTATTATTGTTGGAAAATTGTTCAACTGACTTAACTGTATTGGTGTCCAGATCAGAAAAATTAATTTTAAATATTCTTATCCAATCTCGCCCAAGCAGAGCAGGAAGCGGTTTCTCCATTTCATAAAGAGAAGCTTCTTCAGAAATTCCTTTAAACGACACTTTCACATTCGCAACTCCAATTGGTAAAAATACCTCTCCAGTATAAGTTTTAAAGGTTGCTTTTGTAGGGCGCAGCTTTATGTGGGGGCATATTCTCTTGTAATCGTCTCGTGATATAATTGAAACTGAGCTGCCTGAATCACATTCAAAACTATGAGGAACACCTTCCACTAGTACATTGGCTGTATATTTATTATTATTGCTTGACTCAGTATATATTTCATAGATATTATTAATGTAAAAAGATTCATCATCATCATCATCTATTTTATTTTCCATGTCTATCTGATGAATAGACTTATTATTTTTCTTTAATGCCTGTTTTTTATTGTAATCATGAGTAATATTGAGTGAAGAACTACTATTTTTGTAAGTGCCTTTATTGTCACGTCTTAAACATACCTTGCTCAAGTGACCTGTTTTAGAGCATACTGAACAAACAGCCGATTTATATGAACACTGACTGGCTTTATGGGAAGGGTCTCCGCATCTGAAACATTTCCCAACTAAACCACGCATGACAAAAGGATTAGTAGTGGCATTGCTCTTATAGCCTGGTTGCGTATATTGGATTTTATTTATTTGGCCCGCTGAGGTACACATCTGTTGACTCTCTAGTTTTGAAGCTTCGATGGCAAGAGCAATGTCGACAGCTTCTTCAAAAGCAATTCGGTCTTTTTGTAACAGTTTTTCTCGAGTAGACGCATCGACTGACCCTCTAATAAATGGCATTCTTAAAAAAGTATCGGCAATAGACTTTGAACAATTGCTACAAAGAAATTCGGCGTTTTTTGTGAGTTTCTTTAATTCAGATACATATGAAGCTATGGACTCACCCTCTTTTTGAACACGAGAAACGAATTTATGCTGTTCAGTAACAATATTAGGTTTAGGGTTTAAATGGTCCATTAGAACCTTAATTAAAGATTTGTAGTCTCTTGAAATCTGCAGATCAGGGGCAGTCAGATTGGATAACAATTGATAAGTTTTAGAGCCTAGAGAGTCAATAAGTATTCGTACTTTAACCTTATCAACTTCTTCTTCAGAACCCATAAATTTTTGTAACTGAAAAAAATTGTCCAATCTTTGCTCATAAACGGAAAATGGTTCTATATTGAGATCAAACTGATCAAAACGTAAGCGTGCGTGAGTTGTACCTTGTTGAGAATGGCGAGGCTCCTGATCCTGGTGACTATGTTGTAAGGCTGTAACGAATCCTTGCATGGCTGTAATCAAATCGTCTATTTTGTTTGACATCTTCTCCACTTCCTCGTCGCCACTTTTATGTATATAAATGTGTGTATGTAAAGAATAATTCAAATATAACTTAAGGGTAAAGACAGAAGAAACAAACGCGTATTAGAGACCAAAACAACACAAGTGTTTTATTATTAGAATCGATACAAGTATATTTTTGGTATATCGATTATACATATCGAATCTTAGTTATTGAACATAACACTAGTTGATTTCAGTGTTTTAACCATCTGAATAAAAACACCAGGGAGATTGATATTGATTGATTGATTATTGAAACCAAAAGAATTGCTACTGAAATCGCAATCGTAACCGTAACTATCGATGTAGAGGTAGAGGAAGGTAACAATTAGAACCCCAATTTACCATATATAATAATGATTTCACAAAGAGAATGAGAAATATTGAGGTTCAATTTAAAGAAGACAGGAAATGCTAAGAGGAAAAAAGAGGGTCTAAGAGGAAGAGGTTTTTTAAGAAAAAATTGGAATGTGTAGGACGCTAAGAGGAGAGGAGAGGGGGTGAGAGATAGAGGTTTTTTTCTTTTTAAGAGAGATATTTTAGGAGAGATTTTAAGGACCGTTTGGAATCCCGCCCAAAGGACCAATTAATGAAGGAGGTCCCTACCTCCTCCTAGGGAAGTTACCTGACTACTTAGATTGTCCGACAGTGTGGTCTTCGACGAGGGTGTCTCGAAGCCCGGTTAACGGCGATTTTATGCGGATCGGAAAAAATCTTCACGGCGAATATCGGATATATAACATTTAAACACTTGTCTGATAGAGGTAGAGAACTGACACAAAGGAGAGGGAGAGTGCGTTTCGGTAACTTAAGAAAAGAACTACCTCGGTCCGACGCGTACATGAGAGAGGAAGAGGAAGGAAAGGGTAGATATATAGGAGGCAGTGGCGAGGAAGGACGAGGGAGGGGAGATGACACTTGAAAACGCGGGAAAAGAACCCACGTATAGGAAAATTGCGGGAAAGGAAAAGGGAAGTTTAAATTGAAACTTCAATACTTAACACTGGGTGTTCTGTTTTTTTAAAACTTTAAAGTATGACCAAGAGTAAACTACCCTTATTTTTGATGGTATTGAAAAATATTATTAAGAAAAGTGGATCAGAATTGCAAAAACGTATAAATAACAATTATTAAAAGAGGTATAATGTGTAACCAGTGCTTTTTTTTTAACACAAATTTTTAATTCTTGGTCTAATTTTGGACAGGCACAAACGAATTTCGTCTGACAGAAAGAAGCCTGATTCTTTCTTAGCTTTTTATTGCTGTTATTGACGAAAACGCTTGTTCGAACATGTAGGATGTGGAAATTATTGTAGTAATATATTTATTGCTTTTTTGTGAAAAGCAGGGTATTGTGCTTTTAACGAGATCCAGAACTTGTCTAGAGGTAGATCTAAAAATCTCATCTGCAAAGTTATATCAGATTGCAAAGTTCTTCCTCTTCTATTAAACTCAAATTTAAAGAATTAGCAGAAGATGATCCTGAAAAGGGATCTCTCACCCAATCATATATTTCAATTGAATGAGATGGAAAATAATGTTTAATTTTTGTCACTAACTCTTCCAAGTGTGCTTTAATTAATTTTGTCTTTTGACACCCTTCATCACTTTCGACACCCATATGTAATTAAAACATTTCAATATTACCTTTTGCTACATGAGTTTTAGATACATTCAGTTTCCTCATGAATCCAAGAATCTTGTCACTTGGTGTTAACACATTTTCACTAGGACCCTGCATTGACTTATTCAGCTGATTTAAGTAAAGAAAGGTGTCTGTCAAGTAGACTAGCATCTGCTCCCATTTCTGATCTTCCAAGTGCTCGGCAAAATTGTGTTTATGGTTTTCTTGAAAATATGTTTGCAATTTGTCTTTTAGCTCGAACACTAAATTTAAAACTCTTCCTCTGCTTAGCCAACTGATTTCTGTATATAGTAATAGGTTTATATGATTTTTTTCCCATACATTCACATAGCCTTTTAAACATTCTTGAATGAACAGGTCACTGTTTAATAAAGTTTGCCATTTTTGTAGCATTACTAAAAACATTTTTCAGCTCTTGTCCAAGGGATTTGACATCAAAACTTCTCTATGAATAAAAAAGTGCGTCGATACCACATCAGCGTTTTCTCGTTTTACATGAGAAACAAAACCTCTTATGGAACCAACCATAGATGGGACACCATCAGTACAAATACCAATATAATTGTTCCAAGAAAGACCTTTTCTTTCCAAATATGAAGTAAAAATATTAAATACATCTATGCCACTGGTTGTCTTAGGCAGTTCTTTACAGCAGAGAAAATTTTCTTGAATTTCACCCTCATATACAAATCTTACATAAGCTATAATAAAGCATTTATTAGTATGATCAGTTGACTCGTCAATCTGGATTGAAAAACTGTTATCCTCCAGCTTATCACACAAAAGCTCTTCTGCATCGTTAGGCATGTCCTGAATACGACAACTTATGATACTGTTTGAAAGTGAAACATTTTCAATCACTCGAACAGCATCTTCTCCCAGCAATTTTCCAACAATAATTTTACATGCTGGTATTATTATATTCTCACCAACTGTGTGACTTTTCCTTTTTTGCGCAATAATTTCTGCTACCATATAACTTGCTATCAGTGCTTTTTCACTGACGGTAAAGTTATTCTTAAAAACTGCACTTTGTTTCTTATTTTATTGCGATAGCGCTTTGAAATAATCGGTACTTTTATTTTCCAAATCATTATGGTATATTGTGAAATGTCTCTTTAATTTTCTGTCTCTTTGCTGTATTTGACAATTGCTTGTTACAAACAAGCCATAGAGGGAGAGAGAGAACAATTTGCATCACCAGTCCATGTAAAGCCAAACGACAAATAACTGACATTGTAATGACGAACTTTTTTGGGGTCTTTCTTTAAATTAGTATTTGGAAGTTTAATAGGAGGTTCTGATTCACCATCACTAGTTTCATTAAAATTACTGGATTGCTCCTCTTCAAGAAAATCAACATTAATATTAATGTCTAAATGATTTAATTAGAAAAAAAAAATATATATATTAAACAACTATGTATAAAAAAATAATTATATAATATTAAATCTAAGAACTGTTATTGCAAAAAGAACGAGTAGCATAGTAGCGTAACTCTTTTTTCTTTATTTCTTCGTTTCTTATTTACAAGTTTGACACAGATTCACAGAGGCTGGAAATAAAACAAAATAAACAGGTCAAGTGTGTGCTAGTACCCTGTATAGTTTAAGTAGTACCCTATTGATGGTGTTTTTTTAAATGCTAAAAAGCTTATACTTTGAACTATCCTATGGGTCTGATATTCTCAAAACCCATAAACAAACTTCTAATAAAGTATTTTTTTGCCACTGAACCGGACTACAACCATATAAATACATCGAAAAGACCATAGTTATAAAAAAAACGTATTTTGTCAATAAAAAATAAAATAATGTTTTTTTCGAAATTTCCAAAAAGTGGTATCTTTACTTTTGGTCGAAGAATGTTGAAGAATGATTTTTTGCACTTAACATAAGCGAGATAAAGGGGGGGGGGGGGGCACGTTTCACACCCACTTCAAACTTGCCTACGCTCGCCTATTATTAAGTCGCTATATTATTAAAATATTATGGGGGACACATACCATACATGCCAAATTTCAAATTGATCGGACGAAAGGTGTAGCCGTGAGAGCAGGCGACCGGACGGACGGACAGACACACGCAGGAAAATATAAGGGTCCTTTAAAAATCCTTTAAATAACTGAAGTTGGAAATAAGCTAGGAAAGAGCGGAACGAATATTATAAAACTGTACAGATGCGCTCTACAGGGCGTACAGGTTAGATAGAATCTGGACGTGGGCCAGAATATTAAAAAATAAATAGAAGTGTAGGTGTAGTTGGGTCATATTCAAATAAAATGTACCTTTAGGGAAATCAATTTGGCTACTTTATAGAAAATTAAAATAACCCTTAGGGGGGGTGACACACTTTGCCACCCGGGTAGCGCCACCTGGGTGGCGCTACCCAGTCGTCTATGAGAATAGATGGAACCTGTCACACGAGGTAGCGCCACCTGCCGGGTGGCACTACACGGTCGACCGTCCGACGGTCTAGCCGCCACCCACAGGTAGCGCCACCCGGTCAACCCATTGTTTTTAATTGAGCCTGTCACACGGTGCCACCCAAGTCCCTGCCACTCAGCCCCCACTCCTTTAATCAAATATAGGGGAAATCAAATCTGGGGCTGACTGCATCCCTCATATAAGTGGGTGGCGCAATTCAGGTGGCGGGAGCAAGTAGCATCAACCAGGTGGGCGCCACCCAGGTGGCGCTACCTGGGTGGCGAAGTGTGTCACTACCCTTAGACATGATAATATTGATTATTCTGACACATCAGGGATATGGATGACATTTTCGTTCAAGAACAGTCAGTTTTCAAATTCATTTACATATATATGAACATATATACATAAAAAACACATTTTTGTTGTAATGAGTGTTACTATCATAAAGACGGTATTTTTTTAGATTTTATTTCTCTGTTTTTATGAAACGTTACTAAATTGTATATATGACGTAACAGGGAGTTTTACTAAACAAAAACTAGAAAGAAGAAATATGTGGTTTGACTTAACGTGTAAAATATTAAAAAAAGATGTTGCAAAAGCCTCCAAACTGTGTAAATCATCCTCATTTGAAGATCCGCTTGTTCAAACATACTTAGATATAAGGAAAACGTACCGTAAACATTTAAACTTTACCAAAAGAAAATATGACAAAAACACGGCGCAGCAACTTGCAGAAGTAAGAAATAGCAAATCATTTTGGAAGATTGTTAATCGGCTTAGACCACATAAACAAAAAGTACAAGAACTACCATTAACCCACCCCACCTACCTGGCACCATTATTTTATATCCCAGTACCCTGAGCACATACATAATGATATAACTTTTCTTAGTATATCAGACCCGGATCTAGATATAGATTTTACTCTTAAAGAACTAGAAATTTGTTTATCGAATTTGAAAAGTGGAAAGTCGTCTGGTATAGATGGCATTCCCAATGAAGTGTTAAAATCTTTTCCACCTTCGTGGGAACACTATTTGATTAATTTGTTTAATGTTATATGGAGTACCGAAGTATTACCCCCAGAGTGGTCTAAAGTTATGATAACTATGCTTTATAAGAAAGGTGAACCAAATAACCCCAATAACTATCGGCCGATTGCATTAGCAAATACATGTCTCAAGTTATTTACGTCAATAATGTTAAACAGATTAGTCAACTGGGTCGAAACTAATAATATCCTTCCAGAAGAGCAGGCCGGTTTTAGAGCTGGAAGATCATGTTTGGACAATATGTTTGTTCTATATTCTATAATAAACCAGCAAGTTTTTGTCAGGGGAAATAAGCTGTTTGTTATTTTTATTGATTTCCAAAAAGCGTTTGACTCCGTTGACCATTCTGTTTTATGGCCTAAGTTGTATGAAATAGGTGTAAGTGGAAAATTTATAAGAGTATTAAAAAAAATCTATGAATCATCTGTTATGTTTATTAAACAAAATAAAACTATTTTTAAGGAGGGAATTGATGTAACAAAAGGATTGCTACAGGGTGAACCGACATCCCCAATTTTATTTTGCCTATTTCTGCTTGATTTCAATAAATTCTTAAAGTCTCGGGGAATCCTAGGTATCTTTGTGAATGGCTTGAATGATTTGGTAGCCTTATTTTTCGCGGACGATATTTTTTTGATGGCAAATTCTAGAACTGGGGCTCAAAAAATACTGGACGCTCTATCGGAATATTGTTCCGTAAATAATTTAACGGTGAATGTTGCAAAAAGTAAAGTGGTCGTTTTTAAAAAAGGTGGTACGAAAAGATTTAAACCCTTGTTTTATAATAATGAGAAGCTTGAATACGTTTCAGAATATACTTATCTAGGTGTACCATTCAGTGTGTCGGGTAAATTTTTAAAAGCATCCAAGTATTTTATCAATAAAGGAATAAGAGCTCTCGGAGTCTCTCATACAATATTATCTAGGGGTAAGTCTAACGACTGGAATTCTAAAATTAAACTATTTAATTCCCTAGTAACCTCGACTACACTATACGCAGCCGAACTATGGTCTTTGAGATATTTGGACATGTTGGATAAGGTTTTTACTAATTACTTTAAACGATTATTTTTTTGGCCTTTTAATGCACCCGATCATTTAATTTTTTTGGAGACGGGTTGTAATTCACTTAAAACAAATATTTTTAAAGCCGTAGTTAAATGGTGGAGTAAAATACTCGGTATGAACGAGTCAAGACTACCTAGAATTTGTTACGATAAACTGTTGGATTTACATAACAGAGGCCTCAAAACAGAATCTAACTGGGCCACCCAAGTATGTAATATTCTCACAAGTATCGGGAGGCAAGATGTTTGGCAAGCCCAAGATCCAACTGTAATAGAAATCAATTTTAATTCATTAGTCGAAGCTTTTACTAATAATTGTTTATGTTTAAACGTCGAAAGAGCGATCCAGTCAAAGTATTCTCACATCTACAGACACATCAGTAGTTTAGGACATGGTGAAGATTACTTGCGTTTTGCTTGTAATATCGTAAAAATTAGACTAGTGAGTCAAGTAAGGCTATCTAATCGACACAAAATAGTGTTATATCATAAAAAAAACAGGTACGTTATAAACTGTCAGGAAATCTGCACATTATGTTACCGATGCGAATATGATGACTTACATCACTTATTTTTTTCCTGTCCTCAATATGATGAGTTTCGTATTAAGTACATAGATGTATACTTTCCACTCAAAAACTACAGCCTAGAACACTTGTTAATAATTAACGACATGGGAAAATTAAACAACATTTTTTATTTTCTAGTCCGTATGCTTAACTTAAAATTTTCTAATGAACAACCATGATGTTATTATAAATGTAAATATTTCTAATCTAGTATCGAAGACTGAACACGCATAAACAAAATGCAATAAACGTAGATGGTATGCTTTTTAATTTCAATTTATCAATGTAGAATGTTTATTTATGATTTAAATACAATTGTTTATTTGCAATATATTTAAGTCTCTAAATCTTAGTTGGGAACATTACCTTATTATCTAATTATAATAGAATTTCAATGTTACTAATATAATTTTCCTAATTGGTTAACTTTATTCTTTGTACTAATTGTTCACAAAAACGTATTGTTGTGTATTGGTAAATGTGTTTTGTTTAGGTACTACAAATATCTATTTACATAGTTGTTTTTTTTTTTTTTTTTTTTTTTTAATTTTTATTTGTAGTTCTATTATTTGTAACGTATTTACAATCAATAAATAAAAAGGAAATATGTTGAGTTAAGAAGTGGATTAATTTAAAATTATAAGGATTTGATGTTACTTTTGTCAGAAGGAAATATTATTATTTGAAGAAATTTCATTATATATATTGTACAAATATTGTAAGGCCGGGCTCCATGCTAAGAGTCATGTACTTTAAAAGCATTAAACAATTCTAATTCTAATGACGTAAATATTCTCTCTCATCCCACCAGAAATATTTTTTAGACCTAAAATATTTGCAATTTTTTTTAAAAAAAGTAATGAGTGTTACATTTATTATCTTTTAATGTTTCCTCAAAGCTTAAAAAATGTAAAGGATACGTTTTCAGTGCATTGTAATAGAAGTTTTGACATTTTTATGTTTAGGCTATGGAAAATAAGTCAAAAACGTTACGTTACTTTTAGCTTAAAAACTCAGAAAAGTATAACATGGAGTTAGAATGGTATAGGAGGTTTGTAATCCAGTCTCCAGCTGTAGTGCCTTCCCCTGCCGCGCTTCGTAGGGCCGAAGAAAGTCGAAAAGATTTATACGTGTGACAGGGAGTTAGGAAACTACAGGAGCTTGCCATTAACACTCAGCCCTCTCGGCCTACCTAGTATGAAGGCATATTAACAATTCGTAGAAGGCGGGCAGGTTCCTTTGAATTCAGTCGTTTGTAATCAAGCCGCGGCAGTGCCGGTGTGGAGATAAGAATAAAAATTATCTTCCATCTACTTCTATCAATTACTTGGATAAATTACCGATTATATTTCATTTTATGTCGGTAGTTTACGCAGAGCGAAAACATAAAAATGTCTCACTGTCTTCATGGGCGTAGCCAGGGTTGCCTTTAGAGGGGGCTAATTTTTTTGGATATATATATACATATACTTTACATACACAGGGTGTCCCACATAAGGTGTAACATAGAAAAACCTGTTGTTCTACATCACATTTCTGACAAAAAATGTTATATAACATAATGGTTGATCGACCTTCGTTTTCGAGATATATCGATTTTTCAATTATCTCATTTTCTGGTGACTTTTTCCCATTAAAATCGTTATAGCATAAAATCTAATAAAGATATAAAGACGGGGTTTTCACCATTCAAAAGGTGAGGAAATTTGCTTTAAAAATGTCATCCTGCTTGCCCATAATATTCTTATTAAATTAATTTTATATACTTTTAAATACAATGTTTTGGTTAATAAGAAATTTGTGGTCAACGTTCTTGGTAATATAACTTTTTAATTTGTATGATAAATGAATAAATTTGACGTCAAGTAAAACTGGCCCGTTTAATAAGCTTTAAAATGGTGTAACTTGTTAATAAGTTTGCTTCAAGTTTTCAAACTTATTTGGATGAAAATGACATAATAAATGACAAGTTTATCAGTTTCCATGACTTTAAATGACCCTAAGACTTGGTGAAAAAATAGAAAGGGTAACAAAAAATAAAACAATATCACTCCTTGAAGTAATAAAATGAAAAATTGAGTAATATTTATAGAAAAGTGTACATAATTGTTTACAAAAACTTAAAGTAGCCCCCCCCCCCCCCCTCCCCCCCCGTTGCTGTTAATGGATCTTCTGCAACGGCAAACTATGGAATGACAACAATTATCCAAGACGGTAGATCGGTCGGGGTGGGGTTGTGAATTTGCCACCTCGTTTACCCGATCTCACTCCATTAGACTACTACCTGTGTGGAGAGGTGAAAATTAAATTGGACAGCTAATTGGTGAACACAAGAGAGAACCTTGTTTAGCGAACAAATTAAGCGTTTGATACTATCAAATTGAAACCTGAAGGAGTGAGACGTGCAACTGGTAGCGTACTTCGCCGTTGCAGAATATCCATTAACAGCAACGGGGGGAGGGCTACTTTGAGTTTTTGTAAACAATTATGTACACTTTTCTATACTATATCATTCAATTTTTCATTTTATTAATACAAGGAGTGATATTGTTTTATTTAGGCCGATCGGCCACCAGAAGCTGAGCGGAGCGGAGCTGAGCGGAGTTGACTCAGCTTGTGAAATCGAATCCCATTGTTTTAAATGTAAGGGTGGCCACCGGTTGCGGAGCGGAGCTGAGCTGAGCCTAGCGACGCATCTTGACTCCGCTTAGTCGGTCGGTTTTGAAAGCTGACTCCGCTTCCCCCTCCACCCACAACAATAATATTATTAAAAAATTAAATGAATAAACTTTTTATTAATTGATTAATACACTCTTGTAGATAAATGAACGAGAGATTAGCTGGCTAATATAGTGTAGGAAATCACTATTTTATTTGAGAAACGTTTCGACCAATTATTAATGTCATCTTCAGTCTTGTTTTATTCTAAAATTTAAACAAGCATAATATATAGCTTTAAAATAAAGTAATTATAAAATAAAAATTAGTAATTATATGGGGTTTAATTATTCATTAAACATTTTGACATATACTTCTAATTTTACTGAAATCAAGTTTTAATTAAGACTTGTATTCAGTAAAAAATATACTTACATACTTCATTATTGTTTCATTATATAATACTATCTCCATAAGAGAGGGTCTAAAATTAAAAAGTTTAACAGTGGCACGTTGGTATAACATACCGACATCGAAATAACCAGTAAATGTTAATATGTATAAATATAAATTAAAACATTAAACAAAACTAGTAACAATTTATAACATTCTAAAAAATATATAATAATAACTAAAAATTTAATTATCAAAAAGCTGTATACATGTGATCTTCATAACAACTATTCATCGAGGAGATTCATCTTATTATACAGTGGTTCTTAATTAAAACTTGATTTCAGTGGGATTAAGGATATGCCAAAATTTATAATGAATAATTATAATTACCTTGAATTATTTTTATATATATGTTTGTTTGAAGATGACATTAATAATTGGTCGAAATGTTTCTCAAATGATTTTTTTTTTTTTTTTTTTATTTATTTGAATATTGCAACTACATTACCACATGTTATAAGCAATAAAGATGACATTTGTTTGATATGGCTTGTTACACATGATGTGAGAAACTGTCCATTGACAGTACTCACGGTTTTATGCAGACATGAACATTACATTTTCTTAATGGATGTTTAGTAAATCACGAGGCCACTGTCTTTTTAAGCGTCGAGGAGGGTTACCAGGTATGAATGGTGATGTTAGGTTGTGGATTAAAGGATTAGGATGATGGGAAATTGAGTCATGGAATGATTTGTATCGGGAGGTGGCTAGGTCACGAACAAAGGGAACTTTAAGGTCGTTGTGAAGGGTAAAGTTGGAGACATAGAAAGGAGCGTTAGTTATTCTTCTAAGGATTTTGGATTGAAGGGATTGGATGCGGTAGGAGTTGGAACGCTTGGTGCATCCCCAGAGTTCAATACCATATGACCAAGTGGGCTTAATTATGGTGTAATAAATGAAATAGTGATTTTTATTATTTTCTCTACCTTAATAGCCATCTAATCTCTCTTTCAATAATATAATGTGAAGGAAAATAAATGAAGTATAAAAAAAAGTAATCAGTATTGGCGTATTTAAAAAAAGGTTTTTAATTCGGATGGTACAGCTCTCCGATAGTTTGTATCACAACCCGTTATATCATCTCTTATCTCATTTAGAAGTTCATTAAACTGAGGGCTATTCATACGGAAATATTCCTTAAACTGTTCGTGGTTTAGATCATGAAAAAGGGTGTGAAATTCCCCGAATTCATCCCTTTTTCTAGATAGAAAATTTCCCAATCTGTCTTATAAGCTGGTAATGCGATACAAGCTGCAAGAGAAAACTCGGTTTCAGAATCCTCGGATTCTGAACTTTAACACAAATATAATAGTTTTCGTTGGGTTGACATTTTTGGGTGGACTAGCTTAGTTCACGCAAACGAAAACAGAGCGGAGTCAGCTAGACTCCGCTACAGTCAGCTCGACTCCGCTCAGCTTTCGGTTGCCACACCCCTTGGACTCAACTACACTCAGCTACACTCCGCTCAGCTAATGGTGGCCGATTGGCCTTATTGTTACCCTTTCTATTTTTTCACCAAGTCTTAGAGTCATTTAAAGTTATGGAAACTGATTAACTTGTCATTTATTACCTCATTTTCATCCAAACTTGAAGCAAACTTATTAACAAGATACATCATTTTAAAGCTTATTAAACGGGCCAGTTTTACATGAGGTCAAATTTATTCATTTATGATACAAATTAAAAAGTTATGTTACCAAGAACGTTGACTACAAATTTCTTATTAACCAAAACATTGTATTTAGAAGTATATAAAATTAATTTAATAAGGGTATTATGGGCAAGCAGGATGACATTTTTAAAGCATATTTCCTCACCTTTTGAATGGTGAAAACCCCGTCTTTATATCATTATTAGATTTTATGCTATAACGATTTTAATGGGAAAAAGTCACCAGAAAATGGGATAATTGAAAAATCGATATATCTCGAAAATGAAGGTCGATAAACCATTATGTTATATAACATTTTTTGTCAGAAATGTGATGTAGAACGTCAGGTTTTTCTGTGTTACACCTTATGTGGGACACCCTGTATGTGTGTATATATATATATATATATATATATATATATATATATATATATATATATATATATATATATATATATATATATATATATATATATATATATATATATATATATATATATATATATATATATATATATATATATATATATATATATATATATATATATATATATATATATATATAGAGAACTATTAATTATAGGGGAAAAATTGTTTATTTGAAATAGATTTTTTTAAGGAAAACTTGCTGTTTAAATCCACTCTTATTGTAAAATAGTTCACATTAAGATTGGACAGAGAGTATTTGAAGCGACATTAGTGCTTCCTATGAGATATTGTCTGAACTACTACATCTCTAATTTTAAATTTTAAATAAATAGTAATTAATTGTTTTTTAAGAATCAAATATGCAGAACCATACTGAGTTTTATTGCAAAACCATAACCAAATAAAAATAGTAGGGTATCTAACAGTCCAGTCAATAAATACAAAAAGTAGTCTTCCTTGCGAAAGGTCGGGTATCTGCAATTTTTAAAATCTTATTCTACAATTGAACCCGTTTCCAAATTAATTAATATTAATTATTCGATAATTAAAAACTTTTCTAATGACTGCTACTAACTATTTTAATTAAATTTAATTAATATATTAAAGTAAAACTGTAGATTAAAATAAAAATCCTTAAAACATGAAAATATGTAATTAAAAATTTTATATTGTAACCTTTCAAAATAAACAATGGATAATAATAGTCGGGAAGAAATTCGTCCCACTAAAAAGTTCTGACCATGCGCAGTCGTAATTTTATGTAGATTTTTTCCCAAGTTCTATAGACTATAGACGACACTTTTTTACCCAGGAGGTATATGTACTTAGAGCTCCATCCCTATTTTATAGACCCTTGACCTAAACGGATTGATAGCTTTACTTACTTCAATTCTACTTCTTCATCTTCTTTTTTAACGCCAAAAAAAAAAAAAAAAAAAAATATATATATATATATATATATATATATATATATATATATATATATATATATCGGGCAAAACTAGGTATATAATTACTTATTTATTTATTTTTTTGACTTGCTTGCACAAAAAAAAAAAAAAATAATAAGTAATATTTACTTATTTATTAAGTAATACTTACTTATTTGCATACTTAAATTTTAGGACTTTGGCTTTGAGGGAGGGGGGACGTCTTTTTAACGCCAAATAACAAAAAAATGTCGGACAAAACTAGGTATATAATTACTTATTATATTTATTTATTTTTTTGACTATCACAACACTATTACTTTAAAATGTGCTGCGGAATTGCATACTTAAATTTTAGGTCTTTAGCTTTGGGGGGAGGCCCCGGGCCCCCTCCCTCCCCCCCCCCCTCCCCCGGGTGCGCCACTGGCTGAGAGAAGGGAAACATAATTATTGTCCAGCTACTTTTCTTATCATAGGCATCTTTTTTATCAAAGCAATGCTAACCAAACCAGTGCAGTCACGCCACAGCTGTAGTAACTTTGCAAATAAAACGAGATTTACATTTTGTTACCTGAAGACCCCCTCTAGCCATAAAATAAATTTGTATAATAATAATATATATTATTATTATACAGAATTATTTTTACTTTTTATTTATTTATTTTTTATTTTAACCTGTATATGTATAATAATCGTATTTTGTTTTAGAGTTGAGCCGGCCTAGGGGGGGGGGGGGGGGGGGGGGGGCATGGCCCCCTCTGCCTGCCCTGGCTACGCCCATGACTGTCTTGCGGACTCGTATGCAAGAAGAATTTGTATTTTTTTTTTATTATAAAGAAGAAGAAAAAATAATTTTTCTTTATTAAAAAAATAGTTGGACACGGCTACCCATAAGAATTTGTATTTATTCAAGTAACGCCCATTACATTATGGTAACACTCATTACACATTTATATATACATTGAACTATATCAAACCTAGAAAAAATTAAATTTTAACACAAACTTTAATCATTAAACTTTTATTTACAATTTATTTTACATGCGGCAAATTTATTTTTTGTAAAAACATTAAACTCAATAATTTTTTTTAAGTTCTAAAATATACAGTATTGTACTAAATCATATTAATAACATAAATAAATGTTGATTACAACTACAAAAAATGATGGTAACACTCATTACAATGAATAAAAATACTCACCATTTTTTTTTTAGTGAAATATTAATTGTAGAGAAGAATAAAGTGCTATCAATGCAAAAAGTCGTTGATTACTGACTTAAATGGCTTCTTAACATAAACAAACCCTTATCCCTCCTTCTTTTTTTCATACTCACCCTCTAATTCTGCCAACTCTTATCGGTAACACTCATTACAAAACCCTTGGGACATACATATAAATATATTTGTTTCGAATTGTACTAAAGTTTTATTTTTTCCTATCCCATTTATATAATAATATCCATTTATTACATATTTACACAGACATATACAAAAAGAAAAAAAACACACCAAGATATTACATTGGTAAACAAAAGAATATAGTATTACTTGTAGACGAAAAAAAAATAATTAAATTAAAGAAAAGATATATCAACTTATTATTAATTTATTTTTTTGTTATTATTTTTGTTATTAAGTGTAAATACGTAACTCGGCTGCAAGCCGAGGAGCCAACACTGAGGCTTGAGTTGGTCTGTTAGGTTCAATTAATTGAACTGCTCAATTGTAATTTGTGTAATTTTATGATTTATTTTATGTTAAGCCTTATAATATTCCTTAAAATTTAATTTCATTAAAGTTTCTAATTTATTGTATTCCTAATTAATATTAAATATTTTTGTTTATTATTTAATCCCTAATTATATATATATATATATATATATATATATATATATATATTTTTTTTTTTTTTTTTTTTTTATTTATTTTTTTTTATTTATTTATTTTATTTTATTTTATTTTTTTTTTTTAGGTAGGTATGTTTACTTATCTTTGTAGAGCCAAACATCAGAGTATACTTGGGTCATTCTAACCCATTCATTTCTGTCCCAAGCCACTCTCTGCCAAGATTGTCCTCCACATGCCCTTTTCATTTCTTCGTCCCAGCTAGCCGGTGGTCTTCCTTTTCTCCGTTTTAGCTCCCTAGGATACCACTGGATTAATTTCTTAGTCCACCTCTCGTCCTGAGTTCTGGAAGTGTGGCCGGCCCATCTCCACTTCTTCTGACAGACAAGTTTGCCAATATCCTCCAGACCAGTTTGGGCTCTAACCCATCTGTTGGACTTCCTTTCTCTCCTACTGATCCTGAGCATACTCCGCTCCATATTTCTCTGAGCTACTCTTAGTTTCTGAACATACTTTTTATTGAGAATCCAAGTTTCGGAAGCGTAAATCATTATTGGCAAAACACACATATTCCATAGCTTCCTTTTTAAGTGCATCTCGATGTCAGCCTTGAATAGATGTCTGTACTTATTGAAGCACATCCACCCTAACCCTATCCTCCTTCTTACCTCCTTCTCCTCCCCTTTGGACGATATCATTTGTCCAAGAAAGATAAAATCGCTGACATGTTCTACAGTTTGTTCCTCTAAGTCTATGGTTTGCTTACCTTCAAAATTCAACGACATTACTTTGGTTTTGTTAAAATTTATTTTTAAGCCTATTTTACTCGTAGAGTTTCGCAGGTCCTCGAGCATATATTGCGCTTCTTCGTTTGATTTCGCCACTAATAAAATATCATCTGCGAAAGCGATTCTATTTAACCATTCCCCATTTATGTTAATACCTCTACCTTCCCAGTCTAGATCTTTGCATGCCTCCTCGAGTGTAGCAATGAATATTGGAGGAGAACTGACGTCATCTTGCCTTACCCCTTTTTCGACACTAATCGTCCTCTTTTCTCTGCCGACGCTGATCTCCAGGGTGGTGCCTGAGTATACATTATCCAATATTTCGATGTACTCTCTTTCGACCCCCGCCCTCTGAAAACAATCTATAATACTGCCTCTGTCAAGACTGTCGAAGGCCTTTTCGAAGTCCACGAAAACTAAAACTAGGGCGAAGCCGTACTCCTGTGATCTTCTTATAAGCTGGTTTAAGATGAAAATATTATCGAGGGTTGAAAAATTTTTCCTAAACCCTGTTTGCTTGTAGTCTAGAATCGCTTCAATTTTTGTTCTTATCCTTTTCGTTATAATTGTCATAAATAATTTGTATATACTTGATAGAAGACTTATAGGTCTGTAATTCTTTATTTGTATGCTGTCCCCCTTCATAAAAATCAAAATTAGTTTTGCAACAAGCCAGCTTGAAGGTACCGCTGCTTCTTCCAGACATTTATTGAATAATAGGTACAGATAATCCACTACAATGTCCCCTCCATATTTTATCATTTCATTGGATATACCGTCTAAGCCTGCGGTTTTTCCTAATTTCAATTTTTTAATAGCATCTTCTTTTTCATTATGTAGCTTACTGGAGCTAGGACTTTGCTACTTTGCTCGGTTTTACATTGGTCTATTTTTTCTTTTTTGGTGTTGTCTGAACTACTTGTGGAATATAAATCTTCATAAAATTTCTGTACAACGTCAATAATATCTTTTCTGTCTTGCTTTAAATTTCCTGACTTATCCTTTAGAGCTATGATTTGCTTATTACCTAAACTTTGGGATTTCCAATACATTTTTACGCTTGATCCTTGTTCCAAAGTCATCTTCAGTTCATCTACTTTTTTCTTACTGCTTCAATCTTTCATCCTCTTCCTTATGTCAAGTGATAGTTCTCTAGCTTTTGTTAAATTTCCTTTCCTCTTATGTTTTCTTCTTTTTAATATAAGTCTTCTAATGGCTTTGGGAATTCTTCTTGATTGTTTACTATTATCTTTTCCCTCTGATCTTAACGTTAACTCTAACGATTTATTTAGACTTGTAACTATTTTGTTTTCTAGAAGATTTATATCATTCTCGGTTTCCCGATTTTTTATTTGTTCTTCTAAAATTAGCTTATACATATTTCTATGGTTTTGATCTAATTCTGGAGTCCCGTCCTTGACGGCGCACGGTATAGATCGCGTCCGTAATAAACCTTTAATTACTATCTGTTAACTTATCGAAAAGTGCTAAAACTTTGCATAGTTGTTCATATATAACTTGTACAGATTATTACGAAGTTTCATAGAGTTTTCTACAGTAATTAAAAAGTTCTGAGTAAATTAGTTTTTACAATTAATAGTGTATAAAGTGAGTGTTTTTGAAGCGAGTATTGGCGAGGTCAAGGAAGGAGATAAGCAGAGATAACAGATAACGGATTCACGGCGATAGCCGAGCCCCCTTTGCTACCTCCATTTGTCAGTAACTAGCGTAATCAAAACATTTACCTATCAGCTGTCACATATAAATACGACTCATAGCTTGTTGTTATAAACTCTACTTATTTTATTACAGTATACTAACCAATTTATTTTAATTACACAAGTATATTTCATCTATGGACATTTAAAAAAAAATAAAAATAAAGTAAAAATACAAAAATATAATTTTAAAATAATTGTTAAAAATCAAGGTAATTTATACTATTTGATACTTATTGTAATCGTATGAAACTAACCGTATAATATTTTCACTTTTAATGAAGAAAAATATCGATTCGTACTTTTCACCGAATCCTCAATATAAATCAGAAACGCCGGGAAAAAGAAATAGAGGCTCACCCGAGCAAGAAAATCAAGCTAAAAGACAACAACCCCAAGTTACACGGAAACAAGAAGAAGGGACATCGTCAATAATGGATGCTTGTCAATTAAAACAATTTAAACTGGACATACTATCGGCTATGAGTGAGTTATTAGACTCTAAAAACTACTCCACGAAAGAAGACATTAAACTTATAGAACAACAGATAACGGAATTGAAGAATGAAAATGAATCTCTCAAGAAAGAATTAGAGGAATTTAAAGCAAGAGAAAGCGAGAGGGATGATAAAATGGAATACTTGGAAAATCAACTGAAGGCGAAGAACATTATAATCAAAGGAATACGTGATGATGAAATAGAGTCTGCACCTATTGAATGGGTGAAAGAATTTTTTACCAATGTATTGCATCTAAACCAAGACATACAAATACAAACCGCGAGGCATTTTAAAAACCCGAAGCAAGGAGATAGAGTTATAGTAACGCTTAATAAAAACGAAGACGTTTTTGAAATATTTAAAAATACAAGGAAGCTGAGTGGTACATCGTATTCTATAGACAGGGATTTATGTTTTAATTCCAGACAAAAAAGAGGTACATTTCTTGCTCTAAAAAAAGAAATTAAAAAAAATAATGAAAACATCTGTCTCCGTAAGAAACGACATGATTATTGTAGATTCATATAAGTTCTATTGGAACTCTCTTAGAGGACTAATTAACAACAAAAATGAGAATGCGGAACAACTGATTTCTGAGCTGGTAGGCTGCGATATGAGAAATGTCGTAAAAAACATCGAAGCTGGAGAACCATCATTCCCTAACAACAAATCGAAGGCAAAAATGTACACGAAAATGCATCACGGACCACTCTCGACTCAACGGCAAGACAAAAATAGCAATCACCTATACAAATAATTACATTTAATTGTAGATCATTGAAAAGCGATGAAAAGCTAACAGAATTATTATTAGAATTAGAAGGAATTCAATGGGATATAATAGGTCTTGCCGAGGTGAAAAGAAATAATCAAGAGTGTATTAAACTTAAAGATGGCAAGATGTTCTATTATAAGGGTGAGAAAGGAGGTGGGAGCACTGGCTTTATTATTAATAATAATTGGACTGGCCGAGTTGAAGGTTTTAAAAGTTACTCGAGTAGAGTAAGTAGAGTAATTTTATGTTTGAAAAATAAAAAGGCTGGGAGACTGAAAATTATTCAAATTTACGCTCCTACAAGTCAACACAGTGAAGAGGAAGTTGAAATTTTTTATTCAGACTTACAGACTGCATTAGAGAATAATAAATGCAGTACAACAGTTTTTATGGGAGACTGGAACTCGAAAATAGGGAAGAACGGGATCGAACGAGTGGTCGGAAAATTTGGAATAGGAGAGAGAAATGAGAGGGGGGACAGACTTATAATATTTGCCGAAGCAAATAATATGTTCGTAATGAACTCATTCTTTGAAAAACCTGAAGAAGAGAGATGGACATGGGCCAGTCCGGATGGGGAAACGTTCAATGAGATAGACTTCATCTTAACAAATAAAAAGCAAATAGTAACGGATGTTGGAGTAGTATCGAAGTTAAACTTAGGAAGCGACCATAGACCAGTTCACGCAAATGTTTATATAAAAAAAAATAAAATTAAATTCAAGAAAGCCGAGACCACCCATAAAAAAGCGCGAGCAGTTTTAAATGATACATCATTAGAAATTAAATATAAAGAAAAACTGGAGAGTAAATTCGAACGTGAACATCTTGAAAAGGTTATTCCAAAAAGAAGAGAACTAAACAACGCTAACGATAATATAGTCAAAGCCATGAACGAAACGCTAAACTCTTTTGAAAATGTAAAGACGATTGAAAAAAGGTATCCGGTAGAAGTGAATAAACTGATGAAAAAAAGAAGGGAACTCAAACGCAAAGGTAAGGACAAAATAGAATTTGCTGAAATCTCTAAGTTAATTAGAACAAAAATCAGAGATTGGCAGAATAATAAACATTTAACTGAATTAGAAGAGGCCATAGATAACGGAACGAGTTTGAAGAAATGTATGAATAATCAAAAGATAGGGAAAAAAACAATAACAAGCTTAAGAAATAAAGAGGGATTATTAGAAACCGAAATAATGAGCATGGTAAACATCATAACAGACTTTTATAAAGAACTCTATTCTACAAAAGGGAGCTCCAATATTAATCAAAATAATGACATTAATAATATAATTGAGCTAAATGGTTTAGAAATAGGTTTGGATGAAGTCGAGGCGTCAATAAAGAACCTGAAAAAGGGTAAAGCAGCCGGACCTGATGGAATAATAAATGAACAGATAAAGAGTGGAGGAACCAAGTTCAAGAAAGCACTTTGCTGGCTCTTCAATAACTGTCTTGCCAATCAAAGAGTACCTAATGAATGGCTCCAATCAGATTTAATATTGCTTTTTAAAAAAGGAGATAAGCAAGAGATACAAAACTATAGACCGATCAACCTCTTATCAGTGATATACAAGCTATACATGTCAATAATTACAAGAAGAATCACCGGGCCCATTGATTATTGGACAGAAGTAGACCAAGTAGGTTTTCGGAAGAACTTCTCCACATGTGATGCAATTCTGGTTCTGCAACAACTTGTAGAGAAGGCAATAGAATATGAAATGCCCTTATTTCTATTATTTATTGACTTTGAAAAGGCGTTCGACAGCATAGAGACTTCATACATATGGAAAGCACTGGCTGAATGTCAAGTAAATAACTTATATATCGAAGTGCTAAAGAACATATATAGCGAAGCAGAGATAAGGGTTCAACTCGGAAGTAAATCTAGTAAAATTAGGATCGAGAGGGGAGTGAGGCAAGGTGACGTACCGTCTGCCAAATTATTTATAGCGTCCTTAGAATACGTCTTCAGAAGAATGGACATGGATGGGTTCGGCATTAATATTAATGGTAAAAAACTAAATAAGCTTAAGTTCGCGGAAGATATTGTTCTAATAGGAAGTAGCGTAGGAGAAATACAAACCATGCTTAACAAACTACAAGAAGAAGCAGGCAAAATAGGACTCAGGATCAACAGTAATAAGACTAAATTAATGGCCATATATATCAAGGAATGAACCGGATAGAAGAAGTACATGAGTTTGTTTATTTAGGAAGGTTAATATCGGTGGATGGAAGCATGAAGAAGGAAATATCGAGAAGAGTAGCAATGAGCTGGAATGCGTACAACAGATTCCGAGGTATTCTAAGATCCAAGATTGATATTGAGAAAAAAATAAAGCTATGGAAGAGTGTTGTATTGCCAGTCCTAACATATGGTTGCGAAACATGGACACTGAGTAAAGAAACCATAAAGAAGCTAAGGGTCACTGTTAAGGCAATGGAAAGAAGTATGATCGGTATCACCAGAAGAGATAAAAGGAGAAATCAGTGGATCAGTACCAAGAACAAATTACAAGACATCAGCAGAACTGTACTTGAGAGAAAATGGAGATGGACCGGGCATCTAGTAAGATCAAAAGAAGAGCGATGGTCAAAGGAAATATTACACTGGTGGCCATTAACAGAGAAAAGGAAGAAGGGAAGACCAAAGAAGAGATGGGAAGAAGAGGTGAGGAAAGTTTGTGGAGTGAGCTGGAAGAGAGTAGCTACGGAAAGGTCGGAATGGAAAAGAGCCTGCGACATTTATTATGATGTTTGGATGATGTAATTTTATAATTTCATTTGATCTCGAGAACGAAGTCGGAACTCTACCCTACTTAGGGAACCACGGCTAATTGCCGATTTGCAAAAAATAAAAAATAAAAAAATAAAAAAAATAAAAAAAATAAAAAATAAAAAGTTGTAAGTGAATATCAAATCAAATTATTGTGGGACTTGTAAATTTTCTTTTTTGCAATAAATGGTTTTTATTATTATTATTATTATTATTATTTGATCTAATTCTACTTTATTGGGATTAATCTTGAATCGGGGGCTTCTCCTCTTCTTCTGCTTTTTTAACCTAAGAATTGCTTTTAATGCTTTATGGTCGCTACCGATGTCAATTCTTTCATCAGTCTCTACATCCTGTATTAAATCCCTCTTATTTGACATAATGAAATCAATTTCGTTTCTAGTGTACCCGTCCGGACTTCCCATTTATATAAACTTGGATATTTTATTGGTTAAAAAAAAAATGATAATAAAAAAAAAATAACTTATGAAAAAAATGAATAATAATTTCAAGATAAAAAGAACTTTTTATATACTACGTTTTTAAATTTTCTGTTGAATCGTATGTAATGTTGATCATATAATTGTTATTGTTATATCTATAATATAAGTGGCAATGTCCTGATTGACTGACTGACTGACTGACAGAATCAACGCACAGCAAAATCTGCTAAACCGAGAGACTTGAAATTTTGAGGATATACTCGGTTCATATCATAGGCATTCACTAAGAAAGGATTTTGCGAAATTTTTATTTTTGTACCCAGGGGTACGGGGTACAAATGTCAAAGTAATAAATACTTTTAATGATGCATATCGTTGAAAAGCTCTCTAAAAGTACAGTAATTGTTGTTATGTACAGTTTTGTCATATTTTCATTTAGGAGGGGGTAAAATGGAAAAATATGTATAACTACATCTTATATAAATGAAGAGTGTCTATGAGTGTCTTTTATCTTATATAAATGAAGTGTCTATGAGTGTACTGCTTACATGAGATTATAAAGTTAAAATGTTGGTACACAGGAGTACGAGGTACAAATGTCAATGTATTTGATAGGTACCCTTTATGATGCGTATCGTTGAAAGGCTTTTAAGAGAAAAGTAATTGTAATGTACGTTTTTATCATTATTTTCATTTAGGAGAGGGGTAAAAAGGAAATGTCAACGTAAGTGTGTGTGCGAGCGCGCGCGAACGGGCGCGTGTGTGTGTGTGTTCTTTATTCAAATCTACCATTTTATTCCGATTTCAATGAAAATTTGCACACTTGACCTCCAAAGCAAGGGGAAAAGGGGAAGGGCACTGACTTCATGCATTTTCGAAATTTTGATTTTGGTACACAGAGGTACGGGGTACAAATGTCAAAGTAATGAAAACCCTTCACGATGCATACCGTTGATAAGCTCTTTAAGAGTGCTGTACAATTTATCCGATTGGGCTAAAATTTTGAATTTATTCATTTATTTTTTTTTTTTTATTATTATTATGTATTTTATTTTTTATTTTTTTATTTTTTTTTTTTCATAAGGAAAATACCACTGCTTTTCCTTTTTAACAATTTAGTCGGAATGAATTACTAATTTGGGATATTAGCAAATGATCTTATCAAAGGGGAGGGGGTATAGAAATAAGGGGGAGGGATAGAATCTAGATATTCTCGCTTTGTAAAATAATTTAAATGTTTCTTGATGGTAGTTTATTAATCCATTAAGTTGAAAATAAAACACCCCGTAGCGAAGCACGGGTATTCAGCTAGTATATTATATAACAATAAAAATTATATTATCAACATTACATACGATTCAACAGAAAATTTAAAAACTTAGTATATAAAAAGTTCTTTTTATCTTGAAATTAATAATTTGATTTTTTGTTGATTTTTGAGATACAAAAATTGCAATTATTAAGGATAGGTACATGACGCAAAAATGAATTGGTACAAAAAGGAAACGTATAAAATATATTTGTACTCAGGGCGTCCTCTTTCATTTAATACCCCATATGACCCATATACTTTATAAAAATATTTAACTCCTTAAACTTCACCCTTTGTCTTTAAGAAATGATTTCTTGGGGTGTCTACATGTTTTTCCTTTGGGGTCTGTTACACATATAAAACTGTGCGGTATGATAAAATGCCTCTTGGAGGTAAAACTTCACTGAGAACTGGCCGAAGTGAATTGTAAGGATTCTCGAACCAGACTGACTGGGCTCTCTTCCCAGGTGTAAGGATAAAGGAGTAGTTTTAAGAAGAAGTTAAATTAAAATTAGAATTAGAGCTCTATCAAAGAAAATTAAATTATAAATGAGAAAAAACCTAATCTAATTATACACAAATAAGAAATGAGGACTGATGGATTTCTAAAAACTAATTCAATTAGCACCGTTGACACATAATTAAATTAACTGGAAAGAAAAACTTGTACAAATCTAAATTAAAATATAAAACTTAATCTCTGCCCGACCAAAACAATTTCAAAGTTTCAAATATTTGTGTTGGGAATTGTCAGGAATATTGTGCGTTAACTACAGACAAACGCAGGAGATTATAAGGATCCTCGGTTTTGCCAACAAACCGTAAAATAAGTCCTTATTGCAATTATTTTGTCTTTCACCTTTCTTTCAGCAAGTAGGTATTTATCAGCAAGTAAGGCAGGTATTTCTTTCGTCAAGTACGCAAGGTGGCCTCTCTTCCCTTCTCTGCCTTCCTTTGTGGTTGGTCCCGCATTCCTAAACCCAAACAGTGATACAGTCAGTTGCCTTCCAATTGGAAATTATCACTTTTTAAATAATTAAAGTTTAATTATTACCTAATTAAAAATGAATACACTTTTTAAATACAAAAAATTACCACTCGGTAATCACCGAGTTAATTGTTTTTGGACGAGTGCTATTTTTCCAGATTTCGTGAATTAAAATGCCGAATAAGAATTGTACTGCCTGGCTCATAATCTACCAGGGTATCAAAAGCAAAATTCAAAAATATGTTTTAGGTTCTTTAGAAAAACAAATATTACTAGATGCTACTAAACCAAAAAGTTTATAAGAGAAAATGTAGACTTATTAATTTGTAAGGCAGATAAAAGTAATTTAACAGTGTCACTTACTAAAGAAATGTATGAAAGTAAAATTACAGAACACTTACAAGACAACCAAATTTACAGAAAAGTTAGGTGAAAACCAACTAGATAAAATTAAAGAAATCAAGAAAGAGTACCAACAATTAATACAAAAATTATTAAAAAAGAAATACATTACAATAGAAGAAAAAGTCAATTTAAATATTAATAGTTGTAGGTTTGCAAAAATGTATGGGCTAATTAAAGTACACAAAGATGATAAACCCATCAGACCAATTATAGATGCGATAAATTCACCTATAGAAAAATTAACTAAATTTTTAAACCCCTCTTTAAATTTTCTTAATAATAAAAATCAGTTTTATTGTAAAAACTCCATAGATTTTAAAGAAAAAATTAAAAAAATAAAAATAGATAAAGATGAAATAATGGTCTCTTTTGATATACAATCCTTATTCACCAGCATTCCCCTTATAGACTAATATAAATTCATTCGAAAAAACTGGAGTAACATAGAACCGTTCACAAATATTGAATGCAAAAATACATATTTAGAAACTATTAAATTTTGCTGTAACAACAACTATTTTCTAGTAAATAATGAATTACATAGAGTACTGCAAGGTTTGCCAATGGGTGGAAGCATGTTAGTCAATTTAAGCGGGATTTATGTCAACTCGCTTCTAGAAACAGTAATGAGTAAGTATTCCTTTAAACCTAAGTTTATATGTAAATATATAGATGATTAATTTGTTATTATTAAAAAATCACAATGTGATATTTTACTCAAAGAACTAAATCGTTTTAACAATAAAATAATATTCACCAAAGAACTAGAAATAGGTAATTGTCTTAATTATTTGGATGTAACAGTCATTAGAGATAAAGAAGGAAACATCACCACTAAATGGTATGAGAAGAAAATAAAAAATAAACATTTTCTGAATTTTAACTCTAACCACGCTTTCTACCAAAAGAAAAATGCAGCATTCAACTTAATTCACAAAGCTATCAAATTAACCGATAAAAAACATTTACACAACACAAAAAGTTTTATTTATGAAAAATTAAAAAAGAACATGTACCCTATGAAACTAGTTAGACAGTTATGGTACAAAGCTATAAAGTCTCAAGAAAACATTCAAGCTAGAGAGAATCAAGTTGAAATGTCTAATATAAGTTATAAGTATAAATCTTTAATGTATATTAAAGGACTAACAGAAAAAGTAGCAAATACCTTTAAAAAATTTGATTGCGCAGATATTAAATTTGGAATGAAACCGACTAATAAAATAAAAACACAGTTCTTAAGTAAGTTAAAAGATAAAGTGGCCAAGGAAGAAGAAATGGGTTTTGTCTATCTAGTTCCTTGTAAAAATTGTAACAAAAAATATATAGGTGAATCACGCCAAACTTTTAGGAATAGAATAAACAGCATGAGGGAGATGTCAAGAGCAAAAATAACAACACAGCATTATTGTCGCTGCCTTATGCAGCGCAGACTAAAATAGATAAAATAAACCATTTACGGAACTATTGTTACTTTAATACAACTTTACAAATACGAATAGTATCATAGCTCTTAGCTCGTAGATCGTAAAAGGAATATTCGGCAGTTGAAGAAAATTCGAAGACTTCGTATTTGGTATGTCGATCAAGTCTAATAATAGTTTAAGTAAGGATGATTTGGATGACGTAACACGTCACCTTGTAATATTATTATTTTAATTAACAAGTTTGTTTACTTTTTGATATCTGTCAAGAACGTTCCAAAATATACTTATAACTCGTTTAGCATTGACACTATTCTGTTGTTTCTTTGTCGAACTTATTTGTAGAATAATCTAAGTTATAAGAGCGATCCTCCTCCGAGTCTACGCGCCACCTCAGGTACCTCCACATCTGGTGACCCGCGACTAAGAACACATCTTTAAAAGAAAAAAAAGTGTTTACTAAATTTTCTTCAAGATGTCTACGTCAGAAACCGAAGTCAACAACGAAGGAGTTCAACGGACATCTAATTCTGAAAAAAGTGAGTACTCGAACGTTTTACTTAATAGAGTTACTGTTAAAGTCCCTCCTTTTTGGAAAACAAGACCGCAGCTCTGGTTTTTACAACTAGAATCCCAATTCGTCACGGCAGGGATTACGGTGGAAACAACTAAATTCCATACGGTCGTAGGCGCCCTCGAAATGGATGTTATGGCACATGTAGCCGATATAGTCGCCACCCCATCCTCGGAACAGCCATATCAGGCGCTTAAAAAAAGAATCGTTGAGGCGTACACCGACTCGGAAGAACGTCAAATCAGACAGCTCCTCAATAACGTCGACTTAGGAGATAAGAAACCAAGTCACTTGCTACGGCAAATGAGGGAACTCGCTGGCACAAAGGTTAGCGATAACTTTTTACGTACTTTGTGGATGCAACGTATGCCCACACAAATTCAAACTGTGCTTTCAGTCAGCGACGACGCCGATTTAACCAGGCTATCCCTCCTTGCCGACAAAATTATGGAGGTAACAACTAGTAATCAAGTCTTGTTAGTGGAACAACCACAAGACCCACTACCTACAAACAATGAAACATCGTTGCAATCGCAAATATTCGCTTTAACTAAGCAAATGAACGAGCTTGCTTCACTGGTTAAGCAGGAACGTGGTCAAAATAAATCGTATCGATGCCGCAGCTGTTCAAGGAAACGATCTGCCTCTAACCAGGGAAAGAAAAAAGACTTGAGCCAACAAACATCAGGAATCTGTTACTTCCACTCTAAGTTTGGAAAAGACGCACGTAAGTGTTTACAACCATGTTCATATAATACAAAAAACTAGAAGGCCCGTCCCTCGCGGCGATGGACAAAACAGGCCAAACATCGAGCCGCCTTTGTATCACTGACAGAACGACAGGTTGGAGGTATTTAGTAGATACAGGAGCGGATTTATCGGTAATACCCACAAACCGAGTGCGAAAACGCACCGCGGACCCCGCGTTTCAAATATTTGCTGCTAACGGCTCCGGAATAAAAACCTATGGGGACACCCGCTTAACAGTCAACCTCGGTTTACGACGAAATTACACGTGGAATTTCCTTGTTGCTGACATAGCAGAACCAATTCTGGGTGCCGATTTTCTCTCGCACTACGGAATAGTAGTAGATCTAAAAAACAGACAAATCGTCGACGGACTTACACGCTTAAAGACGGACTTAAGAAGAAAAATGATAACACCAAGATTCCATGGTCATTTACTACCGAGGAGGCGTTTATCAAATGCAAATGTGCACTCGCTGAAGCTACTACATTAGCATTTCCCAAAACAGACGGACAACTTTTCCTCATGACCGACGCTTCCGACGTTGCTATTGGTGCAGCTCTACACCAACTTGAAGGACAGGACGCACGACCACTAGGATTTTTCTCGACTAAACTAACGGACGCACAACGACACTACAGCGCTTACGACAGGGAACTATTAGCGGTTTACTCTGCAGTGAAGTACTTCCGGCACTTGCTAGAAGGACGACACTTCACAGTATATACCGACCACAAACCTCTATCGTTCGCGTTTCAGCAGAAAACTGATAAATGCTCTCCTCGACAACTGAGATATCTCGACTTTATTGGACAGTTCACAACAGACTTACATCATATCGCTGGAAAACAAAACATCGTTGCTGATGCTCTGTCAAGAATTAACGCCATTTTAACACCATCACCTATCAACTACGATAAGATAGCAGAAGAACAGGAAGATGAGGAACTAAAGGAAATACTTAAAGGGAATACATCACTCAAACTGCAACTAACCGCGGTCCCTAACATCAAAAAACCGCTGTACTGCTTAAATGATGGAACCAATATAAGACCATATATTCCCAAACACTACAGAAAACAAGTGTTCCACAGTATCCACAACCTCTCTCATCCTAGCCGGCGCACAACATCTAAACTTGTAAGACAGAGATTTGTATGGCCAAACATAGGAAAAAACTGCACAGAGTGGACGAAGTCTTGTGAAGCTTGCCAACGTTCCAAGGTTCAGCGGCATACAAGATCACCACTAGCCACCTTTCCGCAAGAGTCACAACGATTCTCTACAATCCACATCGATCTTGTCGGACCCCTACCATCTTGTAAAGGCTTCCGATACTTACTGACTTGTATCGACCGGTACACTAGATGGCCAGAGGCAATTCCGATACAAGACATTACAGCCGAAACTGTTGCGTACGCTTTCTATGCGAACTGGGTTGCTCGATTTGGAACCCCAACCACCATCATCAGCGACCAGGGAAGACAGTTCGAGTCCGAACTTTTCCACGCACTGGCGAAGCTTTTGGGAACCAAAAAAGCGAGGACTACCGCGTATCACCCCGAAGCTAACGGGATGATAGAGAGGGTTCACAGACAGCTCAAAGCCGCCATTAAATGTCACGAAAACAAGAATTGGCTCGAAGCCCTCCCCACAGTCCTACTTGGGATACGAGCAGCACTGAAAGAAGACCTGCAGTCTAGCTCGGCAGAATTGGTGTACGGAAGCGTACTCCGACTACCCGGTGACCTAATAACCAAAACAGTCCCAGATATTCCTCCCAACGAATACGTTCGCCAACTTCGTGACGCGATGGAAAACATGAGACCAACACAAGCGTCTAGGCACTCAAACAACAAGGTGTTTGTTTACAAAGACCTACAGACATGTTCTCATGTTTTCCTCCGCGACGATAAGGTTCTAAAACCACTACAGCAACCTTACACAGGCCCACATGCAGTTACGCAACGGGGAAAGAAAACTTTTGTTATAGTCTTGTCCGGCAAGGAAAAGGCTGTCTCTATCGACAGGCTTAAACCTGCCTACCTACAAGTAGACGACGTCGGCGAGCCTCCCTGTCCTAAACGAACCAACCACAACAAGGTCCGATTCGAGGAAGGGCCCCGGAGGGGGGAATCCTTTGGATGACGTAACACGTCACCTTGTAATATTATTATTTTAATTAACAAGTTTGTTTACTTTTTGATATCTGTCAAGAACGTTCCAAAATATACTTATAACTCGTTTAGCATTGACACTATTCTGTTGTTTCTTTGTCGAACTTATTTGTAGAATAATCTAAGTTATAAGAGCGATCCTCCTCCGAGTCTACGCGCCACCTCAGGTACCTCCACAATGATAAGAGGCAGAGAACTATGACTGACAAGGGTTTTCAGTACTTCATAGATCTTATCCAAAATTCTCTCAGGTCTAAGGAGAAAAAAATTAAGAAAGTTCAAAAGGAACTTGAAAAATTGTTCGGTATCAAAGAAACTCCACAAAGCGTCATAAGCTCAACGCTAAGCGAGATAAAGCAAATTCGAATCTCACTTAGTGAAGAGCTGACTACTCTGATAGAAGAAATAGAAAAGAGAGAGTCCCTTGACCCTGCCCTAACCGAATACGTTACCGAACGTAAAACTTTTCTATCAGATCTGGAAGTTTTCATTAAAAGTAAAGAAGAGAGTATTCTAAATCAGTCTGTCGTTGATGAAAGTAAGGTTCGATCAATGCCAATCACGGAAAAATCTGTCTCATGTCAAAAATTTAAGAAACCTCCTACATCGAAAAGTAGTGTAAGTAGCTTTAATTCCCGAAGCAGTAAACAGTCAATGGTAGAAGCTCTTAGGTCCTTAACTATTCAACAAGGTAAAATATTAGAGGAGCTTAATTTGCTAAAACTTAGAGATTTACCTAAAACTAATGTAGTCAAAGAGTCAGTTCAAGTTGATATGGGTTATTTAGGTAATAATAAGGTAGAGGCCTCAGACCACGGTTCAGAGCTTTGGGAGACTCATTATAAGAAAGACGAACCGAAATATTTAAGCAATGAAGTTCATACTAGAGATATAAATACCCAAACTTATTCTTTGAGTCAGCGTCCCCCACCTCCTCCTCCTCTAGATAAGTTTGTTCCACCAATGTCCCACCCTCATCTCCAAGCTACAGATCATATGGCTATCATGGCTAAGTTACAGTTACTCAGTTCTATCACCCCTTTTAAGTTTAGTGGGGAATGTTGTGACTTTCCTATTTTTCGGGAAGAGATACGTCTTCACTTAGAGGACGGACTCTTACCAGATCATTATAAAAAGACCTTTTTAAAAAATTTTCTAAAGGGTAAGGCACTGCAAGTTGTAGAGCAAAATATATCACTAGACTTTTCCCAACTTTTAGATATTTTGTCTCGTAGGTATGGTAATCCTGTAGCTATAACGGAGGCTTGGGTAAGGAAGTTAATAGCAGGTCCCCCTATAGCATTTACTGATACAGACAGTTTAAGAGATTTAGGCGACACGGTTAAAACTGCGGCTAAAGTCTTAGACGATAATGCTAAAAGAGAAATGAACACAAAGATTTGTTTAAAGCAAGTAGTAAATAGACTACCAAAGAAATTTGTGGCTCGCTGGGTCCAGTTTATAGAAACAAAGAATGGACATGAGACCATAGATGACTTGGCAGTGTTCATAGAATCTTTAGTCAAGGTGTATAGCCATCCCGTGTACAATGCTAATGTATCACAGAATGTTAAGCCATTCAAGCCCACTTCAGGGTTCGTAGGGAATAATAAATTAAAGCAAGCTCAGTCCAAGTGCATGTCCACTAAAGTTCAGACTGATCTTATTTGTGAATTTTGTAAAAGTCGAGCCCATTGTTTATCTGATTGTATGCAGTTTATTAAAACTCCCATTAAGTCTAGAGTAGAATATGTCAAAGATAAACTACTGTGTTTCGGCTGTCTAGGTACTAACCACACTTCTAAGGGATGTTTTAATAGAATGACCTGCTCACATTGTCAACGTAAACACCCATCCTGTCTACATGATGATGAGGCTACTAAGAGATCAGATTATAAAGTCAAAGAAAAATCTCAAGTGACCACCGCACAGAACAAAGAAACTATGTCAGATAGTACTAAAAAGATTTCTGAATTAAATAAATCTACTGGTCTCCTGGTGCATCATTATCATGAGGAGAGTTTAGAGGATTCAACAACATTATTCATCATCCCAGTTTATGTATATAGTAGTAGGGATCCTAGTAAAAAGGTTGCAACCTACGCAATTTTAGATGACGGAAGTGATTCTTGTTTTATAAAGGAGTCTTTGTGTAATGAAATAGGAGCTTCCGGGGTTAAAACCTGTTTAGAATTAAGGACACTTTCTGAAAAATCAAGTGTAGATTGTGAACGTTTATCGGATGTAATAATTCAGAGTTTTTACGATCCTAATATAAAAATTGAATTGCCTAATAAGTTGTTTAGTAGAGTAGAGATCCCGGGTAGTCATGACGACATACCTACACCTGAAATTGCCAAGTCTCATCCCCATCTTAGTATGATAGCTGGAAAGATAGCACCTCTTAACACTAAATTTGGTATAGGGTTGTTAATAGGTAACAATTGTCCATCAATTTTATGTCCTCTTGAAGTTATCAGAGGACAAGCCGATCAAGCTTACGGCATAAGAACTGTGTTAGGCTGGGGTATCATTGGGCCGAAGGCTCGTAAAAATAAAACAAACATGGCAACTTCTAAATTAGTCACTAGTTATCAAGAAACTGGCCTTCAAACTAAAGAAATCGTGAGTCGTTGGGCTATAGAAACAGAAGGTTTGATCGACTTCCCTGAGGTTCCAAATCTCTCTAATGAAAGGTCACTGTCAGTAAATGATAGATTATTTCTGGATATTTTAAAGACCAATATTTATCATCGACCAGATCATCATTATGAGCTCCCGTTACCGTTCAAAGATTCAGAAGTCGAACTCCCAAATAATAGATTCTTGGCTCTTAAAAGACTTAATAGCTTAAAAACTAAGTTTATATCTAATCCGGATTATAAGAAAAAATATGTTGATTTTATGAACCAGATGTTTGATAAAGGTCATGCTGAACCGGTAAAATCAAATATTAATCGGGTTAAGGGCAATTACTGGTACATTCCTCACCATGGAGTATTCCACCCCAAGAAGCCAAATAAGTTTAGAGTTGTGTTTGACTGTTCAGCAGCCTATAAGGGACAGTCATTAAATTCAAATTTACTATCTGGGCCTGACCTTACAAACAACTTGACTGGTGTCCTTCTAAGATTCAGAAAGGAGCCAATAGCAATAATTGGTGACATTGAGGGGATGTTTCACCAGGTGGTCGTCCAGGAAAAGCATAGAGATTATCTTCGTTTTCTTTGGTGGCCGGAAGGTGATGTCTCGCAAGAGCCACGGGAGTATAGAATGACTGTACATTTATTTGGCGCTGCATCCTCACCAGGGTGCAGCAATTTTGCACTAAAACAGTCAGCAATAGATAATGAAGGAAATTTTAATAAACAATCCGTTTCGTTTGTAAAGGAGAACTTTTACGTTGATGACGGCTGTGGTTCGGTTCGTTCAGTGGACGAGGCAGTACAGCTCATCCAAGACGTAAAAGCTATCTGCAAATCTGGTGGATTTCGGTTTCACAAATTAATCACCAATGACTCGAAAGTTTTAAAAAAAAATCCTCTGGAAGATCGGGCTGACTCGCTGTTAACAGTTAAGCCATTTGAACCACAGACCTTTCCTGAAGAGCGAGTTTTAGGATTATCTTGGGAACTTAACTTGGATTCGTTCGTTACCAGGGTATCAGTTAAGGAAACTCCAATAACTCGTAGGAACATGATTAGTTGCATTTGTTCAGTTTATGACCCTCTAGGTTTCCTAGCTCCCTACGTACTTACTGGCAAAGTTATCGTCCAAGATATTTGCAGGCAGTACAAATTAGAGAATCGAGGGGAACGCTGGGACGAAGTAGTCGCTGAGGGCTTTCACAAAGGATGGTTGACATGGATTGAAGGTCTTAAGAGTCTAAACAACGTGAAAATCGCTCGTTGTATGAAACCAAAAGAATTTGATGGAATTGTATCGATTCAGCTACATCATTTTTCGGATGCATCTAGTGTAGGATATGGTCAAGTCACTTATGTTAGGTTTACCAATAGTTTAGGAAAAATTCACTGTGCATTTGTAATCGGTAAGGCAAGGGTACGCCCTATAAAAGAGATCACTATCCCAAGAATGGAACTTACGGCAGCCGTGATTTCAGCACGAATGAGCAAGTTTTTAGAGAAGGAATTAGGTTACCAAGAGGTGCAGCACTTCTTTTGGACTGATAGCAAAGTCGTGCTTGGCTATCTCACCAATAAATCAAAGAAATTTCATATGTTTGTACCTAATAGGGCACAAGAAATTCGTGATATGACAGATATTTCAAATTGGCGCTATGTACCATCAGAAATTAATCCCGCAGATATAGCTTCAAGGGCTCCATCTGTCAAGTTATTTACAAAAAGCAACTGGTTCACGGGACCTCAATTCCTATGGGAGAAAGAGTCATCCTGGTCCCAACCAGGAGTCTTCTCTTTAGATGAGGACGACCCTGAGATAAAACGATCAACAGTCCTCCTTGTTCAGACACCCTTACATTCAAATTTATATGAAAGATTTATTAATTATAGTTCTTGGTCACAACTGCGTCAAAGTGTAGCTATTTGTGTAAGATACGTCAGACGTTTGTTGTTTAAAAGTTCAAAAAAGATTAGTTCGGAGTCTTGTGAGTCTCCTAAAGTTGATCCAATCTCTGTAGCTAAACTTACCCATGTTGAAATCTTAATATTAAAAGAAGTCCAAGCTAAATATTTTCATGAGGAGATAAAAGCTCTGTCCTCAGGTATGAATACAACTCTTAAAAGAAAGAGTTCTTTGTATAAGTTAGATCCGTTTATCTATAGTACTGGGTTAATTAAGGTTGGAGGTCGATTAAGGTATGCTAGATTAGCTGCTGAAGAACAGCACCCAGTAATCCTCCCGAAAATTTCAAAGATCTCTTTATTAATTGTTAGGCACTTTCATGAAAAAATTAGGCATCAGGGTAGGAATATGACCGTAAATAGCGTGCGTTCCAATGGGTTTTGGATACTAGGATGCTCGCATTTAGTTCGTAAGCATATTTCCTCCTGTGTAGCATGCAACCGTTCCCGGGGAAAATTCCTAGAGCAAAAGATGTCCGATTTACCATTAGATAGAGTAGAAATTGGACATCCTCCCTTTTATTATAGTGCTGTTGACTGTTTCGGACCATACTTTGTTAAGGTTGGTAGGAGACAAGAGAAACGATATGGTCTGATTTTTACGTGTTTGGCATCTCGAGCTATTTCATGGGATACACTTGATTCTTTGAGTACTGATTCTTTCATCAATGGACTTAGAAGATTCCTTGCTCGTCGTGGCCCTATCTACCAATTAAGATCAGATATGGGGACAAACTTTGTAGGTGCCCATGAAGAACTCAGGCGCGTGCTAGAATCGGTGAATGTTAATTCTATTCAAGATTTTTTGAAAGAAGAGAAATGTACTTTCAAATGGCTGTTTAATGTACCCAAGGCCAGTCATATGCAAGGTTCTGTAGAGCGACAGATAGGGTCAGTACGTCGTGTTATGGACGTTATTTTGAGAGAACATCCTGGTCTGCTCACAGAAGATGCTTTACGAACATTCTTCTGTGAATGCGAATGTATTGTCAACGGAAGACCCCTAACAATTTCTAACCTTTCGGACCCGGACTGTCTTCAACCTCTCACTCCTAACCATGCTCTCCTTATACATCCAAGACCACTATTTTCTCCACCTGGATTATTTGAGGAAGATAGTATACTGTACGTAAGAAAATGTTGGAAGCGCGTGCAAGTCTTAACAGATCAATTTTGGAGAAGATGGAGAAGAGAATATTTGACAAGCTTACAAGAGAGGTGCAAGTGGCAAAAAAGAAAACCGAATTTAAAGAGCGGAGACATTGTCATAACCTCAGAAGATCAAGCTCCTCGAAATCAGTGGACACTCGCAAGAGTTAGTGAGACGATTGCAAGTGATGATCACCTTGTAAGGAAGGCGTCTCTTCGTTTGCCTAATGGAAAAATAATAAAACGACCTATTAACAAAATAGTTCTGATGGTTCCTGATGATGGTCCGACTCCCGCCGAAGAGCCACAGTTAAGGTGAAGTTTACAGAAGTATAACTTCGGGAAGCCATGTCGCTGGCATAAGCCATCGATTTTATTTATTAGTTTTTTTTGTTTTGTTTTCTTTGACAAGATATGTCACTTTGTATTTGTTTAAAAGTTTAAATAATTGTTTTTTCAAGACTCGAAGATAATATTCCTTTTACGAGCTACGAGCTAAGAGCTATGATACTATTCGCATTTGTAAAGTTGTATTAAAGTAACAATAGTTCCGTAAATGGTTTATTTTTTCTATTTTAGTCTGCGCTGCCTTATGCAGCGCAGACTATTGTTACTTTAATACAACTTTACAAATGCGAATAGTATCATAGCTCTTAGCTCGTAGCTCGTAAAAGGAATATTATCTTCGAGTCTTGAAAAAACAATTATTTAAACTTTTAAACAAATACAAAGTGTTGGGGAAATTTTATTTCGCCATCAATTGTTTATGACAGAATGTCAAACTCTTTCAGTTGACTTTGGTAAAATTGTGTTTCTTGCATGTTGCGTTATTCTGTTAATTAAAGTATCTTTAATACCACTTATAAACTCTGCTTAATATATTCCATTAGGTTATGTGCACAGACACTAAGATACTAAAGCCGAAGTTTCGATTAAAATATCGGTCGTTCGCGAATTTGCGTAAACAAGATTTTATAAATCGAAAAATCAAGCCGTCGGGGAGTAAGTACATAGTTGTATAATTATAATTTCTTTCGTTTTTTTGTTATTGTTTTATCTAAAATGAATAATTATAGAATAGATCCGCTAAAGCGGGACAACTATGATACATGGAAGCTGCAAGCTAGAGCGATCCTAACAAGAAATGGTTTGTGGAAGTACGTATCCGGAGAATGCCCCAGGCCAAGTTCATCCAAAGATGACATTGACAAGTGGGATGGTCAAGACCTGAATGCCAAATCAGAATTAATACTAATTATTTCTCCAAGTGAATTGAAGCAGATTAAAAACTGCGAAAGATCAAAAGACATATGGGATACGCTTTCAAAAGTATACCAAAGTAAAGGACCAGCTCGTAAAGCAGCGTTACTAAAGCATCTTATTCTACATAAAATGAACGATGACGACGACGTTCGTGATCATCTCAACAATTTCATTGAAACAGTCGACAAACTCAATGATATGGATGTTAAGATAGATAAAGATCTCCTTAGCATAATGATGTTATATTCTCTACCCGTGACGTATGAAAATTTCAGGATTGCAATAGAATCGCGAGACGAACTCCCTAATCCGGAAAACCTCAAAATCAAAATCATCGAAGAAAATGAAGCTCGAAATAAAAATAATCCGTCGACGTCAAGTCAAGAGGCGTTTATTGGAAAAAATAAATATTGGAAAAATAAATCGAGTAAGTTTAATTCAAACAAAATTGACAATCAAAACAAAAACAAGTTTGAAAATAATAATAAACAAAAATTCGGTAAACCAAAATTTAAAAATACTCAATGTCAATGCCAGAATAAAAACTGTAAACAAACGCTAAAAATCGAAGAAAGCTTTTCCAGCATTAAAAACACTAATAAAGAATCGTGGTGCCTGGATAGCGGCTGCACATCACATATGTGTGCAACCCAAGAAAAATTTGATAATTTTACAAAGAAAACTGGAAAATTAAAATTGGCATCTGAGGATAGTTCAGCAAAAATTGAAGGTTCTGGAAACGTAAAAATAAATGTCAAACTAAACAACCACAAGGGATGTAACTCAGAATCAACAATAAATTTGTCAGAAACACTTTTTGTTCCAAATCTCAGTACGAATTTAATATCAGTTAGCAAAGCCACAGACAAAGGATGTACCGTTCTATTTACTAAAAACAGAGCGACAATTAAAAATATACAAAAACAAACAGTACTTATAGCTTACAAATCTTCAAACGGACTTTATATGGTAGATCAAAATGAACAGCATTCGACTTACAAAGCAAAAGCATCAGATGATGAAATAATTTTATGGCATAAAAAGCTAGGACATCTGAATGAAGCCGATCTAAAGGAGGCACAAAAACATCAATTATTGAGGGGGCTCAATTTCAACCCCACATCGAAAGTAGGAGAATGTGAAACCTGTATAAAAGGAAAAATGTTCAGATTACCGTTTCCCAAAAACGAAAAACCCAAGTCAACAGAATTACTTGAAATAATTCATTCTGACGTTTGGGGTCCGTTCCGAACGCAGTCGCCCGGTGGTGCGCGGTATTTCGTAACCTTTATCGATGACGCGTCCCGATACTGTAAAATATATTTCTTAAATCATAAAAATCAAGTTCTGGAAAAATTTACAGAATATAAATCAGATGTAGAAAATACATTAAATAAGAAGATAAAATATATTCAAACAGATAATGGTACAGAATATTGCTCAAATGCATTTGATAAATTTCTAAAAACCTGTGGTATCAAAAGACGATTATCTGCACCATACACGCCGCAGCAAAACGGTCTCGCGGAACGTAAAAATCGAACATTACTCGAACGAGCTAGGTGTATGATACTTGAAGCAAAATTACCTGATATGTTCTGGGCGGAAGCTGTAAACACCGCCAACTACCTTCTTAATCGGTCACCGTGCAAACATCTCGGTGGAAAAATTCCGTATGAAAAATGGGCCGGATACAACCCATCAGTTCGACATCTCCATATATTTGGTAATAAAGCCTTTGTACTGAAGAAGGGTCCAAAGAAAAGCAAACTTGAGTCCAAAACAGAAACAGGAATTTTCATGGGATACTCTGATACATCGAAAGCTTTCAGAATATGGATTCCAAGACTCAGAAGAATTGTGATAAGCAGAGATGTAAAGATAATAAATAAAATAGATCACTGCTATCCAAAGAAAGAAAATGAAAATTGGTTACCAAATAAAAAGTTAACTAAAAATGCAAATCCAACAACTAAAGGAGATGAAAATGAAACAGATGATGATATGGTTCCAATTACGATCCGAAGATCAAACGATGAGTCATCAGAATCTGATAGTAATGAATCGGATGTAGATGAAGAAGGTGATGACGATGGAAACGATGATGATGATCAAAATGATGATAACAATCAAAGAGATCAAGGTCAGAATAAAGACCAAGATATTCCACACCTAGATGACAATGAAAGTGATCGTCCCAAAAGAGAGATTAAACCTCCAGTATGGACAAAAGATTACGACATGTCATATCTAGGAGATGAACATGATGAGTCAGATGTGGACCATAGTGATTGGAAAGACGCTATAAAAGACGAAATCAGATCCCATGTCAAAAATGGAACTTGGGAAATAATAAATAGAAAACCTGAAAAAAACGTCATTAGCTATCGCATGATCCTTAAAAACAAATATCACGCTGATGGAACCCTCGAAAGAAAAAAAGCTAGACTCGTCGCTCGAGGATTCGCGCAACAGCCTAATATTGATTACACTGAAACTTATGCTCCTGTAGCAAAATTAAGTTCAATTAGATTTTTACTTGGACTTGCTGCTGAAAAAGACTTAAAATTGATCCAACTCGACGTTACGACCGCTTACTTGAACGGGAAAATCGAAGATAACGTCGAAATTCACATGAAAATGCCCCCATATCTGGAAAAATTTCTACAAGAGATCATACTAGAAGAAAGTGGAAATGAAGATCAGACAATATTCCTAAAAGCAAAAAAAATGTTAGAAGACATTCGAAAAGGCAAAAAGGAAAAAGTGTGTAATCTCAAACAAGCTCTCTATGGATTGAAACAGGCGGGGCGACAATGGTTTAAAAAGTTGGATGAAACTTTGATTGAGCTCGGTTTCAAACCATCAGAGGCAGACCCCTGTATGTACATAGGTATGATAGGGGGAGAGACAGTTATAATTTCCGTATACGTTGATGATTTGATCGTGGCGTCTAAAACTGAAAACGCGATCATGGAAACAAAACGTCAATTAATGGAAAAATTCGATATGCGTGATCTCGGAGAATTAAATTATTGCCTGGGTATAAAATTTTCGAAAGATAAAAAGAAAAATATTATTTCGGCTAACCAAAAGAAATACATTGATGAAATTCTGAAAAAATATAATATGGACAACTGTAAATCGGCCACAACACCAATGGAAATCGGACTGAAACTTGAAAAGGCTAAACCAGAAGATCAGAAGAGCGATTTTCCATACCAAAGCCTAATCGGATCTCTTATGTACTTGGCCGTCGCTACCCGACCTGACATAGCGTATGCTGTAAGCTATCTTAGTCAGTTTAACAACAGCTACAGTAACGTTCATGTTCAGGCGGCAAAAAGAGTTCTGAGGTACATTAAGGGTACCAAAAATTTAGCCCTGACCTACAAGAAATCAGGAAAGCAGGTTTATGGACTAGCTGATGCGGACTGGGGTGCTTGCTTGGTGGACCACAAATCCTACACAGGCTACATCTTTATGCTTGCCGGAGGACCTGTGAGTTGGGAGTCCAGGAAACAACGGACAGTGGCTCTATCTACCGCCGAAGCGGAATACATGTGTCTTACGGAAGCGGCAAAAGAAGCTATTCATATTAAACGGTTGGCGAATGATCTCAACCAGCCACATGATAAGATCATTATCTATAATGACAATCAAGCTGCACAGAAGCTGGCTGTTAATCCAATGGTTACCTCGAAGTCAAAGCACATCAGTATTAAAGAGCATTTCATTCGTGATACGGTGAAGAATGGTCTCATTGAAATTGCTTATCGACCAACTGATGAAATGGAAGCGGACATACTAACCAAGTCCATCGCTGGACCGAAGCTCTCTGAATTCAGGACCAGACTTGGACTTACTGACATTACAAACCCCTGATGTCGAAAGGAGGAGTGTTGGGGAAATTTTATTTCGCCATCAATTGTTTATGACAGAATGTCAAACTCTTTCAGTTGACTTTTGTAAAATTGTGTTTCTTGCATGTTGCGTTATTCTGTTAATTAAAGTATCTTTAATACCACTTATAAACTCTGCTTAATATATTCCATTACAAAGTGACATATCTTGTCAAAGAAAACAAAACAAAAAAAACTAATAAATAAAATCGATGGCTTATGCCAGCGACAATTATCGACCCATGCCTTAAAAGAAAATCACACCCTAGATTTTGAAAGAGCTAAAATTATAGAAAAAGAAAATAACAATGCAAAAAGGAAACTATTAGAAGCAGCCCTGATTTCAAACTGTCCCCAAAACATGAATTTTAAAACAGACACAAAGGATTTAAACAAATTTTATGCAGGGATTTTTAAGTCACTTAATTTAGAAACTAAACTTCAATTTTTTACCTCAAACCAGGTTTTTCAATTGCTTCATAATTGTAACTAATTTTTAAGCTAGTAATATATAATGTTAGTGAAAAAAAATAGTTAATAAATGACAACCATCTAGAGAGCTGATCTTAAACCTATAAAAGGATAAATCTTTGTACAACGGATCTCTCCAACACCAAATCTAAAGCATGCCATCAATACATTTGAAATAATATAATCGATAAATTATATAATCGATATTTCCTGTTTTGCTGTCATTCAATGTTTATCTATCACAAATTTGAGACCCGTCAAAATAAAGATTGCGTAAATATTGGATATGGCAAAACAAATAAAATAACTTGCGGATTTTTTCCGAACTAACTTTCCGCACAGCAAAATTTGCTGAAAACTAATTAAATTCTGCTGAAAGATGGCTAAAAGTATGAAAATAATGCATTGTCATCGTGTTCTGAGCTATGCTAAAAGTTTCAAATGTCTAGCTCTTCGGGAAGTTAGTTAGAAATCGATTGCCAGATTTGTACCGGACAAACAAACAAACAAGAATGCAAGCTAATAAAAACGTAGTAAAAAACACATTAAATGTTATCAAAACGACTTGGGACGTAACACTCATTACAATTTTTAATATAAAATTTTTTGAACCAAGAAATTTTCACCTTATAAGCCATAAAATGTCCCTGATTAACACAATAATAGACAGACATCTGATCAATAAACCTAAAGGTTTTTTTATTTTTCATTAATATGAATTTTTTTAGTTACAACAAAATTGTAAAATCTTGGGACAGAAAAGGTACATTTCATTTGAAAATGACCCAGTTAGTAAATGGTGTGTAAAAACTTAAAACCGTTGTAAAACCAATTTAAACCCAACATTATAAGATATAATATAGGAGAATGAAGGGAAGTATACGAACTTGTCAACAATATCGTGTAACAACCTGAGTACCAGACTTCTCACTCTCTCTCACTCTATCCTTCACTTACCATTAATAATAATATATTCCAAATTATAAAATATGTGAATAAGTCCGTTTATAAAATTAATTTTATTAAACCTATTAGTCAAATTAATTTTTTATTCTTTTATTTATTATTTATACTCATTTTTGTAACTGACAGATATAAAACTTCAATATGCAGAGTTAAATTATAGCCAGTATTTTATTATTTTTTTCTTCTTATTTATTTTTTACTATTTTTCATTAAAATTTCTTGCGGAACCCCTAGCATATTATCCTTCATGGGACCCCAAGGTTCCGTGGAACTCCGGTTGAGAAACGCTGGTCTAAAGGAATAGGGTTGACATCAAATCGTCCAATGCTCCCTTTTACGTCTCTAACCTTTCCACGGAGACATATAAATGTTCCTTCAAAATGTTTGGGACCTGTTTATCTTGCTAATAATTACTTGAAGACTTCTCTTGTTAATTATTTTATAACAGTTCCTTCGGCCTAAGTATTTCCACAAAATTTAACAGGATGTTTGTATCTTTAACTTTTATTTAATTTAAGTAGCTTTTAAAAAGGCAGTTGATTTGGATATTTTAATATAATATTCTATTCTAATGGAAGAAAGAAAATATTTTACTAGAGTTTGTTACTTAATAAAGGAATTACTTTGAGAGAACTCTTAACCGACAAAGAAAAAACTACTTACCGATATTACTTTTAAAGGACAAGGTATAAAAAAAGAATAGAGTGAGTTTAAGGGCCCTCCAGTGAAGAGAAGCCTAGAAATAAGGGCGTAGGTACAATGCGTAAAAAATTCTATTCCAAGAATCACTGGTTTCATTCTACCCCTCCTGTTCCATTCTAATTTTCCAACGGAAAAGTTTTATCTTTCCTGAATAAAAAGAAAATAGTTCGTAAAATAAATTTAAAAAAAGAAAATAATGGAAAAAAAGTAAAAAATAAAGAAGGTAGGGGAAATTAATTGCGTACCGTTTGAGGTAGGTTTGAATTGGTAAAGTTTTTCCTACCGGTATAATTTAAAAGATGATTTTTTTTTCTCTTCTGAAAAAGGATATAGAAGTGTATATGGGTAATTTTAGAAAGTTTTAAATAGTATTGCAGACACTATAAATGACTTTAAAGTCTTATGCGAAGGGAAAAGTGTTATAGAAATACACGATGCTGGGCAAAACCCCTTACCTTTGATAAAATTCATTGCTTTATTCTAGTGTTGCAAACTCCACTTTTCATTTGCTCTCTTGAAACTTAAAAGACTAATAAACAGTTAATGTATTATTAAGGTTTAATAAAAACAAATTATTAGTAATACAAGCACACACGAGGTCGACTTTAAATATCTATCAATTACATAACCTTCTCACATTATAACCGGCTACCCAGTGTAGCCAACTGAGTGTATAAATATTACAGTTAATACCTGTAATATTATTAAATATAATTTATTGTATAATTCAATCCAATTTGGATTGACGTCCTTCTTTTGTAAAGTGGACAGAAATATATTTATTGCACAATCTGAACGATATAGTCTTACAAATATTGCATACAAAAATTAATCAAATTTTACCTTTTGTTAATCACTTAAATAAAAATTAATATTTAACATACTGTATTGTTCTGTATGGTAACTAGTGCTAGTGTAGTAAAAAAAAAATCAGGTACAGGGTACCTCGGAACATTTCCTCACTTCATAGGCCACTAAAGAAAGTGGCCTCTCCTGAAGGAAGCAGCATTTGACGTGGTCAGTACTTGGATGGGTGACCGTTCCGAACAAACTGATTTATTATCATTCTTCAAAAAAACCTTATTTTTACTACGTTTTTATTAGCTTGCTATATTGTTTGTTTGTTTGTTTGTCCGGTACAAATCTGGCAATCGACTTCTAACTAACTTCCCGAATAGCTAGACATTTGAAACTTTTAGTATAGCGCAGAACACGATGACAATGCATTATTTTAATACTTTTAGCTATCTTTCAGCATAATTTAATTGGTTTTCAGCGAATTTTGCTGTACTGAAAGTTAGTTCGGAAAAAATCCGCAATTTATTTTATTTGTTTTGCCATATCCCATATTTACGCAATCTTCATTTTGACGGGTCTCAAATTTGTGATAGATCAACATTGAATGACAGCAAAAACAGGAAATATCGATTTTATTATTTATCGATTATATTATTTATATTATTTCAAATATATCGATGGCACGCTTTAGATTTGGTGTTGGGGAGATCCGTTGTACAAAGATTTGTCCTTCTATAGGTTTAAGATCAGCTCTCTTGATGGTTGTCATTTATGTGAAGTAAATAAATTAGAAACTATTTTTTTTTCACTACCATTATATATTATACAAGCATTCGCCCCGCGCTTCGCGCGGGCTTCATGCTTGCAATCAGTGGCTGTATATTATTACTATTTTATATCTACTACTATCATATTAGTTAATTGAGTAGGCCATTTCATTAAATATAATACTTTATACTTAATCATTTGTTTAGCATAATATAGAATAAATGAAAATTGCTTAACATTAAATTAAAATAAATTACTTGAAATTGGATCCTCCCACAATAACGCAGGACTTCTTCCAAATTGATTATAAAATGAGGATAAAATTTAACTCCGCCTCCCTTAATAGGAATTTCCTCGCCATCCAGAGGAAACATATAGCTAGGCCACACCTAAAACTACAACGTAATCCTTTAACGAACACTACATTACCCAAAATACTATTAACTATGTAGTAATTGATCGTAAACAATATTCCGTGTATAAGCAATCCCATCTTTAACCCTCTCAGATGGTACCAAAACTTGTATTTACTATTATGTAAATTGGCCGTGGGATTTATTTCTAATGAACTCTGATAATATATAATTTATAACTAAGATGGTTTTCTAACTTGAATGCAATATTTAGATACTTATTTTAGACATGCCTTAAAATATTAGAGATATTGCTCGCTATTAAAAATTACTTCAGGAGGATAAACGACATCATTAAGGTCATTTAAATCTGTTACATATGCAATGCAACTCCATTAAGAGATATTATTACGTACGTCACTTCGTATACAATTTCTTACTCTTACTTAAGATTGAGGAACCATCTTTAATTTCCAATCAGTGGCTGTATTACTACGATTGTATACCTATTAGTATCATATTGTTTAATTGAGTAGGCCATTTCATCAAATATAATACTTTATAATTTGAGATTCACAAAAACAAAAATTATTTTTTACTCTGGGATTTATTTATTGTCATAGAGTAGGCTAATTTATGAGGAAACTTTTTATGCATAATTTCCACAACTCTATTTCTTCCGACTTCAAATTTAAAGTTATTATTGGAATTAATGTTGTTTCCTCCGAAAATGGTTTTTTCTAACTTGAATAAAATATTTAGATATCTTAACTATGATTAATTTAGTTCCATTAACTAATGAATTGATTAATGAAATTTACATTTCTCATTTATATACCTTTAGAACGAATTTTATAATCAATATTTGTTTATATTTCTTTATACTTGTTTTGAACTATACAATATAACTATATAATAATAAATATATCTATGTATTATGAGCTTATAAAAATAACTATTTGTTAAAAAGTCCATATGAAGTTATTTATGAAATTTTAAATTTGTTTTTTCTTTATAAATACTAATTTTTCTCAGCAAAAACGACAAATTAATAGAATAATTGGAATAATAAATACCCGATTTAATAGCATTAGTGTGAGGTTCAAGCACCCGAATCGAAAATTAAATCGGACAATAATTGCTCACGTCATGAGAGCCCCAAGTCAAAAATTTAACAAACATTGATCAAATTTACTTTATTTCAGGTAGAATCGACGGTTGTAACCGTGAGGTTCATGCTAGGAATCGCTGGCTGTGTCACAGTGTTAATATATTAGAGTAAATTGTAGGCCCTGTCATGAAATAAATTTCATTATATTTGATTAGTTTTATTACAGAATAATAAAAATAAAGATAGAACCTTTATCAATTTATTTTATTATTTATTAGTACTCGAGATTAATTGAAACATAAGTAGTTAAAGTCAAGGAGAAATTATAATTGTATATATAAATTTAGCTATATCATATAAAAAAGAAAACAATGTCGTCGAAATAATTTGCTATACACACAACTAAACTATAAATTGCCCTAAATAAACTTAAACATTAATTAAAATATAGTAAAACATTCATTTAAATAAAGTAAAACATTCATTTAAATAAAGTAAAACATTCATTTAAATAAACTGAAATATTAACATAATATAGAATTTAACAAACTATAAATCAGTTCATTCTAGTAATAATAAGATGATAATAAAACAATTTAAAAAAAGTAAAACATTTATTTAAATATAGTAAAAAAATCATTTAAATAAACATAAAAATTAATTTAAATAAAGTAAAAAAAATCATTTAAATAAACAAACATTCATTTAAATAAAATAAAACATACATTTAAATAAAGTTAAATATTCATTTAAATGAAATAAAATATCCATTAAAATAAGGTAAAAAAAATTCATTTAAATAAACTAAAATATTCATTTAAATAAACTAAAACATTTTCTTAATATAGAATTTAACAACCTATAAAAAACAATTCTAGTAACAATAATATGGTAATAAAAAAAATTAAATAAATAAGAATAAAATTATAGCTTAGTAAATGTCGGTAGTATAACAAAAGATGTGGGGAGTGCGCACCACGGCTGCAGACGTTAGACTGAGACTGAAGTCAGGGAGACTGACGGAGAAAGAGAGGGGGCATTTGTTTACAAAGTGTGGTTACGCGGAAACTAATGTATTTATTATCTTTTACCTATCAAACAACATACTTTATTATTCAATATTTATTTATATTTATTTATTCTTGTTTTCAACTATAACATAATAATAAATATAAGCTTATAAAAATTATTATTTATTATAAACGTAAACATGACGTAATTTACGTAATTATAAATTCGTTTTTCTTTATAAATACTCATTTTTCTCGGCAAAAAATACAAATAATTTGAATAATAAATGCTCGTTTTAAAGAGCATTAGTGTGGGGTTTAAATACGCCAATCGAAAATTAAATCGGCCATTAATCGTCGCCGATAGGAGAGCTCAAAGTCAAAAAATTCACTAATAATTAAAAAAAATACTCGATATAAGGTAGAACCGTCGATCGTACGACAATGAGTCATAGGACCAAAGTTGTAGATCTAAAATCAGTAACTGGTGGTGCTATCTGTTTTTCGATAGGACTTACCGTTTAGCCGCAATAGCCCTTCGAAGAAAACCCTAAGTTTGCGTCCGCCATTTTAATTTTTTTAAGAGGGGTAAAAATATTTATTTTCGACTTTTCAGATTTTTCTAGCCGGTTTGGGCCGATTTGTGACCAAACGCAAAAAACCGCATGTCTCTAGGTGGTCTGGAAGTGCCCAAACATTTTGATAACCCAATCAGCTAATTAGCCACTTTATATATATAACTCGCCGGTCTTGGGTGGCCTGCGGCCAGCCTTTGCCCGTCGAGTGGCCAGGCACTTGTATAGTATTTGGTACTTGTAAGGTCTCTGGTAATGTTTTAGGAGTTGGGTTAATAATCTATATATATAAAATTCTCGGCCACGGAGTTTGATCCCGAACTCCTCCGAAACGGCTAGACCGATTTTGATGATTTTTTTTTTGCATTGATCGGTAGGTCTAAGAATAGGATGTTATCTATTTTTTATGCCCCTAAGTGATAAGAGGGCCCTTCCAATATTTTATTTTTTGATTTTTTAGACAAAAAAATTTTATTTTATTTTTTTTAGATTTGGCATTAAAAATACTTATAACCCTAAATTTTTACCTTTTTACCACCACTCAGTGATGAGGGGGGGGGGGCCCAAAATTATATTTTTTGAATTTTTTGGCCAAAGTTTTTTAATTTTATTATTTTATGATATGGTATTATAAAAATACTAATAACCCTAAATTTTTACCTTTTTAGCACCCCTAATTGATTTCTTATTTTTTTGGACACATTTTTTTAATTTAATTTTTATATGATTTAGCATTAAAAAATACTTATAACCCTAAATTTTTACCTTTTTACCACCACTTAGTGATGAGGGGGTGCACCCTAAAAGTGGTTGGAAGATGTCCAACTATAAGTATGTCATCAGCTATTACATAAACTCCTTTTAAACCAGCAACCACTTCTAACATCTTTTTTTGAAATATTTCCATTGCTGGACTCAAACCAAAAGGTAGTTTAAGATATCTGTATTTTCCGAAAGGGGTCCAAAACGTAGTCAGTTTACTACTTTTTTCAGATATATTTCAGTTGCCAAAATCCATGGTATGCATCGACTTTAGAAAAAAATTCGGGCTTTTGACAATTCCGGTAATATTTCATCAATCGTCGGTAACTGCTGTTTTGTATCTTTTAATGCTTTATTTAATTCTGACGGGTCTAAACAGATTCTTAACTTTTTTTCTTTTTTTTTCTAACTATTGAATCGGACGGTGGATGAATAGGGAAGGAAAAGGAATTCAGCGGAGAAAAGGAATAATACTGATTTTAAAAGCAAATATGCTTAAGCGGAAGAAATACAAGGCGGCGAGACGGACCCGGAGCTTACTCGAGTAAGACTCGGATGCGATTGGCCCGGGCTCATGTATATAGGTCGTAGATAAATAGAATAATAATAAAATGACCTATGTACTTAGGCTCAACCATACTCCCCCAAGAAGGAATAAAGTTCCTGAGTACTTCGTAAACTTGACGAAGGAGAGCGAAGCCATGAAAATCAGAAATGTGTAGCCCTGGTATCGTAGATCTTGGGTCTACTACGCCGAGCTACGTGAATTTAAACTTATAATACTAATATGAAATAATCACAATCTTGTGAGGAGTCAAAAACAAGACTAAATTATATTTTCTTTTCTCCTGTCACATTAAAATGCAACTTGTCACCAAACATAATAAATAAATAAGTAAATTCCCCTACAGCTACTCTCCCCCCAGTAACTGAGTTACAATAATACTTCATTAACCATTTTTTTTTTTTTTTTTTTTTTTTTTTCACGTTGAAACATGTTGTAGCCTCACTCGACAACCAGCTCGTGCACTTCTTTCTTCAGCCGTATCTTCATAATTATTACCACCTTCTACATCTCCATTCAACATATAGGCTGGTTTCAACCTATCTATTGATATCCTCTCGTCTCTAGATTTTATTTTTAATGTAAAATATTTTTCTGCCCTTTTTAAAATTTTAAAAGGCCCCTCATAAGGTGATTTGAGACTTTTCTTCACTCTGTCAATCCTCACATACGCATGAGTACAGGACGAGAGGTCTTTATGTACGAATATTTTTCTTGAAGTTTTGTGGTCAATTTTTACAGGTTTAATTTTTTCCATTTCTTTTTGTAAATCCGTAACGAAATTTGATGAATCTAATTTTGAAGTAGGCTTGTCAAAAAATTCTCCTGGAAGTCTTATGTTTTTTCTATATACCATTTGGGATATGGAATGATTGTGACCTTCCCGTATGGCAGAACGCAGTCCCAAAAGTATTGTTGGTATGGCGTCCGTCCATCGCTTTGTATTGTAGCATTTTATTGCAGACTTCAAGGTTCTGTGGAACCTCTCCACTTTTCCGTTGCTCTGCGGATGGTAAGCTGTGGTATGTTGAAGATTAATGCCACACATCTTCGATAATTGTCCGAATAGCTCAGACCGGAACTGAACACCTCGGTCTGTAACCAGGGTATGGGGTACTCCAAACCTTACCACACAATTGTTGTAAAAGGCTTTGGCCACTGTTTCGGCATTGATGTTAGTCATCGGGACTACTTCTACCCAATTCGAAAATCGGTCGATACATGTTAGACAATATCTATTTTCCTCTGACGGGGGCATCGGACCTATGATGTCGATGTGGACAACGGCAAATCTGTCGTCGGGCACTGGATATTTTTGGAGTTCAGCCTTGTTGTGCCTGTGAACTTTGTTCTTCTGGCATTCCGAACAAGTCTTTGCCCTTCTTCCAACATCCTTCTTGATTCCCTTCCAGATGAATCTAGAAGAAACCTGCTTCACACTGGATTTTACACCCATGTGAGCTAAATTGTGTAATTTTTGGAATACTTGCATTTGAAAATTTTGAGGTATATACGGCCTAATATTAGATGTAGAAATGTCGCACCAAAGTTGTTCACCAGATGGAAGTTTTTGAGTTTTAAAATTTAATGACGGATAATTTTTAATTAGATCTTGTAATTCCAAATCTTGAATTTGGGCTTTGGCAATTTCTTGATAGTCAATATTGTCCTTAAAATTAATTTCTTGAATTCGGGATAAAGTGTTGGCAACTATGTTATCTTTTCCGTGAACGTGATTTATATTAGTAGTAAATTGGGAGATATATTGCAGATGACGTTGCTGTCTAGGGGATGCTTTTTCGTTATTTTGTTTGAAAGCAAAAACCAATGGTTTATGATCAGTAAACAAGGTGAAATCTCTTCCTTCTAGAAAATGTTTGAAATGTTTAATTGAAAGATAAATGCTTAAAAGTTCACGATCATATGTGCTGTAAATTTGCTGTGCATTATTTAATTTTTTTTTAATAAAAAGCTATTGGTTTCCACACGTTACTTTCTAACTGTTGGAGAACCGAGCCAACAGCTTGATCTGAAGCGTCTGTAAATAATGCTAATGGTAAATCTGAATTTGGAAAAGTTAATAATGCTGAATTTGCTATATCCTCTTTACATTTTTCAAACATCGCCCTAGCTTCATCTGTCCACGGAACTTTTCTTTTGTCATTTTTTGTTGCTCCTTTAAGGTATTCGTGGAGAATGGCTTGAGTTTTTGCAGCGTCTTTCTGGTGGCGTCGATAAAAATTGATTAATCCTAAAAATGTGCGAAGGTCGTGCAATGTCTCCGGCAATTTAAAATCACGGATTACCTGCACTTTTTCGGGAAGAGGTTTTGTGCCTTCAGCCGTCACTAAATAGCCTAGGAACTCAACCTCTTTTACTCCCATGACACACTTTGCTACATTAATACGCAATCCATACTCATCCAATCGTTTAAAAACCATTTCCAGATGTTTCTTATGGGTTTCCAGTCGGGAGAAGCAATTAAAATGTCGTCTAAAAACGGAAATGAAAAGTTGAATTCTAGCCCACTAAATACTTGGTTTACAAATCTTTGAAAGGAAGATGGAGCATTTTTCAAACCGAAACTCATAACATTAAATTCAAATAATCCAAAAGGTGTAATTATGGCTGTTTTATGTTTATCAGATTCAGACATGGGAATTTGGTAGTATGCTTTTAAAAGATCAATTTTGGAAAATATTTTTTTACCTTTTAAAATGTGCTGAAAATCCTCAATCCTAGGCAAAGGGTAGCGATCAGGCACAGTTCTGTCATTCAGTCTTCTGTAGTCGCCACAAGGACGTCATGTACCTTCTTTCTTTTTCACCATGTGAAGCGGACTTGCCCACTTTGACTTCGATGGTTGAATGATTCCATTGTCCAACATGTATTGGAACTCCTGTTTCGCTATCTCCAGCTTTTTTGGATCCAATTGCCTAGCTCTTGAGTAAACAGGATCTCCTGTAGTAATTATCGAGTGTCTGACATCATGCTTTAATTTACTTGGTAATAAATTTGGCTTGGTTATGTCCGGAAATTTTAAAAGTAATTCATTAAACGGAGAAGATCACCTTGTAGTACTTAAAACTTCTTTTACTTCAATGGTAGTTATTTCACCTGGTACTTTTAAGTTAGTAACTCCATCTATCAGTCTCCGTCCTTTTAAGTCTATTAATAGGTTAAATTTTTTTAACGTTTTATTTTTGCTACTATAAAAGACCATTGAAACGTACGGCGAAGACCTAAGTCAACTGTAAGGATTTTAGTACCGTAAGTAGAAATTTCGGTATTGTTGGCCGCAAACAGCTTGATTGAACTTTCTGTTCTGTCCATTTTAGTCGCCGGTAAGATGGATACATCGGCTCCACTATCTACAAGTAACCGCATACCAAGTATATAAAATATCTACACACATAGCAAACTCGAGAGAAATGGAATATAGATTCTCGCCCTATAGAGACCGGCACTGTAGTCGTGTTGAAAAAGTTCAACAGTCCTCTATTATTTTGGCCATAGTAGAAGCCGTATTTCCGGGTGCCGACGGTAAAGTACGAGTAGTGTCTATCCGCGATGGTAATACAACATTCAGATGTCCTGTCGTAAAATTGTGCCCTCTTCTTTCTCAATAAATTGTGTTATCTCTTCGCAGTAGTAGAGGTGCACTTTAGTTTTTTATTTCTTTGTATTATTATTTGTTATTTTATTTTCCTCATCGCAGTAGGTTGAGGACTTCGAAAACTTTGCTAAGTAAGATTTTTTTGATCTTTCTTATCGATCACCGCTTTTCATTTGTAGGGCAATTTATTTATTTATTTATTTTGTTTTGTTGACAAGTTGCATTTTAATGTGACAGGAGAAAAGAATATAATTTAGTCTTGTTTTTGACTCCTCACAAGATTGTGTTTATTTCATATTAATATTATAAGTTTAAATTCACGTAGCTCGGCGTAGTAGACCCAAGATCTACGCTACCAGGGCTACAAATTGGTAACCCCGATTTTCGATTTGATAATTTATCCCGTGTTAAGAAATTCGTTCCGTGTTTTTATTTTGACAATATTTGCTAAAAAAAAAAGTGTTATAAAAATTAATTAATTATTGTTATTTTTAAAGTTGTCAAATTCGGTTTAAAAAGTTATTTCAATGGGTAAAGATCGTGATCAACGAAGTAAAGACGAAATAATAATAAAAATGTCTGCTAAACTTGACGCGTTAGAAAAAATAATCGCGGAAATGGAGACGCGATCAAAAGCAAAGTCAAGAGAAAACCGTCGGTGCAGCAGATCGCGCAGCAGATCAAGGAGCAGGTACGATCCCAAAGGTAAGTACTGCTATTGTCATTTTAGATTTGGTGAAAACTGCAAACCACTAAAATGTAAGCAACCTTCTGAGTGGTCGTATCAGGGAAACTTGAAGAAGCAGCAGAATTAGCGGCTGATTCCGCTGCTGACTATAATGAAAGCCGTAAGTCCAGACCATTTTTAACAGACAAACAAACGGGTATGCGGTTACTTGTAGATAGTGGAGCCGATGTATCCATCTTACCGGCGACTAAAATGGACAGAACAGGAAGTTCAATCAAGCTGTTTGCGGCCAACAATACCGAAATTTCTACTTACGGTACTAAAATCCTTACAGTTGACTTAGGTCTTCGCCGTACGTTTCAATGGTCTTTTATAGTAGCAAAAATAAAACGTTAAAAAAATTTAACCTATTAATAGACTTAAAAGGACGGAGACTGATAGATGGAGTTACTAACTTAAAAGTACCAGGTGAAATAACTACCATTGAAGTAAAAGAAGTTTTAAGTACTACAAGGTGATCTTCTCCGTTTAATGAATTACTTTTAAAATTTCCGGACATAACCAAGCCAAATTTATTACCAAGTAAATTAAAGCATGATGTCAGACACTCGATAATTACTACAAAAACTCAAGCCATTCTCCACGAATACCTTAAAGGAGCAACAAAAAATGACAAAAGAAAAGTTCCGTGGACAGATGAAGCTAGGGCGATGTTTGAAAAATGTAAAGAGGATATAGCAAATTCAGCATTATTAACTTTTCCAAATTCAGATTTACCATTAGCATTATTTACAGACGCTTCAGATCAAGCTGTTGGCTCGGTTCTCCAACAGTTAGAAAGTAACGTGTGGAAACCAATAGCTTTTTATTAAAAAAAAATTAAATAATGCACAGCAAATTTACAGCACATATGATCGTGAACTTTTAAGCATTTATCTTTCAATTAAACATTTCAAACATTTTCTAGAAGGAAGAGATTTCACCTTGTTTACTGATCATAAACCATTGGTTTTTGCTTTCAAACAAAATAACGAAAAAGCATCCCCTAGACAGCAACGTCATCTGCAATATATCTCCCAATTTACTACTAATATAAATCACGTTCACGGAAAAGATAACATAGTTGCCAACACTTTATCCCGAATTCAAGAAATTAATTTTAAGGACAATATTGACTATCAAGAAATTGCCAAAGCCCAAATTCAAGATTTGGAATTACAAGATCTAATTAAAAATTATCCGTCATTAAATTTTAAAACTCAAAAACTTCCATCTGGTGAACAACTTTGGTGCGACATTTCTACATCTAATATTAGGCCGTATATACCTCAAAATTTTCAAATGCAAGTATTCCAAAAATTACACAATTTAGCTCACATGGGTGTAAAATCCAGTGTGAAGCAGGTTTCTTCTAGATTCATCTGGAAGGGAATCAAGAAGGATGTTGGAAGAAGGGCAAAGACTTGTTCGGAATGCCAGAAGAACAAAGTTCACAGGCACAACAAGGCTGAACTCCAAAAATATCCAGTGCCCGACGACAGATTTGCCGTTGTCCACATCGACATCATAGGTCCGATGCCCCCGTCAGAGGAAAATAGATATTGTCTAACATGTATCGACCGATTTTCGAATTGGGTAGAAGTAGTCCCGATGACTAACATCAATGCCGAAACAGTGGCCAAAGCCTTTTACAACAATTGTGTGGTAAGGTTTGGAGTACCCCATACCCTGGTTACAGACCGAGGTGTTCAGTTCCGGTCTGAGCTATTCGGACAATTATCGAAGATGTGTGGCATTAATCTTCAACATACCACAGCTTACCATCCGCAGAGCAACGGAAAAGTGGAGAGGTTCCACAGAACCTTGAAGTCTGCAATAAAATGCTACAATACAAAGCGATGGACGGACGCCATACCAACAATACTTTTGGGACTGCGTTCTGCCATACGGGAAGGTCACAATCATTCCATATCCCAAATGGTATATAGAAAAAACATAAGACTTCCAGGAGAATTTTTTGACAAGCCTACTTCAAAATTAGATTCATCAAATTTCGTTACGGATTTACAAAAAGAAATGGAAAAAATTAAACCTGTAAAAATTGACCACAAAACTTCAAGAAAAATATTCGTACATAAAGACCTCTCGTCCTGTACTCATGCGTATGTGAGGATTGACAGAGTGAAGAAAAGTCTCAAATCACCTTATGAGGGGCCTTTTAAAATTTTAAAAAGGGCAGAAAAATATTTTACATTAAAAATAAAATCTAGAGACGAGAGGATATCAATAGATAGGTTGAAACCAGCCTATATGTTGAATGGAGATGTAGAAGGTGGTAATAATTATGAAGATACGGCTGAAGAAAGAAGTGCACGAGCTGGTTGTCGAGTGAGGCTACAACATGTTTCAACGTGAAAAAAAAAAAAAAAAAAAAAAAAAAATGGTTAATGAAGTATTATTGTAACTCAGTTACTGGGGGGAGAGTAGCTGTAGGGGAATTTACTTATTTATTTATTATTGTTTGATCCTCTGGATTAGAATGGACTGTATCAGGGAGATTACATGTAAGGGGAAAGGTAAAGAACAAGTTAAAGGTAAAGAAGGGAAGATTAAGAAATAAAAGCCAATTGGCACTCACGATTATTACGGTACAGACGCTCCTTGTCACTTCCGGGTCTAGCACGGGACTCCTACCGGATCTTGGCCGGGAAGAGCAGAGGCGACCGGAGATAACACTTCCGTTGAGTGGGGGCAGGTGAATATATTAGTTCACGCCCTTTCTCCAGAGATCGCGCCTCTAGTTCCGTTTAGGGAAAGGAAAGGTTTCAGTAGGGAGATGAGGATCGTACATACCCCCCACCGAAATCACATTGAGATTTCTTAAGGAAGAAAAAAAAGCAAACGAATATCTGGCTTAAAAAAAAAAAATAGCTTCATAGTGAAGAGAATAAGTTTATAAAAAAAGAATAGTTCTCATAGAAAATAAGTTGTTAAAATAGCCACTTGAATTGAGTGGTAATTATAAATAAAAAATATCTGGTAAAAATAAATTAAAAAATAATAAAAGAAAATAAAAGGTTACTGGGAAGGAAGGGGACAAAGTTTGACTAAAGGTCGAAGAAGTGTCCCTTGTGAAGTGTAGACAGTTGCAGCCCTCGAAATTCCATCTCTGCCAGGGTGCAATTTTTCGACTCTTCCTAGTTTCCAGTGCAGTGGTTTAGTCTTATCGTGGACTATTAAGACCAAATCGCCTACAGTCAGCGACTGTTTATCGGAGAACCACTTTGCCCTCTGCTGGAGTGTGTGTAAATACTCCCGGCTCCAACGATCCCAAAAGTGTTGAGTAGACTGCTGGATAAGTTGCCATCGATCGAGACGACCAAGTTTTTCTTCACGGAGATCATACTCGGGCACAGCAACTAGGGGAGCTCCTATGAGGAAATGACCTGGCGTGAGAACATCGATTTCGCCAGGATCTGGAGACAGAGAACACAGCGGACGAGAGTTTAGCACGGCTTCGACTTTAGTAAAAAGGGTAGCGAGTTCTTCGAAGATCAGAACTTGGTCCTTCAAAATTCTACGCAAGTGGTACTTCGCTGACCGTATTCCCGCTTCCCAAAGTCCACCCCAGTGGCTGGCGGTCGGGGCGTTGTAGAACCAATTAATTGACTTCTGAGCAAGAGAATCGGTGATATAAGAGTTTGAAGAACTTAAAACTTTGTACAACTCATTTAAAAAGCGATGAGCTCCTACAAAGTTAGTACCACAATCGGTGTAAACATTTACACAAAGTCCACGGCGTGCCACAAAGCGATCCATGGCCGCCAAAAACGCACTCGTTGATAAATCTGAAACGATTTCCAAATGTACAGCTTTCGTAGCCATACACACGAACAGACAGAGATAGCACTTCGAAATCTTCGCATTTCTCCGTCTACTTTCTTTAATGTAAAACGGTCCTCCAAAATCAATCCCGACGTTTAAGAACGGACGGCACGGCGTTACTCTAGATGGAGGTAAGTCCGCCATTTTCGGTGTTAAAGGTGTTGCTTGAAATTTGAAACAAGTATTACACTTAGCTAGTCGTGAACGGATGGCATTACGAGCCGCTAATATCCAATATTTTCGACTAACCAGGGATTGAAGAGCGCGAGGTCCAATATGTAAATACGTTACATGATAATAGTCGATCACTAAGTTTGAAAAGTGCGACTTTTTCGGTAAAAGAAAGGGATTAATAGAGTGTTGTGGTAAAGGGGCATGTTTAAGCCTACCCCCCACCCTGAGACAACCCGCGGGATCAAGAAAAGGACTTAATCGCCGGAGGGAGGGTGTACACTCGTTACCATTACTTATTAATCGCATGTCATCAGGGAAGAATTGCCACTGAACTTCACGAACAATACGATTATGTGACTCGTTAAGTTCATTGCAAGATAAAGGTCCAAAGTTTCGTTGAGAAGAAGGAAGCCTTAAATTTGAAAAATAGCGCCGACACCAAGCTGTGACACGAATCAACTTGGTTAAAGAAGAAAACTGAGTAAGAGGGATCCAATCCATACGGAGTGATGATGAAGTCTGTAAAAAGGAATTAACAGTAGTTTGACTCTTCAGCTCGGGAAGGTCCGCCACGATACGAAAGGATTGGTGTATTGGCCATTCAAGTAATGGAGAAGATAGCCATTCAGGGCCTTGCCACCATAAAAGGTGATCAGTCAGCTGCTTGGGCTGCAGACCTCGGGAAGCACAATCGGCTGGATTTTGCTCAGAAGAAACGTGATACCAAACAGAAGGGGGAATTAAGTCTAAAATCAGGTTCACTCGGGAAGCGACAAAGGTCTTCAACTGAAACGTAGGAGTTCTTAACCAAGAAAGTACTGTGGTCGAATCACTAAACGCATAAATTTCAATATTTGGTAAGGATTTGTTTAAAAGGTCGAAAGAATATTTTAGAAGTTTGGCACAAAGAACTGCAGCACTCAGTTCGAGCCGTGGGATAGATAAAGTTTTCAAAGGTGCGACCTTTGACTTAGCAATAATTAAATGTGGCTTAATAAAATTGTCCTGAACAACGCAGAGGTAGACTACACCACAATAACCTCGCTCCGAAGCATCACAGAAAGCTACTAGCTTAAGTGCTAGATAATTGGTACTAAGAACATATCTCGGTAAAGAAATATTCGACAAAGAGGGAAATTGCTGGCAATGAGCGATCCACTCTTCTTCGATGTAATTAGGAACCGCGTCATCCCACTTTATACCAAGCCGCCACAAATGTTGAATTAAACATTTTAGTCGAAAAGTCACTGGACTAAGCCAGCCTAAGGGATCGTAAACTCGAGCTATGTGAGAGAGAATTGATCGCTTGGTACAAACACTGTTTATTTCTCCGATACGATAGGTAAAAGAATCACAAGCGGCGTCCCACTGGATTCCTAAAATTTTAATAATTTCCCTATTATCAGAATCGAAAGTAATTGGAGTTTCACGAAGATGCGTCGGCATAGCAGATAAAAGGTCAGGGCAATTGCTACTCCACTTTCGCAATTGGAAGCCTGCTGTTTGAAGAAGAACTGGAAGTTCCTGTATGAGGGATTGAGCTTCGGACTGAGTTTGACAACCGGAAATGACATCGTCAATGTAGATGTCATTTAAAAGAACCTGCACGGCATTAGGGAACGATATCCTTTCGTCTTCCGCAAGTTGGCGTAAACACCGTTGAGCTAAATATGGAGATGGTGATAACCCGTAAGTGATAGTGTTTAGCTCAAACTCTTCGATAGGAGAATCTGGAGAGCGTCTCCAAAGTATGTGTTGAAAACATCTGTCTTCAGGTCGAAGTAAAATCTGACGATACATTTTACAAATGTCAGCTGTAAAAACAATTCTATGGAGCATAAAACGAATCACAACAGACACTATATCCGATTGAAGTTTTGGTCCAATATGGAGAAGTTCATTAAGAGAAGAAAAGCCTTCCGTCTTCGCCGAACCATCGAAAACAACTCTTAACTTAGTGGTAGAACTTTTAGAATTAATCACCGCGTGGTGAGGTATAAAATAAATATTAGAGCTAGGCATACTTCGTGGGATTTTAGTCATATGCCCTAACTGTTCATATTCGTCTAAGAACTCTTGATACTTCAGTTTCATATCAAGAGATTTATCTAAACGTCGTTCTAAGGAAACGAGACGCTTAAAGGCAAGTGAAAATGAATTAAAACTTGGACGTTTTTCTGTTCTAAAAGGAAGTGGAACAACAAAACGACCATCCGGATTTCTATACGTTAAATCGGTAAAGATAGTTTCACACGCAGACTCATCAGGATTCTTTGACGAAGGAGTGGGTGGTTCTTCGATCTCCCAAAAACGTTTTAGGACATCCTCAGAAAAATCACAAGAAGTGTGAAATGAAGAAAGGGGAGTGGTACTCGCACCGTCCACTTTTCCAGTAATCACCCATCCGAATACACTGTGCAGGGCAGTGAGGCCTGAAGAAAAAGATATGGTTTTACCATCGAAAATAAAAGGAAAAATATCTGCGGCTATAAGAAAGTCAATCGGTCCAGGTGTATCAAATTTAGGGTCAGCAAGAGATAACGACCTAAATTGATCAACGATATTTCCTGGCAACTTAATAGAAGGCATGTTAGATGTTATTTCTTTTAAAATAACAGGCTGAGTAACAAAGGTAGGCTGGTCACTGTTAATTGGTTTGACAAAGCAAGACGTCGAACCTTTAGTTTCGCAAACTAATCTCTGACAGAGACCTGCTACTGAAACATCACAACGTTGAATTGGTAAGCGCAAACGTTGAGTACAAGAAGAGGTAATAAAAGAAACTTGACTCCCGGAATCTATGAGAGCTCTAACGGATACAAAGTTCCCGGAGGAGTCACGGACTGAAATAATAGCTGTACCTAAAAGAACATATTGAAAAGAAGAAGGTAGAAAAGTGTTTGGAGATTCATTAGAAATAAGACAGCTAGCCTCGGCTGGAACCGTCTTAGAAGAAGAAGAAGAAGAAGAATAAGGTAAATTGTTCGAAGTCTGAGTTGAACTAGGTGAATTGTTAGAAGAAGACGTTGGCACCACTACGTTAGACGTAACATTAGGACATAACAAACTATGATGGTCTGAAGAACAAGTAAGACATCGAGTTTTTGAAGTACACTTATCAAGCATATGTGTACCCTTGAGACAATTAAAACAGTACTTAAGTGCTCTAATACGAGCTCTACGTTGAATGGGATTAAACTGAGAAAAGGTTGGACATCGGTAAATGGAATGGTTTAACTGACAGATCGGACAACAAAAAATACTTGAATTAGTAGAAGATACAAAAGCTTTACGCACCACGGGTGGCATAAAATTATTAGGTTTAGATTTAAAAGAAGTGACTTGAGTAGGTTTTACATAAGAAGGAGATTTAAAATTGGAAGTAATTTTAGCAGAAGAAGATCGGAGGTTATCTGGTTGTTGAGATATTTCAAGTATCTTAGCTTGGTTTTCTAAGAAATCAGTAAGTTGTTTAAAAGTTGGGATCTGGTGTTCTACATGTTGATTTTCGAAATGCTTACGGGTACTGAAAGGGAGTTTTTTAAGGGCAATGTGAAGCAAAATAAAATCGTCGAGTGACGGAATCTCGATCGCTCGAAGCGCTGTAACACCCTCACAAAAAGTTCCTATAAAGGAATTTAAATTAGCGGCCGACTCAATAGTTGAGGCCGGGCAGTTGATTATTCTGTCCAAAACATCACAACCTAGTACTCGCTTATTTTGGTACTTTTTAATAAGCAAGTCCCAAACGATAGGGTAGTTGGCAGCTGAAAGCGGAAGACTTTTCACGAGCGTAAGTGCAGGTCCCGAGAGAGAAGTCATTAAATAGTGAAACTTTTCTACAGGATCTATGTTTTGGTTGTCATGAACTAATGCTTTAAACTTGTCGTGAAAAGTAACCCATTCTTTCAGTGTCGAATCCCAAGTGGGTAAATCAATACGTGGAAGTCTCGGCTGAGAACCTTTAACGTGACTGGCACAAGGATCTTCAGAAACCTGCTCACGGGCAGATGGCAAATCAGGCTTTAAATGTTCCGCGGCGATCATTTTGACCTCATAAAAAATGTCTTCAAACGCTTGTAACTTCTTACTATCAACTACAGCTTTCGGGTCAATCTCCAGTTCAAGTATTGCAATACGATCGCAATACTCTTCATATTTAAGACAAACGCCATCTAAGTCAGCAAAACGTATTTTAAAATTGGCTAACTTAGATTTGTCTTTAGCCAATTGCTTACCCAGATCATACGCGATTTGCAGTTTCTGAAATAAGTTCGCACGGCGAGTTTGGAGAAGTTTAAGTTGACTTTCATTTGATGAAGCCATGTTGAAGTCCAAGGAAAATAAAAGGTAGTAAAAGAAAGGTTGGAAAAAAGTGTAAAAATAAATAAATAAAGAAGGTTCTTACCCCTTCTAGATAAAAAGGGAAAATTATAAATAATAATGAGAATAAATAAAATAAGATTTAGTAAATTATAAATAAAATCTTTAAAAAATGAATAAATTCTTGTTGATATAATAATTAAATAATTTAAGAATAAAAGATTAATTATAAAATAATTCTTATTAAAGAATAAAAGATAATTAATTATAAAAATAATTATTCTGGTTTAAGAAAAGAAATAATATTTAACAAGTAATAATAATTAAAATAAAATAAACAATTCTTTTAAAGCATTAAGTAATTAATGATATGAATAAAATTAATAAATATAAACTATTCTCGTAATAGAATATAGGAATATTAATAATTATAAGAAATAATTGTATAAAATTAATGTTAAAAAAAGCTTATAAAAAAAATAAATAAACACAGCTCAGCTGTTTAGATAAATGACAGAATGTGTCAGTTATGTTTGTAAATAAATAATACGTAATAAAATGAAAACGTAAATAAAAGGTATTTTAAAATTAAAATAATTGTAATAAGATAAGATAATAAGGCAGCCAGATATTTGTAAACAATGCAAGAAGACCACGGGTCCCGTTGCACAGTTTACGCGCGAAAGATATAAGGCTAGTTAGAGCTGTCAAGGTCAACCCAAACTGCACCATATATCACTAACAAATTAACGTTAAATCCAAGTGGGATCACCCTGGCCCAAATGACCAAATGGTATGTTTGATCCTCTGGATTAGAATGGACTGTATCAGGGAGATTACATGTAAGGGGAAAGGTAAAGAACAAGTTAAAGGTAAAGAAGGGAAGATTAAGAAATAAAAGCCAATTGGCACTCACGATTATTACGGTACAGACGCTCCTTGTCACTTCCGGGTCTAGCACGGGACTCCTACCGGATCTTGGCCGGGAAGAGCAGAGGCGACCGGAGATAACACTTCCGTTGAGTGGGGGCAGGTGAATATATTAGTTCACGCCCTTTCTCCAGAGATCGCGCCTCTAGTTCCGTTTAGGGAAAGGAAAGGTTTCAGTAGGGAGATGAGGATCGTACAATTATGTTTGGTGACAAGTTGCATTTTAATGTGACAGGAGAAAAGAAAATATAATTTAGTCTTGTTTTTGACTCCTCACAAGATTGTGATTATTTCATATTAGTATTATAAGTTTAAATTCACGTAGCTCGGCGTAGTAGACCCAAGATCTACGATACCAGGGCTACACATTTCTGATTTTCATGGCTTCGCTCTCCTTCGTCAAGTTTACGAAGTACTCAGGAACTTTATTCCTTCTTGGGGGAGTATGGTTGAGCCTAAGTACATAGGTCATTTTATTATTATTCTATTTATCTACGACCTATATACATGAGCCCGGGCCAATCGCATCCGAGTCTTACTCGAGTAAGCTCCGGGTCCGTCTCGCCGCCTTGTATTTCTTCCGCTTAAGCATATTTGCTTTTAAAATCAGTATCATTCCTTTTCTCCGCTGAATTCCTTTTCCTTCCCTATTCATCCACCGTCCGATTCAATAGTTAGAAAAAAAAAGAAAAAAAGTTAAGAATCTGTTTAGACCCGTCAGAATTAAATAAAGCATTAAAAGATACAAAACAGCAGTTACCGACGATTGATGAAATATTACCGGAATTGTCAAAAGCCCGAATTTTTTTCTAAAGTCGATGCATACCATGGATTTTGGCAACTGAAATATATCTGAAAAAAGTAGTAAACTGACTACGTTTTGGACCCCTTTCGGAAAATACAGATATCTTAAACTACCTTTTGGTTTGAGTCCAGCAATGGAAATATTTCAAAAAAAGATGTTAGAAGTGGTTGCTGGTTTAAAAGGAGTTTATGTAATAGCTGATGACATACTTATAGTTGGACATGGAAACTTTGATGAAGAAGCGTTTGAAAACCACAACAGAAATTTATAAAAATAGTTTGAAAGGCTAAGAAAAATGAATTTAAAATTAAATAAGGAAGAGACAAATTAGGAATGAAAAGTATTAAATTTTATGGGCATCAAGGCGGATACAGAAAAAGTAGAAGCAATCGTTAATATGCCTAGACCACAAGACAAAGAAGATGTTCTAAGGTTCCTCGGAATGGTGACTTATTTAAACAGGTATTTGGAAAAATTAACGGATGTTGCAGCTCCTTTACGAAAACTCACTTAAAAAGATGTAGCATTCAACTGGACAAAAGAACAGGATCAAGCTTTTTCTAAACTGAAGAATATGATATCCAAATCGCCTGCCTTAAGATACTTCGATAGTGAAAAGCCAGTCACAATTCAGACTGCATCATCGTTTGCAGTAGGAAGCTGTCTTATGCAGGAAGGACAGCCTGTAGCTTTTGCATCCAAAGTACTTAGTGAAACACAAAAATACTATGCATAGATGGAAAAAGAAATGCTGGCAATAGTGTTTGCTTGCAAGAAGTTTGACCAGTACATCTGTGGAAGAAAACCCGGTGTTATAGTAAAAACTGATCATATTCCATTAATAAGTATTTTCACAAAGTCTTTACTAAAGACTCCTAAACGACTTCAGACCATGATAATGACGTAACAGCGTTATAATATCTTCTTGTAGTACAGAAGAGGAACTGAAATGGTACTGGCTGATACTTTATCAAGGACTCCAGCTAATATAAATAATGAAAAAAAAAAAATCTTATGATGCATATGAAATAGAAAAATAATTAGATAATATTGATAGACTCCAAGATACAAGAGTAAAAGACTGGACTATACAGTGGATAAAAGAAGAAATAAATAAAGATAAAATAATGTGTAAAAATTTAGAAGTATATAGAATGTGGATGGCCTAGTATAAGAAATGAGGTTGATGACGAGGTTAAATGTTATTGGAAGTACAGGGATGAGTTAGATGTATTTGACGATATAATTTTGAAAACAAACAGAATAGTTATTATTCCTAAGGCAATTAGAAAAGAAATTTTAGATAGACTACATGTGTATTACACTCTAGTATTGAAGGTACAATCAAATTAGCAAGAGAATGTTTTTCTGACCGCACATCGATAAAGATATAGAAAATAAAATAAAATCTTGTGACGTTCACGCAACCAACTCTTCTAATCAAAAACCAACCAATATGATGTCACATGAAGTTCCGGCACATCCATTTGAAAAAATTAGTTTAGATATCTGCGAAACTGCTATTAATGGAAGGAGAATACATTTCTTAATTACTGTACACCACCTTTCGGATGTCTTCGAAGTAGATGAAATTAAAAAGATGGATGCAGCTTCGACAATTATCGCCTGTAAAAGAAACTTTTACAGGTATGGTATTCCGAAGGTAGTTATCAGATAATGGTACTAACTTCACCTCAGGACAATTCGCCGATTTAAGCGAAAAGTGAAATCTTTGAACAATTACCTCGAGTCCGTATCATTCTGCAGTAAAAATATTTAAAGCTCTTGCCAAGATGTCTATAGATGACGATCAGGATTTCTACAAGGCATTACTATTATGGAGAAATACTCCGAATAAAATTAATGTTAGTCCTGCTAGAAGGTTGTTGAATCGATGGCTTAGATGTGATGTACCGTCGGTTAAAGAGAATCCAAGAGAAATAATACAAAACAAAATAAGAGAAAACAGGCACAAAGTAAAAAATATTATGATAGAGGAACAGTTAGGAGGAGAACATATAAAGTGGGAGAGGAAGTGTATTATAAGAAAAGAAAGGAAGATGAGAAGTGGAGGAAAGGTGTGATTGAGTCTAAGTATGATAACAGATCTTATGATATTAGAGCTGAGGAGGAATGAGATCTTGATAAAACATAGAAAATTTGAAAATTAGTATTTTAAAAGTTAAGCTTAAAAGGAGAGGATGTTAAATAATATTGATAGTACGTATTAACTGGAATTTATTGTATATAAACAAACCTGAATTACTACGTAATGACAAATGTAAATAAACCTGGATTTAATTGTTTTGACATATAGTGTAACATATAAATAGAGTTTGTTGTGCTTGTGTTCTAACTATTAATGTGGCAATGAAACTATTTTATTCGATAATTAGCATTATAAAACAAGAAATAAGCAGGGAAGTGTTAATCGAAGATGAGTTATGAACACGGATATAGATAACAGCCCCATTAGCCTGGGCAGAAGTGTCGCAAAAACTCTGCGGGCAAATTATTAAAAATAAAAACATGACGTGGAATCCTAATTTCCTCCAACCGAGGCAAGTGAAGGAGAAACTAAGTCCATATGCGATAAACAGGGTGATCACTGGGTAGCGGATCGTCCCAATCGAGTTGAAGATCCCACATGTCACGAATCATCATTTTGGCGTAAACAGACACTGGGCCGAGAAGTCCTAAAGGGTCAAATATTCGACCTAATATAGATAATGTGTTCCTCTTTGTACAGTAACTGTTGGGAGGTGAAACTTTAAATGAGATAGAGTATCCGATGACCACTGAAGGCCTAAAACTTTGATTCAGTTATCCTCTTGAAAACAAATTGAAGTACATGTTTTGAAGTTGTTTCTTAGGAGGAATTAGAGACATAAGTTGAGAAGAATTAGAGCACCATTTAACTAAATCAAAATCACTAGACGAAAAAAGTTTATTTAAATCAGTAAATAAAGTGATGGCTTGATTTGTGGTCGGAACACTAGTCATTAAATCGTCACAATATAAATCATGACTTGCAATATTCGAAGCAAAAGGAAACTTATCTGCGTAGTCTTTACACAACTGGCGAACGGTCCGAAGGGTGAGAAACGGTGCAGGGGAGACTCCAAACGTAACTGTATTTAGCTGATAAGTATTGATTTTATAAGAATTATTGAAACGCCATAATACAGTTTGATATTTTTGGTGTCTTTTATGAACTAGAATTTGTCTATACATTTGACGCATGTCTGCGGTTAGAGTGAATTTAAATGATCGAAAACTGAGTAGACCACGAGCGAGATCATTGTGAAGTTTTGGACCTGTGTGTAAAAAATCGTCTAAAGACAAACTAGTAGATGTAGGTGCGCTAGCATTCCACCCTACCCGTAGTACTTTCTGGTTTTATTACATAGTGGTGCGGAAGAAAACAACTATCTGTAGGTAACGAGATAAGGACATGTGACCCTGATCCATATAATCTTTTATACAATCGTGGTAGAGTTATTTTTGAACAGGATTTTTATCAAGTTGTTTTTCAAGCGCTTTAAGTCCACGAACAGCTAAATTATAAGAGTTTCCTAAAAGAGAGGGATCACTTTTAAAAGGTAAATTAACAATATATCGGCCCTCGGGTGTCCTGGTGGTTGTCGAGAGTAAAATATTTTCACATTCGTCCTCAGGAGGAGGGGGTGTTAATGATTTAATATCTGGAATATCTTCTAGAGTCCAGAAGCTTACCAGATCATTTAAAGACTCAGATTCAACAGTATTACAAAAAGCCTGTGGATTAGATAAGGCAGAAGTATGATCAACTGGCCCATTATAACATAGCCCAGATTCGATTGGAGAGCGATAGGTAAATTAGCTGCACTTAAAATCTTACCAGGACCCATTAAAAAAGGAAACACCGCGGCTCCAACGAGAATTTCTAAATTGCCTGGAGTGTGAAACGTTTCGTCGGTGAGGCGAATACCTTCTAGGTGAGTTAATAATGAAGGGTCGACTTTACCGGAAGGGGTTTCATTTGTAATCTTGTCAATTACAAAGGCGTCAATAGTAAACATTTGCGAATCATCAAAACGAGATTTAAAAGAAGTTTTAAAGGTCTATACCACTGACTGTGGAAATATATTTAAGCGCAGAGTATTAAAGCAAGACAGCGTGATAAAGTTAGAAGTACTAGTTTTAGGAATGCTTTACTAAAACTTGAGTGGTTGACATTAAAACAGAAGTTGTCAGTTGAATAAATGTAGCGGAAAGCGAAGTAACGGAAGTCGACTCAGTAGGCGGTGGCCGGTGGCGTAATATTCTGGTTATTGTGAGTTTGAGGTAAAACAGAAGAATTTTGCCGAAACTGACTTTTATCTTTAAAATGGAGCAGAGTGTGGTGCGGTAGAGAACATATTGAACATGAGTGCTTAGACTTGCATGATCTTGTATAATTTTGTTGTGATAAACAGTTCATACAAAGAAATGTATTGCGAGCGAGGTTAAATCTTTCTTGCGGAGAAAGCTTGTGAAAATCTGAACAGTTAAAAACGTGATTTTGTACATATCGGACATTTTTTTTCCATGTTGAACAAAGACTTAATTAGCGACAAACGTATGAGAAGGTCGAGTATTATATGAGGGGGTAGAAGTTGAAGAAATAGATTTATAATTAGGAGTGCGGGCTAACATTTTAGCCTGATCATTTATAAACGAAGTGAGCTGAGAAAATAGAGGTATGTTCCTTTGTTCCAACGAACCACCTATTTAATTACTGAGTTCAAACTGCTTAACTATATCAGATGGAAGTTTATTTAGAGCTAAATGTATTAAAATAAAATCAGCGGTGTCTTTAAAAGTTTAAGAGATTGAAGAGCATTAGCGGATGCTACAAAAGTCTGAAGAAAATCGTCTAAAATAGCTGATATCTCTTTACTGGAACTTTTATATTCCAACATCTGTGATAAATATGACGCGGCGAGTGCTCTGTGATCTTGATATCTGTCTACTAATATATTCCATATAACGGAAAAAATTCTCAGCTAGAGGAGGAATACCGCTGATCATAGACAGAGCTTTATCATACAGATAACCAGTAAGGCGGAAGAAATACAAGGCGGCGAGCCGGACCCAGAGCTCACTCGAGTAAGACTCGGATGCGACTGGCCCGAGCACGTGTATATAGGTCGTAGATAAATAGAATTATAATAAAATTACCTATGAACTTAGGCTCGACCATAGTGTTTTCAAGAATTTTTGTATAAAACTGAGCTAGTTAGTCAAGTTAGTAAATATGTAAGTTGCCATGTTGCACATTGCATTGTACATCAACTATATTTTGGTAAATATGTAATTTTGAAATTAACTATGATTTTAGCTTGAGAATGATCCAAGGAGGGATCGAAATATCGCTAATGGAAGGCGATTTGAATTTTCCTTAAAAGACCCAACTAACTAACTAAGTATACATTCTTGATACTACAAGGAACAGTCTATTAATTTATTATTTTATTGTGTGCGAATCGGCTGAAGTGAAAATCCTTAATAATGCACCCAGCAGTTCAACCACTATCTCTCTATCGGGAATTATTTTTACTTCATATGGACACCCCAGGTCATTGTATCCGACAATCCAGCGATTTTTCAGTCAGGAATTTCACACTAATTATTGCTCCAGCGATGGTATTTTCCAATAATTTATAGCTCCAGGACAACCGACCACGAACGGACTTGCCGAACAAATATTTAGACCTTAAAACACCGACTGAAGGTATGACAAATTGTCCATGCTTTATAAAGTTAACCATATTCTTATTCAATATTGGGCAACACTACTTCGTAGAATTATATCTCCATCGTACACACACATGCGTGTGTGTGTGTGTGTGTGTGTGTGTGTGTGATGGAGATATAACACACACGCGCGCGTTTGTGTGAGTGCTTGCGTGCGTGTATAATATGTTAAAGTTTATCCAATGTCTTCGTGCTACGGAAAGTAAGAAGATAAGCTTCTGCTTTTCTTTGTAAATTAAATTCGAGTCTGGGATACATTTAGGAGATGGGGGATGGAGAAAGGAGGCGTGTGTGGTAGGTTGCCAATATGGCTTATGTTCCAAATGAACGCCTGACTGCCTCTCCAGACGCTGAAGCTCAAGAAGGGAAATATAAATTAAAATAAGAGAAATATGATGTAGATGGGGAAGGGGAAGGTATATTAGCATGAGAATGGTTGAGACGTAGTGGTGTGTCTGTCTGTCTGGTGTAGGTCCCGTGGGGATTTAAGCAGTATGGTTGGCTTGCTTATACTAACTCGTATAGGAGCTGTGATGGATCACCTCTCCCTTCTACCTTACCTTGCCCTATAATCCTTTAGGCTATTTCCTCCACCTCACTTCAGCACATTTAGATCATGCCTTTGTCTCCTACCACATATTTTCCTTATATCCTTTCTTTACTTATAGCTTCTTCTCTACGTTTAAAAGATTCTATATCTACAACTACCTCAAAATATTTAAAAAGGGTGTTTGTAACTTGGACATAGTAATAAGTATTTCTTTTTTCACACATTCCTGTCTGATAATTAACTACAATATTTAATTTACTGCAGTTTTAAGGTTTTCCCCTTAAATACATTTTATAAAAGATTAACAATTTATTCTATGAACATTTTTAATTAAGTAATGCTAGATATTTTAAACCGATTGAAAGATTTACCCACCAAGTGCAAAAGATGTAAAATCAATTCACAGTATACTTTCATACTGCAGCATTAATAAATCTAGCCGAGTGGTTAGCGCAACATCTCGCCTGACACCACAATAATTTACCAACATATCCAGCAATGTTTCGAATCGCTAGCTTTACGAATTTAGGTAAGATATATTTTACATTGATGATCACATCTGGAGAATGTGTGAAGTGGCTGCTTCCCTTACGGTCCTGTCTGTATCAATAGAACGAGTATGGGGTTTGCTCAATGGACCCCCATCTCCTCTAAATGGTCTATGTCTTCGGATTCAACCTCTGATAGCATAGAAAAAACTGTTAATCGTTTTTATCCTCGATTAGTTGTCCTTCAATGAAGCGTAGAATCTAAACTTTAAAAAATATGCAATGTTTCTTTTACGTTCAGATCAAAAGTAAATTGAGATCAGTAATTTACTTCAAGAACGGTATAATATATTAGATAGGAATACATAATAAAATATAAGAAATATCTTATAGTTCAATAGTTAGCTTATTAAAAGACATTGAAAACTCTTTAACATTTTGTAAACTTAAAACATTACACCCTAGTATAATTAAATCTAATGATTTTTACGAAGAACTTATACGAATAGAGACACACTATGGTAAGCTCTTACCCTTCACGGTCAAGTATGAAAATATTTTAAAATTTGAATTACTACTTAAAGTAAAATGTAGTGTTAAGTCTGGTAAAATAGTTTATTTATTATATTACCTATAACTTCAGTAGATAACTTCGACTTATATTGCTTACAACCTCTTCCAACAAGAAATCATTTAAGATTTTTAACAATCATTTCTGAAATTAAATACTTATTTAAATCACATAAGAATATTGTATAAATAGTAATTTTTCAATCGATGGATGAAATAGGTGTAGAAAAAAAAAACTTTTTATACAACTATGTTCTCGGTTAAATATGACATCTTTTTAAGATATAGGCACTTATTGTTATCAATATAATTTGAATGAATCATACTAGTCTGTAATCAGGATGTTTTTTTATTGTTAATAGTAGATTGTTAAAATTTGTACCTGTTTTAATAGTTTTTTAATAATGTTAAAATTTTAAATTTTTATTTTATTTTTCACTTATGTGATTTAGACACATTAACTTGTATGAAAATGTTTTCAAAAAATTTTAAATTGATTCAAATTTCAAATTATTCTTCGACTAAATTGACGCTCTCCCATAGAGGAAGTATTTTTATTTAATAACTTCACAATGTAAGTAATCTGATTTTTTTAAAAAATTATATTATTAGAGATAGGACAGATTACAATCTAATTTAAGAGTAATTATACAGGACGATTGTTAATAGATTGGCTTTTATAAATTTAACAAAGCTTATAAAAATGTTTAATTGATTTGATGGTTTGCTTTGTTTTTATTATTTTTAGTTAATAAATGGACTGATGATGACCTTATGTAGGGTCGAAACGTTTCCCACGAACATATAAATGTTTTTTTCTACACCTATTTCATCCATCGATTGAAAAATTACTATTTATACATATATAGAAGGTGGCAATAAACCTAAGGTTTATTATTTTTAAAAAATAAGAATATTGTAAAACCTCTAAATGATAATTGTATTAAGAATAATGTTTACCAGTGTCCACAAAAATTTATTTCACATCGTCAAAGCCGTTGTAAAGAAGAAAGCCTGTCAAACAAGGCAACCAGCTCTTGTACCTTACATTGAGTTAAAAGTTGAACACAGTCTTATTGATATCATCCCCGAAATCAGTCAACTACTACTGATCTTCCCAAAAGAGGGCAAAATCACGATATCAAGTACTAAGGGAACATAAACTAAATCACTTAAAGGGATATTTCTACTCAACCTAGAGGGCAATACAATTATTTATAAAAATAAAATTGTTAACCCTTAAACGCACAATGTATCTTACGAGATACAAAAGTTTGGAGCCCCAAAACTAATGTTTTCTTTATAGATTCCTATATCTTAAATTAGTTTTTAGTTTTCTATTGGAGTCTATTACAGTGTTTACTTCTCATCTGGTTTCTAAAACTATTTCATAACCTTCAAAATATCATATTTACAAACAAGTTGTCAAAATCTTCAGGAATGGCTTCTCTTGCAAAAAAGGTAAGTTTTTATATTTTTTTTTACTAGTTTCTAGGATAAATTTTTATCTGTAACTTTTTTAGGATAAAAACTAACACTTTTACTTTAGTTTAGCATACATTTTATATGATTGCAAGCCCTACTTTGTGAAATATTGGTAATTTTGTAACTGTATCTCCTGAGATACAGTGTGCTTAGTTGGGGGTTATTGTGATCCTATAGAAAATCAGTATTTGTATCTTCTGAGATACAATGTGCATTTCTCAGGATTCATCATTTCTTTGCAATATATATATTTATAATTACTTTATATTATAATTATAAGTAGTATAATTATTATAATTATTATTTTATTTATAACTATTATTACATTTATATTATAATAATAATTATTATAATTATAATAATAATTATTATAATTATAATAATAATTATTATAATTATAATAATAATTATTATAATATATATCTATAGCATTAAAAAGTTTTGTAAACTAACAAATGCTTCAAATTGTGCAAAGGTTCAAGGCAGCGGCCGCTTTTCGACGAGCAAAGCTAGTAGGGGAGGGCAAAGCCCCCTCGTAAATATAATAATAATTATAAATAATAATTATAATTCTTACAATTATAGTTATAATATAAAATAATTATAAATATATATATATATATATATATATATATATATATATATATATATATATATATATATATATATATATATACTGCAAAGAAATGATAATTATTATAATTATAATATATATGTAAATATAATTATAATCAATTTTATTACTAGTATATAAATATATTTCTACTTATTTGCTTATGTTATGGTGCACAATTTGTTACTCTATTTTTTATTTGTTTTATGTTATAGACTGCTTTGAAGGGCAGAAGTAGAAGAATAGATAAAATGTTTTCTAACTTGGAAAAAATATGGACCAAAGAAAAAGAAGAGGAAGTGGATAGTAATATCAATGAGGGAACAAACTTCACAGTAATTGTTTCAAAAGAATGTATGGGACCAGGTGATGAAGAAGATGACTTTGGAGAGGAAGATTGTGTTGATGATTGTTTCTCAGATGTTGAAATAGAACCTGAAGTTACTCGATTATTTGAACTTCTAGATAATAAGAGATTTGATTACCAAATTAAAAAAAAATTATGTTCCTTTGTTAAATGTTCTATTTTTATATTTATTATAGAAAATTTAATACAACATAACAGTCTTTTATTACACCCCTTTGTTGTTTTATAGGAAAAAAAAATTCCGGGGAAACGCACAACGTATCTCACGAGATACATTATAGCCGGGACGTAGTATCCTTGGAAATGCACAATGTATCTCAGGAGATACAAAATTTAAAATGTAAATAAAAATATGAATTTTAATTTTTTTTTTTACAAAATTGCATTACTTTTCTATTAGTAGCTAATAAATGGACTCAGAAAAAATGTTTGGCTAAATTATTTCAAAAATAGCAACTTTGTGCATTTAAGGGAACTATGTATCTGTTAGCCAAGGACAACCTGACATACTAGGTCTCTCGACTTCAAGCTTCCGAGCAGTGCTTCTCCCAACTTAACAGTGGATCCTAAAACCATAAGTATGAATGATATAGACCAAAGCCCTATGTCCCTGTCTTTACCAAACCTGTGTACGTTCCTCAATATCACAGCATGCTATATTCTGGTTGCAATAATTTTCACATTTTTGATCGCCCTCTACTTGAGACTTCGGTACTCCTTCAGATCTTCAAGACCAAGGAAGGACCCGGATCTTCAGCGACCACCCATCAGTCTTCCGATGGAAGTTCACCTCTAGGGATGGAGGAGTTATAGCAGCTATTCCTGCAGAATCCACACTTTTCCTGCAAGATCAGCAGGTCTGGTAGTATATAAGCTCCTGACTTTTTCCGACACCTCACATCCTTTCTTCATTTCCATTCCGAGGCAAAACCTATGTCGGTTTGCTATTCGTTTAGAAGTTTGTCCTTTACCAGAATTCCATCTTAAATTCAAATTTAGTAAACTCTTTTATAATATTTTGAGGTAGGAACAAGCATCTTCCGTCTATTCATTTTTATAAAGAAAACTTATTTTTGTAATAGATATTTTGGTAAAGTAAAAATTTAATAAAGGTTTTTAAAAACTTAAAACACTCGTTAACAGAGTTAACTTATATATATATATATATATATATATATATATATATATATATATATATATATATATATATATATATATATATATATATATATATATATATATATATATATATATCAGCAATGTAATACCGTGTTTTTGCACACTGCAATAAGGTACACAATTTGTGTAGTGAGAGACACCAAGGGATGTGCCACGCAAGCGTGACACATAGGAACTGTTCCAACATTAGACTATAAGTCACAAAGATGTTGGCTCGGCATGTCCTGCATCGTTTAGTCGCGTCCGACTCATCATATATATATAATAATATATATATATATATATATATATATATATATATATATATATATATATATATATATATATATATATATATATTTAGTAAATTTTCTAATGATGCAATAAATGGTATTATTATTATTATTATTATTATTATTATATATATATATATATATATATATATATATATATATATATATATATACAGGGTGGAACAGTTCAGATGCGCCAGCCTTCGTAAAATAGTTAAAAATGGTGGTACACAAATAAAACCAGTCTCTACCCCCCCTAAATCGGCCATTCCCGACTCAATGGTAATGGTGATTTTTTGGTGATCCATCACCAACATAGAAATTTTCACCACCAATACCAGTTTTTCAGTGTTAAGTTTTGAAATTCAAATTGGACCCTATAATGAAAATAACATAGCCTTAATGTGCACTATATTCCTGATAATTTGATACTAATGTCACTATTCTCTGGTAAATACTTGAAGAGTTACCGGGGTCCCAACACAGCTACTTTTACCGAAAAAAATTTGGAACAGCTAAATAAACCACCCCTCCTAAAATGGTTAAAAATGATGGTACAAAGATGAAAACAGTCTCTACCCCCACTAAATCGGCTATTTCCGACACAATGGTAATAGCGATTTTTTGGTGACGCATCACCAACGTAGAAATTCCCATCACCAAAACTAGTTTTTTGGTATTAAGCTTTGAAATTCAAATTTGACCCTATTATGAAAATAATATAGTCCTAATGTGCACTATATTCCTGACAATTTGATACTAATATCACTATTCTCCGGTAAATACTTGCAGAGTAATCGGGGTCCAAACACAGCTAGTTTTACCGAAAAAATTTGGAACAGCTAAATAAACCACCCCTCCTAAAATGGTTAAAAATGGTGGTACAAAGATGAAAGCAGTCTCTACCCCTACTAAATCGGCTATTTCCGACTCAATGGTAATAGCGATTTTTTGGTGACGCATCACCAACGTAGAAATTCCCATCACCAAAACTAGTTTTTCAGTGTTAAGTTTTGAAATTCAAATTGGACCCTATAATGAAAATAACATAGCCTTAATGTGCACAATATTCCTGACAATTTGATACTAATATCACTATTCTCGTGTAAATACTTGCAGAGTAATCGGGGTCCAAACACAGCTAGTTTTATCCAAAAATATTTGGAACAGCTTAATAAACCACTCTTTGTAAAATAGTAAAAAATGGTGGTACAAAGATGAAAACAGTCTCTACCCCTACTAAATCGGCTATTCCCGACACAATGGTAATAGCGATTTTTTGGTGACGCATCACCAACGTAGAAATTCCCATCACCAAAACTAGTTTTTCAGTGTTAAGTTTTGAAATTCAAATTTGACCCTATAATGAAAATTACATAGCCTTAATGTGCACTATATTCCTGACAATTTGATACTAATATCACTATTCTCCGGTAAATACTTGCAGAGTAATCGGGGTCCAAACACAGCTAGTTTTATCCAAAAATATTTGGAACAGCTTAATAAACCACTCTTTGTAAAATAGTTAAAAATGGTGGTACAAAGATGAAAGTAGTCTCTACCCCTATTAAATCGGCCATTCCCGACTCAATGGTAATGGTGATTTTTCGGTGATCCATCACCAACATAGAAATTTTCACCACCAATACCAGTTTTTCAGTGATAAGTTTTGAAATTCAGATTGGACCCTATAATGAAAATAACATAGCCTTAATGTGCACTATGTTCCTGATAATTTGATACTAATGTCACTATTCTCCGGTAAATACTTGCAGAGTAATCGGGGTCCAAACACAGCTAGTTTTACCGAAAAAAATTTGGAACAGCTAAATAAACCACCCCTCCTAAAATGGTTAAAAATGATGGTACAAAGATGAAAACAGTCTCTACCCCCACTAAATCGGCTATTTCCGACACAATGGAAATAGCGATTTTTTGGTGACGCATCACCAACGTAGAAATTCCCATCACCAAAACTAGTTTTTTGGTATTAAGCTTTGAAATTCAAATTTGACCCTATTATGAAAATAATATAGTCCTAATGTGCACTATATTCCTGACAATTTGATACTAATATCACTATTCTCCGGTAAATACTTGCAGAGTTATCGGGGTCCAAACACAGCTAGTTTTACCGAAAAAATTTGGAACAGCTAAATAAACCACCCCTCCTAAAATGGTTAAAAATGGTGCTACAAAGATGAAAACCGTCTCTACCCCCACTAAATCGGCCATTCCCGACTCAATGGTAATAGTGATTTTTTGGTGATGCATCACCAACGTAGAAAGTCCCATCACCAATACTAGTTTTTGTGTATTAAGTTTAGAAATTCAAATTGGATCATATCATGAAAATAACATAGCCTTAATGTGCACTATATTCCTGACATTTTGGTACTAATATCACAATCCTCCGGTAAATACTTGCAGAGTAATCGGGGTCCAAACACAGCTAGTTTTATCCAAAAATATTTGGAACAGCTTAATAAACCACTCTTTGTAAAATAGTTAAAAATGGTGGTACAAAGATGAAAACAGTCTCTACCCCCACTAAATCGGCTATTCCCGACACAATGGTAATAGCGATTTTTTGGTGACGCATCACCAACGTAGAAATTCCCATCACCAAAACTAGTTTTTCAGTGTTAAGTTTTGAAATTTAAATTTGACCCTATAATGAAAATTACATAGCCTTAATGTGCACTATATTCCTGACAATTTGATACTAATATCACTATTCTCCGGTAAATACTTGCAGAGTAATCGGGGTCCAAACACAGCTAGTTTTATCCAAAAATATTTGGAACAGCTTAATAAACCACTCTTTGTAAAATAGTTAAAAATGGTGGTACAAAGATGAAAGTAGTCTCTACCCCTATTAAATCGGCCATTCCCGACTCAATGGTAATGGTGATTTTTCGGTGATCCATCACCAACATAGAAATTTTCACCACCAATACCAGTTTTTCAGTGATAAGTTTTGAAATTCAGATTGGACCCTATAATGAAAATAACATAGCCTTAATGTGCACTATGTTCCTGATAATTTGATACTAATGTCACTATTCTCCGGTAAATACTTGCAGAGTAATCGGGGTCCAAACACAGCTAGTTTTACCGAAAAAAATTTGGAACAGCTAAATAAACCACCCCTCCTAAAATGGTTAAAAATGATGGTACAAAGATGAAAACAGTCTCTACCCCCACTAAATCGGCTATTTCCGACACAATGGAAATAGCGATTTTTTGGTGACGCATCACCAACGTAGAAATTCCCATCACCAAAACTAGTTTTTTGGTATTAAGCTTTGAAATTCAAATTTGACCCTATTATGAAAATAATATAGTCCTAATGTGCACTATATTCCTGACAATTTGATACTAATATCACTATTCTCCGGTAAATACTTGCAGAGTTATCGGGGTCCAAACACAGCTAGTTTTACCGAAAAAATTTGGAACAGCTAAATAAACCACCCCTCCTAAAATGGTTAAAAATGGTGGTACAAAGATGAAAGCAGTCTCTACCCCTACTAAATCGGCTATTTCCGACTCAATGGTAATAGCGATTTTTTGGTGACGCATCACCAACGTAGAAATTCCCATCACCAAAACTAGTTTTTTGGTATTAAGTTTAGAAATTTAAATTGGACCCTATAATGAAAATAACATAGTCCTAATGTGCACTATATTTCTGACAATTTGATACTAATATCACTATTCTCCGGTAAATACTTGCAGAGTAATCGGGGTCCAAACACAGCTAGTTTTACCGAAAAAATTTGGAAAAGCTAAATAAACCACCCCTCCTAAAATGGTTAAAAATGGTGGTACAAAGATGAAAACAGTCTCTACCCCTATTAAATCGGCCATTCCCGACTCAATGGTAATGGTGATTTTTTGGTGATCCATCACCAACAAAGAAATTTTCACCACCAATACCAGTTTTTTAGTGTTAAGTTTTGAAATTCAAATTGGACCCTATAATGAAAATAACATAGCCTTAATGTGCACTATATTGCTGACATTTTGGTACTAATATCACAATCCTCCGGTAAATACTTGCAGAGTTATCGGGGTCCAAACACAGCTAGTTTTATTCAATAATATTTGGAACAGCTTAATGCGCCACCCCTCCTTAAAGGGTTAAAAATGGTGCTACAAAGATGAAAACCGTCTCTACCCCCACTAAATCGGCCATTCCCGACTCAATGGTAATAGTGATTTTTTGGTGATGCATCACCAACGTAGAAAGTCCCATCACCAATACTAGTTTTTGTGTATTAAGTTTAGAAATTCAAATTGGATCATATCATGAAAATAACATAGCCTTAATGTGCACTATATTCCTGACATTTTGGTACTAATATCACAATCCTCCGGTAAAAACTAGAGTAGTTATTGGGACCCAAATTAAGCTAGTTTTACAGAAAAAAATTTGCAACAGCTAAATAAACCACTCCTCGTAAAATGATATAAAATGGTAGTACAAAGATAAAACCAGTCTCTACCCCCACAAAACGGCCATTCCCGACTCAATGGTAATAGTGATTTTTTGGTGATCCATCACCAACAAAGAAATTTTCACCACCAATACCAGTTTTTTAGTGTTAAGTTTTGAAATTCAAATTGGACCCTATAATGAAAATAACATAGCCTTAATGTGCACTATATTCCTGACATTTTGGTACTAATATCACTATCTTCCGCTAAATATTGGCAGAGGTATCGGTTTCAAAAATTAGCATTTTTAGAAAGTTTAATTATTTTATTGAAGCGAGCTTCCTACATTTATATCTTTCGTTCTAACGAAACGATTTTAATAAAACTTCATATACACCATCTAATGCACAATTGAAACAGGTTTGCAAAATTTCAACTTGATACAAGCAAAATTCTTTGCGTAGTGACGAGATACATTTATAATAATTGTTTAAAAGCTACCGCGGGTGGTGAAGATTGTTATAGTCGTATAGTGTATGGTTTGTTTAGGAAGTAAAGCTTTGTACCGAGTACCCCCACTCTTCTCTACACTACCCTCTTCCGCTTATCTTCAACTATGACATTCATCATGATTAATAAATTTCAATATTCAGTATTTCATTGCAATACGCTCGCTTCAATGATAGAGCCACGCGATGTCTAGTTTTATTTGTCTCACACCTTTTTAGGGTTTAGTTGGTAAAACCAATAAAAGAAAGCCTTATAGTTTTGTTCGTGTGTCTGTCTGTCCGTCCGTCTGTCACTCTGTACCAATAACTTTCTCGGTTCCAATAACGTTTGAATCAAAAGAGATAAAAACATGAAACTTTCTAGTATTAAAGAACCTTTGACGCGCACACAGATAGCGAACTCAAAGTTATCACCTGTTCAAATACAAAATGGCGGAGAATTCACGTCACGCGAAAAAATAATATTTGAGTGGGTTATTAAATGAAAGGTATTGAAGAGTAGATTTCAAAAATATATAACACTTGTGGAAAGCATTAATTTTCCATTTTTCTTAATTTTTCCACGCCATTTTATCAAAAAACATCCAAATTTTGTGTTTCTCCTCCCCCTAAAACTATATTTCCACTGTTTCTAATAATATGAAAAAATATACAAAATGTGCGTTCTGCTGGGCCATAGAAAAAATACGATTAACAATTCGATCTGATTGACTGGGAATCCAAGATGGCAATCAATATAGTATTAGAACAACGTATTAATAACGCATCATATGATTTTCCGAACAGCGCCACCACATAATAAAATATAACTACTAGTTTTTGTTCCAAACATCAATTTCGTTTATATCAAACATTCGGATTTCTAAAGTAAAATGCATTAATGACTAAAATACTTTTAAAAAAGAGTAAAAAAGATACAGGATTGTAACAAATATATCGAAATTCACTTATCATATTTAATAATTACTAATGAAACTACTACTAAAATTACTATTAAAAAAGGTATGAGACTAATTAAATAAAATAATTAAACTTACTAAAAAAGACAATTTTTGAAAGGGCGCATTGATTTGTTTCATTTTATTTATTTATTTATTTTGTTTTCAAAACTAGCTTAGTTTAAACCCGATATCTCTTAAGAATTTACCGGAGAAGGGTGATATTAGTAGCGCACATTAAGGCTATATTATTTTCATTATAGGGTCCAATTCAAATTTGAAAACTTCATAATACAAAACTGGTATTGGCGATGGAACTTTCTATATTGATGATAGATCACAAATTAAATCAAATTTAACATCAAGTCGAGAATATTTAATTCATAAGGGGTAGAGACTGGTTTTATGTTTGTACCACCATTTTTAACCATTTTAGGAGAGTTGGTGTATAAGGCTGTTCCAAATTATTTAAATAAAACAAGCTGTGTTTGGACCCCGATTACTCTGCAAGTATTTACCGGAGAATAGTGATATTAGTATCAAATTGTCAGGAATATAGTGCACATTAAGGCTATGTTATTTTCATTATAGGGTCCAATTTGAATTTCAAAACTTAACACTGAAAAACTGGTATTGGTGGTGAAAATTTCTATGTTGGTGATGGATCACCAAAAAATCGCTACTACCATTGAGTCGGGAATGGCCGATTTAGTAGGGGTAGAGACTGTTTTTATCTTTGTACCACCATTTTTAACCATTTTAGGAGGGGTGGTTTATTTAGCTGTTCCAAATTTTTTCGGTAAAACTAGCTGTGTTTGGACCCCGATTACTCTGCAAGTATTTACCGGAGAATAGTGATTTTAGTATCAAATTGTCAGGAATATAGTGCACATTAGGGCTATGTTATTTTCATTATAGGGTCCAATTTGAATTTCAAAACTTAATACCAAAAAACTAGTTTTGGTGATGGGAATTTCTACGTTGGTGATGCGTCACCAAAAAATCGCTATTACCATTGTGTCGGAAATATCCGATTTAGTGGGGGTAGAGACTGTTTTCATCTTTGTACCTCAATTTTTAACTATTTTACAAAAAGTGGTTTATTAAGCTGTTCCAAATATTTTTGGATAAAACTAGCTGTGTTTGGACCCTGATTACTCTGCAAGTATTTACCGGAGAATAGTGATATTAGTATCAAATTGTCAGAAATATAGTGCACATTAGAACTATGTTATTTTCATTATAGGGTCCAATTTGAATTTCTAAACTTAATACCAAAAAACTAGTTTTGGTGATGGGAATTTCTACGTTGGTGATGCGTCACTAAAAAATCGCTATTACCATTGAGTCGGGAATGGCCGATTTAGTAGGGGTAGAGACTGTTTTTATCTTTGTACCACCATTTTTAACCATTTTAGGAGGGGTGGTTTATTTAGCTGTTCCAAATATTTTTAGATAAAACTAGCTGTGTTTGGACCCCGATTACTCTGCAAGTATTTACACGAGAATAGTGATATTAGTATCAAATTATCAGGAATATAGTGCACATTAAGGCTATGTTATTTTCATTATAGGGTCCAATTTGAATTTCAAAACTTAACACTGAAAAACTGGTATTGGTGGTGAAAATTTCTATGTTGGTGATGGATCACCAAAAAATCACCATTACCATTGAGTCGGGAATGGCCGATTTAATAGGGGTAGAGACTACTTTCATCTTTGTACCACCATTTTTAACCATTTTAGGAGGGGTGGTTTATTTAGCTGTTCCAAATTTTTTCGGTAAAACTAGCTGTGTTTGGACCCCGATTACTCTGCAAGTATTTACCGGAGAATAGTGATATTAGTATCAAATTGTCAGAAATATAGTGCACATTAGGACTATGTTATTTTTATTATAGGGTCCAATTTAAATTTCTAAACTTAATACCAAAAAACTAGTTTTGGTGATGGGAATTTCTACGTTGGTGATGCGTCACCAAAAAATCGCTATTACCATTGTGTCGGGAATAGCCGATTTAGTGGGGGTAGAGACTGTTTTTATCTTTGTACCACCATTTTTAACTATTTTACAAAGAGTGGTTTATTAAGCTGTTCCAAATATTTTTGGATAAAACTAGCTGTGTTTGGACCCCGATTACTCTGCAAGTATTTACCGGAGAATAGTGATATTAGTATCAAATTGTCAGGAATATAGTGCACATTAAGGCTATGTTATTTTCATTATAGGGTCCAATTTGAATTTCTAAACTTAATACCAAAAAACTAGTTTTGGTGATGGGAATTTCTACGTTGGTGATGCGTCACTAAAAAATCGCTATTACCATTGAGTCGGGAATGGCCGATTTAGTAGGGGTAGAGACTGTTTTTATCTTTGTACCACCATTTTTAACCATTTTAGGAGGGGTGGTTTATTTAGCTGTTCCAAATTTTTTCGGTAAAACTAGCTGTGTTTGGACCCCGATTACTCTGCAAGTATTTACCGGAGAATAGTGATATTAGTATCAAATTGTCAGAAATATAGTGCACAATAGGACTATGTTATTTTCATTATAGGGTCCAATTTGAATTTCTAAACTTAATACCAAAAAACTAGTTTTGGTGATGGGAATTTCTACGTTGGTGATGCGTCACCAAAAAATCGCTATTACCATTGTGTCGGAAATATCCGATTTAGTGGGGGTAGAGACTGTTTTCATCTTTGTACCTCAATTTTTAACTATTTTACAAAAAGTGGTTTATTAAGCTGTTCCAAATATTTTTGGATAAAACTAGCTGTGTTTGGACCCTGATTACTCTGCAAGTATTTACCGGAGAATAGTGATATTAGTATCAAATTGTCAGAAATATAGTGCACATTAGAACTATGTTATTTTCATTATAGGGTCCAATTTGAATTTCTAAACTTAATACCAAAAAACTAGTTTTGGTGATGGGAATTTCTACGTTGGTGATGCGTCACTAAAAAATCGCTATTACCATTGAGTCGGGAATGGCCGATTTAGTAGGGGTAGAGACTGTTTTTATCTTTGTACCACCATTTTTAACCATTTTAGGAGGGGTGGTTTATTTAGCTGTTCCAAATATTTTTAGATAAAACTAGCTGTGTTTGGACCCCGATTACTCTGCAAGTATTTACACGAGAATAGTGATATTAGTATCAAATTATCAGGAATATAGTGCACATTAAGGCTATGTTATTTTCATTATAGGGTCCAATTTGAATTTCAAAACTTAACACTGAAAAACTGGTATTGGTGGTGAAAATTTCTATGTTGGTGATGGATCACCAAAAAATCACCATTACCATTGAGTCGGGAATGGCCGATTTAATAGGGGTAGAGACTACTTTCATCTTTGTACCACCATTTTTAACCATTTTAGGAGGGGTGGTTTATTTAGCTGTTCCAAATTTTTTCGGTAAAACTAGCTGTGTTTGGACCCCGATTACTCTGCAAGTATTTACCGGAGAATAGTGATATTAGTATCAAATTGTCAGAAATATAGTGCACATTAGGACTATGTTATTTTTATTATAGGGTCCAATTTAAATTTCTAAACTTAATACCAAAAAACTAGTTTTGGTGATGGGAATTTCTACGTTGGTGATGCGTCACCAAAAAATCGCTATTACCATTGTGTCGGGAATAGCCGATTTAGTGGGGGTAGAGACTGTTTTTATCTTTGTACCACCATTTTTAACTATTTTACAAAGAGTGGTTTATTAAGCTGTTCCAAATATTTTTGGATAAAACTAGCTGTGTTTGGACCCCGATTACTCTGCAAGTATTTACCGGAGAATAGTGATATTAGTATCAAATTGTCAGGAATATAGTGCACATTAAGGCTATGTTATTTTCATTATAGGGTCCAATTTGAATTTCTAAACTTAATACCAAAAAACTAGTTTTGGTGATGGGAATTTCTACGTTGGTGATGCGTCACTAAAAAATCGCTATTACCATTGAGTCGGGAATGGCCGATTTAGTAGGGGTAGAGACTGTTTTTATCTTTGTACCACCATTTTTAACCATTTTAGGAGGGGTGGTTTATTTAGCTGTTCCAAATTTTTTCGGTAAAACTAGCTGTGTTTGGACCCCGATTACTCTGCAAGTATTTACCGGAGAATAGTGATATTAGTATCAAATTGTCAGAAATATAGTGCACAATAGGACTATGTTATTTTCATTATAGGGTCCAATTTGAATTTCTAAACTTAATACCAAAAAACTAGTTTTGGTGATGGGAATTTCTACGTTGGTGATGCGTCACCAAAAAATCGCTATTACCATTGTGTCGGAAATATCCGATTTAGTGGGGGTAGAGACTGTTTTCATCTTTGTACCTCAATTTTTAACTATTTTACAAAAAGTGGTTTATTAAGCTGTTCCAAATATTTTTGGATAAAACTAGCTGTGTTTGGACCCTGATTACTCTGCAAGTATTTACCGGAGAATAGTGATATTAGTATCAAATTGTCAGAAATATAGTGCACATTAGAACTATGTTATTTTCATTATAGGGTCCAATTTGAATTTCTAAACTTAATACCAAAAAACTAGTTTTGGTGATGGGAATTTCTACGTTGGTGATGCGTCACTAAAAAATCGCTATTACCATTGAGTCGGGAATGGCCGATTTAGTAGGGGTAGAGACTGTTTTTATCTTTGTACCACCATTTTTAACCATTTTAGGAGGGGTGGTTTATTTAGCTGTTCCAAATATTTTTAGATAAAACTAGCTGTGTTTGGACCCCGATTACTCTGCAAGTATTTACACGAGAATAGTGATATTAGTATCAAATTATCAGGAATATAGTGCACATTAAGGCTATGTTATTTTCATTATAGGGTCCAATTTGAATTTCAAAACTTAACACTGAAAAACTGGTATTGGTGGTGAAAATTTCTATGTTGGTGATGGATCACCAAAAAATCACCATTACCATTGAGTCGGGAATGGCCGATTTAATAGGGGTAGAGACTACTTTCATCTTTGTACCACCATTTTTAACCATTTTAGGAGGGGTGGTTTATTTAGCTGTTCCAAATTTTTTCGGTAAAACTAGCTGTGTTTGGACCCCGATTACTCTGCAAGTATTTACCGGAGAATAGTGATATTAGTATCAAATTGTCAGAAATATAGTGCACATTAGGACTATGTTATTTTTATTATAGGGTCCAATTTAAATTTCTAAACTTAATACCAAAAAACTAGTTTTGGTGATGGGAATTTCTACGTTGGTGATGCGTCACCAAAAAATCGCTATTACCATTGTGTCGGGAATAGCCGATTTAGTGGGGGTAGAGACTGTTTTTATCTTTGTACCACCATTTTTAACTATTTTACAAAGAGTGGTTTATTAAGCTGTTCCAAATATTTTTGGATAAAACTAGCTGTGTTTGGACCCCGATTACTCTGCAAGTATTTACCGGAGAATAGTGATATTAGTATCAAATTGTCAGGAATATAGTGCACATTAAGGCTATGTTATTTTCATTATAGGGTCCAATTTGAATTTCTAAACTTAATACCAAAAAACTAGTTTTGGTGATGGGAATTTCTACGTTGGTGATGCGTCACTAAAAAATCGCTATTACCATTGAGTCGGGAATGGCCGATTTAGTAGGGGTAGAGACTGTTTTTATCTTTGTACCACCATTTTTAACCATTTTAGGAGGGGTGGTTTATTTAGCTGTTCCAAATTTTTTCGGTAAAACTAGCTGTGTTTGGACCCCGATTACTCTGCAAGTATTTACCGGAGAATAGTGATATTAGTATCAAATTGTCAGAAATATAGTGCACAATAGGACTATGTTATTTTCATTATAGGGTCCAATTTGAATTTCTAAACTTAATACCAAAAAACTAGTTTTGGTGATGGGAATTTCTACGTTGGTGATGCGTCACCAAAAAATCGCTATTACCATTGTGTCGGAAATATCCGATTTAGTGGGGGTAGAGACTGTTTTCATCTTTGTACCTCAATTTTTAACTATTTTACAAAAAGTGGTTTATTAAGCTGTTCCAAATATTTTTGGATAAAACTAGCTGTGTTTGGACCCTGATTACTCTGCAAGTATTTACCGGAGAATAGTGATATTAGTATCAAATTGTCAGAAATATAGTGCACATTAGAACTATGTTATTTTCATTATAGGGTCCAATTTGAATTTCTAAACTTAATACCAAAAAACTAGTTTTGGTGATGGGAATTTCTACGTTGGTGATGCGTCACTAAAAAATCGCTATTACCATTGAGTCGGGAATGGCCGATTTAGTAGGGGTAGAGACTGTTTTTATCTTTGTACCACCATTTTTAACCATTTTAGGAGGGGTGGTTTATTTAGCTGTTCCAAATATTTTTAGATAAAACTAGCTGTGTTTGGACCCCGATTACTCTGCAAGTATTTACACGAGAATAGTGATATTAGTATCAAATTATCAGGAATATAGTGCACATTAAGGCTATGTTATTTTCATTATAGGGTCCAATTTGAATTTCAAAACTTAACACTGAAAAACTGGTATTGGTGGTGAAAATTTCTATGTTGGTGATGGATCACCAAAAAATCACCATTACCATTGAGTCGGGAATGGCCGATTTAATAGGGGTAGAGACTACTTTCATCTTTGTACCACCATTTTTAACCATTTTAGGAGGGGTGGTTTATTTAGCTGTTCCAAATTTTTTCGGTAAAACTAGCTGTGTTTGGACCCCGATTACTCTGCAAGTATTTACCGGAGAATAGTGATATTAGTATCAAATTGTCAGAAATATAGTGCACATTAGGACTATGTTATTTTTATTATAGGGTCCAATTTAAATTTCTAAACTTAATACCAAAAAACTAGTTTTGGTGATGGGAATTTCTACGTTGGTGATGCGTCACCAAAAAATCGCTATTACCATTGTGTCGGGAATAGCCGATTTAGTGGGGGTAGAGACTGTTTTTATCTTTGTACCACCATTTTTAACTATTTTACAAAGAGTGGTTTATTAAGCTGTTCCAAATATTTTTGGATAAAACTAGCTGTGTTTGGACCCCGATTACTCTGCAAGTATTTACCGGAGAATAGTGATATTAGTATCAAATTGTCAGGAATATAGTGCACATTAAGGCTATGTTATTTTCATTATAGGGTCCAATTTGAATTTCTAAACTTAATACCAAAAAACTAGTTTTGGTGATGGGAATTTCTACGTTGGTGATGCGTCACTAAAAAATCGCTATTACCATTGAGTCGGGAATGGCCGATTTAGTAGGGGTAGAGACTGTTTTTATCTTTGTACCACCATTTTTAACCATTTTAGGAGGGGTGGTTTATTTAGCTGTTCCAAATTTTTTCGGTAAAACTAGCTGTGTTTGGACCCCGATTACTCTGCAAGTATTTACCGGAGAATAGTGATATTAGTATCAAATTGTCAGAAATATAGTGCACAATAGGACTATGTTATTTTCATTATAGGGTCCAATTTGAATTTCTAAACTTAATACCAAAAAACTAGTTTTGGTGATGGGAATTTCTACGTTGGTGATACGTCACCAAAAAATCGCTATTACCATTGTATCGGGAATAGCCGATTTAGTGGGGGTAGAGACTGTTTTCATCATTGTACCACCATTTTTAACTATTTTACAAAGAGTGGTTTATTAAGCTGTTCCAAATATTTTTGGATAAAACTAGCTGTGTTTGGACCCCGATTACTCTGCAAGTATTTACCGGAGAATAGTGATATTAGTATCAAATTGTCAGGAATATAGTGCACATTAAGGCTATGTTATTTTCATTATAGGGTCCAATTTGAATTTCAAAACTTAGCACTGAAAAACTGGTATTGGTGGTGAAAATTTCTATGTTGGTGATGGATCACCAAAAAGTCACCATTACCATTGAGTCGGGAATGGCCGATTTAGTGGGGGTAGAGACTGGTTTTATTTGTGTACCACCATTTTTAACTATTTTACGAGGGCTGGCGCATCTGATCTGTTCCACCCTGTATATATATATATGGAAAATAAATAGAATAATAATAACACTAATGTAAATAAAGAATGAAAAAACATATGTATAATTACAAAATATATTTTAAAGATAATTATAATCAGTATGTTTACTTGGTCTCGGAGTTGGGATCCATTTGAAAATTGTTAGTATTTTTCTATTGCAAGTTAAAAGTTGATTACATTTTTAGTTGGTTTCCTTTTATTTTTATTTATTTACTTATGACTTATATTTTTGGGGGGGTCTATTAGGAGTTATGTATTGTATAATTCATTAAAGGCATCCAATTTTGTTCAAAAGTAGTGGTATCATTTATTTATTTATTTTATTTAATTTTTTTTTATTGTTTAGTGTGCAGCCCCAGAATCATTCTGTATTCGATTTAAGACACCTTTCTTTTCACATTATCAAATGTGATTTATATTATTTTGTCAATTTGCTTTACAACTTATTTTTATTGTAGTTACTTTTACAGTGAAATTAATGATATTTATTTTTTTTCAATGTACTTCAATGATGTTTATCAACAAAAGCAATTCATTTGTATAAAACTGTAAAGTTTTAAAAACAAATAAAGATATTATTATTATTATATATATATATATATATATATATATATATATATATATATATATATATATATATATATATATATATATATATATATATGTATATAAAATTTCATAAATACATACATCTCTAACTTTGGTAAATATTTTGGTAAAGTAAAAATTTAATAAAGTTTTAAATATTTTATATTCATGTTATGCTTGATGTTAAATAAAATAAAGTTTTTTAAAAACTTAAAACACTCGTTAACAGAGTTAACTGGCGCAGTCCGTAGGACAATTAGAGGATTCATTCGGGAATCTTGCAAATCGTATCCTTTCGTTTCAACGATTAACTAATTGTTCAATAAAATCCAAGAGTCGGCTACACCCAGATGAAGCTGCTAATCTTAGTAATGTAAGTACAATTTCATTTAGAGGTTTATTATCGAAGAATATTATATAATAAATGAAATAATTATTGAATTAAAAAACTATTATATGAAGAATATATATAAATTAAATAATAAAAATATTAAAACTTATATTAATTATTGAATTAAAAAAATATTATATGAAGAATATAATAAATTTAATAATAAAATTTTATATATTATTAAAGAAAATATTAAATATATTGTAAGATTGATTGTGTGAAGAAGTTAGAAAAATAACCATTTCCAATTTTATTTTTATTTTTTCTAAAATTGACTGTGTCCAGCCATAACTAGTCGTTTTTTGAAAACTGATTTTTAGTAAAATAATAATTTTATTAAGTTATTATTTTGAAATAGTTTAGAGGGACTAAAACAGGGCTTTTCATCCCTGAACTCAAAAAGTAGGGAGAAAAAGTAAAAGTAGGGCGAAAAAGTAAAGTAGGGCAAAAATGTAAAGATTGCAACTTAATTATTTTATAAATAGTAGAAAATGAATGGCAAATGTAATGAAGTTGTTGAAATCAGGTTGGCGGCACTGCGCTTTTTTGACCAAGTTTATCATTGATTCATTGTTTATAACCTGCATCTAAATAACCTTCTATTTGAGTTTAATTCCAATTCTTATTTGTTTTTAATATTAAATCTCTTATATCTGCTATTAAAAGTGCTAATAATTATTGTTATTTATTGAAATAATAAATAAAAACTGTGCAATGGACGAAAATGTGTATTTTCTTCCTACTGGATATAAAATATTGTATGTGCCTCGTGAGTAAAGTGCCATTATTCCCCTCACGATAATTATCTCTAGCTAATTGGAGTAAATCCCTCGGCTGCGCCTCTGGAATTAAAGAGTCTAATTCCCTCGGCTTCGCCTCGGGATTTAGGGACCATGGTTCCTTCGGCTTCGCCTCAAGAACCAACTTTTTCGCTCAGTGAATAATGGCTTACTTTACTCCCTAGGTGCATAAATAACTATTACTATTTTATTATTAAATAATTAAGGAAAATATTAATTTCAAATATTATGACAAAAATTTTAATTTTTTCTAAATCGACAAAGTCCGAGTTTTTGTTTTTAGTTTCCGTAGGCAAAACCAAGGACCCTTATATTTTCCTGCGTGTGTCTGTCCGTCCGTCCTCTCGCGTGCTCTCACGGCTACACCTTTCGTCCGATCACTTTGAAATTTGGCATGTATGTGTCTTGTACCTACCCACATATTTTAAAAATATAGCGACTTAAAAAAAATATTTTTCAAAAAAATGAGGGTAAAAGAACTTAAGGGTTCAATTTTTTTTTTTTTTTTGACACCGCGAGGGGTATCATATGAAGGGGTACGTCGAGCTGATTACAAAAATATATAATTCTTTGGATATAACTTTGATAGGGCGAGCGTAGGCAAGTTTGAAGTGGGTGTGAAACGTGTCCCCCCCCCCTCTATCTCGCTTATGTGAAGTGCAAAAAATCTGAAAAAATTCCTGAACATTCTTCGACCAAAAGTAAAGATACCACTTTTTGGAAATTTCGAAAAAAAAAATATTATTTTATTTTTTATTGACAAAATACTTTTCTTTTTTTAAAAAATTATGGTCTTTTCGATGTATTTATATGGTTGTAGTTCGGTTCAGTGGCAAAAAAATACTTTATCATAGTGTGTTTTGAGAATATCAGACCCTTAGAATGGTTCAAAGTAAGCTTTTTAACATTTTAAAAAAACACTATTTATACACTTTACAGTTGAACACTATATAGTGTGGCCTACGGACCCTCGCTGTGTGCTGACTAGTACACACTTGACCTGTTTATTTCTAAATAACTAGTCGTTTATGAAAACTATTTTTTTAGATTTACTAATTTTATAATTCTAAATTTATTACTTTTGAAATTTTGGAAAATAACATTTTCCCATTTTATTTTTTAATTTGCTATAAGTTCTAGAATTATTAATTTTAATTTTAATTTTATTTTTACTTTTCTTTTTAAATTTGAAAATATATGTCAAATAGTGACAACGATTCACTATTCGAAGGTATTATTATTAATAAAGAAATAATAGAGACTCAAGTAATTTTATATAACCAAAACAAACAAAAAATGACTACCCAAATTGATTATCAACTCCTTAAATTATATCTGGAAACTATCCCTCGTTACGATGGGAACCCACATACCTTGTCCATCTATATTAATAATGTAGAAGGCCTTATGTTTCAATTTAACACGTAAAAAATTCCTTATTCGAGCAGTAGTCGGTAGACTATCTGGAAGAGCATTAAGGCTCTACCGCTCTTTGAGGTGATTTTAATGATTTTAGAAAAATCATTAAAATGAAAATTTTCTTGGTTCTAAGCAAGATATCAAAAATCTAAGTTCAGGCTTCTTTCCTAATTTTAATTCTGCACAATTTGAACCTTATTTCAACTCCCTACTACAATAAATAATACAACTATTTCAATACAATAGTTGTAGTATTTATTGTAGTAGGGAGTTGAAATAGGGTTCAAATTGTCAATTTGGGTTTGTTGCGTGTACTATTTATCATAGGAAGTTGGAATAGGGCTCAAATTGTGCAGAATTAATTTTGGGAATGAAGCCTGTACTTAGATTTCTGATATCTTGCTTAAAACCAATACAATTTTAATTTTACTGTTTTTTCTAACCTCAAAGGGCGGTACAGCCTTAACGCTCATAGGCTCCAGAACCGAGTTAACTACCTGGCCCGAAATAAAAGCTCTTTTGACCGCAAGTTTTGGAGACCAGAGGGATATTGACTGTTTAGTCCAAGACCTTATTATGTTAAGACCTGATAGAAGGGAACCCCCCCCTATCAATTTGGCATGAGGTGTCAATATTCTAGAAGCCTTAAATTTTCTAAGTTAAATACATTAAATATTGAAATTTTAGAGAAACAGATGAAAATAAAAATTACGATGACTCAGCCCTAACCACGTTTATCAGAGGCCTTCCTTTGTCCATCCAAACAGTTGATCGATTGAGTAACCCGGTAAATTTAGAGCAATCGATGGGTTACGTGATAGAAGAAGAATATTTCCTCTATGCCACCAGACAATCTAATAACCTTAACGAGTCTACTTACCATCCTGTTCAGAAGATTTCACCTGTTAGACCACCCTCTTTTAATAACACTCCATCGACATCTCAATACAGAAATGCAGTCACCCCAAGTAAACCAATTATCCCACAGAATCAAAGAATCCCTTTACCAACACAGAATTTTAACAGACCAAATTTCCAAAATCAAAATTTCTACCAAAGACAACAGCAATTTCAAAATCAGACTCCTATCAAAAACAACAAAATTTACAAAGTCAGACCCCAGTAAAAATATAAATAATCCTAATAATACATACAAACCTACACCCTTGAGTATAACTACTAGGAATACAAATCTAAATAAAATTGAAAGTGACCCAATATATCCTGATGACCCGCAAACAAGCCCAGAGGAAGAAGAACAAACACCTCCTCAAGAACCAACTGAAACCGAGGAATATGATCATTTTTTAGAGTGGATGACCTCGGAACTAACTTTGAAGTACTTAACTTATTTAATAACGAAAGTGTTCTACCTTATATTGTGTTCCCTAAAAACAACTTAAAAATACTAATAGATAGCGAAAGTAGTAGATCGTTCATAAAAAATAATGTAGCAAAGAAATATTTTATTAAATTTATTATTAGTGATCCTTATGAAAATACAACTGCTTATAGTAAGTCAAAAGAAAATTATAGTACACTTGTACCATGCCAAGAACTATTTAATGTAGAAAACTTAAAATTAAAATTTCACTTATTTGATTTCTATGATTATTATGATCATTATTAGGTAAGGATAACTTAAAATCATTGAAAGCCCATTTAGATTTTGTGAGTAATAAATTAATCACACCTCAAGTTAAAATAGAGATTCTATATAGAGTACTTCTCGACCAAAAAATCAAACTTTACAATTACCAGAAAACCAAAATAATAATAATAATAATAAAATTACAGTTCCCCCTAGATCTAAAAAGTAATAAAATTAAAAGTCAATAATAAACAAAACGGAGATGCCATTATACCCTATCATAAAATAAATAATTTAGAAATCCCTGACAGTTTAGTTAGTGTAAACAATTTTGAAACATGTGTTGTATTAAATTCAAGTGAATAACCAATAACGTTCCAGCAAAAAACCCCATTAAAAGTAGAAGAATATATAAAACAATCTATCCATCATACAGAACTAAATACAAATTTTTATAAAAAAGTTAAATTTGACGAATCAAAAATAAGAAACGGAACATATGAATTTGGAAGAAATATAGCTATTACTAAATTAATTCGAGAATTCTCAGATATTTTTCATAGTACCGACAATCCCCAAACTTTTAATAAAACTTAACTCTCAGTGGTCGATTTATTTTAAAAAGGGTACTCTGACAGCAGGGCCACAGGAGAGGCACTCTTGAGTGAACAGAACATGTACATAAAATACATAAATGTTGTAACAAAAAGTACTTATAAATGACTAGAAAAAACAGCTACTTAATAAAATAACATGTGAGAAACAGCAAAGGATTAAAATTCGATAAATAATTATGAAAGAGAATAAATAATTACTCAAATTAATAGTAAAAATTTAAATTAACAATTTGATAACAAAACTAATAATAACAATTAGATAACAAAAATTTAAAAACGTAAAAATTATTGCTGTTTGCTCGGTTATTTAATTAAGTTCTCGGTTATTGTAATTATTAGCAGCAAACTGATCGAAATAGGGATGAGAACGAAGCCGGTCTCCTATCATTCTCACACAATAAGCTTTCTCACTATTTTGATAGTCCACAGCGCTCCATTCCTCTTTTAGTCATAGACCTCATCCCCACACACTTACAATGAGTTAGTTATTTTTATTTAACTACCAAAATATTCAATAGAAATAATACGGCAAAACAACGTTTGCCGGGTCAGGCTAGAACAGAAATAATTGTTTGTATATATTCGGTAGGTCTGAGAATAGGTCGTAAACTATTTTTTATAGCCTTAAGTGATAAGGGTGGACCACCTCATTTTTTTTATTTTTATTATTATTATTATTATTTGACATAACTGATCAATTCTCAATCGATCAGTTATCCCCGCCGGGCGTCTACGGGTGTCACTTCTCACCCAGCAAACAGCACGGAGTAGGGATTACATTATAAATTTATAAATTATTAAATTATTATTATTATTATATTAAATATTAAATTTATAAATTATTAAATTATTATTATTATTATATTAAATATTAAATTTAATATCATACAATCCATTGCACTTCCAAATTGATATTGATTTTTTTTAATTGTTATAATTTGTGATTTTACTTTAAGATTTGGCATTAAAAAAATGTTTATAACCCTAAATTTTTACCCTTTTACCACCAAATAGCGATATTAGTACTGTAATAATCTTCAACACTCAGTGGATTAAAAATAGATATCATCCTTCTACCACCAAACCAACCTCTATTTCTTAATAGCGATATTATTACCGCAATAATCTCTAACTCTAAGTGGTGGATAACAATCGATCAGTTATCCCCGCCAAGTGTCTACCGTTGTCACATCTCAACCAACAAACAGCACGTAGGAGGGATTACATTTAAAAATTATTAAATTATTATTATTAAATTATTAAATTTAATATCGTACAATCAATTGGACTTGATATTGATTTTTTTTTTCATTGTCACAATTAGTGATAGCAAATAAAATATGGATAACATTTTTTAATGTATATGTAACTTTTAAGAGATATCATTATAAATATTTATTACTTAAGTTAATAAAGTAAAATGAATTAAAAAATAAATGGGTTTATTATTATTTTGATAGGCCGTCATTGTTCACAGTGCGCCATTCCTCTTTCAGTCATAGATCACGTCCCCACACACTTACAATAAGTTAGTTATTTTTTATTTAACTACCAAATTATTCACTAGAAATATTTTATATGGCAAAACAACGTTTGCCATGTCAGCTAGTCTATATATATAAAATTCTCGGACACGATGTTTAATCCCGAACTCCTCCGAAACGGCTAGACCGATTATGATGATTTTTTTTTGTATTGATCGTTAGGTCTGAGAATAGGATGTTATCTATTTTTTATGCCCCTAAGTGATAAGGGGGGCCCCCAAAATTTTATTTTTTGTTTTTTTGGACAAAAATTTTATATTTTATTTGCTTCCGAGCTTACCGAAGGTAACGGAAGCTATGTGATCGTTCTGAAGAACGAAAAAATTTTAGGTCTCCGATTTCAAAAATTCCAAGACAGAAATCCGTTTCAGACATCAGGGAACATTTTTGGTTCCGTGTCTGTCTGTCGGTCTGTCGTTCAATTTTTGCGAACCACCATATCTTAAAAACTACACGTCTAATTTTAATGAAATTTGGATGGTAGGTCATAATTAGCCCATTGTTGGTCCCATATAAGTTTCAACCTTCTGCGCTTATTTGTTTGTCATCCACATGCTCACAAACATACATTTATTTACAGCCATAATATCTTTAAGACTAATCATCTGATTTTTGATGAAATTTTTATGGTTTGTCGAAAGTAGCCTGCAGATAACACCTGCCTAATTTCAACCTTTTGCGCACTTTAAATCGTGCTAAATTATTATGTCTTATATTATAAAGCCGCATGGCTAACTGACTCACTGACTGACATTAATGTTTACCCACATCCAGAAGAGCTAGAGACTTGTGGTTTGCTCCATTCGACGCGCAACGTCCGTATTGTGGACCAAAATAACTATACAAAGTTCACTTTTCCCCCTCCTTCCACCCTTAAAAAAATAAAAAAGGGTAACTTGATTTTTAAGCTGGTTTGGGGGCTTATTGCGGCTAAAAGGTAAGTCGCATTAGAAAATGGATAGCACAAGTGGTGACTGATTTTAAAAGATCTACAACTTTAGTCCTATGAGTTTTTGTCGTATCATCATCGGTTGTACCTTAGATGGTGATAATTTTGGTATTTTTTAGATTTATTTTTTTCCATTTTTGTCTTTGAATGACCATAGTTTCTATAATTGTTGGCCGATTTTATTTCTGATTGCAGCAATTGAATCTCACACTAATGCTCTTTAAATTGAGTATATTTTATTTCATTAGTTCATCCTACTTGCTGAGAACATGAGAGTAAACTTTTTCCCGTGCGCCGTGTCACGTGACCACTTTTTTTGGTTTTTATTATTGTGTCGTATATCTTTTTAAAGGCCTTGATATGTACATTAAAGCTATTTTATTTGTTGATTTTTTAAAAATTTTGTACATGTACTTTTGTACCGATTTAATATTTTGTTGTAGGTTAAAGGGTTTAAATACTTTTTTGATATTAGGTTTTTTATTTATATGTATTTATTAGTTAAATGAATGCCCTTTTGTATTGTTTGTTTTTTAAAAATATAATTTTGGTACCTCAGAGTACAGGGGTACAAATGTTAAAGTTAATCTTTTATAATATGATGTATATAGTTGAAAAGCTCTTGCATAGTAGATTAATTTTTGTTATATTCTATTTTGTGTTATTTTTAGTTTTTAGGGGGGTAAAATAAAAAAAAAAAAAACGGTGTATACAGTGGTTTCTACAATTTGGTTGCAGTTTATATTTGTTTATTAAATTAATTATATGTGCGCTAACTTTTGGTGCTTGTTGGAGGCTTTGTTTCTCCAACAAATGTTTAAATATCTTCAACTTTATTAAATATTTACTGGAACAGTGCCGCGCCGTTCCAACTTTTTGATTATGTTTATCGAGGTATTATTCTTAATTTGGTCTTTTCTTTGCGAGGAAGCTATGTGCCACATTAATTGGCAGAGTATTTTTTATAGATTTGGCATTAAAAAATACTTATAACCCTAAATTTTTACCTTTTTACCACCACTCAGTGATGAGGGGGGCCCCCCAAAATTATATTTTTTAAATTTGTTGGGCCAAAGTTTTTTAATTTTATTATTTTATGATATGGCATTAAAAAATACTAATAACCCTAAATTTTTACCTTTTTAGCACCCCTAATTGATGAGGGAGGCCCCACCAAAAATTATTTTCTTATTTTTTTGGACACATTTTTTTAATTTAATTTTTATATGATTTGGCATTAAAAAATACTTATAACCCTAATTTTTTACCTTTTTACCACCACTTAGTGTTGAGGGGGGGTCCCTTAAAATTTGATTTGTTAAATTTTTTGGCCAAAGTTTTTTAATTTTATTATTTTATGATATGGCATTAAAAAATACTAATAACCCTATATTTTTACCTTTCTACCACCCCTAAGTGGTGAGGGAGACCCCCCAAAATTTATTTTTCTAAATTTTATTATTTTATGATATAGCATAAAAAATACTAATAACCCTATATTTTTACCTTTCTACCACCCCTAAGTGGTGAGGGAGACCCCCAAAATTTAATTTTCTTAATTTTTTGGGAAAATTTTTTTAATTTTATTATTTTATGATTTGGTATTGAAAAAATACTTATAACCCTAAATTTTTACCTTTATAATCCCTAAGTGATGAGGGAGGCCCCCCTAAAATTTAATTATCTTAATTTTTTTTTAAATTTTATTATTTTATTTGGCATTAAAATATACTTATATTATATATTATAACCCAGTTATATTTATAACCCTAAATTTTTACGTTTTTACCACCACTTAGTGATAAGGGGGGGAGGCCCTAAAATTTTATATGTTGAATTATTTGGCCAATGTTTTTTAATTTTATTATTTTATGATATGGCATTAAAAAATACTAATTACCCTAAATTTTTATAACTTTACCACCCCTCAGTGATGAGGGAGGCCCCCCAAAATTTAATTTTCTTAATTGTTTGGGCAAAATTTTTTAATTTTAATAATTTATGATTTGGCATTAAAAAATACTTATAACCCTAAATTTTTACCTTTCTACCACCCCTAAGTGATGAGGGAGACCCCCCAAAATTTAATTTTATTATTTTATGATCTGGGATTAAAAAAATACTTATAACCCTAAATGTTTACCCTTTTACCACCTCTAAGTGAGAAGGCCCCCCTAAATTTTTTTTTTATTTTTTGACATGTTTTAATTTAATTTTTTTTATAATTTGGCTTTAAAAATGCTTATAACCCTAAATTTTTACCTCCGTTATACTAAATTTTTACCACCAAACTCCATTTTTAATAGCGATATTATAACTGTAATAATCTTTAACTCTCAGTGATCGATAACTGATCAATTTTAATTTATTTATTATTTTTATTTTCTTTTTAAAAAAGAGTCCTCTGACAGCAGGGCCACAGGAGAAGCACTCTTGAATAAACATGTACATAAAATACATAAATGAATTAACAAAAAAATTCCATAAAAGTAATAATAAATGGCTAGAAAAAAAGCTACTTAATACATCTAAGAAACAGCAAAGGATTAAAATTCAATAAATAACTATGAAAGAGAATAAATAAATACTCAAATTAATATTCAAAATTTAAATTAACAATAAAATAACAAAACTAATAATAACAAGGAGATAACAATTAGGTAACATTAGATAACAATTAGAAAAGAATGAAAAATTATTGCTGTTTGCTCGGTTATTTAATTAATTTCTCGGTTATTGTAATTATTATTATCAATCGATCAGTTATCCCCGCCAGGCGTCTTCCGGGTTCACTTTTCACCCAGCAAACAGTTCGGAGTAGGGATGTGAACGAAGCCGGTCTCATATCATTCTCACTCAATAAGCTTTCTCACTATTTTGATAGGCCTCATCGTCCATAGCGCTCCATTCCTCTTTCAGTCATAGACCACATCTCCTCACACTTACAATGAGTTATTTTTAATAAACTTCCAAAATATTCAATAGAAATAATTAATACGGCAAAACAACGTTTGGTGGGTCAGTCTAGAACAGAAATGTTTTGTGTACATTCGGTAGGTCTGAGAATAGGTCGTAATAGTACATTACGCGTCGAGTGTGGAAAGTAGCATTTTGCATGCGAGTGTGGTGTTTGCTCCCGAGCGACAGCGAGGGTAGTAAAACCACACGAGCAATGCAAAATGCCGTATTCCCACGAGTTGCGTATCGTACTTTATCTACGATTTAAATAATAAATACAGAAAAAAATAAACTTGCTGTATGTAAGTTCGTATCTCTTCTCTTGATAAAGATGGCATTAATCTTGAGTTGTATTTTTTTGAGTATCATTCTCTACATTTTCGTCAAAGCCACTTGATTCATTCATTGTTTTTCACTAAAAACTCGATATAAACAGTTACTTTAATAAAAGAATAGCAAATTAGTTTTGTTAAATGTAAACAAACTCGCTAATCGTGCGTAATGCTGAAGAATTCCTCTTCTTTTCCACGCTAGCGTGGTAAAAAATAGGAATTCTTCAGAACCATGAGACGCGCATGCGCAATGAATACAAGTATGTAAATAATCACTTTCTACGCATCTAAACAGAGATATATTGTTTATATTTCGTATCAATCGTAGATAAACTATTTTTTATAGCCCTAAGTGATAAGAGTGGACCACCTGATTTTTTTATTTTTTGGACAACATTTTTTAATTTTATTTTTTTTATTATTATTTGCCATTAAAAAATAATTATAATCTTAAAATTTTACTCTTTTACCACCAACCCCCATTTGTTAATAGCCATATTTGTACTTTAATAATCTTCAACTCTCAGTGGTGGATAACTGATCAATTATCAATCGATCAGTTATCCGCGCCAGGCGTCTACCGGCGTCACTTCTCACCCAGGAAACAGCACGGAGTAGGGATTACATTTTAAATTTATAAATAATTATTATTATGATTAAATTATTAAATATAATATCATACAATCCATTGCACTTAAGAGATTGATATTGATTTTTTTAAATTATCATAATTAGTGATAGCAAATATGGATAACATTTTTTAATGTATATATAACTTTTAAGAGATTTAATTTTAAATATATACTACTTAAGTTAATAAAGTAAAATGAATTATTAATAAATACATGCTTGGTCTATTATCATTTTGATAGGCTGTCATTGTTCACAGCGCTCCTTTCCTCAGTCATAGATCACGTCTCCACACACTTACAATAAGTTAGTTATTTTTTATTTAACTACCAAATTATTCTCTAGAAATATTTTATATGGCAAAACAACGTTTTCCGGGTCAGCTAGTCTATATATATAAAATTCTCGGCCACGGTGTTTGATCCCGAACTCCTCCGAAACGGCTAGACCGATTTTGATGCCGGGTCAGCTAGTAGCTATAAAAAATTATCCCATTCCTAAAACCCAAATGCAAATTAAAGGTTTCCTAGGTTACTATCAGAGATTTATCCGAGATTTCGCTAAAATAACGAAACCACTTACTAAGTGATTAAAAAAAAGATTCCACAATAAATATTGACGAAAAAGAATATGTAAGATCTTTTGAACACTGTAAGAGTTTGCTAATTAACGAACCGCTATTACAGTACCCTTCAGTACGACTTTAGTAAAGAGTTCCACCTAACAACGGATGCAAGCAATTGTGCAATCGGTTCAGTCCTAAGTCAGGTAAAACAAGGAGCAGACCTTCCTGTTGCATACGCAAGCAGAACCTTGAACGAAACGGAAACACGCCTCTCAACGATTGAGAAGGAACTACAGTAGGCAGTAGACCTATGTCGGTTTGCTATTCGTTTTAATGTTAGAAGTTTGTCCTTTGCCAGAATTCAATCTTAAATTCATATTTAGTAAATTCTTTTATAATATTTTGAGGTAGGAACAAGCATCGTCCTACTATTCATTTTTATAAAGAAAACTTATTTTTGTAATAGATATTTTGGTAAAGTAAAAATTTAATAAAGGTTTTTAAAAACTTAAAACACTCGTTAACAGAGTTAACTTATATATATATATATATATATATATATATATATATATATATATATATATATATATATATTTCATAAATACATACATCTCTAACTTTGTTCTAAAACCACCTTTTACTTTAAATATAAAGTTGATAACAAATTTAATTAGACGGAAAGCAATTGATTTCTCAGGAATATACCTAATAATAAATATAAAAATCAGTGCTATAATTGTTTATTATTTTATTAATTTGAAATTTACAAATATCTGTCATATTACCACGTTGATGACCACGTTCCCGGAACGTTGTGCTGGTAGGGTCAATGGGGCTGAAAACGTTCCTGGAACGTTCTCTCCCTACACTTCTACCTTATTTGTAATACCTAGCCTCACGGTTCAGATTCTTTTAACCCGTTAGCCCTCTAGAGCACATTTCTACGGTTCTACCCCACTTTTTCGCTCTCGCCTAGCTTTTTCCGTTCTTTAATAATTGATACTTATATATATACCTCACAGGCACAGCCCTGAGCCAGAGCCACACAATTAGTCGCACGCCGTGAACGTGTTAAATAAAATAAAAAAACCGTTAGTAACAATTAGAGGAGTCTGCATCGAACCTTTGACACGATCACATCGGCTCTCTATTTTTCTTCAATTTTCAAACAGTTAAAATAGTATTTAAAGTTTTATTTTTATATCAAAGTGTTCTATTTATTTTTTTCTGTATATATACCTAGTAATTTTTCCTCGGAGACGTTTTCTTTTATTTTAATTAATAGTTTTAAGTGCGCGAAATCAGTTGAGTGCTGCCCGGTCGAGGAGCACCGGGTCGGCCGATTCTTATCAGGCAGGGACCTCAGAAAGGTAAACAATCTCTTTATCTTCAAAACAAAAACATGACTAATAAAAAAAAAATATATATATATGAAAAGAGCCCGATCTCTCACACAGTCTGTAGACTCAGATTCGTCAGTGGAGGGGGCTAAACGTATTATCCACACCTCCCCCATCACCTCGGATCCACCCGCAGCGCCAACGATCCAGACCAGTACTCCGGCCGAAGTGACCAATCTTTCCTCGCCGTTTTCAAATCCAAACGCCACCCATGTCCAACCTATAAATTATAATCAAGGCAACTTAAACCTGACGAATAATACTCCTGGCCCCAGTTTTGTTACCAACAATCCTTTTAGTGTACTACAGGATGAAAAGGAAGTTGAAGACTCAAATAAAATAGCTCCTCCAACTTTATTTGTTAAAGATGTCATTCATTTTACTAATTTAGTACAAAGTATGAAACATTTAATCGGAGAAAGGAATTTTGTTTGTAAAGCCCGCTCTGCAGACGTTTTAATTCAAACTAAAACAATTGAGGCCTTCAGATCAGCGTCCAGGTATTTAAGTAATAACAATATACCGTTCCACACATATCAATTAAAAGAGGACAAATCATTTAGAGTAGTCATTCGCCATCTCCACCCGTCTACTCAACCAGGCATAATCAAAGAGGAGCTTGTTAAACTAGGCTACAAACCTCGGAGCTTTACTAACGTTATCCATCATGTAACAAAAAACAGATTACCCCTCTTTTTTGTAGATCTCGAGCCAGATTCAAGAAACAAAAATATTTTTGAGATAACCGAGCTCTATTACTGTAAAGTCAAGGTAGAAGAACCGCATAAAAAAAACAAAAATCGTGCAGTGCAAGCGCTGTCAAAATTATTTGCCCACACAGAAGTACTGTAACCATGCATACAGATGTGTTAAGTGTTCTGGCCCTCACCCGACTTCTGTGTGCAAGAAGACAGACCGTAGTCAACCTGCAACCTGTGTCCTCTGTGGCGGCGCTCACCCGGGCAATTATAGAGGATGTGAGGTGCACAAGAAGCTCCAGCGGAACCACCGTAACAATACCTCTAGAACTTCACCCTCCACACAGTCTCCACTACGACCTCCGGTAGATGCACCGACAACGAACCTAGCCAGCTCTAATTTCCCGACCTTACCACCTGTAACTACTGTAAATGCAACCACCCAAAACTCTTCATCTAACCTAAGTTACGCGGCTGCTGTAACTTCAGGTACCACCAATCCTCCGCTGCAAAGAAACCTACCCTCCTTTATACCTCCCCGTAATAATAATATCGACTTCACATCAACACTTCAAGCTACCCTTCATTCCTTCCTTAACGACCTCAAAGCTATTTTTCAGCCCCTCCTCACTATTCTTCAAACCTTTTCTTCCCTCGCCTCTATAATTCCTGCCTTTACCCAGAAATGACTTCCTTAAACCAGAATTCCTTAGCTATCCTTCTTTGGAACGCAAATGGTGCAACCCAGCATAAACAAGAACTCGATACACTGCTACGTGATAAAAGAATTGATATTGCATTAATAACAGAAACACACTTCACAACACGATCACACTTTCACATACGAGACTACATTACATACAGAACTGACCATCCAAATAACACTGCACAGGGGGGTAGTGCAATTTGAGTGAGAAACACCTTTTCCCACTTCTTTCACCCTTCCAAGCCTACTGAATCCATACAGTCTGCAACCATAACTCTGAACACTGCTCCCCTAAATTACACAATCTCATCCGTCTACTGTCCTCCGAGTAAACACGTTTCCCATCAAGATTTTTCCTCACTTTTCAGCTCCTTCGGTCCCAGGTTTATATCAGGTGGTGATTACAACGCTAAACATCCCCAATGGGGATGCAGAACTAGAAACCCTCGAGGATCTACTGCCCTTCTTCCCACCCTTCTATCCTCAAATTATCAAGTCCTAACCCCTCCTGGCTACACCTACTGGCCATCTGATCCTTCAAAACTCCCCGACCTCCTAGACTTTTTTATCACCTCTCCTATGAACCATATTCATTATACTGTTAGTAACCTGCATGACCTCTCCTCTGACCACAGTGCTATCCTATTACTCCTAGAACTTCATCCTTCCCTAATACCTTCCAGACAGACTTTAATTAACGGACTAGTTGACTGGGACTTGTTCAACAACGATTAGTAGAAGACAGACTTGAATTACAAGTGCCACTTAAAACTTCTGACGAGATAGACGTAGCAGTACAAGAATTGACCGAGACAATACAGACAAGCGTTTGGGACTCGACAAGACCTTTTAAGCAAAAACGGACTTTCACTGACTTACAACTACCTCTTACGATACGGACATTAATAGGTGACAAACGACGAGCTAGAGGACGATGGCAACGGACTAGGACTCGAACTGACAAACAGGTTTAACAGACTCACTAGACAACTGACTGCAGCACTGAAGACATACAACTCACAACGATTCACAGACTACTCTAAAAAATTAACCACTGAAGACAAATCCCTCTGGCATGCTACCCGTAAAATCCTAAAGCATAAGATAATTCCCTCTCCCCTTCTAAAACCTGACCAGTCCTGGGCAAAGAGTGACGATGAAAAATCAGAATTCTTTGCTCATTTCCTCTTTGAACAATTCACTCCTCACCCCCATATCCACGAACCCAATCACTCCCAAAAAGTGATAGAAGACTTATCCATTCCTCTACAACTATCCCCTCCCCCAAAGTGTTTCCACCCCTCCGATGTACGGTACATAATACAAAAGCTCCCTTCCAATAAAGCTCCTGGTTATGATTTAATTACTTCCTACATCCTCAAACACCTTCCAAGAAAAGCAGTTCTTTACCTAACCTATATATATAACGCCGTCCTTAGAACTACGCATTTCCCAATCCTATGGAAGTTTACCAAAATTATCATGATACCCAAAACCCATAAACCAAATCATTTGCTTTCTTCCTATCGTCCTATCAGCCTCCTCCCTATACTTAGAAAAATCCTTGAAAAGCTTCTCCTTCGCCGCATAAACCCTTTGATTGAACCCCTTAAAATTATTCCAGATCACCAGCTTGGCTTCCGTTCCCGTCATTCCACCATCCAACAGTGTCACAGAGTTATAGACGTAATTTCCTCTGCTCTTGAGCAGAAAAAGTATTGTTCCGCAATTTTCTTAGACGAAGCCCAGGCTTTTGATAGGGTGTGGCATGCCGGCCTACTTTGGAAGCTCAAGAGTATCCTTCCTTTCACCTATTACCTCATCATAAAATCCTTCCTGGAAAACCGTTCCTTTTAAGTCTCCTACAACTCTTCAACTTCTTCCATCTTTCCAATAAAAGTAGGGGTGCCCCAAGGTAGCATTTTAGGTCCTATCCTTTACTCCATATACACTTCCGACGTTCCCCAGCATCCTACAACAGTTCTTGCTTCCTTTGCCGACGATAAGTGCATCCTCTCCTCACACAAGTCACCACGTACAGCCTCCGACCATGTTCAACAACACCTTACGCTTCTAGAAACCTGGTTTAAGAAATGGCGGATCAAGGTAAATGAAACAAAAAGCTCTCACGTGACCTTCGCTTTAAGGCACGGTATGTGTAAACCAGTAACCCTTAACAAATCCCAATTCCTCATTCCAGTTCCGTCCGCTACCTGGGGCTATACTTAGATCGTCGTTTAACATGGGCACACACTAAACATAAACGTCATACATGCAATACACGCTATAAACTTCTACACAGACTCTTATACAACACATCTAAACTCAACATTCTAAACAAAGTACTCATCTACAATACCATAATAAAACCTACATGGACATATGGCATAGAACTCTGGGGTTGTACCAAGCCTTCCAATTCCTATCGAATCCAATCTCTCCAATCCAAAATCCTAAGAAAAATAGCTGACGCTCCTTTCTATGTTTCAAATTTCGTCCTTCACAATGACCTCAAAGTACCCTTTGTCCGTGAATTAGCCATCTCCAGATACAAATCCTTCCACAATTCCCTTTCTGACCATTCCAATCCACTAGTCCACAGCCTGTTATCCAGATCCATTCCTGACAACCCTCCAAGACGCCTAAGAAGGCAGTGGCCACGTGACCTCTTAGGTAACTAAATTATATTTATTTCAATTTAATTTACTCTAATAATTATCATTTTATCTAACAATATAAATTTTGTATCAATTCAGTAAGAGCTATCACTGGATAGTTCCTTACATCTTGCCATTTTCAAGTCATACACCTACTTTTACGTCTGTATTGCTTATAACAATTATTTATTGTAGTTGCAATAATCAATAAAAAAAAAAAAAAAAAAAAAAAAAAAAAAAAAAAAAAAAAAAAAAAAAAAAAAAAGTAACAATTTAAACCTATCATTTTAATATTTTCATTAAAAAGAATTTACTGATAGAAAATAACAATTATTATTTTAATAAGTGCATTTTTTAAATAAAATAAAATAATCGAAACCATTTTTGTTTTTAGTTAATAATCTAAAATTAAAAATATTAATTTCTACAATAAGGAACTAATGCAGTTAAAATTTAAAAAAAATCAGAAGCCTTAATTTAGCCCGTTAAACAAAATTGAAATTAAATTACATTAATTTTAATAAGTAAATTATAATTGAAAAATAAACATTTTGTTTTGTTCATTTAAAAATTTGCAGAAATACCACTTTAAGTTTTTACCAGGTTAAAGTTTTTTTAAATAAAGATCAATTACTCACTTCTGTTAAGTAAATTTATTACATATTATATACATTTTTATGCAGAGCTTAAAAATGTTATAAGTGGAATAAGCTGCAGAGCTATTAAGATCAATATGGGAGATCTAAATACAAAAGTAGGATAGCAAATAATGGGTGTAAATGGTCATATGGGGAAAGGAACATAAACGGTGATATGTTTATAGATGTATGTGCCAATCATGACCTTGTAATTGGAGGGACACTATTTCTCATCGAACCTTTCATAATGTAACGTGGGTATCTCCTGACCACACCACAGAAAACCAAATAGACTACATTGCGAGTAGTCGTAAGTTCCGCCACTCACCATTGGGTGTGAGAAATAAACGGGAGCAGATATAAATAGTGATCGCGATCATCACTTAATCTTGGCTGAGTTTAGACTTAAGATTGTTGCTTAGTAATAGTATTTAAACGCAGAAGCTGACGACTAGATGTACGGAAACTTAGAACACCTGAGGTAAAGGAAAACTTCTCTATCCAACTTAAAAACAGATTTCACGCACTGTCTGAAAATGTAAATGAGCTTGAAAGTATTGTAGACAACTGGCAGAGTATCAGGGACAGTTACTGCGAGACAGGAGAAAGCGTTCATGGATTAGAGAACCATTTAAAAAAAGTGTGGATGTCAGATGAAACGTGGACACAAATAAGCCGTAGGAAAACCCTGAAGCAGAAAATAAATTACTGCAGGACGAGGACACAAAATTCACTTGCTCAAAAAAAAAAATACACTGATCTGAGAGAATGAGGAAATGGGTAGACGAGCTGGCATAAGGAGTTCCTTCAGTCCTTACATCAAAGAGCGACACAATGCATCGTGCTCTTTCTAGAAGCCGAGAATCAGGACCAGCCTGTACCGCCGGGGAGTGTCACTGTCAGTCAATAACTGACAGTGTAGATTTCATTTTTATTTTTTGTTTTAGTTTCAGTTTAAAAGTTGATCAAATCATATTTAATTTTTACGGAAAAATATTGAAGGAAAAAGATAGAAGGAAAAGAAATGGAGGCTTTCAGATTTACAGACTTATAAGATAATAAATAAACGAATATAAGAAAGAACTTTTCGATACACTTTTGACTAGTGATAATTCTAAATTCCAAATTAACTGTATTATGCAATTATTATTTGTTGTAGAAAATATAATTCCCGTAAAAAAAGTATATCGTTGTTCTTGCCGTTACAATTAATCTGCAGTGTCCTACACAAGAAAAAATTAGAGAAGTACTAAGGAGTATAAAGAATGGGAAAGCTCCTGGTGTCGATAATATAGCCCAGAGTTGCTTAAAGCTGACGTACAAATGCTGCACCAACTATTTTGTCAAATCTGGGAAAAAGAGAAAGTTCCTGCGGAATGGTAGAAAAGAGTTATAGAAAAGCTTCCCAAGAAAGGCGGTATCACTAATTGTGATAACTGGAGGGAAATTACTTTGCCTCAGTACCAAGTAAGATTCTAACTCGCATTATTCTAAACCGTATCAAGCAGTCAGTGGAGACTCAGTTGAGGGTAGAGCTAGCAGGCTTTCGTGCGCAAAGAAGCTGTGTAGATCTCATAAACACACTAAGGATTATTCTAGAGCAGAGTCAGGAATTCCAAGCAACGCTCTACCAAACTTTCATTGATTTTTAAAAGAACCATCAAGTGCTGTGGAAGGTTGTTAGGGAGAATGGGATTCCTTAGAAAATAATTAACACCATTATGGACCTTTATGATGATTATGAATATGCATGCGAGTATTACAAATAGGAAGCTTGATGGAACCCATCAGGGTGAACACTGGAGTGAGACAAGGCTTTATTTTGTCACCAACACTGTTTCTACTGGTCCTTGATTATGTTATGAGGAAAGTGACTGGGGGTAGGAGAGGTATCCAATGGGGAATTTTAACTCGTCTAGAAGGCCTCGATTTCGTTGATGATATTTGTCTTCTTGCCCAGAGCTTTAAAGACATTCAATTCAAGCTAAATGCATTGAAACAAGACGCAGAAGCTGCTGGTTTGACAATAAATGTTGCTAAAACTGTGGTAAAGGAGGCTGGACCAGTTGGAAAATCCTAGGGTGGCTATGGATCGAGATGGCTGGCGGATTCTCCTGGATGCCTTATGCTCCTGAAGGAGCCACAGGAACTAAGTCTAAGTCTACCTGAACTATTTCTGCCAATTGTTTCACTGATTGTTTCTTAGAATTTAGAATATAAATAGATAAGGGATGATACTAAAGTATGGAGGAGGGTGGAGGGGGGGGGGATAAGGTAGTGTCAAAGGAGTTAAGGTTATAAGTACTAGACAGCAGTAGGAGATAGAGTAGGGAAGACTTAGAAGAAAGAGCTAGACACTTCTAGGTAGCGCTAGGGGTTCTGTTAATCCAGGCATTTCCAGCTTACACAGGGTACCGACACCCATGGTTCCAGAAACTCCTTTCCACCTCCACGTTAGACATGTTTCCAGCTAAACAGGATATTTTACTCAGAAAAAAACTCCGTTACGTGAAAAAGTTTCGCAGGTTTCCAGCTTACACATGTTCCAAGTCACACAAGTAACAAGTTTTACTATATATATATAGTACATATATATATATATATATATATATATATATATATATATATATATATATATATATATATATATACACACACATATATACATATATACATATATACATATGTACTGTCGCTTCCTTATGCAGCGCTGACTAAAATAGAAAAAATTAACCGTAGCTCATAAAAGGAATATTATCTTCGAGTCTTAAAAAAACAATTTTTTTTTTAAACAAATACAAAGTGACATATCTTGTCAAAGAAAACAAAACAAAAAAATAAATAAATAAAATCGATGGCTTATGCCAGCGACATGGCTTCCCGAAGTTATACTTCTGTAAACTTCACCTTAACTGTGGCTCTTCGGCGGGAGTCGGACCATCATCAGGAACCATCAGAACTATTTTGTTAATAGGTCGTTTTATTATTTTTCCATTAGGCATACGAAGAGACGCCTTCCTTACCAGGTGATCATCACTTGGAATCGTCTCACTAACTCTTGCGAGTGTCCACTGATTTCGAGGAGCTTGATCTTCTGAGGTTATGACAATGTCGCCGCTCTTTAAATTCGGTTTTCTTTTTTGCCACTTGCACCTCTCTTGTAAGCTTGTCAAATATTCTCTTCTCCATCTTCTCCAAAATTGATCTTTTAAGACTTGCACGCGCTTCCAACATTTTCTTACGTACAGTATACTATCTTCCTCAAATAATTTAGGTGGAGAAAATAGTGGTCTTGGATGTATAAGCAGAGCATTGGTTAGGAGTGAGAGGTTAAAGACAGTCCGGGTCCGAAAGGTTAGAAATTGTTAGGGGTCTTCCATTGACAATACATTCGCATTCACAGAAGAATGTTCGTAAAGCATCTTCTGCGAGCAGACCAGGATGTTCTCTCAAAATAACGTCCATAACACGACGTACTGACCCTATCTGTCGCTCTACCAGAACCTTGCATATGACTGGCCTTGGGTACATTAAACAGCCATTTGAAAGTACATTTCTCTTCTTTCAAAAAATCTTGAATTGAATTAACATTCACCGATTCTAGCTCGCACCTGAGTTCTTCATGGGCACCTATACAAAGTTTGTCCCCATATCTGATCTTAATTGGTAGATAGGGCCACGACGAGCAAGGAATCTTCTAAGTCCATTGATGAAAGAATCAGTACTCAAAGAATCAAGTGTATCCAATGAAATAGCTCGAGATGCCAAACACGTAAAAATCAGACCATATCGTTTCTCTTGTCTCCTACCAACCTTAACAAAGTATGGCCCGAAACAGTCAACAGCACTATAATAAAAGGGAGGATGTCCAATTTCTACTCTATCTAATGGTAAATCGGACATCTTTTGCTCTAGGAATTTTCCCCGGGAACGGTTGCATGCTACACAGGAGGAAATATGCTTACGAACTAAATCCGAGCATCCTAGTATCCAAAACCCATTGGAACGCACGCTATTTACGGTCATATTCCTACCCTGATGCCTAATTTTTTCATGAAAGTGCCTAACAATTAATAAAGAGATCTTTGAAATTTTCGGGAGGATTACTGGGTGCTGTTCTTCAGCAGCTAATCTAGCATTCCTTAATCGACCTCCAACCTTAATTAACCCAGTACTATCGATAAACCGATCTAACTTATACAAAGAACTCTTTCTTTTAAGAGTTGTATTCATACCTGAGGACAGAGCTTTTATCTCCTCATGAAAATATTTAGCTTGGACTTCTTTTAATATTAAGATTTCAACATGTGTAAGTTCAGCTACAGAGATTGGATCAACTTTAGGAGACTCACAAGACTCCGAACTAATCTTTTTTGAACTTTTAAACAAAAAACGTCTGACGTATTTTACACAAATAGCTACACTTTAACGCAGTTGTGACCAAGAACTATAATTAATAAATCTATATACTATAAAGCCGCATGGCTAACTGACTGACTCACTCACTCACTGACATTAATGTTTACCCACTTCCAGAAGAGCTAGAGACTTGAGGTTTGCGCCATTCGACGCGCAATGTCCATATTGTGAACCAAAATAATTATAAAAAGTTTACTTTTCCCACTCCTTCCCCCCCTAAAAAAATAAAAATGGCCGACTTGATTTTTTAGCTGTTTTGGGGCTAATTGCAGCTAAACGGTAAGTCGTATTGGAAAACGGACAGCACCAGCGGTAACTGATTTTAAAAAATCTACAACATTGGTCCTATGACTTTTTGTCGTACCTCTATCGGTTGTACCCTAAATGGTGATAATTTTGGCATTATTTTATTTTTATTTTTTTCCATTTTTGTCTTTGAATGGTCATAGTTTCTATAATTATTGACCGATTTTATTTCTGATTGAGGCGCTTGAATCTCACACTAATGCTCTTTAAATTGAGTATATTTTATTTCATTATTTCATCCTACTTGCTTAGAACTTGAGAGTAAACTTTTTCCCGTGTGCCGTGTCACGTGACCACTTTTTTTGGTTTTTAATATTGTGTCGTATATCATTAGAAAGGCCTTGATTTGTACATTAAAGCTATTATATTTATTTATTTTTTAAAAATGTTGTACACGTACTTTTGTACCGATTTTTAATTTTGTTGTAGGTTAAAGGGTTTGAATAATTTTTTGTTATTAGGTTATTTTATTTATATTTGTATATTAGTTAAATTAATGCCCTTTTGTATTGTTTGTTTTCTTTAAAATATAATTTTGGTACCTTAGGCCTTAGAGTACAGAGGTACAAATGTCAAAGTTAATCTTTTATCATGTGATGTATATCGTTGAAAAGCTCTTGAATAGTGGATTAATTTTCGTTACGTTCTATTTTGTGGTATTTTTAGTTTTTAGGGGGGTAAAATTAAAAAACTGTTTTATAACGATTTTTAAGATTTTTTTTTTTTTTCTTTTTGATTTAATTTTATTAAATTTATTATATGTGCTCTTATATTTCATTAGTTCATCCAATTTGCTGAGAACTTGAGACTAAACGTTTTTCTGTGTACCGTGTCACGTGACCACTTTTTTGGTTTTTAATATTGTATTGTACATCATTTGAAAGGCCATGATTTGTACATTAAAGCTATTATATTTGTTTATTTTTTAAAAATGTTGCACTCGTACTTTTGTACCGATTTATAATTTTCTTGCAGGTTGAAGGGTTTAAATAATTTTTTTTATTAGGTTTTTTTTTATTTATATTTATTTATTAGTTAAATTAATGCCCCTTCATTTTTTTTTTTTGTCTAAGGTTTTTTTACCTTAGAGTACAGGGATACAAATGTTAAAGTTAATCTTTTATAATATTATTTATATCCTTGAAAAGCTCTTAAATAGCAGATTAATTTTTGTTATGTTCTATTTTGTGTTATTTTTAGTTTTGAGGGGGTTAAAATTGAAAAAAAAAAACTGTTTTTATAGCAGTTTTTACGATTTGGTTGCTGGGTGTTTTGTTTATTAAATTAATTATATGTGCACCACATTTGGCGCATGTTAGATGCATTGTTTCTCCGAAAAATGTCTGTTAGTACCAAAGTTAATTAATACATATTTACTTTAATAGTGCCGCGCCATAAAAAGAGACAGAGACGGCAATATGTCCGATCTTCCCATCCTCTCCCGTCGCTCCCGTCCCCCCACCTTACTCAATCCGCTCTACAACTTCACAAATACTAGCTCAGCTCCTCTAGACGTCAATAGCTTTCAACTTTGTTTCTTTGTTTGCTTTATCGTTTGTTTATTTTGTCATTTATAGACTGGGAATTATAACAGTATAATTAACCCACCTGATGGCTACAATATCCCACAACCTCCTACAACATTACCAGATCTTACAAGTACCAACTACTAAATATAAGTACCTGGCATATATCTACCTGGCCACTCGACGGGCAAAAGCTGGCCGTAGGCCAGCTGACGCCGGCGAGTCTTTCATATAAATTTGAATGTAAGGGTGTCTGAACAAGGAGGACTGTTGATCGTTTTATCTCAGGGTCGTCCTCATCTAAAGAGAAGACTCCTGGTTTGGACCAGGATGACTCTTTCTCCTATAGGAATTGAGGTCCCGTGAACCAGTTGCTTTTTGTAAATAACTTGACAGATGGAGCACTTGAAGCTATATCTGCGGGATTAATTTCTGATTGTACATAGCGCCAATTTGAAATATCTGTCATATCACGAATTTCTTGTGCCCTATTAGATACAAACATATGAAATTTCTTTGATTTATTGGTGAGATAGCCAAGCACGACTTTGTTATCAGTCCAAAAGAAGTGCTGCACCTCTTGGTAACCTAATTCCTTCTCTAAAAACTTGCTCATTCGTGCTGAAATCACGGCGTAAGTTCCATTCTTGGGATAGTGATCTCTTTTATAGGGCGTACCCTTGCCTTACCGATTACAAATGCACAGTGAATTTTTCCTAAATTATTGGTAAACCTAACATAAGTGACTTGACCATATCCTACACTAGATGCATCCGAAAAATGATGTAGCTGAATCGATACAGTTCCATCAAATTCTTTTGGTTTCATACAACGAGCGATTTTCACGTTGTTTAGACTCTTAAGACCTTCAATCCAGGTCAACCATCCTTTGTGAAAGTCCTCAGCGACTACTTCGTCCCAGCGTTCCCCTCGATTCTCTAATTTGTACTGCCTGCAAATATCTTGGACGATAACTTTGCCAGTAAGTACGTAGGGAGCTAGGAAACCTAGAGGGACATAAACTGAACAAATGCAACTAATCATGTTCCTACGAGTTATTGGAGTTTCCTTAACTGATACCCTGGTAACGAACGAATCCAAATTAAGTTCCCAAGATAATCCTAAAACTCGCTCTTCAGGAAAGGTCTGTGGTTCAAATGGCTTAACTGTTAACAGCGAGTCAGCCCGATCTTCCAGAGGAATTTTTTCTAAGACTTTCGAGTCATTGGTGATTAATTTGTGAAACCGAAATCCACCAGATTTGCAGATAGCTTTTACGTCTTGGATGAGCTGTACTGCCTCGTCCACTGAACGAACCGAACCACAGCCGTCATCAACGTAAAAGTTCTCCTTTACAAACGAAACGGATTGTTTATTAAAATTTCCTTCATTATCTATTGCTGACTGTTTTAGTGCAAAATTGCTACACCCTGGTGAGGATGCAGCGCCAAATAAATGTACAGTCATTCTATACTCCCGTGGCTCTTGCGAGACATCACCTTCCGGCCACCAAAGAAAACGAAGATAATCTCTATGCTTTTCCTGGACGACCACCTGGTGAAACATCCCCTCAATGTCACCAATTATTGCTATTGGCTCCTTTCGGAATCTTAGAAGGACACCAGTCAAGTTGTTTGTAAGGTCAGGCCTAGATAGTAAATTTGAATTTTATGGCTGTCCCTTATAGGCTGCTGAACAGTCAAACACAACTCTAAACTTATTTGGCTTCTTGGGGTGGAATACTCCATGGTGAGGAATTTACCAGTAATTGCCCTTAACCCGATTAACATTTGATTTTACCGGTTCAGCATGACCTTTATCAAACATCTGGTTCATAAAATCAACATATTTTTTCTTATAATCCGGATTAGATATAAACTTAGTTTTTAAGCTATTAAGTCTTTTAAGTGCCAAGAATCTATTATTTTGGAGTTCGACTTCTGAATCTTTGAACGGTAACGGGAGCTCATAATGATGATCTGGTCGATGATAAATATTGGTCTTTAAAATATCCAGAAATAATCTATCATTTACTGACAGTGACCTTTCATTAGAGAGATTTGGAACCTCAGGGAAGTCGATCAAACCTTCTGTTTCTATAGCCCAACGACTCAAGATTTCTTTAGTTTGAAGGCCAGTTTCTTGATAACTAGTGACTAATTTAGAAGTTGCCATGTTTGTTTTATTTTTACGAGCCTTCAGCCCAATGATACCCCAGCCTAACACAGTTCTTATGCCGTAAGCTTGATCGGCTTGTCCTCTGATAACTTCAAGAGGACATAAAATTGATGGACAATTATTACCTATTAACAACCCTATACCAAATTTAGTGTTAAGAGGTGCAATCTTTCCAGCTATCATACTAAGATGGGGATGAGACTTGGCAATTTCAGGTGTAGGTATGTCGTCATGACTACCCGGGATCTCTACTCTACTAAACAACTTATTAGGCAATTCAATTTTTATATTAGGATCGTAAAAACTCTGAATTATTACATCCGATAAACGTTCACAATCTACACTTGATTTTTCAGAAAAGTGTCCTTAATTCTAAACAGGTTTTAACCCCGGAAGCTCCTATTTCATTACACAAAGACTCCTTTATAAAACAAGAATCACTTCCGTCATCTAAAATTGCGTAGGTTGCAACTTTTTTACCAGGATCCCTACTACTATATACATAAACTGGGATGATGAATAATGTTGTTGAATCCTCTAAACTCTCCTCATGATAATGATGCACCAGGAGACCAGTAGATTTATTTAATTCAGAAATCTTTTTAGTACTATCTGACATAGTTTCTTTGTTCTGTGCGGTGGTCACTTGAGATTTTTCTTTGATTTTATAATCTGATCTCTTAGTAGCCTCATCATCATGTAGACAAGATGGGTGTTTACGTTGACAGTGTGAGCAGGTCATTCTATTAATACATCCCTTAGAAGTGTGGTTAGTACCTAAACAGCCGAAGCACAGTAGTTTATCTTTGACATATTCTACTCTAGACTTAATGGGAGTTTTAATAAACTGCATACAATCAGATAAACAATGGGCTCGACATTTACAAAATTCACAAATAAGATCAGTCTGAACTTTAGTGGACATGCACTTGGACTGAGCTTGCTTTAAATTATTATTCCCTACGAACCCTGAAGTGGGCTTGAATGGCTTAACATTCTGTGATTCATTAGCATTGTACCCGGGATGGCTATACACCTTGACTAAAGATTCTATGAACACTGCCAAGTCATCTATGGTCTCATGTCCATTCTTTGTTTCTATAAACTGGACCCAGCGAGCCACAAATTTCTTTGGTAGTCTACTTACTACTTGCTTTAAACAAATCTTTGTGTTCATTTCTCTTTTAGCATTATCGTCTAAGACTTTAGCCGCAGTTTTAACCGTGTCGCCTAAATCTCTTAAACTGTCTGTATCAGTAAATGCTATAGGGGGACATGCTATTAACTTCCTTACCCAAGCCTCCGTTATAGTTACAGGATTACCATACCTACGAGACAAAATATCTAAAAGTTGGGAAAAGTCTAGTGATATATTTTGCTCTACAACTTGCAGTGCCTTACCCTTTAGAAAATTTTTTAAAAAGGCCTTTTTATAATGATCTGGTTAGAGTCCGTCCTCTAAGTGAAGACGTATCTCTTCCCGAAAAATAGGAAAGTCACAACATTCCCCACTAAACTTAAAAGGGGTGATAGAACTGAGTAACTGTAACTTAGCCATGATAGCCATATGATCTGTAGCTTGGAGATGAGGGTGGGACATTGGTGGAACAAACTTATATAGAGGAGGAGGAGGTGGGGGACGCTGACTCAAAGTATAAGTTTGGGTATTTATATCTCTAGTATGAACTTCATTGCTTAAATATTTCGGTTCGTCTTTCTTATAACGAGTCTCCCAAAGCTCTGAACCGTGGTCTGAGGCCTCTACCTTATTATCACCTAAATAACCCATATCAACTTGAACTGACTCTTTGACTACATTAGTTTTAGGTAAATCTTTAAGTTTTAACAAATTTAGCTCCTCTAATATTTTACCTTGTTGAATAGTTAAGGACCTAAGAGCTTCTACCATTGACTGTTTACTGCTTCGGGAATTAAAGCTACTTACACTACTTTTCGATGTAGGAGGTTTCTTAAATTTTTGACAGGAGGCAGATTTTTCCGTGATTGGCATTGATCGAACCTTACTTTCATCAACGACAGACTGATTTAGAATACCCTCTTCTTTACTTTTAATGAAAACTTCCAGATCTGATAGAAAAGTTTTACGTTCGGTAACGTATTCGGTTAGGGTAGGGTCAAGGGACTCTCTCTTTTCTATTTCTTCTATCAGAGTAGTCAGCTCTTCACTAAGTGAGATTCGAATTTGCTTTATCTCGCTTAGCGTTGAGCTTATGACGCTTTGTGGAGTTTCTTTGATACCGAACAATTTTTCAAGTTCCTTTTGAACTTTCTTAATTTTTTTTCTCCTTAGACCTGAGTGATTTTTGGATAAGATCTATGAAGTACTGAAAACCCTTGTCAGTCATAGTCATTCGCTGCCTTATGCAGCGCAGACTAAAATAGAAAAAATAAAACATTTACGGAACTATTGTTACTTTAATACAACTTTACAAATGCGAATAGTATCATAGCTCTTAGCTCGTAGCTCATAAAAGGAATATTATCTTCGAGTCTTGAAAAAACAATTTTTTTTTTAAACAAATACAAAGTGACATATCTTGTCAAAGAAAACAAAACAAAAAAAACTAATAAATAAAATCGATGGCTTATGCCAGCGACATGTACATATGTACATATATACATATACTTTTTCACGTAACGGAGTTTTTTTCTGAGTAAAATATCCTGTTTAGGTGAAAACATGTCTAACGTGGAGGTGGAAAGGAATTTCTGGAACCATGGGTGTCGGTAACCTGTGTAAGCTGGAAATGCCTGGAGATTATAAACGAGACTATAAACTTACTTGAACACAAACTATTACTCAACCACGACCGACAGACTGTACAACAACTAATAAATTTACTACGCACTACTTTAAAACAGAACTACTTCAGTTTCAATGCCAAGAATTAATTAGCGACAGACGGTTTGGGAATGGGTCATCCAACATATTCCATAATGGCTGAGGTTTTTATGCAATCTTTAGAAGATCTGTATGTACCAAAGCTAGCGGAGGTATTTGGCGTGGTCTATTACAAACGCTATGACGACTGCTTTTTGGTAATCGAGTCTGAAATAGAACAAACTAACGACTTACTGACGTACATGAACGGAATACACCCAAACATTAAATTCACCTTAGAAACAGAAACAGACGGACAACTTAACTTCATGGACTTAACTTTGTCACGAACAGACCACAAACTCACTTACAAAATTTATAGGAAACCTACAGCAACTGACCACACAATACACGCAACGTCAAATCATCCAACACAACACAAACTAGCCGCTTACAGATCCATGATACACCGACTCAATACCACACCTCTGACTCCCGATAACTATCAAACAGAACTCGACACAATTCACAACATAGCTAAAAACAACGGATATGACAAACGGACCATAAACAAACTGGTAGGACGACACAAGAATAGGACAAACTCGACACAACAGACTACACCGAACGACTTTCAATGGACGGCACTATCTAACGTAGGCAAAGAGACTTATCGACTCACAAACTTTTTCAACAAATACGACATCAAGACAGCTTTCCAAACAACATAGGGAACAGACTTATTAAACGACAGACTAACAACAACATATATGACAATAGTGGAATTTATAAACTAACTTGCAACGACTGCGACCAAGTATACATAGGAAGGATAGGACGCAACTTACAAACTAGGTATAAAGAACACATACGATCTTACATATACAATAGAACAGACTCCAACTTCGCTAACCACCTACGCAAACACGGACACGAACCCACGACAATTGACCAATCAATGACATCATTGCACAAAGAACAGAAAGGACCAAGACTCGACATACTTCAAAAACTCGAAATTTACAAACATAGACCAACAAGACCTTAATTAATGAACAATTACTCACTAACTCTGACGTAACATTTTCAGCACTTAAACTACCAACTAACAAACGTAAACGAGACGACGCATCTTTAACGCATACGCTAAGGAAAAGACCCAGACTAAACTGAACTTTTCGAACACCCATCTCTATTTTCTTCATCAATTTCTCAACTTTTTTTTTTTTCTCTCTTATTATTCTTCCCTTCCTAAAATCATCTTTTTCGTTTTCTCTATGCCAACTCTTAAGGTTCATTACATCATCTTTGTCCGTCGCCCACCCTTCACTCTATTACATCACCTTGTTGTCTCTATTCAACCCTTTCGTCTATTGCACCATCCCTCTACACAACCTTCCCTTCATTGCATCATCTTATTCTTCGCGCACTCTTCCCTTTGTCTTTTCGCCGTCTGTGCACCTAACACCCCCGTCTCACGGGTTTTTCCATATCCTACTTCTTTTTTATATATATCTTCATCTACCTCCACCATTCCAACTTCATTCTCTCATGTAGACTCGATGAGTGTGTCGAGCGCTACGAGAGACTTCGACTCTGCTGATGATGGCGTTTAGCCGAAACCGGTCCAGTGATCTCCAGTTCAAGCTAGTATCGACGGTAGGGATATCCTCATTTGATAACATACCAACTTGCGGTAACAACTCACAATTCGATATATATATATATATTTATATATATAGAAGGCAGTAATTCGGGAGAAGGCCAATAAAAACACAGTTATCCTAGACTGCCAACGTTTCAATATTGCACAAATATCATCATCAGGGCGACCCTCACTTAAACCTGTGAGGGGGTTAGAGCATGTTTATCTAATGTTACCGGCAAGGAATGCGCTTTCTATTTCAGGCGTAGTATTCGTGGCTTGTTTACTCCTTTGAAGGACGCTGTTCCTAAACCTCTCCAGTCCAATATTATTTATCAGGTTCGGTGTAAGGATTGCAATGATGTGTATATTGGGAGTTCAACCCGATATCTGAAATCACGGGCTTACCAGCATTCACATTCCATTACCAACGGGAAAAAGGTCACAGCCCTAGCTAAGCACGCCTTGGAAAAAAAGCACAGCTTTGACCTGGATGACATCTCCATATGTGGTAGGGAGGCTCATGAAAAGAAGCTTCGGTGGATGGAGATGATTCATATTAAAAGGTCTAACGATTGTTGCAATTTCCGGAATGATATAAATGGCTGTCTTGACAGTTCTTATGCCAACCTGCTTAATGTTTTTAAAAGGCCCTACACACGACCCGACACGACCACCCGACACGACCAAACTCCCCGACAATGCTTGTCAGGGCCGTCTCTACACACCACCCGACACGACCACCCGACCCGACCAAACTCATTCCCTACCATCCTACCAAATAATTTTCAGTCGACAACTTGATCTCGTATAGTAATGTTGTAGCGAAACTTGTATCTTGTGTGTGGCAAGATGGTTCCATATTTTTCAAAGCAACAAAAAATAGGTTTGGCTTTAGCTACGACTCTCCTGACCGGCGACGGCAAAAGGAAAAAGTAAAAAGAGAAGTTTATGGGCGAAGAAGTGGCTAATGGAAAGAAAAAAGTTCACTCATATGAATTTACTTCGGGAATTGGACGGGAACGACTTCCGAAATTATTTGAGGATGGACGATTATATTATATTATATTTATTATTTATTTATTATTATATTTTTATTCATTACCACACCTTAATCATCCATCAAATTAAATATATTAAGAATTATCAAATAAAAAAGGTGTTAATTTTTCAACGGTTTTAAAAAAATATTATAATTGTTATCTTTATTTCCAAGCAAGACAAGTCATTGTCTGAATTCATTGAATTGCCTTTCCACACCCTCACCTGACGAGTCATTCTATGAAATTCCACGCCTTCCACCCAAACAGTGACACTGCATACGGTATAAGCATTTCTCTTTCATTAACATTTTTAATAATTATCTTCAATTTATATATTAATAAGCGAATAATATGAATATTAAGTATAAATATTAGTGTTTACAAAAATTGTATAATTGGAAAAATAATGTATTAATGTAAAAACAACATTTTATAATATTTAAATACTCGGATAAGTAAAAAATAAAAAGGTAAAAGATATAAAAAAAAATAATGTGATAAAAATACTCATAGAGCTTAGCAGTCTGCTATTGTAAGGTTCTACAGTAATTATTTCAACTTTATGAACCTAAAAATTCACAGAACACTTACTATTAAAACAATTGAACGGAAAAATTATTTCTTACCTTTCTTTCTTCTCTTCTAAAAGCTGATCTCATGTTCTCCAACTTCCTTTTTAGTGTCACCACTGAAGCTTCAGGAAAAACAGTTCGATAAATCTCGAGGAGGCAATTAAGTGCCTCATTTCTTCTCTCCCGGTTTGCGTAATGTTCATTCTGAACGTCCCACAAACAACGGTACTGCTCCATGCACTCTAATAATGTCACCGTCATGCTTTTTTCCGCATTAGTAATTTGCGACATTATGAATTCGCAAAAATGACAACCGATTCGGATGATTACTTGTTGTAGAATGGTAGGGTTGTGGTCGTGTCGTGTGGAGGAGTCGGCCGACAGCGCTACACACGGTCCGACCCGACAGGGATCGAGGGTGGGGGGCTCCCGACGGTCGGGCGGTTGGTCGTCTCGTACGACCAACCACCCGACCGTCGGGTCCGGCAGTTTTAGTCCGCCGACAAGCCTACACACGCTCCAACTGTTGGGGCCAACCCCGTTCGCCCTGACGGTCGGGTGGTCGTGTCGGGTCGTGTGTAGGGCCTTTAAGACTTAACTTCATAGTAGTTCTTTGTTCGGAGGGTCTGTAGCCTGGTGGAATGTAGGAGCATGGAGGTTAAAATCCAGCACACTTGTCTGTTGGGTCGGCGTACTCCATTCGCTCTTCCTTCCTCCTTGGTTACCTTCCCTTCTGTTTTCTTCTTCTTTGTACTCTCAGCTCTGTGTTTTTATAAATTTAACTTCTTTTTAAATATGTTTTCTTTTCTTCTGTTTTTTTTTTTTTTGAAGTTTTTACCTTTTTAACGATGGTTTAAGTATTAGTTATTGTTATTTTTTTCTATTTTTATTCGGTTGCTTACCGTTTTTATGTCTTATTATTTTAGTTCACCTCGATAATGCTTGTAAGTCGATTTTATACTTTTAATATTTTTGTGTTTTATAATGGTTCTGTTATTTATATTTTGCTTGTGCATTTATTCTTGGTTTGTTTGGTTTCTCTTCCAGGGGTCGTCCTGATGAAGATATTTATGCAATATCGAAACGTTGGCAGCCTAGGATAACTGTGTTTTTATTGGCCTTCTCCCGAATTACTGTCTTCTATAGTCTATAGTGTCTTTCAGGCCGAATCATATTCATATATATATATATATATATATATATATATATATATATATATATATATATATATATATATATATATATATATATATATATATATATATATATATATAGACAGGTAAGGTAAGACTCTTGTGTTTCTCAAAAGCAAATATGTTAATCAATTAAGCATATTTAGTGATTGTAATTCACTAATTTAATGAGATGTTTACATATTTTATACGTTTATTTAAATAAATAAGAAATTATAATAAAAAAAAAAAAAAAAATGCTTCTCTTTTCTGATGTTTTCATAATTAAAAAAAACTCCATCAATACTTCATCATTTAAAATTTAGAAAAATATGGTGTATAAAAAGACAAAAAATATTGAACTGACTTTTTGTTAAAGGGAGTTAATAATGGATTTCTCTGGAATTCAGGATTATCTCTCTTTTATAAATTTGTTCAAGCGACTGAATCCAAATTGAAATTAATCATTCGACAAATGGGCCAATCTGCAGAGCTTTACACGAGGATTACATCAACAAGACCCGAGAATATCCCGCGTTGCTTTTGTTTTCCTTTCTACCAATATTTATAGAAATAAAGGAGAAATTTGATTGTTGAAAAAATGTTTTATCAAAATAACTTTTCATGACAATAATTTGTGATCTTACAAAGGTGAGGGACATATTACATATAATCTATATATATATATATATATATATATATATATATATATATATATATATATATATATATATATATATATATATATATTAAATAGACGAATGGAAAATTATTTAAAAAGACTAATGGATCAGAGCCTATAGAAATCTATGTCGTCTGGACAACTCAGGACCAGGTTTACCTGCTAATTTAATAAATCCTAACTTCTCACAAGGTAGAATGTTTATATCTGATCATCTAACCCAATTTAATAGAGATCTCTTAAATAGAACTAGACTAACAGCAAAAGAGAAGGGCTATAAATATGTATGGTTTAGTAATAATAAGGTTTTAGTAAGAAAAATGGATGGAGATAAAGTTTTTCAAGTTAAAAAAGTGGCAGATATAAATAAACTTTAAATAAATAAGTAAAAAAAAAATGAATAAATAATATTAAAGCATGTCAACAATAATGGTATTATTAAAGATAAATAAAGTAGCTCTCCTCAATAAATATAATATAGTAATTATTTATTCGGTTTTATCTATGTGTTATTTATCCATTTTGTTATTGTTAATTTTTGTTAGTAGTTTAAGAAATGTTAGTTTATATAATGTCGTTTATAGAGTTTATAATTTAACTGAACAAATAGTCAATATTATTCTAGTCATAATTTTAGGTTTATATTCTTGTAAGTCCAACATTATATTTAATAATTTAACGTTAGTAGCATGAATCTAGATTTTTTAAATAGTTTAGAATCTCATAAATATAAAAAAGAACATATAGTAGCCAGTCATAATCTAGATTTTTTAAAATTAACTAGTTCAATCTTTTTGCACACTAACATCAGATCTATTGGAAAGAACTATGATGAATTATTGTTACTTTTAAATAATTTAAATAGACAAATGGATGTTATCGTTCTGACCGAAGCTTGGCTTAAATTCTATGAGCATTACTACAACATAGAAGGATATAATGCTTATTTTGATGCTGGAATAAATAGAGCCGAAGGAATTGTAGTGTTCTGTAAACACCATATTGATGTTATGGAACTAGTAAACAGACCGATAATCAACTGCAATAGTATTATACTTAAACTAAAAATAAAAAATGGAGTGTTTAATTTAACTACAATTTATAGATCAGCTGAAATTAGTATCGATACATATATTGAAAATTTGGAAACATTTTTAGATAATTAAGTTTAATAATCACATTTTAATGGGTAATATAAATCTAAACTTGTTAGTTGAGTCTAATATTAAAACCAAGTATTTGGATCTGTTGAGCTCTTGTGGATTCACAAGTTATATAAACGATGTAACAAGGAATGAAAACTATTCTTTATCTTGTATCGATCACATATTGATAAAAAGTTACAATGATGTAAACTTTACACCCTTTATTTTGCACAGCAAGGTGACAGATCATTATCCTACGGGGATTTCTATAGATTTAAAAACAACAATAAATAATAATCCACATAAACAATTCACTTTGACAACAGTAGATTCGGAAAAACGTTATACTAAACTAAAAGAAACAGACTGGACAGACCTATACAACATTACAGACGCACAGACAGCCACGCAAACATTCATACAATCCATACAACAGCAGATAACAACTTGCACACAGACTAAACAAGTATATATAACATGCAAAAATAAAAAACTAAAACCTTGGATAACCAGTGGTTTGCTGACGTCCAAAAGAAAAAGAGACAAGATGCGACAGACACTTGACAAACAACTGTAAGAGATAAATACATTAAGTACAAAAACTATTTAACCAAATTAATCAGGAAAACCAAAGCCAAGTATTTCAGGGACAAGCTACCTATAGACAGAACAGACTCGACCCAAACATGGAAAGTTTTAAACGAATGCCTTAATAGGAAAAACATTTCAACAAATGTAATACAAAAGCTAAATTACAACAAAACGTACATGAACACACAAGAAATTGCTAGTCAATTAAATACTTATTTCGGAACTATTGGAACTAATTTAGCCCGTAAAATAAATAGAACCCAAATAAATGTTAACACAACTGAACATAATCAACCAATAAGACCATTACTCAACTTTAGACCAGTGTCTGAGACAGAAATAAGAAAACAAATAAACAGCTTAAACACAGATACAGCCGGGGGGATAGACGGTATTAAGTCTCAGTATATAAAAAATGCGCAAGAAAATTTTGTAAAACCATTACAATATATTTCTAATCTTTGTGTTTAACAGGGTGTGTTTCCTGGCGTCTTGAAACAAGCCGTCATAGTCCCTCTATTTAAGGAGGGGGATAAAACTTACCCTTCCAACTATAGGCCAATATCATTGTTATCAAATGTATCCAAGATTATAGAAAAATGCCTAAAAAATAGACTAGTTGAACATTTAGAGTACAATAACATCATATCTAAAAATCAATTTGGATATATGAATAATAGTAGCACTGCTGATGCAGTGTATAAATTATCTGAATATATTATAAATGATTTGGACAAAGGTAATAAATCATTAGCTATTTTTATTGATGTTAAAAAAGCGTTCGATACTGTTTCTCACGAGAGATTAATTAAAGCACTAACTTCTATAGGGATTGGGGGAACGTGTTTAAATAATATGTTCAAGAATTACTTACTAAACAGAAAACAACAGGTCAAATTAAATGGATGTTTGAGTGAAACTATTGACGTTAACTGCGGAACGCCGCAAGGAACTGTTATAGCTCCTTGGCTTTTCCTAATCTATGTCAATAGTTTACTCAACTTAACAAACACTTACTCAGACATCATTTCCTTTGTAGATGACACACTATTATATTTTAGGGGCACAACCTGGGAGGAAGTATTTAACAAAGCATCAACTGGCATAACTACAGTAAAGACGTGGTTTGACTACAACATACTAACAATAAATTTTGATAAAACTAAATATATGACCTTCTCATTGGACAAACGGGGGCAGCCACCAGAACACTATAGACTGAAACTGCACGACCAACTATGCAACAGACATTACACTGATTTTGATAAAGGTGCAGGGCCTCTTATCAGTTCAGTATGCCAAAGAACTACAGAAATCGAAAGAGTAAGTTCAGTAAAATATCTAGGAGTCATTATAGATAATTTCTTGAACTGGAAGGATCACATTAATTCAGTAGTCGCAAAAGTTAGAAGAACTATTTACGCTTTTGTCAGACTAAGAGATTACGCAGATAAATCAGTTTAAAAACTGGTTTATCATGCTCTGACGGAATCTATTCTAAATTATTGTTTAATAGCCTGGGGTAGTGCTGCATGCAAGCATACAAACTCAGTAGCGGTAGTGCAAAAGACTATACTGAAGATTGCGTACAAAAAACCTAGACGTTATCCTTCAAAACAACTATTTACTGAATTTAAAATTTTACCACTAGACTCTCTATTTAAAAAAGCTATTCTGATCAATTATTTTAAAAATAAAAACAAACTATTAGTAGACCACCCTTACTGTACAAGAACGCAACAAGCTGACGTTGCCCTTATTCCACTATGCCACACGGACAAGAAACAAAGACATGCCACTTATCTCGGACCGACTTACTATAACCAACTGCCGAAATCACTTCAACTAACAAACACTATTAAATCTTTTAAACACAGACTGAAACAACATCTACTGACAGAAATAAAAACCATGCCATAACAATTAACAAGATTAAAAAGCACAAGACTGACAAAACATAACAATACAATTAAATAAGTAGTTGGTTGTTTTTTGGAATGAAAGTCCTTTATTATATTTTATTCAAACAAGCTTTCACTTATAAATTAACAACCAACTACTTATATAAAAAAAACCTCAAGTCCACAAAAGAAAAACTTCAATTAAAACAATTAAACTTACAGAAGATGTATCATTGAAATAATATAGATTAATTAAATGAAATAGCCATAACATTCTTGAAAATTTTTACAAATTATAATTATTAAGCACGATATTTATTCGTAACTTATTTAGAGACGGGACTCTCGCTCTAGGTGATTTGACACCTATTGAGAGCCCTCACCATTAATTGAAGTATTATTATTTTATGTATTACTGTTATAATTTTATTGTATTTTTTGTAATTAATTTACTGATTTTATTGTAATGGTGGAAATAAATATATTTATTATTATTATTTTATTTTTTATTTTTTTTCTTTGGTTATACCGCTTCGACAGCACGTGGGTCATTAGCGGTTGCTATATTATATTATATAATTAATTATTATTATATTATTTTTCCTGGCATTTATTATTCTTATACTAGTCATAAATCATAGAAAAACAAAACGAGATAAAATCAAAAACATCACAGATTATAATAATAATCACTTTCTTTCAGGAAACTCTTTAGTCTCTCAATCCCCTCTGCGGATGAGAAGAGGTGCGATAGAGGCTCCTGGATTTTGTAACGGGCCCTTGCTACCCGAAGGAAAGGACAGTCGTTCACTATGTGCACTATGGTGAGTGGGACTTTTCTACATTTGGGACATCTCGGCCTCGGACCACCCGCGTGCAAGTGGTTGTGCGTCAGAAAAGTATGTCCCGTCGCGATTCTCTGCATTCTCGAAACCTCCTGACGCTTAAAATTGGTTGGCCAGGGGACAGGATCCAAGTGGGGTAGAACACGGCAAAGCTGAGTCTCCCCACCCGCCCATGTCTCCTGCCAGACGCGGCAGATGGCCGCAGCGTCGTCTCGCAATTGATCTTCTATGCGGACCGGTTGGATGTCGAGGGCAAGAGAGACCGCCTCGCGGGCAGCCTCGTCGGCCTTCTCATTCCCAGAGATACCGACGTGGCTCGGGACCCACATTATTACTACTTTTTTCCCTTGCTGGCGGATCCTGGCCAGGCTTTCGAGGAAAGACCTAACCAACGGATCCGAGGCAAAGATGTCCTGAATGGCCACTACACTACTGGCAGAGTCAGTGCACAGCAGCCACCGGTCTCCTTCTTTTAGATTCACCACCAAGTCCAGGGCCTTCTTAAGCGCCCACATATCAGCTGTAAAGATGCTTGCGCAAAGGGGGAGGCGAAAAAGATGAATTTCATTTCCATATATAACTGAAAAAGCAACTCCTTGGTCCGTTTTGGACCCATCAGTGTATACGTGGTTCCAGCCCGCATACCGAGCATCTCTTTCTAGAAAGAGGCTCTTAAGAACGGAAGGGTCAGTTTCCTTCTTCCCGTGTCTAAGCAGGGAGAGGTCGACCTCCGTTCCTGACAGCGTCCAGGCTGGTATGGCTGGGACCACGTATTCAATGATCGCATGGCGCATCATGCCTAGGTCCGCTCGACGGTTCGCAAGCCGCACACTCAAAGGTCTCGTCCGGGTTGGGAGCCTTCCGTAGTCCTCCAATCTCGTCGGGTTAATCACCAGCCCTTGAGCTGGATGAGATGGGAAGGCTCTCAATCTTTCTCCGTATCTGACCATCACTTGGGTTCTCCTGAGAGATAGTGGTGGAACACCCGCGAGTCTGCATAGCGCAAGACTCGGCGTGGTGAAATGTGCTCCAGTCACTATCCTCAGGCTTAATATTATTATTATTATAATATTATTATTATTATTATTATTATTATATATATATATATATATATATATATATATATATATATATATATATATATATAATATAAATATATATATATATATATATATATATATATATATATATATATATATATTTATATTATATTATATATATATATATATATATATATATATATATATATATATATATATATATATATATATATATATATATATATATATATATATATATATATATACAATCCTCTAAAAGCTTACACATGACAATATTCGCCAACACAGGTGAAACCGGAGACCCAATAGGAAGACCATAACACTGTTGATAGCATTTTAATGGCTACCCCACTCAATTAGTGAATAGATGCTGGTATCGTCATTATAACCATAATTTGAGTATTAGGAGGAGAGAGGAGAGTCCTGCTGCTTATTTCAAGTTGCCGTTCATCGATGGGTATCTCAGGGTATTCAGAGGATTTTACGACTTGAAATACCTCAGATTGGTTTAGCTTTTTACAGTAGTTGCAGGGTTGGCTCTATCTATACTAGATTAAAAGATAAATGTCCAGTTCACTTACTGTCTAATGTAGTGTATGCGATCAGTTGCCTGGATTGTGATAAAATATATTACGGGGAGACCTCTAGGTTTCTTAAAGAAAGAATGTACCAACATGAGTATAGTGTTAGGTCTCGCCAGACGGCTTTAGCTCTACATTCAGTCAACCACAGTCACAGGTTTAACTTCCAGGAGGTAAAGGTGTTAGCTCAGGAACCGGATGAGCATAAGTGACGTACCCTGGAAATAAGTAAGCTTTTTGTTAAAAAGGATCCATTATCATTAAACTTTCGAAGTGATATTGATAATTTGCATGGAGTTCATTCTGGACTGATTGTACAAGAAACATAAATATGGAGGGTCGGAAATTATGAGTTTTTGTTGTTTGGACAATATTTGAATGTAGTTTCAGTGTGATGCCGCTAGATGGCACCACTGGTTTAATTTTAGATTGTTACCTTTTCTTGGTATCTTTTTTATATTTACCTTGTTAAACATTTTTCATATATATTTATTTATTCTCATTCTCTAGTCATTCTTTTTTAAATTGTTTGAATATTCTAGTCTTCTTTTTTAAATTTCAAAAATTTTCATTCAATAGTATATTACATTAGTTCTAATTCCAACTGTTTCTCATAGTAAGTTTCTCTAGCTTTGTGTTTTTAAGTTTAGTTTTTCAATTTGTAAACTCTTTCAATCTTAATTTCATCCTGTGTAAACTTTTTGTATTTTCTTTTGTTTTAGATCCTATGAAGAAGGTTTAAAGAATAAACCGAAACATCAGGTTTTTGAGTATGTTGTGAGTGGATAGTGTTTTTATGACCGAGCCCTGGGTTTTCTCTGTGCTTATATATTATTCGCGGTCGTGTGTTTTTCGTATGTGTATATATATATATATATATATATATATATATATATATATATATATATATATATATATTAGTAATAACAATACTGTGTTTGCACACTGCAATTAGCTACACAATTTGTGTGAGTTAGAGACACCAAGGGATGTGCCACGCAAAAATGGCACATAGGAACTGATCCAACATCAGACTTACGTCATCAAGTTGGTGGCTCGGCATTACGCCATGTCCTGCATCGTTTCGTCGCGCCCGACGAAACTACATCAGGGGCTCGATGATGCCCACCCAACTCTGGACCTATACCAGACCAAGAAGATCAGATTAAGGACTTATCAGAGACGAGCGTGCTCTCACACTGCCATATTTGCCTGGCTGGCTAAAATCTTCTTGGTCTGGTATAGGTACAGAGTTGGGTGGGCATCGTCAGGCCCCTGATGAGTCAGACGCGACGAAACGATGCAGGACATGACGTAATGCCGAGCCACCATTTTGATGACGTAAGTCTGATGTTGGAACAGTTCCTATGTGCCATTTCTGCGTGGCACATCCCTTGGTGTCTCTCACTCACATAAATTGGATCATCCCTCCTGCATGTCTTCAAATGAAGATTTATCGCATTAAAAAATTTGTTCCATGTAGCCTGTTCTCAAAAATGTCTCTGCAATTTTTTAAAATAACACAAGAAAGGGGAAATAAAAATGATCAATTTTTTGGTATTTCCTTTCTTATTTCGAAAATTATAATTTTTTTTTTACAAAGAATGTATTTTTTTCATAAAATTTAAATTTAAAACAGTTCCCTCATGTATGTTTTTAAGAAATCGCAATTTTTGGTAACAGGTTTTTGATATATTATTGGTTGCCAAGGAAACTTGAAAACAAACATGTCAAAATGTAAAATATAAATAAAGTCAGTCGTGAATTGAATATAGACCAAACTGAGTATTTATCAATGGCAACGAGGATAAACAAAACGGAAGGAACAGCGGAAGATAGAGTAAGTGGGGAAGGAGATGGCGAAAAGGAAGATACTTATAAGAAGTTAAGACGAGCTCACGGATGTGCGAAAGGAGAACTGGTAAGAATTAATAAAATATTTACAGCGGCAGATGATCAATGGTTAACCGGGGCCGAAGCAAAGGTGCGAGGAGGGGTAGTGGCAGAGTTGTGGGATAAATTCTTAAAGATCCAAGAGGAGTTAGAGGAGTTATAAGTAGAGTAACAACATCTGGAAGAAGAAAGTGAGTACCGAGGCACGATGGAGGATATATATTACCCACTAAAAGGAAATATTAATAGTATGGGTCTAGTCCCAAACTCAACCAACCAACAGACAACGGGAAACGAGCAAGGAGTTCAGAGTGGACCACCGAGGTCTAATGGCCCCCCTACGGCAACATTGTCATTTGTACCTTTTCAGGAAAATGAAACATTCGAAAACTTTATTAACAGACTAGAAATGTTTCTTAAATTACAACAAAATTTTGATCCAGCGTTGAAAGCAGTTACGTTACTACATGCACTGACACCCCTGTTACATCAAAAGGTTTATGATCTGTTTAGCCCCGAAAACCCAAGGGAAAAGTCTTATGAAGAGATCGTGACAGTATTGAGAGAGTTCTTAGATCCGAAGTTAAACATTTGTGCCAAACAACACAAATTTATGATGACGGTACAGGGCGAAGAAGAATCGGTCATAGAATACGCGTCGGAATTGAAAAAAGCAGCAACTAAGTGTAAGTTTGTTTGTGGGTGCAAGATATCGATAGCCGACCTACTGTTAAAAATGCAGTTTGTAAGAGGAGTCAGAGATAATGAAGTTCGGGTTAAATTGCTACAAAGTCACGATGATATCAGCTTTAAAGAAGTGGTTAATATAGCAAGCACCATCGAACAAGCAAAGTTATAAAACGAGAAAATGAAGCATAGAGAATTTAGAAGCACATTTCAGATAGAGGAAATTGAATCTAGGGAACCAGGAAGAATAAAAAAAAAAAAAAAATTAAAAACCTATAATCAATAGGAAAGAAGCACCGAGATGGAACCAAAGACAAAGAGGGGAAAACAACCAGGAAAGAATTTTTCAAATTGAAAGGGAGGTGCTATTGTTGCGGAAGTGAATTTCATAGAGCGAATAGTTGTGCAAAAAAACAAACAGCCAAGTGTGAGACGTGTGACATGCAGGGACATCTGAAGATTGTGTGCTGCCGGAAGAAAGAAGTTGAAGGAGGGAAAGCACAACAAATTAAAGTAACGGATGAAAGGGAAGAGGACGATCCGTATGAAATAAAGAAAATATTCAGCACGAAGCAAGGTAAATATATGCTTAATGTATTGGTAGGTGGCAAACCTATAGAGATGGAACTAGATACAGGGGCCAGTGTAAGTACCATGTCTTGGGAGACATTTAGGAGGCTTAATATACCGGACGCTGAAATCCGGAACACTAGGCTACAATTAAAGACGTACACGGGAGAAAAGGTAGAACCAGTGGGAACAGCAGTGGTACGAGTTGAGTATAACGGGCAAGCGTTTGATGGAAAAGTGTTTATAATAGATTCGCAGGTGGATCCTATTTTCGGAAGAGACTGGTTGAGAGAAATTCAAGTGGACCTGGCGGAAATAAAAGTTGTTGATTGTATTAATTACCCATTTTGGGTCTTGTTCCTTTTTCTCCCTAGTTGAGTTTATCTTTTATATTTAGTCATTTTCGAGGTTGTACTTATTTTACCCAATATTTTTCCCTTAATTATTTCTATTTAGTATATATATATATATGTAATTCATCCCAATGAGACTTAGCCTCGGGTCTAAACGGGACGTATACCAGCGCTCCAAGCGCGGCGGTCCGCGGAGGAAACAACAATGCCCGGACTCCCGCTACTCCTACTCTCGAAGTCTCTCTCACGCCCGCGGGGAGAGTCGAGTTCGTATACTGGTGCCGGCCCAGACACATCGTCTCCACGACGTTTTGGTAAGTTCTCATCTATTTCATATAATATCGTTTATACTTTATCTTTGTGCAACCTCTAAGCTCTATCTAAACATATTATATGATATTTTATTTCTCATTCTTACCCCTCAATTAGGTGAACTTACCCTCCAATTTATTTCTAGTTTCTACCTCTAAATTTTTAGTTCCAAATTTTCTAGAGTATCTGCTAGTCCATCTCCAATAAACCGGAGCTAAGATACTAATCATTAAATGGTCCTTTGTTGCCGTATTATTAATTTATTCAGTAAATCTAACCAGCGTCGGCTTTTTTTGTTAAAATTCTTTTTTGCGATGTTTTTAGCGATCTTTTTTTAGAGTCCACTTCGTACGAAATTATTTTTAAACCTCTTATATTTGTGTTTTATTAGCAATTCTATGTTAATAATTCTTCTTTTGGCTAAATTTTATTTATATAAATTTAATTTCAATAATTTCGTAAATTTCTATCGTCGTAAAATTTTACGTATTTGTTGCAAGTTTCTAGATAGTTTCAGTCAAAAACGTGGTAGGTCATAGGTTGAAACAGTTTATGCATAGTGATCTTTGGACGGCTATCTCTAACAATTGTATTAAGGTGTCTTTGAACTTTAATCTCTTTTCTTAAAGTTACTCTTTAAACCTCTTTCAATTCTTGGAAATTAATTTTTATACGCACTTTTTATTTGAACATTTTTATTTTCTTTTCAATTTCAATTTTTATTTTCATATTCTCTCTTTATTCATACTTAAATTAGTTGAATATTTTTTCTGGATTAATCTCATTTTTTTGAATATTCCTTTATTCAATTTCTCTTTTTTTTAATATTCCCTTTATTCAATTTCTTTGTTCGTCGAATATTTTTTATCGATACTCATCAACTTTATTCTTTTTCAACTTTATTTTTTTCCGTTTTAAATTTTTTTTGGAATCTTTACGCCGATATGGCTAAATTCACTCAAAAAGAAAGTGAGAAAATCGAAATGAGCTTAACTTCAACAAGGCAAATTATCAAAGAATTAACTTCTAAATTAGAAAATATTTACTTGGCCTCACAAGAGGCCTTGAAAGATAGTAAAAATGTACCCATATTTCTATCTCGTTTGACCAAAATAGATGGCTATTTCGAACAATATGAAAACGCACAATCCAAAATTAGAGATATTTGTGTCAAATTAGAAAAACTTAGCGAATATGAAGCGGACGTAAAAGCCGCATTTTTATTGGAAGATTTTTACTTTAGATCAATTGCCGTCGGGAAGGAATTAAATATAAGTACCAGCCAGAGCCCCGCAACTCCCCCCAATCAACCAAATACGAGTCAGTCGTTTTTTGGCCCATCTCAGGATTCTATAACGCCTAGGTTGCCAAAAATCCCTCTTCCTAAATTTAATGGTAAAAATCTTTCTGATTGGCCTAGTTTTTTCGAAAGTTTTACTTCGCTAGTTCACAAAAAAAAATATTACGAACATAGATAAATTTCATTATTTAAGGGAATCTCTTGAAGGACCCGCTCTCAGTATAGTTCGAACAATTAAGTTTATCGGGGCCAATTATGATTTAGCCTGGACTGCGTTGTTGGACCGCTACGATAATAAACGTCTAGTAGCCAACGAATATCTTTCTAAAATTTTAAAATTTAAATTATCTGGCAATCAATCTATAGCTAATTTGCAATTATTTTTAGAAGAATTTTATGAAAGTTCAGCGGCGTTAACGCGCATGCAAATTCCGAATCTTAGCGATTTCATTCTTGTCAGTCTAGCTTTATGTTCTTTAGATTCGAAAACTAGAAATTAATTCGAAACTGAATTTCCTAATGAAGAATTTCCTTCTCTCGAAAAACTCATCGAATTTATTAAAAAGCAGCTTCGCATTTTAGAATTGTCTAGGTCTGACCAAGAAGAGTCCTCAAAATCTAACGTCAAATCACCCATTCAGTCATCTAGAAGTAAAGCATTTATGGCCATAAAAGATTATACCACTTCTCAAGTTTGTCCCCACTGTAAATCACCACACAAATTAAATCAATGTCCACAATTTTTAAAAATGTCCCCCAAAGATCGACATATTTTAGTCAAAAAATTAAAAAGATGTTTTAATTGCCTTGGTACGCATTTAATCACGAAATGTGCCTCGAAATATTCGTGTTCCACATGTGCACGGAAACACAACACTTGGTTACATTTTGATGCTATTCAGGTAAACCCCGAACAACCTGCATCCTCACAACCGAATAACCCAGCGATACTTTCTGCGTCCGCCGTGGTTACGAAGTTAAATAGTTTTTTAAATTCCAAAAATTCTAAATTATATTGTCCCACCGTACTATTAGCTACAGCTTTAGTTTTGATGAGCGACTCTGCAGGCCGTTTTCATCCCGTACGAGTAGTTATTGACTCCGGGAGTCAGCTTTCATTCATTTCAGAATCTTGTGTACAAAAACTCAATTTGAGCAGGAAAAAATATCAAATTCCTATTGAAGGTTTAGGAGAATCTCGTGTCTCAGCGTCGAAAGGTATTGTTTCTTGTATAATTCGATCAAGATTGCCCTCTCAACCTGAACTTCGCGCAGACGTTGTAGTGCTACCAAAAATAGCTTCTAATCTACCTTCCTCTATTTTACGTTCTAACATAGTTTCTAAATTCAAAAATAAAATTTTAGCTGATCCGCAGTTTGCACAGCCTGGCCCGATTGAGTTTCTACTCGGCGCCGATCTCTGGCCTAATATTTTCCCTTCAGGAAATATGGAAATTTTACAGGGTGAACCTGCGGCTTGTTTATCAATTTTTGGGTGGTTAGTGATGGGAAAAATTCCGGATACCCCTTCTCAACCAAATATTTCTTTATTCACAGCCCATTCTTTAGATTCGGCACTTAAACATTTTTGGGAGGTCGAAGAACCTATCCCCTCTGATATGAGAGCTCTAGCTAGTCCAGAAGACCTGCAGTGTGAAGAACAATTTCTAAAAACTCATCGTCGAACTGAAAATGGACGCTACGTTGTACAACTTCCCTTTAAAATCGATAACCCGAATTTTGGAAATAGTTACAAGACCGCTTTCAATAGATTTCAACGCTTAGAACATAGGTTATGTAAGAATGACGATTTAAAGGCACAATATTCCACCGCTATAAACGATTTTTTAGAATCGGGTTACATGGAACGAACTGATAGCGCCGGTAATTATTTTATACCTCACCACTGTGTTATTCGTGAACAAAGCGCCACCACTAAGGTGCGTATAGTGTTCGACGCCTCGGCTCGTACCCCCACTCATCCTTCTTTAAACGATGTTCTTATGACCGGTCCTAAATTACAAAAGGACATTACTCAAATCATTACCTTATTTCGAACACACCCGGTCACGTTATGTGCCGATATTCAACAAATGTTTCTACAAATCCTTATTGACCCTTCTCATAGAAAATATTTACACATTCTTTGGCGCGAATCCCCTCAAGATAAACTCCAGGAATTTGAACTAAAAACTGTTACGTTTGGTTTAGCCCCTAGTCCGTATCTAGCAATGCGTTCTGTTCAACAGCTTGTATATGACGAAGGTAAAAATTTTCCTTTAGCCGTTCCCGTGTTATTAAATGACATTCTTATTGACGATATTGTTTCTGGATCGTCCTCGTTAGAGTCAGCTTTCGAATTGAAACGTCAGCTCACGGAATTACTCAAACTAGGTGGATTTCATTTACGTAAGTGGATTAGTAACAACCCTAAACTTTTAGAAGATATTCCTCTGTCGGAGAGACTTCCTATGTCAATTACAGACGGCCAAACAGGGGCTTTGAAAGTGTTAGGTATTCAGTGGGACCCGGTCTCGGACAATTTCTCTTTTAAAATAGTAGTTCATAAAATTAAATTTACTAAACGAGGTCTTCTTTCACTAGTCGCTTCTTTATTTGACCCTATGGGTTGGTTAGCACCGACAATATTTTTTATGAAACATTTAATTCAAAAAATGTGGCTCACAAAATGTGATTGGGACGATGATCTCCCACCCTCAGAAATTCAAATTTGGCGCGATATTATCGAACAGTTGCCCTGTTTATCAGCTGTCTGTATACCGAGATTTATGTTATCAGTTAACACTTATCAATGCCAATTAATCGGGTATTGTGACGCGGGAATTGCCGGTTACGGCTGTGTTATATATCTTAGGTGTAACACTTTTAACAAAGTTAAGATCAGCCTAGTTAAAGCTAAGACTAAAGTTTCACCCCTTAAAGTTTTAACCATACCGCGTCTCGAATTATGTGCCGCTCTTTTATTAGCCGATACACTGAGCTCTCTTCAAACGCTCATAGATAAACTCCATATTGATAGCATAGTATTATTTTCAGATTCCACAATTGTTTTAAGTTGGCTTCGCACCCCATCTCATTTATTAAAAACCTTTGTCGCTCATAGAGTTGTTAAAATCACGGACGCCACACGTAACTGTCAGTGGCGACATATTCCTTCAGAATTAAACCCTGCTGATTGTTGTTCTAAAGGACTTTTCCCTAAAGACTTGTTATCTTTCTCCCTCTGGTGGACAGGCCCTAAATTTTTAGTTAAACCTCTCGACGAGTGGCCCGTCGCCGATCAGGAATTACTTGATGAAAACAATCTCCCTGAAATTAAACTCAGTCACTCCTCTTTCTTAGCTTCATTGAATTCAACTTTTATTGAGTGGATTTCTCGGAAGTGGATTTCTGTTCTTCGTTGGAACAGTTTTCTTCTCTTTCTAAATTGCAGAGAGTGTTTTCATTTGTATTACGTTTTATTTTTAACTCTTCTAACAAAATTACCATTGATAAATTTAATGTCTTAAAATTATATTTTTCGCACTCTATTGATATGAATACGGGAGCTTTGCGACCTTTAGACCTAAATTCCGCTTTACACATATTGATTATTTTAACTCAAAAGCACTATTTCTCTAAAGAGTTAGATTTATTACATAAGAAGCTTGAGTGTACTTCTAATGTGCAAAATTTATCTCCGTTTGTAGACACCCTGGGTATTTTAAGGGTGGGCGGCAGGTTAAAAAATTCGTTTTTACCTCCGGACGCAAAAAACCCGATATTACTCCCGAAGAACGCGCATATCACTAGGCTCATTATTAATCACTATCATTTATTGTATTTACACGCCGGACCTCGTTCTTTGCAATCTCTTCTCTCTCGTCGTTTTTGGATAGTTTCAGCTAGAAGTATCATCCGTAAGACAATCAGACAATGCTCTAAGTGTTTTCGTTTCTCTGCCAAACCGTTTCAACCCCTTATGGCCGATTTGCCTGAGTCCCGTGTACAACCTTCCAAGCCATTTTTTAAAGTAGGTTGCGACTTCGGTGGTCCTCTTATCATAAAAGAAAGCAAGCGCCGTAATAGCAAACTCTCCAAAGCTTACTTTTGTATTTTTGTTTGTTTAAGTACCCGCGCAGTTCACCTTGAGGCGGTTTCAGATTTATCCACTGACGCATTTCTCGCTTGTTAAGATAGATTTTTATCTAGACGCGGTGCCTGCGTCGAAATCATTAGCGATTGCGGTACCAACTTCGTTGGAGCAGCTCGTCATCTTAAAGAGTTGTATATTTTTCTCAAAAATTTAGAAGTACAAAATAGCTTAAACGATTCGCTTTCTAATAGGAATATTAATTGGAAATTTAATTGTCCGAGCGCCCCTCATTTTAATGGGATTAGTGAGGCCGGTGTTAAATCTACCAAATATCACCTTAAACGTATCATGGGTGAAAGACCATTTACTTTCGAGGAGCTTTCAACTATACTTTGCAAAGTGGAAGCTGTGTTAAATTCTCGTCCCCTCTGTCCATTGTCTTCAGACCCCACTGAGTACGACTGTCTTACCCCTGGCCATTTTCTTGTAGGTGGACCACTAGTGTCGGTAATACAGCACAACGTTGAAGATACTCTTTCCAACCGTCTAAATAGGTGGCAACTTGTTCAACAAGTGACACAGCATTTTTGGAGACGGTGGTCGACCGAGTACCTGCATACTCTTCAGTCCCGCCCCAAGTGGACAACTAATAAAGCTAATGTAGCGTTGGGAGACCTAGTTTTAATATCAGATCCTAGAACCTCTCCTCTTCAATGGCCTACAGGACGGATAGAAGCATTGTACCCTGGGAAAGACGGCATAACCAGAGTGGCTTCAGTACGCACTAGAAGTGGTACCTACAAACGCCCACTTGTAAAACTTATACCCCTGCCCAAGCCAGCAGAGTCCTAATTTTTTTTGGTTTTTAAATTCTTTTTCTTTATTTTTCTTCTTTTTGCCTTTAATTTGCTCCAGTGCCCTTTCTTTTAGGAAGATGGTTCTTCAATTTTGATTTTTTTTCTAGTACTTTCTTCATTTTTGTTTTGAGTCAACTCATTTGGAAGTGAGTTCACTTTTATAATTTCACTTCGAGGTTCTTCTGTTTCAATTTTGACAGATTTTCTTTTTTTTTGGAGTTGTTTGATTTCTTTTTCATAAAATTTAATTATAAATTTTGGTGGGCGGAAAATGTTGGGTCTTGTTCCTTTTTCTCCCTAGTTGAGTTTATCTTTTATATTTAATCATTTTCGAGGTTGTACTTATTTTACCCAATATTTTTCCCTTAATTATTTCTATTTAGTGTATATATATATATATATATGTAATTCATCCCAATGAGACTTAGCCTCGGGTCTAAACGGGACGTATACCAGCGCTCCAAGCGCGGCGGTCCGCGGAGGAAACAACAATGCCCGGACTCCCGCTACTCCTACTCTCGAAGTCTCTCTCACGCCCGCGGGGAGAGTCGAGTTCGTATACTGGTGCCGGCCCAGACACATCGTCTCCACGACGTTTTGGTAAGTTCTCATCTATTTCATATAATATCGTTTATACTTTATCTTTGTGCAACCTCTAAGCTCTATCTAAACATATTATATGATATTTTATTTCTCATTCTTACCCCTCAATTAGGAGAACTTACCCTCCAATTTATTTCTAGTTTCTACCTCTAAATTTTCTAGAGTATCTGCTAGTCCATCTCCAATAAACCGGAGCTAAGATACTAATCAACCCAGATTATTTAAATATACTTTTTACAACTTACAAATCGATTTTTTTTTTAAAGGAATCTGGAGAATCCCAAAGATTAAAGGACATTATTATTTAAAAGAGGGATGTAAACCAATTTTCATAAAACCAAGACCAGTACCTTATGCAATTAAATACCAGATACCTTAAGAAAATATAATCTCAAAGGTGGAATTTTCAGAATGGGGCGCGCCGGTAGTACCGGTGATGAAGCCAAACGGTAGTATTAGGTTATGCGCAGATTATAAAATAACAGTTAACAAGTGTATAAAAGATGAGCCGTACCCAATTCCTAAGATAGAGGAAAAATATACCTGGAAAGAAAAACAAGAGAGGAGTTTGTTACGGTTTTGAAAGTAAAGTTTTACGCGAGTTTTCTACGCGAGTGTGGGAGGAGCAAAGTATTTCTGTACTTTGGACATCAGCAATGCGTATTTGCATCTTGTGATGGATGAAGAGAGTGCACACATGGAGACCCTTAGCACTCATAGAGGTTTATACAAGAGTATAAACCTATGAGTAGACATTGACTCTAAGGAGTCAAGACGGCACCACAATTATGGAATAGAGTAATGGATCGGGCCTGCTAGGTATTGCGGGAGTATATTATTTCTTTGACGACATTGTAGTGGCAGGACGTACGTACAAAGAAACGTTAGACATATTAGAACAGGTTTTTAAACGGTTAAAGGACTATGACTTAAGAATAAATAAGGACAAATCAAAATTTTTTGAAATAGAACAGTAAAATTAGATCAAAAACTGTCCAAACCCAAACATCCAAAAAAAAAAGTTCTACCTCACGCCAAATTGTTTTATACCCTCCTCTTAGTAAGTGGTAAAAAGTTGCACCACTTGCAGCGTCGGGTTTGGCGGGGAGGGGTACGAAAAGGGGGGTAAAAAGGTATTTTTATGAGTTTTTCGCAAATATCTCAAAAACTATGAGGTTTTGCACTAACTATGATCTATACAAAATTAATCTATATGGAATTTTGAACAAAAGTAGCCTCATGAATTTTTGTTCTAAAGTAAACGGTAACGTAGGTATGGAGGGGTAAAAATATCAGTATTTTAAATTTTGGCAAAAATGCAAAAATGATGCACTATTTTCGGTAAATGTAACCCTTCGTTACCTGTATTGTTTTGAAACTAGACACATCAAAAATCGTAGTCGAGCTTTTTCTTGTATAGTTAACGCAGATCCAGTTGCAGTAGCTGATGCTGGACAGCATTTCTTCCTTTCGTTATTCATATAAAAAAATTCTGCGCCATAATGTTACTTACAGACTATCGCAAATCAGCCTGTACACACATTGTTCAGGTTGGCTGTGCTTTCCCATACTTCAGCAGCTGCACAACAACATTCTCATAGAGTTTACCACCAAGTACAGCAATGGCTTAATCTCAAGAAAGATCCTCTAAAATGGGGTTGGGAAAAGATTGATGGTCATTTGCGTCCCATTACAACTACAAAGGCTGCTGCTCCTGAGGAATTACTCAAACTCATTGTTTGCGCTTGCAAGGAGGGGTGTGTGCAAAGCTCAAACATGTGCATTTATTGATTGGGACATGGGTGCATGAACAGAGATTCACTAAGTATCGACGATGAAATTGATGAAGATGATCCTCACGGTGAAGAGGAGTTTGAATATTGAGCTTATGGATTTAAAGCGTTTTATTATTAATTTATTTCCACATAACCTGTCAAGAGTAGGATGCTATATCTTGCTAATGATTACTAATACTTTTTTTCATAACATATAATTTCACTTTTCTATTTTTGAACATGATTCTATGTTTGATTCTCTTGTCGAATGCCCGAAAGTTGTTATTAAAAGTGGTTTAGGTTAGGTTGTTGAAACATAGAATGTTCCGGATTTTTTTTACTATTGCAAGAGAACTATGTTGTCTACTATACTACTATTACATACTATTTATACTATTTTATGCTTGTCTAAAAGCCAAATAAATTTACTACAACTTCGTTTCTTATGACTTTTCTCTTAAATGAGAGGTTTTATGTTGATATTCGACCCAAAACGAGAGCAATTAATAAAATTTTATTTTAATTAACAAAATTGACAATTTTTGACGTGCCATATCTCGAAAAATATTAGTTTGGCAGAGCTGAAATTGGGCTTATATTGTTGCAAATTTACTTAAATTTAAAAATAGTAATAACGAATAATACCGAAAAACACATAGTTTACGGGTTACATGGCAAAAACTAAAAAAACATTTTTTTTTTTCATATTTTCATGTATTACGCAGGTATTACACAGGTATTTACTCAGGTATTTCGAAGCTGCAAACTTAGGCTGTCACAACCCCAACTGGCCCTAACTACAATAAAAAATTCTTTCGAAAAAATTTCAAGCAAACTGGAAAATAGTGATATGTTTACCCCTCCATAAATCTGTAATCGTTTACTTTAGCACAAAAATGCGTAAGTCCATATTTGTTCAAATTTTATGTAGATTAATTTTGTATACAACAAAGTTAGCGCTAAACCTCATAGTTTTCAAGATATTTGCGAAAAACGATTAAAAATACCCTTTTAGCCCCCTTTTCGCCCCCCTCCCTGCCAAACCCGACGCTGCAAGTGGGCGCAACTTTTTTTTTAATGTTTGGGTTGGAGCTTAATTTTACTGTACTAAAAGAAAAGTGGAATATTTAGGCCATCTAATAGACGAAAACAGATTGTATAAAGCGCCTGACAAGGTCAAAGCAGTCATGGAAGTAAGAGAACCAGCTAATATACAACAAGTTCGGGCATTTGTAGTGTCAGCTAACTATTATAATAAATTCATACCTAAATTAGCAACATTACTAAACCCATTAAACAAGTTATAACAGAAAGGAGTGAAATTCAGGTGGTCTAAAGAATGCAGAGAAAGTTTTAATAAAGTGAAAAGAGAAATAGTCAGTGATAGAGCCCTGGCCCATTACTCCCCAAATAGCAAACTAATTTTGGCAACAGATGCCTCGCCCGTAGGTTTAGGTGCGGTGCTGTCGCATATGTATGAAGATGGCTCGGAACGGCTGATTGCCTTCGCATCCCGTAGTTTGTCGAAGTACGAGGGGAAGTATAGTCAGATTGATAAGGAAGCACTAGGAATTTATTGGGGTTGAAAAAATTATTTCCTTTTTGTTACGGGAGACAGTTTATACTAGTAACAGACCACAAGCCGCTAGTATCAATTCTAAGCCCTAGTACATTCCTACCGGCTCTATCAACCACAAGGTTAATACATTATGCACTGTACTTATCGGGTTTCGATTACACCATTGAATATAGAAACACGAAACAGCATGGGAATGCCGACTTCTTCCAGGTTTCCAGCAAAGAGGGCCAAAAGCATCGATAAAAAAGACCAGGCGGAGGAGTTTCAAATTAAACAGCTAGAAGTACTACCAGTAACGATAAAGGAAAATGGCCGAAGAAACAACCAATGACGAGGAATTAAAAATTATTATTGAATAACATTATTGAAAGAAGGAAAAAGCTTGAAGAAACTGGGATTAAGTGACCAGGAATTCACACTGCAAGGGGAGTGTATATTTAAAGGAAGAAGAGTCTGTGTACCGAGAGGATTGAGAAGTAAAGTTTTAAAAGAACTACATATCGGTCACATAGGTATAGTAAAAACAAGAAAACTAGCAAGAAGTCACTGTTATTGGCGGAATATTAATAATGACATCGAGGATATGATTAAAGAATGCAGAGGGTGTTGTGAAAAACAAAATAACCCTAGGAAGTTAAAAGACCATCCCTGGATAAAACCGGAGAGACCCTGGAGCAGAATCCATGTGGACTTCGCCGAACCAACCGCAGGAAATTTTTTTTTTTATAAATGAAAATGTATCAGTTTCATAGAAACAACATTTTTAATACCTTAGATAGTAATGTCTGATGTTGGAACAGTTCTTATGTGTCACGCTTGCGTGGATCATCCCTTGGTGTCTCTCACAAATTATGTAGGCTATTGCAGTGAGCAAACACGGTATTAAATCGCTGTTGGGTGATTTATATATACATTTACTGGGTGTTTAAACTAGAAATAGAGCGATCAATGATGCCGGATGGTAAATTTTGTTTTGTTTTTAATCGATAGGGTGGGCCGAAAAACCAAATTATTTGAATCTCAAAAATACTTTTTAAAACTTCGTTATCCTTTTAGGCCAATATATAGATACACAAAACAGTGCCAAAATTTCGACGTTTTTCGCCTACCAAAAGTTGTCCCCAGGGCTTTCGAGGTCGCAAACTTGGTTTCATGCTCCTCTTGCTGTATAAAACAATCCTAAAAAAAAAAAAAAAAAAATCGTTTACCCAAATTAATGCAAGCTGGAACCCTCTCAGGCTAGCTATATATTGACCTATTTCAAATAAACGTCTAATATATGTAAACATTTATTTAAATTATTTAATTATGATCACACATGCTTAGTTGTCCAGTGATCCTCAGATGGAGCACAAGGATCTCTTTAAATCATAACTTACTAACTTGTGTCAATAATCCTCAATTTGAAATATATATATATATATATATATATATATTTATATTAAATATATGTTATTATTATTAAAAAATGTTATTATTTATAAAAATAAGTATTTTCTATTCTAAGATAATTTTTGACAAACAAAATTTTAAAAACGGATATAAAAGATCCCCCCTCCCTCCCCTTCCATACTGAAAAATATAAGTTAGTTCGAACTGGATAAATGTAGTATCATTTTAAAGTTCTTTTTTTGTACATACAAATTTGTGATAATAACCTTTTTTATTAAAGCAACTTAAAGTGGGCAAGTGATAAAAAAGGGTAGGGGGGGGGGATATAACTAACAATAACTAATATTTTTTTTTAAAGAAGTGATTCTTATCATTATAGGGACCCCTAGTGTGATGTGATCTCTTTAGCTTACATATTCCCCCTCTCCAGGTGATTTGTGAAAAGGTATATATAGAGGTGTTGTAAATAAAATCGGACAGTCTGTTTCGGGTAATGGTGAGTGTCGTTTCTTTTCATACTTTTTTGAAAAACCTAATACGTGCTCCGAGGTTTTAACTGGTGCCGAAACCCGGGAGTGAACACGGGAACTATGAATGAGAGAGTTGCGAGTCCAAGAGCTGGGCATGAAGCAAATTTTGTTTGCGATGCAAACGATCGCGACCATCCCTATGTTCGCGGGAGTGCGAGGTAAGCTCGAATCGTTTTTTAAGCAAATGGATGAGGCGTGAATGAGTGAAAAATTGAAAACTTGTTTAGAGTTTCAATTTTTAAACTGAATGCGCGAGGAAGTACAGGGTGAAGCTCGCATCCATATAAACATGCCTTGGTCGGACGCGAGGACTCGGCTAAGGGAACGGTATGAAGGTCTGAGTAAACCGCTAGCTCGACACGTCTGGCAGGTAATAAGCCTTGAGAAAAAAAGGGAAGAATCTTTTCAAACTTTCTCCGGTAGGTTGTGTGAGGAGACTCGTCTCTTGAAGAAGCGCGTCAATAAAGCCGGGTATGAAGAGAACGAGGCGGTCCTTCGATTTACAGTGTATGAAAAACTAGCCGTGGAAGCTTTGAAAAATGTCCTGCCCCCAAGACTGAGAGACGCTGTGTGAAGAATCACAGAGCCGAGACTCGAGGAGTTCCACGAAGCTATTGACGACGAAGAGACCACTGCCCAGGAATATCATATAGAACCCCCTTCGGAATGGACCGTAGTGGATCGGAAAAGGAGTAGAATGATGCCGAGAGAACCACCGCGTAGGAGGTGGGAGGCACCCAAGATGAGAAGGATAGAATCTCGACCGTCTACCACTCAGGGGAAAAAGGAGACCGGACCGACGATCAAGACCCGAATCCCGAGGAAGTGTTGGGAATGTGGGGACGAAGACCACATTTCGCGGGATTGCCCGTATATGTACCGACGGGACAATCGGCGAGACAGGGCCAGGTACTATGAGCCCATTGAGACAAACGCCCAGTATGCCTGAGCCTCGAGGCGACAGTGGAGAGACAGACGGTCCTCGGGAACAAGTAGTGACAGTGACGAAGCGGGAAGTGCTTACTCCGCGGTAACTGTGAGAAGTGGGACCGGAAAGCGAAGATGGGAGAAACCGGACAACACGGAAGATAAGGTGAAATGCACGGAAAAGGAAGAGGATAAGAAAAGGGAAGCGGTGAGGATTGTGGCAGAAGAAAACCGGTGAGCGAAAGAAAAGTGAGAATGACAGTGTAAGTGAAACTGATGTGAACGAATTAAAGTGAGTTTGAAGTGTAATAAAATCAAGTGTGAACCACAACAAAGATTTAATCACCGGAAAGTTGGAACGCTACCCGTAATATAAATCAAGAATTGGGATATCTGTGCGTTAGTGGATATGGGATCGAACTGTTCGATCATCTACAAGGACCATGCAATAAGACTATTCGGGAAAAGAAATATTAGGAAATGTGTGTGTAAACAAACTACTGTATCGGGAGATACAAAAGTATTAGAAGGGGAAATTAGAGTAGGTGAGGAAGACTTGATAGGAATAAGTGGGAAGTTCGTTATGCACGTCACAGAAATGAAGAACAAGGAATATTCAGCGATATTTGGAACGGATGTGCTGGAGAAAGGAGGCAGTAAGTTAGTATCAAAACGAGGAAAATGGACCGTGAGTCTGGGAAAGCTGTGTCACCGAGTTCACCGAGAAGAGTTACAGACCAAAGGGGTCATGAACAGTTACGAGTTAGTGAAAAAGGACGTCTGGGGAAATTGGCGAAAAAAAGCTGAGGAGATGTTCGGAGAAGTGTTCTACAAAAAAGCGGAGCCCCTGTCAACCACCGGAAAGGCACATCATTATATCGAGTTAACCCGGAATTCGCCAGTTTATGTAATACGAACGTATGTAACGGAAACTGGCAATCATCAAAGAACACCTGCAAGACTTGGTAGAGTAGGGAATAGTACGAAAATCCACTTCACCGTTCGTTTAATAGCCCATTAGTGTTAGTGCCTAAAGCTCCATACCACCAGGTCAGAATGCGGGACGAAGACATTGAGAAGACGTTCGACGTGGTGCATACGAAGGGAAAGGACAATGCAGTGGCGGATTGTTTATCAAGATTAACAAATCCGCAGGAGTTGGAGCAAGGTGCGAGCGAACAACAAGATGAACCATTTGCCCTAGCGTATCTCAGAGATTGGGTAGATAACGGTCCGGATGTGTCAGCTGCAGAAGCTCCAGCACAGAATCCAGGAGAGCAATGGGAAAGAGTATTGAGGACGGAACTCACCATAGTTAATGATAAGTTCAATCAGCTAATCCTGGAAAAAGTCGAGGGATCCGAAATAACATCATCGCTCCATCGATATCGACGTTTGAGGACCATTACCGTCAAAGTTGGAGAGGGATCACAGAGAGCAGACCTAGCGGAGATGTTGAACACACTCTTAGGAGGAGGAGTCACTTATTACGTACATTCGACTGATCCTAGTGTAATTAGGGACCTGAAACTATTATACGAGAACAAGGACATTTGCTTAGACAGTGCGATAATCCTATGCACATTAAAAGTAATTACGGTCGAAGATCCTGTTAGTAAAATAGAAATAGTTAAGGAACAACACTACGGGGTTACTAATCACCGAGGAGCGCCGGAGGTTGGGACTCATCTGAGGAGGCAATATTACTGGCCAGATATGTATGGAAGGTGTGTCACAGTTATAAACTCATGTGAAGTATGCAACAGAGCGAAGTATAATCGGACCCCCAGAACTGCACCTGAGCAGGTTAATGACACTCCTCTGTCCCCGTGGGAAGTAATAGATATCGATATATTTACCTGCGAAAGAAATAAATTCGTGACCTATATTCACAGATTTACGAAAATTGCGGGGGCTATCAAAGTGAATGCCAAAACCGCGGATGATATGAAATATGCGTTATACGATCTGTTCTCCAGCTACGGGGGCCCGAAGAGAATAATTACAGATCGGGGGAGAGAATTCGTGAATCGAACCATCAAATATGCTGAATAAAATCAAAATGCCTGCGTGTAGAACGCCATTATACTACGACGGGACACACTAAGTCAAGAGGAACTAAAGAAAGGCTACACGGAACTTTGACTGAGCATCTCAGACTTTTACAAGAGGAAGGAATAATAGGACCAACAGCGATGGCTGAGGCTATTCTAGCTTATAATAGTTCCATTCACACTGCGACGAAACTTACCCCATTTGAAGCAATGTTCAAACAGACACCATCAGATGTGCAGATCGAGCAACGTTTGACTCAGGAGAGACGTCGCAGAACCGAGCAGAGGAACAGATCGTTCAGTCCAACCCTCTATGACAGGTTACGTGTGGGTGAGATCGTATATGTCAAGAATTTCTACCGAAGAAGAAAATCGGATCCGAAATACAAAGGATCTTACCGGGTTGTTAGTAAATTAAATAGATATAGAGTCCGGCTACAGGATAGACATTCGCCCAACAGAACTGTTGTAGTGGTACAAATCAACAAAGTGTGCCCTGCACGATTCGCTCGTAATCAGGAGTGAAGTACTTTTGTGTTTCTAAAAGAACGTTTAAAACTTTTAATTAAAAAAAAAAAAAAAAAAAATTGTGACACTTTTATGTTTAAGAAGGAACGTTTATGTTTGTTTTATTGTAGAGACCAAATTGTTTAACTTTCTTGTTGTTTTTTTTGTAGAAATTTCTTTTCATTTGTTGATACTTTTATTTTTGTACGGATACAGGAAAGGACATTCTGTTTCGGGTAATTGTGAGTGTCGATTCTTTTCATACTTTTTTAAAAACCTTAATACGCGCTCCGAGGTTTTAACTTAATTAACGTAATTATCTTGGTCTCTCACTATACAAATTTTGTATATATATATATATATATATATATATATATATATATATATATATATATATATATATATATATATTTATATATATATATATAATATATATATATATATATTATATATATATATATATATATATATATATATATATATATATAAAAATATATATATATATATATTAAAAACTAAATACATGTGCTTCTCACTCGACTCGCGGGGACAACCTATAAACGACTTACAATTAAAAATACACAACAATAAATGCGTTTCACAATACAATACTAACTGCAACTGTGACGAAACAATATCTAGGATTCATTCAATAAAATATTTAGGAGTTATTATAGATAGTAACTTAAAATGGAAAGAGCATATTAGCTGGATGGTAACAAGAGTAAGAAAAACTATGTATAGTTTTATTAGAATTAGGGATTTTGCTAATAAGTCCATATTAAAATTACTTTACCACGCTCTGGTAGAATCCATACTAAATTATTGTATACTAGCTTGGGGAATGGCTTCCCCAACAAGCATAGAACCTGCCAACATAATTCAAAAAACTATATTAAAAATCTCATTAAACAAGCCAAAAAGATATTCATCCGCGTTAACGTATTCTAAATCTAATGTACTGACAATAAAATCACTTTACGAAAAATCCATTATAAAAATAATTAATAATATAATCCATTATTAAAATACATTATTTTCATAATAATTTACCAACAGTTCCTCATACTTACTCTACTAGATCACAAAGACAGAAAACTTATAAAACTCCACTTTGCCGTACAACCACCAAACAAAGACACGCCACTTACTTAGGACCACATTATTACAACAGACTGCCAGCTTCATTAAAAAATATTAATAACATAAATATGTTTAAGAAAAAAATAAAGCAACATCTCCTAACTAGAGAATAGAAGATATTTAACTCATTTCAATTATAAAATATAGAATAACAAATATTGATGTAAAAATAAAAGATAATTTTATGAATAAGAATAAAACCAAAGAACTTATAAAGAATAAAAAAATAACAAAAACAAGTATAACAAATAAACAAGTAATAAATATACAGTTTTATAAATTTTACAAATAAATAAATAAAATAAAATAATAAAGAAATAGCCATATAACAAAACAGCGTATAATATAATAATATAGAGACGGGGCCCTCCCTCTAGGTGTAAAAACACTTACTGAGGGTCCTCACCTTTGCACTTTGTATGAAATGTAAATTTACTTATTGTTATAAATGGTGGAAATAAAGATTTATTATTATTATTATATATATATATATATATATATATATATATATATATATATATATATATATATATATATATATATATATATATATATATATATATATATATAAATGAATAAATTCTCGACCGTAAAAATAAACAGAAACAAACAAAACTCAGGTTTCGGTCACAAAAATCGTGACAATGTTACAATCCCGACGACGGGATTGTAACATTGTGACGATTTTTAGATATATATTTCTTAGATATATATATATATATATATATATATATATATATATATATATATATATATATATATATATATATATATATATATATATATATATATATATATATATTATGGCGAGTTTCTAGCGTAACTTTCTCTTGTCTAGTTCGTCTGCCGTAAAAATTTCGGTTCCTAGGTTTGAGAATACATTTCACGCTAAATACTGGGATTATCTAACGTTTCGCGCAGAGGAAAGTTTATATCTGGCTTAGCTTAATTGGTAGAGCATCATACTGGAAATATGAAGGTCCGTGGTTCAAATCCCGGAGCCAGTGCAAATTTTTCTCTGTTTCTGTCTCCCGTAGTTTAAATTGTTTGAAATATATATATATATATATATATATATATATATATATATATATATATATATATATATATATCTAAGAAAGAATTGAAAGTTATGGATGGATGATTTAACTTTTCAATTTTTTGAAAGCAGTAAGATGGAATGGTTGGGGAGAAAAGAAAAGCGTGTAGAATGATGGAGTGAAGTCACTGAAATTGATATTAAATCTTGAGTGAAGGCTGGGGGCTTCTTGGCTAATGGCTCCAAGGCAGAAAGTCTGTTTACTCAATCCCTAGAACCTGATCAAACGGACCTGACTTTTAACTGACTTCTCAAGTTTTACAACTCTGCCAAGGCTGAAGGCATAACGAAAATACTCCCCAAAAGAAAAAAAATATTTCATAAGTTTTCTTATTTAATAAGGTATTTGATAAAAAAGTATAAGAAAACATTTAATGATCTAAGTAAGCTGACCCTTTTTTACAATAATATATAACATCAAAAGATTTATCGGTAACTAACTGACTGAACTTGTGTTTCAATTTCTTTTTATGTTTCTTTTTTTTATTTATCTAACTACTCAACAAAATCTTTCAATTTAACCCAAATACGATTAGACGAGAAAATCTAACGAAGAGTCGCGAGTCTTAACTACTATTTAATAAGGTTTGCTAAAAATTCACTTTATGTTCTTACCGATGGAAAAGATAACGCTGCCTTAGGTAGCTTGTGACTTATTTCAAACAGTGTATAAAACTTTTTTATTTATTTATATTATAAATTGACATTTCCTCTTCTTTTAGTTCTATTCCTTTTATAATTTCAAGGAATTTTTGCCTCTTTTTACCTTTACTACGTTGAGTTTTATATTGTTTGGTAAAATAAAGGAAATTTTTTAGTTGATTATTATATTTTTTTTTTTTTCACTTGCCAAGGAAAAAAGAAAGTATATCTCAATAACGATGTCGATTTAAAACGCTACTATCTACGATTGATACGAAATATACACATTGTATCTCTGTTTAGATGCGTAAAAAGTGATTCTTTACGTATTTGTATTCATTGCGCATGCGTGTTTCGTAATTCCTCTAGTGCGGTAAAATAGAAGAATTTGAGGGAGTCTTTACTCACTAAGATAATGGTTAATTGTTTTCACAAAAAATCTTTTTTGTTTTAACGAGAACGAAAATTATTTCATTCACAAGAATGATTTTTTATATTAATATTTTGCTTCCGAGCTTACCGAAAATAACGGAAGCTATGTGATCGTTCTGAAGAACGAAAATATTGTATATCTCCGATTTCAAAAATTCCAAGACAGAAATCCGTTTCAGACATCAGGTGACATTTTTGGTCCCGTGTCTGTCTGTCGATCTGTCGTTCAATTTTTGCGCACCACCATATCATAAAAACTACACGTCCAATTTTAATGAAATTTGGGTGGTAGGTCATAATTAGCCCATTGTTGGTCCCATATAAGTTTCAACCTTCTGCTCTTATTTGTTTATCTTCCACATGCTCACAAACATACATTTATTTACTGCCATAGCTTTAAAAGTAATCATCTGATTTGTATGAAATTGTTATGGTTTGTCGAAAGTAGCCTGCAGAGAACACCTGCCTAATTTCAACTTTCTGCGCACTTTAAATCGTGGTAAATTAATATGTCTTATACTATAAAGCCGCATGGCTAACTGACTCACTGACTGACATTAATGTTTAACCACTTCCAGAAGAGCTAGACACTTGCGGTTTGCGCCATTCGACGCGCAACGTCCATATTGTGAACAAAAATAGCTATAAAATGTTCACTTTTCCCCCTTCTTCCCCCCTTAAAAAAATAATAATGGGCGACTTGATTTTTAAGCTGGTTTGGGGGCTTATTGCTGCTAAACGGTAAGTCGTATTAGAAAATGGATAGCACAAGTGGTAACTGATTTTAAAAGATCTACAACTTTTAGTCCTATGAGTTTTTGTCGTATCATCATCGATTGAACCTTAGATGGTGATAATTTTGTTATTTTTTGGTTTTATTTTTTTCCATTTTTGTTTTTGAATGGCCATACTTTCTATAATAGTTGGCCGATTTTATTTCTGATTGCGGCGATTGAATCTCACACTAATGCTCTTTAAATTGAGTATATTTTATTTCATTAGTTTATCCTACTTGGTGAGAACATGAGAGTAAACTTTTTCCCATGTGCCGTGTCACGTGACCACTATTTTTGGTTTTTAATATTGTGTCGTATATCATTTTAAAGGCCTTGATATGTACATTAAAGGTATTTTATTTGTTGATTTTTTAAAAATGTTGTACATGTACTTTAGTACCGATTTATAATTTTGTTGTAGGTTAAAGGGTTTAAATACTTTTTTTCATATTAGGTTTTTTATTTATATGTATTTATTAGTAAAATGAATGCCCTTTTGTATTGTTTGATTTTTAAAAATATAATTTTGGTACCTCAGAGTACAGGGGTACAAATGTTAAAGTTAATCTTTTATAATTGATGTATATCGTTGAAAAGCTCTTGCATAGTAGATTAATTTTTGTTATATTCTATTTTGTGTTATTTTTAGTTTTTAGGGGGGTAAAATAAAAATAAAAGTTTTATACAGCGGTTTCAACGATTTGGTTGCAGTTTTATATTTGTTTATTAAATTAATTATATGTGCGCTAACTTTTGGTGCTTGTTGAAGGCTTTATTTCTCCAACAAATGTTTAAATTTCTTCAACTTTATTAAATATTTACTGGAACAGTGCCACGTCGTTCCAACTTTTTGATTATTTTTATCGAGCTATTTTTCTTAATACGGTATTTTCTTTGCGAGGAAGCTATGTGCCACATTAATTGGCAGAGTATTTTGTTATTTTATTTTGTCAAACCTGTCGTTGTCATTTTATATGTCTGCTACAAATTCTTCACCTTAACCAGGCCCGTCGAGAGCCGTAGCGGGCCCCACGGCTTGACCTATTAGGGCCCCCAGCCCCCTTTTTTTTACTGGTTTTTTATTCGCCATTGTAGGACTTAACACCAATAACTTATATATTAATCTTTTCGACTCTTATCCTTATTATAAGTTCTATTTTATATTTATTGTAAGTACATACTAATAAAAGGCCTATTATACTGACAACTGCATAAGCTACTACTGATAAGCTATAGTAAAACAAACTCATTCTGAAGACCACGACTATTTTTCCGCAGTTATGCTAGAAAACCAATTATAACTTAAATTAGGATGGGTATATAAGTCATAATTATGACCTAAAAATTAGAAAATTGCTTGAAAACGTTTATAATTTCTAAGTCCTCAACCAAAACACAATCTGGACCTTAAAAAAATCCTACACCCATAAAATGTTTGATTTTTTTGCTTCCGAGCTTACCGAAGGTAACGGAAGCTATGTGATCGTTCTAAAGAACGAAAAAATGTTAGGTCTCCGATTTCAAAAATTCCAAGACAGAAATCTGTTTCAGAAATCAGGGATCATTTTTTTTGGTTCCGTGTCTGTCTGTCTGTCTGTCGTTCAATTTTTGCGAACGAATACATCTTAAAAACTATACGTCCAATTTTAATCAACCTTCTGCGAACATTTTTATTATCATCGTTTATTATTCTGTTTCAATTGTACTTTAGACTTTAGACTATGTGTACGAAGTTTCATAAAATTATTACGTTAGAACGTAAAAGTTGTTTGCCTCATTGAATAAAAAATTTTCCCGTCCTAAAATTCCAATTTTATGTTTGAAGCTTACGAGAGCGTTCGCTTGGGCGAATTCAAAATGAAACTGGAGGAAGGCGAATTGAAAATTCTCTCGAAATCTTAATTACCACACCTGGTTTACAACTTTAATATTAACTAATATTATTTCTAATTATTATTAATATTATTACGAATATTATTATTTAATATTTCAAAAATAAATATTGGCGTAGTTGGGAGCCGGGCCCTTTAGGGGAGGTCCGGGCCCCCCGGCATCAGCCTTACCTGCCGCCCCCTCTCGACGGGCCTGACCTTAACGCGCGATTTGTGAGTTTGATTGCATTTAATATAACTAATTTGCTGTTTGTTTAATTGAAGTAAATGTTTATATCGAGTTTTTAGTGAAAAATAATGAGTGATATATGTCATTATGACGAAAATGAGGAGAATAATACACCTCCCGAAATAATTAATTCGGCACAAAATACAACTAATCAGTTAATGTCATCATTATCAAAAGAGAAATACGAACTTACATACAGGAAGTTTGTTTAAAAAAAAATCTGTATTTTTTATTAACGGATTTTCGAATGTAGCTCACAGATTGTCCCACATAAAATTCTAACCGTCGCGTCTGCGCAAATGTAATATTGCATGTTGATCCTTTTATTGATGTAAAAAGTAGTCTGCCAATTAGGGTGGCTCATAGCCTCCTCGCGCGTACTATACTTATGTTTTTTCTTTTACAATCCAGTATTATCTAATTTATTTTTATCCCTTACCATTTTTCTTAAATCTGTCAAAATTGCTTCTTTTTTTGCATGAATTAAAGTCTTGATGTGCGTAGACGATTAAAATTAACATGGGACCATTTAAAAATTTCTTTGGACAAACCATTAATATTTCTTAAAAATCGGATGAGTACTTTTTAAGATGTAGATGTTAATGGTATAATATAATAAAATAATATTTGGGCGCATGTGAAAGAGAAACCAATGGGTGTAGAAATTTGAAATTAATATGGTACCACAAATGTGCTAATTATGACCTAACATTATTACAATTAATTAAAATCAGAAGAGCAGTTTTTAAGATAATGTTAGATCAAAAAATATGTTGACAGACAGAACCACAGAAAGACACAAGAAGATAAATGTTCCCTGATTTCAAACAGATATCAGTCCAGGAATTTTTGAAATCGGAGACTTGATAATAATTTGTTCTTCAGAACTATCAAAATGCTTCCCCATGCTTTATATACATTACTAGCTGGTTACCCGTGCTTCGCTAAAGAGTGTTATTTTAATTTGATAAGTTTATAAACTACCATCAAGAAACATTTAAATTATTTTATTATTCGAGAATATCTATATTCTATCCCTCCCACTTATTTCTATACCCCCTCCACTTTAATAAAATAATTTGTAAATATCCCAAATTTACCCCCCTCCTAAATGAAAATATGACAAAACTGTACATAACAATAATTTATGTACTCTTAAAGAGCTTTTCGACTATATGCATCATATCATGAAGGGTATTCATTATTTTGACCCCGTATTCAATACTTGTACCCCGCGTACCCGGACTAGATCGGACTAAAACTGTAGATTAGTGTAAAGAACATCTTACACTCATACGGTTCTTTTATATATTTATGGCCGCCATCTTGAATCAAAATGTCTGATTGGTAAAACATTTATCAAAAGTTACTAATTTTATAAAAGGAAGCTAACTTCTAAATTTCAAGGTTCTAGTGCAATGGGTTCCAGAGATATCGTCTTGTAGAATGTTGTATGTAAATGGCCGCCAGCTTGAATCAAGATGGCGGATTTAAAAAATATTTCTTAGCGAGCTCCTAGGATGAAAGAGGAACACACCTTCAAAATTTCATGGTCATAGATTCAGTGGTTTCAGAGATATCGTGATGTGTCAGTGAGTCAGTCAGTGAGTAAGATTAAACTGTAGATTTGTATAAAAGACATACTTTCTGTCGCTGGCTCTATGGACTTAGCCAATGCGGACCTATATTCTTACCAACAACTAAGATTAATTAACAACTACTTACGGAGAAACTTATATAACTTTTATTCTCGTAAGAGAAATTGTCAACAACAACTATAAAAAATAAAATTAATTGAAATTGTCTTGTCATCTTGAAAATTAGAAAAAAACATACAAAAGCTTGATTCTTGACATAGCTGCCAGCGACATGGCTCCCCAAATCCTGAAGGGATTTTTGCCGTATTAGGCTCCTCGTGGGGGAATCGAACTTCAATCTGTTTTTGGCATCAGAACTACGATCTTGTGGACAAGACGTTCTAACAATTTTTTAGGTCCGTAGTTAAGCAATACTTTGCGAACCAGGCCGTCTGGACTTGGAAGCGTCGTTTCCACTGCTGCTAACGACCATTTCTTGGTACTTCCTCTTCTTTACAGATGACGATATCCTCATCTTGAACGTTCCTTCTTGGTTGAAGCCATTTAGATCTTTCTTGGAGCTTTGCTAGATAGTCCTTACGTTTTTCGTGTCTGCGCCCATTTCGGACATAGAATGGCCCAAAACAGTCGACTGCACTACATGTGAAGGGGTAGTTAGGCACATAAACTCTTTCTTTGGGAAGATTGGCCATTTTTTGTAATTCATAGCTACCCCTTACTCTTTTACAAATCACGCAGTTCCCTAAAAGTTTTTTAACATGGTAAGAACAACCTAAAACCCAGTAGCCGTTTGCCAACTTTATTCATTGTCATACTACGTCCTTGGTGGTGAATCTTTTCGTGATAGTAACCTACTAGCAGTTCAGTAATATGACAACGCTTAGGTAGAACAATTGGGAACTTATGATCTAACTCTGAATTTTTGAGCCTACCCTTAACCCTTAATAATTGATTTTCGTCTAAAATTACATTTAGTTTACTTACAGGACTTAACTTACTTATTTTTAGGTTTGCCGCTAATGACTTAATTTCCTCCCTAAAAAACTCGCTCTGAATTGATTTAATGATTAATAACTCAGCGTTCTCTAACTCCGATACCGAAATAGGTGACACTAGTACACTATTGGACTTGCCCCTTAGAATCCTAATATATCTTACAGCTAGTGCCACCGATTTTCGAGCCCTTTTCCACGAGCTAAATCTACTAAGTCTATCAATCAAATTTCCAAATTCTAGTTTGGTTGTAAAACAACTTGCCGAATTTTTAACTTCGGGAACCGAAGAAACAAAATCCGGAATTTCCCCTAGTTCCCGAGTAATAGACTTTTCCCACAAAAACGCTGGTCCTGATAGCCAACTTCTTTCTAGAAATTTGTCTACATTTATACTTCTAGAGCCCAGGTCTGCTGGATTTTCCTTTGTACTAATGTAATTCCAATTTTTTATATCTGATATTTCTCTAATTTCTTGGACACGATTAGCTACAAAGATGTGGAAGCGGCGAGCCTCGTTGTTAATGTAACCTAAAACCGCCTTGCTATCTGTCCAAAAGTAGTGCTTACAATCCTTGAATTTTAACTCTTCTGATAGAAAGACACTCATTCGGGCTGATAGCAAGGCAGCTGTTAGCTCCATAGGAGGTATAGTTACTTCCTTTAAAGGCTTTACTCGTGCTTTACCTATTAGAAACGAGCAGCTAACCGTGCCTTTATTATCTACTAACCTTAGATATGACACTTGACCATATCTTTGTGAAGATGCGTCAGAAAAGTGATGCATTTCAACAAGTTCGACCGTGCCAAAGGAGTCAGGCTTGAAACATCGAGGTAACCTTAACCCATCTAACCTTTCCAACCCTTCTAACCAGTCCTGCCACCTTACCCTATACCTTAACTCTACTTCTTCGTCCCAACAATCGAGCTTACTTTGATCCTTATAATCCCTACAAATATTCTGTAACAAGGCCTTCCCTTTTATAGCATAAGGTGCCACCAATCCGAGAGGGTCAAAAACCGAATAAACAGAACTAAGAATACCTCTCCTAGTAGCAACCTTTTGATAAATGCCAGAAACGTCTAATTTAACCATAAACATGTCGGTTTTAGGATCCCACGCTACTCCTAGTATTCTTTCTAGCGCGGTTTCCCCTTTAGGAGCAATGTTCATAAGGATACTTTCACTCATAGCCCTATCGGGTTCCGAAACGCTCAAAAGAACATTGACATTATTAGATAAAAGTTTGTGAAACCGAAAACCCCCTTTTAAACACATGTCTTTAACGTTTTTTAAGTGCACTTTAGCTTCTTCCTCATCGTCTAAAGACCCACACCCATCATCAACATAAAAACTCTCTTGGAAGAACTGAGCTGCCATATCTCCGAATTCCTCCACGTAGTCTATAGCAGTTTGCTTAAGGGCGAAGTTGCTAAAGCCTGGGGAGGAACTGGCGCCAAAGAGGTGTACCGTCATGCGGTACTCTTGGGGGGGGGGGGGGGCATTCATAAATTTAACATAATCCAATTTATAAGTTTCGCTTTTTTTAAATTTTGTCTTTAAGCTCTCAAGTCTCTTTTGGGCAACAAATTTATAATTTCGGAGGGAAGTGTCATTGTATTTAAACGGCAGCGGTAGCTCGTAGTGTGAATCTGGTCGATGCACAACTTCCTTACCCTATATTTCCGAAAATCTTTTATCTTGTATTGACAAGCTCGTGACGTTTTTATTGTTTACTTTTGAATGTTCGGGAAAATCTAAACAAGACCACGAATTTATTACTTCTTTTGTTTTATGACCAACCTTAAAATTAACTTCGACCTGACGAGCACTAACTTGACTATCTAAATTTTTGTTTGTAATTGGCCCTAGAACACTCCAACCTAATAAAGTTCTTATTCCATATGCTTGCTGTCCCGTTCCTCTAACAACTTCTAAGGGACATAATATCTGGGGACAATTGCTCCCTATAAGCAGTCCAAGATCTATATTCCTATCCAAAGGTTATAACATATTCTTAATGGGTTCTAAGTGGGTGTAACCCTCGATCGCTGACGGAGTTGGAATTTCGTCATGACTTCCTGGATCCTCTGGGCAAGTATACAATTTATAGGGCATTTCAACTTTCTCTGACCCACCTATCGATTCTACCACAATATTTTCAATATTTTATTAGTCATAGTTTTTATTTCCAATTTGGTAATAATACCTTTGACCCCTAATTTACTTTAAATCTTCCTTTAGAAAACAGGAGTCAGTACCGTCATCAAGTAGGGCATATGTCAATAATTTATTTTCAGGGTTATCTTTACTATACATTTTAGCTGGTATAATTAATGACTATTCCCATATAATCCTTCATTATTTGTTTCTAAATTATCTACATTTACGGATCGCCCAGCGGTAGTTACGTTATTACAATCCTTACTTTTACTTTGACTATTATTACGATGTAAGCAAGTTGGGTGCTTAAATCTACACTTGCTACACGATAACCTATTCCTACACCCTTTAGATGTGTGCTCTTTAGACTCTAAGCAACCAAAACATAACCCCTGGGATTGTATAAATTTTAACCTATCATCTAACGATATCGTCATAAATCTCTTGCATTCGTCTAATTTGTGATTTGAACTTTTATCTTTACAATAGGTGCAAATGTGAGAAGAAGGAACGGTTTGACTTTTATTTACGTTAGACTGGGCCTCTACTTCCGAGTTGAAAGTTCGTCTGATTTTGTGTGTTTTGACATGACTTTGATAGCATTAAAACTTTTATCTTTAGACGGCCCAGCTCTTATTGGTATTTTCTATACTGGATGGTTTAATAGCTTTGACTGCTAGGCTAAAAATTTAGCGAGATCTTCTAACGTTTCCCACCCGTTCTTTCTTTCAATAGTTTGCACCCACTTACCTATTAACTTAGCGGGTAACCTTTGAACTACTTTTTTTAAACAAATTTGTGTATTTAGCTGCCTTAGTGAAAACGGCCCTAATACTTTATTTGCTGTGTTCACCAAGTCAGCCAACTCGGTCAAGGCATCAACATCGTTCCATGCGATAATTGGCCCTTCAGTTAATTTTTGAAGCCATGCCTCCGTTACCGCTAAATTATTCCCGAACCTATTTTCTAATAATTCTACCAACGCGTCGTATGACAATGACATGTTTTGATCAACAACTTTTTTCGCTTTCCCTTCTAAAAAGTTACGTAATAGAATTCTTTGAGAGTGGCTATTTAGAAGCCCGTCTTCAAGGTGGAGCCTTATTTCTTCCCTGAAGATCGGGAACTTCCAACTTTCCCCATCAAACTTGTATAAATTGGATGCATTTATTAACTGAATTTTCGCTAAGGTAGAGGCCGAGTTTGCATGGGAGTGGATTGGTAACTCTGGGTGGTATGACTTACCCATGCTTTTAACAGATCTTTGAGATTCCAAATTGTCTAGCTCCTCTCTAAGACGGTCTTGGTCGTTCTCAACCTTTTTTAATTTATCTTCTAATTTGAGATGCACGGACGATCTTAGAGAAGACCTACACGATATGGGACTGGGCATAAAAAGAGGTTTTGGGTTTTTTACTGATTCGGGTTTAGGGTAACTACGAATACTACCACCACTTACGGTGTTTAAATCTGGCAATTCACAAGATGTATCCAATTATCGTCCTATCTCACTTTCTTCCAACATTGCGAAAAATTACGAGAAAGTTGTTAAACATCAATTAATTTCCTATTTAGAAAATAATAGTCTTCTATCGGAAAATCAATTTGGATTTAGAGAGGGTATGGGAACGGAGGACGCAATAGCCCGACTTACTCATAAAATATACAGTGCTTTAGATGAGTCAAGGAAGTGCCTAGGGGTCTTCCTTGACATGTCTAAGGCTTTTGACTCTATCAGTCATGACTTACTGCTAAAGAAACTAGCTTTGTATGGTATAGAAGGTGTGACTTTGTTTTGGTTCACCTCCTACCTTAAGGATAGAACCCAGTATGTCAAGGTTAATAATATCCTAAGCAAAGCAAGTACTTTCAAGTTCGGTGTCCCACAGGGAACTGTAATTGGCCCAGTTTTATTCCTATTATTTATCAATGAACTGCTTTATCACAAAAACTGTCAAATACAGGCTTATGCAGACGATCTTGTTTTAATTATAACAGGAAATAACTGGCAGGAGGTGAATTCAAGATCGAACACGCATCTTTTTTATGTACAAAATTGGCTGCAGTTTAATAAATTAACTTTAAATACTAAAAAATCAGTTTTCATACCGTTTTCAATTACCCAATCAAAACAACCTTTAGATGACGAAGTGCAAATAAAATTGCACTCAAGTTTTCCAGATGCCTCACATGTCTGTAACAATTCCTGTCCCAAGGTAGAAAAAAGTAATGAAGTGAAGTATTTGGGTGTCACATTTGACTGTCACTTAAAATGGACCAACCATATTTTAATATGCAATAAAAATCTCAGAAAATTTTACTATGTTTTTTATAATTTAAGGAGAATAGTCAACCAACAAATATTACGCTCGTTATATTTTTCTTTCGTAGAATCGCGTCTTCAATACGGTGTGGTGGGGTGGGGAGGGGCTGGGGTTTCGGCTCTTACTCCCCTCTACAATACTCAAAAAAGAATTATTAAAATTATTCTAAATAAAAATATAACATATTCTTCTGAAAGAGCCTTTAAACAGTTTAATGTTTTACCTTTAAAACATATCATTGAAATGAAAGCATGCTTGTACGTTTTTAAACATTGCCCGTATTTCGTCCCTTCCTCCACCTATAACACAAGATCAGTTGTTGATAAAAAATATCCTATCCCTAAAGCATGTACATCATTCGGACAAAAATTATTCATTTATCGGGGCACTGAAATAATGAACTCGCTGAAACTTGAATTAAGAATAACCGATAATTTCCATGAACTTAAAAAATCCCTTAAAACTATGTACTATAAAATGATTCAAGGGGAATAAATAAATAAATGACAATCTTCTCACAAATAATATATATGCAACAAAAAAATAAAATATAAATATAAATTAATAAATAGTAACATGATATAAACTTAAACAACTTTTCACACTAACAACAACAAAATAGTAACATAAAAAGAAAATTTAAATATTAAAATAGTAATATGATTAGATAGTAATTAAACTGAATTTGAAACTATGTAGTTGTAGGAAAAATATGTAGTCATATTATTATTATTTATTAGTTATGCATATTATATTATTGTATTCTAATATATTTTTTGTTTTTGCTTAGCGAATCAACTATTATAAGTTTCTGTAGATACTGATGAACTCCTCCTCCAAGCTCAAGCTTCCAGCTTTTTTGGAGGAGTAATTCAGAAAACTCATGTATTACTTTATTGTATTATTATATTTTTTTTATCTGAATAATAAAATAATAAAAAAAAAAAAAACTTACCATGGAGTGCTTAGACTGATTTGAGACATTTCACGTTCGATTTTACTTTCCGTTGAGCGAATCGTAACCTTAAGCTCGTTTAGTATAGTAGAGTATCTGCCAATGAGGCCAAGATACGTTTCTTCGACCTTCTTTTTCTTAGCTTCCTGAATGAAAAATGTTAAGCTTTCCTTGAGTGAACGCCTTACTAACTTTAGTTCGCTCATTAGACTGGTCGGAGCTAATTGGGATTGTAAATTAGTGAGGACTTCGATCTCGTCATCGATCGTTGTCTGATACTTCTTTAACGAACCTTCCATCTTAGAAGCGAGGACTTGAAACCCTTTATCTGTCATAGTCCTTTCTTCTGGCTTACGTAAATTATAGGGGTTTGACTCACCATTATTGCCCTCAGAGACATCCGAGACACCATCATTCGAATCCATAGTCAGCAAAGTTGTTCGAAAATTTCTTAAATTTCTCTTACTGTCGCTGGCTCTATGGACTTAGCCAATGCAGACCTATATTCTTACCAACAACTAAGATTAATTAACAACTACTTACGGAGAAACTTATAGTATAACTTTTATTCTCGTAAGAGAAATTGTCAACAACAACTATAAAAATACTCTGCCAATTAATGTGGCACATAGCTTCCTCGCAAAGAAAAGACCAAAATAAGAAAAATACCTCGATAAACATAATCAAAAAGTAGGAACGGCGCGGCACTGTTCCCGTAAATATTTAATAAAGTTGAAGATATTTAAACATTTGTTGGAGTAACAAAGCCTCCAACAAGCACCAAAAGTTAGCGCACATATAATTAATTTAATAAACCAATATAAAACAGCAACCAAATCGTAGAAACCCCTGTATAAACGTTTTTTTTTTTATTTTACCCCCCTCAAAACTAAAAATAACACAAAATAGAATATAACAAAAATTAATCTACTATGCAAGAGCTTTTCAACGATATACATCATATTATAAAAGATAATAAGTGTAACTTAACATTTGTACCCCAGTTATAGGTACCAAAGTTATATTTTTAAAAAACAAACAATACAAAAGGGCATTCATTTAACTAATAAATACATATAAATAAAAAACCTAATATCAAAAAAGTATTTAAACCCTTTAACCTACAACAAATTTAAAAATCGGTACAAAAGTATATGTACAACATTTTTAAAAAATCAACAAATAAAATAGCTTTAATGTACATATCAAGGCCTTTAAAATGATATACGACACAATATTAAAAACAAAAAGAAGTGGTCACGTGACACGGCACATGGGAAAAAGTTTACTCTCATGTTCTCACCAAGTAGGATGAACTAATGAAATAAAATACACTCAATTTAAAGAGCATTAGTGTGAGGTTCAATCGCCGCAATCAGAAATAAAATCGGCCAACTATTATAGAAACTATGGCCATTCAAAGACAAAAATGGAAAAAAATAAAACCAAAAAATAACAAAATTATCACCATCTAGGGTACAACCGATGATGATACGACAAAAACTCATAGGACTAAAGTTGTAGATCTTTTAAAATCAGTCACCACTTGTGCTATCCATTTTCTAATGCGACTTACCTTTTAGCCGCAATAAGCCCCCAAACCAGCTTAAAAATCAAGTCACCCATTTTTATTTTTTTAAGGGTGGAAGGAGGGGGAAAAGTGAACTTTGTATAATTATTTTGGTCCACAATATGGACGTTGCGCGTCGAATGGCGCAAACCACATGTCTCTAGCTCTTCTGGAAGTGGGTAAACATTAATGTCAGTCAGTGAGTCAGTTAGCCATGCGGCTTTATAGTATAAGACATATTAATTTAGCACGATTGAAAGTGCGCAGAAGAATGAAATTAGGCAGGAGTTATCTGCAGGCTACTTTTGACAAACCATAAAAATTTCATAAAAATCAGATGATTACTCTTAAAGATATGGCTGTAAATAAATGTATGTTTGTGAGCATGTGGATGACAAACAAATAAGCGCAGAAGGTTGAAACTTATATGGGACCAACAATGGGCTAATTATAACCTACCATCCAAATTTCATTAAAATTGGACGTGTAGTTTTTAAGATATGGTGGTTCGCAAAAATTGAACGACAGACCGACAGACAGACACGGAACCAAAAATGTTCCCTGATGTCTGAAACGGATTTCTGTCTTGGAATTTTTGAAATCGGAGACCTAAAATTTTTTCGTCCTTCAGAACGATCACATAGCTTCCGTTACCTTCGGTAAGCTCGGAAGCAAAATAAAATTAAATTAAATTGTCTTGTCATCTTGAAAATTAGAAAAAACATACAAAAGCTTGATTCTTGACATAGCTGCCAGCGACACCCTCATACAAACACTTTTCTTTTTATATAAGATACAACTATATTTTTCCAATCTGAATTTTACAGCAATGTAAAACAGTCCTGCTTTAATGAAAAAAATGCCTTTATTTTAACTTTTCAATTATATAAAATGAATTAATGTAAGACTTAAGGTAGCAAGGCGTAGGCTGTCATATGAATTAGGTTCAGCCTATTAATAAAGCCTTGAAACCCTAAGACCTCTTTAGGAATATAGGGCAACTACTAAATGGCATCTCACTAACTTTAAAAAATTAGCTTATTATTGGTCCCATATAAGTTTCAACCTTATGCATCCCATTTTTTTCTCTTCCACATGCGCAGTTACAATACATACACATTAATTTACACCTATAGCTTCAAAAGCACTTATCTGATTTGTATGAAACTTTTATAGTTTATCGAAAGTGACCCACCTATAGCCCCAGATTAATTTGAACCGTATGCGCTTTTTAACTTTTGCTAAATCGATACTTTAATAAATGTAAAAAATCAAAACAATTTTGACAAATTAAAAACACGGGGGAAACAAGTAAACACATCACAATAATGGTTTGTAAAAGCATAAAATCAATAAAGTACGTGATACGATGTGAGCTAGCTATGTGCGACTCCAAATGACAGTTTTTTCTAAATTATTAACTAGAATTAGTTCTGGGTCTAGTGTCACAAAGTAATTGATAAAAGCTAAATTTAATAAAAGCCTATTTAAAAAAAAAAATAAAAAAAAAAAAAAAAAATCCTTCAGTTTTTAAAGGCGGGGATACACTTGAGCATTCGTCCCGAATGAGCACGTGTTTGTTGGGCTCGCCCTGTCCATATCTAAGCAAATCGGGGTGAACGCTTGCTCATTCGGGGGCGAACGCATGCTTCTTATTCACGGGCAATTGCATGCTTATTTTGGGCGAATGCTCTTGTGTATCCCCGCCTTAAACAATTTTTATGATATAAATAAACCAAGTTATGATATATATAAAAATGATAGTGCATTCGTACTTATTCCGCTGAGATAAACATAAATACATAGTTGTAATGATATTGGGTCAGAAAAAGCGGGAGCAATGTATTAAAAGAAGACAGAGTTGATAAGTTTGAATAAATTATTTTAATAAAATCACATTAAGAAAGTTTGAATTTTGGAAAGAGTTAATTCTCTCATTATTGAAAAACTTGATGACGAGAAAACGATTGGGGTCACAAGTATTAGTATGTTAAATATCTTAGAAAACTGACTTGTTTGTGGGAGATTAATTTATTTATGTTTTTTGAACGACCGTAGTGAGTTCTTCATTTCAGAGACTTGGGATTTGAAAAGTTTGTGTGTTTGTTTGTTTGTCCAACGATAACTGGCGTAAACATCGATCAATTTCAACGATATTTGGCACATAGATGCATCTCAGCAATTGTGAGAACTGTATAGTTTTTGGAAATTCCACACTAAACATTTCCAAGATGGCGGACGATTAAAAAAAATAGTTTTGGCCAGCATAATGTGTTATACATTGTTTTAAAGGTCTTTAAGAGAAGGAAAATAATGTGTAACTAATAAAATTTCACACTTCATATTTTCAAGATGGCGGCCAATATGGCGGACGACTAAAAGAAAAAATATTTGTCAGCATAATGTGATATACATCGTTTTGAAGTTCTTTAAGAGAAGAAAAAGAATATGTAACTAATAAAATTTCAAATTTCATATTTTCAAGATGGCCGCCAATATGGCGTCCATCTAAAAATATATTTTTAGCCAGCATAATGTGTTATACATAGTTTTAAGGGCCTTTAAGAGAAGGAAAATAATATGTAACTAATAAAATTTCACACTTCATATTTTCAAGATGGCGTTCAATATGGTGGATGACTAAACAAAAAGTTTTTAGTCAGTATGACATGTTATACATCAATTTAAAGGTCTTGAAGTATAGGAAAGGAATATCTAAGTATTAAAAATTTCACACAGAATATTTTCAATGTGGCAACGAAAAATCACCATCTTTCCACCAGAGAAATCGAAGGAAGTTTCTGTCCACCTCTTTGACGAATACTTGATGAAACATTCCTTCGATGTCTCCGGTGAAAGCTATCTTTCCCTTTCTAAAGCGTAAAAGGACCCCTATTAAATTTCCTGTCAAATCTGGCCCCGATAATAAATTAGGATTTAGCGAATGTCCTTTGTATTGCGCCGAGCAATCGAATATGACCCTAATTTTACCCTTTCTAGGGTGGTAGACCTCGTGGTGTGGGATATACCAAATTTTGCCTTCTTCTACTTTCGTATCCCTACCAACGGGTTCCGCCTGCCCCTTTTCAAAGATCGCATTCATAAATTTAACATAATCCAATTTATAAGTTTCGCTTTTTTTAAATTTTGTCTTTAAGCTCTCAAGTCTCTTTTGGGCAACAAATTTATAATTTCGGAGGGAAGTGTCATTGTATTTAAACGGCAGCGGTAGCTCGTAGTGTGAATCTGGTCGATGCACAACTTCCTTACCTAATATTTCCAAAAATCTTTTATCTTGTATTGACAAGCTCATGACATTTTTATTGTTTACTTTTGAATGTTCGGGAAAATCTAAACAAGACCACGAATTTATTACTTCTTTTGTTTTATGACCTACCTTAAAATTAACTTCGACCTGACGAGCACTAACTTGACTACTTGCTGACTTAGCAAACCGGGTTCAAGATGGCGGAAATAGTTGATTTTCCGGGCGGCACAACTACAGGTTAGGACTGATTTTTCTGCCAAGTTTCAACTCTCTAGGTTAAATACCTTGGGCGCTACGATGATAACACACATATACACATACAAACGTCATGCTGAAAACCACTCAGGAGGTCTTAAAAACACCTAAAACGGATAATTCTGTTGAAATCTCGAAAAAAAATTTTTTTTGTGAAAACAATACTTTTCCTACTATTAGTAGTGAGGAAAAGTAAAAACCTATACAGTTCACTTATTTTGTATAACGCGCCTTGGTTGAGGTTCCCAGGCTTTCTGAGCCAGTTCAGAGTGTAGGGATAATTTTTATTATATAATTTATTTATTTATATTTTTATATAATAATAATAATAATAATAATACCATTTATTGCATTATTAGAAACTTTACAATACATATACAGATATATACATTTTTAATTTATATATACGCAAATCGGTCGAAACTGTGGTTCCCATAATGGGATTTGGGTTGGTTGCATCACAATAATTTGAAACATCGCCATAAATAACTTAAAGCATAACGAGGTTTGATTACTTATTAACAAATACAATAGAAGCAATATACAAAAATAAACAATTAACAAATATAACAACATTAACACAAATTTTAACTCTACTTTAAATCTTATTTTAATTATTTACTATTTTAATTGATTAATAATTATTCATTCACCATGCAATTTTTTATTTTTTATTTATTTATTATTAGTATTATTTTTATTTATTTTTTCTTATAATTCTTATTAAACACTTAATATATATTTATTGTTTAATTAATTATCTGCTTATTAGCTACTAATTCATTATATCTTTGTTAATTAAAATATTTACTTACTCCATATAACCTATTTATTTTATTTTATATTTTTTGATATTAACATATAAATTTACAAATATATGTAAATACCTAATTTGTTAATATTATTATTTATATATATCCTTTTATATTTAGTACACATTTATTTTGTAAGCCATTCAGAAGAGTATATTGACTTCATTCTTTTCCATTCCGGTCTCTGAAGAGCTACTCTTTGCCAGCAGGCACCTCCACAAGTCTTCTTCATTTCTTCGTCCCAGGTTAGCCTAGGTCTTCCTCTTTTTCGTGTCTTATCTCTAGGATACCAGTCGATGAGTTCTTTGGTCCATCTATTATCTAGAGTCCGCACAATATGCCCTGCCCAGTTCCATTTACGCTCCACAACAATCTTTCCTATATCTTCTAGTTGGGTCTTATTCCTTATCCATTCGTTCCTCTTTCTGTCCCTCCTGGTTATCCTGAGCATGCTTCTCTCCATGGCTCTTTGGGTCGTTCTAAGCCTGTTTAATGCACTTTCGGTTAGTTGCCACGTTTCACACCCGTATGTTATGACTGGCAGTACGCATGATGTCCACAACTTCTTTTTTAGGTCCATTCCTACATCTGATTTAAATAGATGTCGATATTTGTTGAATGAAACCCATCCGAGGGCTTTATCTATTAAATTAGCTTTATCTATTAAATTTTCCAACATTTCTTTTGCTTCATTTACATCCTTGCATATTAGAACTACATCATCTGCAAATTTTAGGCTATTCAACCATCTGCCGTTTACTTTAATCCCCCTATTCTCCCATTCCAGCATGTTAAAAACTCTCTCAAGTACACAAATGAAGACTTTACTTGATAGCACATCGCCCTGTCTAGTTCCTCGATTTATATTGATTGTTCTACATGTTTGATCAAGAGATATCTCTAACTTGGCTCCGTAGTAAATATATTTTATTAATTCAATAATCTCATTGTCTCTTTATCTCTTTGTTAATTCAGTAATCTCTTGTGTGGTCTCCATTACTGCATTAAGTATTTCATGTCTGTATATTGAGTCGAAGGCTTTCTTGAAATCGACGAATATGAGGACTAAAGGAAAGTTGTATTCATGGCATCTTCTTATCATTTGTTTAACAACAAAAACGTGGTCTAAAGTAGACATATTTTTCCTAAACCCTGTCTGCGAGCTATCGATATCGGCTTCCAATAGGTTTTCTATGCGTTTCGCGATTATTTTCATGAATATTTTGTAACTTACTGACAAAAGGCTAATTGGTCTATAATTCTCAATGTTCAGCCGATCTCCCTTTTTAAATTAAATATAAGGACCAGTTGTGCTATAAGCCAATCTTGGGGCACTTTTTGTTGTTCCAGGCATAAATTTGCTATGTGTTTAATGGCTGAGACCATAGTTGGGCCTCCAGCCTTTAGTTCTTCCACGAATATTCTGTCGACTCCAGCCGCTTTACCATTTTTCATTCCATGTATTGCCCTTTCCACTTCTTCTTTTGTAATAGCTGGTGCTTTATCTCTACAGTGTGTCACAGTTTCTTTTGCTTTATCCTGATTTTCCCTCACCTTTTCACTTTCATATAAACTTCCGTAGTATTCCATAATTATATCAATTATTTCATTATTTTCTCTTTTCAAAGAACCATCTTTATCCTTCATTCCAAATATTTTTCCCTTTCCAATAGCTTGTGATTTCTAATAGTTTTTAATACTTCCACCTTTTTCTATTACTAATTCCAACTCCTTAATTTTCTTTTCCTTGCTCCATTCCTTTAGTTTTTCTCTAATTACTTTCGAAATCTTGCTAATTTCTTCCCTATTTAATCCTTTTTTCTTCTCTCTTCTTCTCTTTTCTAATAGTTTCTTTATGTGTTTTGGAATGCCCTTGTTTTCTTTTTTCTTTTTTATTGAAAGTTTATTATTAGTTGATTTTATGGTGCTTATTAACACTTCTTGACTCTTATTTATATCCTCTATGAGTTCAAAATTATTTATTTCCTTTGTCAGTATAGCCTCATATTGGTCAGTGTCAATATATTTGATCCTATTTATATTGTTTTTTGATGTTGGATTTTTTTTTTACTTTCTTTATGGCCAGGGTGGCTTTAAGCGCTCTATGATCGCTATCAATATCAAGTCTGTCATCTGTTTCTACGTCAACAACACTTAAAATCTTATTGGTGATGACAAAATCGATTTCGTTAAACGTCAGCTTATCAGGACTGGCCCATGTCCACTTTTTCCCCGGTGGTTTCTTAAAAAACGAATTCATAATAAACATTGAGTTACCTTCAACAAATTCTAACAGCCTGACACCCCTCTCATTCCTGCATATATTTCTAAATATTTAACTCTCTCATTGACAGCTTTAATTTCTTGTCTTAAGTCTTTGTAACCCTCGACTTTTTCTTCCAGTGTAGCAAGTTTGTCTATAATTTTGTTTTCACTAGTTTGAATTTCTTCTTTAATCGCAGCTCTGATTAATTTGATCAGTTCCTCGTTCTCCATCTCTCTATTTTAATTTAGTTGAGTGAAGGTAATAGTTTGCAATTAATATAGTTGACCAATAATTTTGGTTTCAATAATCTAGTGATAAATTATTTCATTTATACGTTAAATTAGGCTATTTCAAATAATAAATGTGTTGGATTAATTTACTATATGATATGAGATCTTTGTTTATTTTTGTTTATTTACGTTTGTAGGTAGGTAGTGTTTATAAAAGGTAAGGTATTACCGGGTCCTTTAGTTAACGGGTGTTTACTAATAGCCCCCTCCTTGTTTATTAAAATCTCGTTATCACTGACCTGCGCGTTTCCTTGTCCTTGGTATACGTCCGATTTACACTGCCGTATAAAGAAAATAACTATTTAACACACGAACTGGCCACTTTTAAATTTACTAATAGCTTCCGTTCTACTGCATATTTTTTTCCGAAATTTCATAACACTATTTATTAATCCTTTATCTTCACTTATGCCACTTTTCAATAATAAGCTCACAGATTAAACTAGTTAAAAAACGATTTTTCGTGGACCCGATCTGCACTCTGTCAGGTCTCGCGACCAACTCCTATATTTTTAGGTAACCAGTAAAAATTTTGACATTCAACAGGTTGGCACAGATGATCAAAGAGCAGACTTTTTGACAAAGCCTGTATCGGCTCAGAAATTAAGTAGAGTTTTGGAGGCGTTAAATTTAAAGTGAATTTGAGTACATAATGGATATGAATGATCTGAAGTATTGTCTGTTTATATTTATATTTTGTGTTTATATTTGGTGTTGATATTTACTGATATGTATTTATATTTCCTGTTTGGCAGATCATTCGATGGTTAATAAGAATAAAAATTATAGGGGGGATTTGTAGGGATAATTTTTATTATATAATTTATTTATTTATATTTTTGTACTTGTTATAAATTGTATTGACTTTAAAATAAAACCATTCAGTCTTGTGTTGGACGCGGAAGTGAAGTGTTTATCTTTTATTTAGGATAGATAGAATTACTGCGCTAACATAGAGCAACTAAGTGGCCTGCAACTTACCTATTATAGAATCTACCTTGGGCCTATTTTTTGTTGTATGGGAGCGTAAAGGGGATGTCAGAGAAGCGCTCAATGTAGGAAAGTCTCGAGTCAACAAATGGGAAGCATCTAGTACGTTTTCTTTCGGAAAATAAATAGTTGGCTTGTGTGGTTTTTGTACTCGGTGAGTGGTTAGGAAGAAGCTATAAGAGAATTCGGTAGATGGACAGGGTAGAGGACATTGTTGACGGCCAGTAATGAAAGGAAGAGAAGAAAAAAAAGGAGGATTGGTTGAGTAAGTAGACACGCACATACTACTAAAAGAATGGAGTTTTTGTGTCTTAGCTCCCGGTGGCCAGGCTTCCAGTTTAATGAACGGCAGCTGTAGGGAGGCAAGAGCTTCCAATTAAAGGAGCTCTTTCTCTACTTATTCTTGTTTCTCCTGGGTCCTTTACTTGCTGTCTCTAGGATCTGTCTTTTCCAAATGTCCTTTCCCTAGGACTTGCCCTAGTTTAAGTCCTTTTCTCTAGACAATCATTAACTAGTTTGTCTTTCTGCCCTTCAAGTACTTGCAAAAGTAAAAAAAAAAATTGCTTTCGAAGGGTTTTTATTTTTAAGAATCACTACACACACTGACACTGTTTTCTACACTCTGAACAAAAACAATTAACTCTCTCTGTTCAGGACAGAAACCTGTGTAAATATGAATAACACAAAAGAGAAAAAATAGGGGAAAGGAAACAGCACTTATTACAAAATTATAGTTTCTTAATTTTTTAAATCTAGAATTATGTAGTTCAGTCAAAGAACGGTTCGTAGGCGTAATATTTTTTCTCAATATTCAATACATATTTATTTAAAATAATGATAAAAAAAGTTTTTCTTTTAATTGTGCCTTAACAACGCCATTTACGCTTTTTCTAACTCCGCCATGCATAAGTAGTTACCATCGTATACTTAGCAGTGTAATTTTATATTTAATGAAAGGCCACACCTTTTTTTTTGTAATTGCGAACAAAGATGGGCTAAAAAGACACCAGCCCTGAAATTTTGATTTTCGAGGAAATCCTAAAAATAGTGATTTTCATGCCTTTAAAGTGAATTAATTGTTGACTTAAAATTAATTTTAACAGTTCGTGCGCATATAAATTAATAATAATAAATAAATGTTTATTTCCACCATTTTTAACAATAAGTAAATTTACATTTCATAAAGTGCAAAGGTGAGGGCCCTCCTCAGTAAGTGTTTTTCCCCCTAGAGCGAGGGCCCGTCTCAATATTATTCTATTATTTGCTGTTTTGCATTTATAGCTTTATGCACAACACTTTATGGTTCTTCTTGGACAGTCAGTTAATTTCTTAAAACAAAACGGAATCTAACTTAGATTATATTATTACCGACTGAGCCGGTTAACTTTTAAAATCGATTAACTTTTTAACCTTCTGTCGGGCGCGCGACGGCACCCAGTGCCGCCGACATAGATTTTTAAATATAAAACGCAACTGGTAGGTTCAAGGTTGAGGAGGCTTATTAGTATTCCTTTGTTAAACCCCTCTAGGGAGTGAGAGATAGCTAGCAGGTGTTAATCAGTGTTTTTATTGTGTTATTGCGAATTAATGTTTCCTACCCCTACATAGCGGAACTCATTGCCGTTCGCGCCCAGAAATGTAAGTATTTTTTATTCCTATAGACCTACAATTATTTGCATTTTTTCTCCATCACTATATAATATATATATGTATATTTAATTCAGAACCGGCTGGAAGGTAAATTACCGCCAGTGCGAATCATGGCTGGTGCGCCCCTACCGTGGGTTTGGAGAATTATTTGTAATTTACGGTATTTTTTTTAGTTTTATGTCAAAGTTTTAAAATAACACATTTACTTACAGGCCTAATAGTTAAATCGATAAAATCGCAAACTAACGACTAGTTCTCATTTTTTACTATTTTGTTAGGAGCACTACCAGTACCAGTAGTGTATGACCGCTTCAAATCTCTGCCCCCCCCCCCCCCCCCGCCCCAATCCTTATTTTAGATTATTTTACTAACTAACCTATTAAGTGACAAACTACCATAAACGTAATTATTGGTCTACTAACTAAGTTCGTACTCAGGACCATGAAAATGATATTGTCCTTCAACAATTGCCAAGCTACGTCCCGCAGACGACCACATATTCTTAAAAGGCACAAAAAAATTTACTTATACACAAAATTCCAGCTTGATATTAGTCAGACAGTTTTTAGCACGCTATCTCCTGGACTATAAGGAACGTATATAAAAGACCTGATGAAATTCCATTAATCAGTTTAAAAGTTATAAGCTAAAATAATTATTCATTAGTGCCGTTCTTTTGTTAAACGTCAAAGTTTGTTTACATCTGTCAAAATACCGCCAAAATTTAAATAATTGAATAAATGAAAAAAAAAAGTATACAATTTTTTTTTTTGAAAAATGATAATAAATAAATCAGTTAATTCAAAACGGTCACCCATTCGAGAACTGACCTCGTGCAAAGCTACTTCCTCCTCCTGCTTCGCATAAGGAGAGGCCACTTCAGTGGCCTCCGAATCAAGAAAAGTTCTGAGGTACCCCGATCCTGATTTTTTAGTCTGGTCTCATATTTTTATTTGAATGCAATATTATGTATTTTTGTTATTTTTTAGTCTTGTTGTAATTTTCTGTTTGTACTCTTTTACCCTACCTGATGACCATCCTCGTCGTTCTAGGGAAAACTTCTACTCTTCTACCTCAAATCGGCTATATTTCAACCAAACTTGGTCATCATCAGGCCTTAGAATTATTATATCTTGTTTAGCATTAAACTTTACACCATTTTTTTTGGTTTGTCACTATTATGTCATTTAAAAAAAATAAATAAATAAATAAATCAACTATAATTTTATACATAGGTAATATTTGTTGAAGTTCATTGTTTAACCTATAGTATGTCATACCTGTAGTGTGTCACACATTCGACATATTATGACTTATGACATATGATATTGACTTTATAAGAAAACTTGTTTAATAAAATCAGTGTGTTAGTTTTGCTTGCTCAATCTTAACGTTTTCTTAAATTTATAAAATAATCAACTGGTTATGGGTTCAGGCCGCTTATAATTTTTTTTAAGTGTTGATTTGAATTGAATAATTTTAATACTCAAGATTTATAATATCTTTTGTTTAAATTACATTATTTTAAATTCAGTTTTGTTAGAAGAATATTTTTTGTGTTTTTTTTTTTTTTTAAAGAAAAGTTTGAAAAAGAATATTGAAGATGGAGTCATTGAAGGTTATACAGGTTAGTCTTCTTCAAGGTAAAAATAACTGGCACACCTGGAAATATAAAATGCTGATTTGTTTGAAGGGAATTCCAGGTACCCTAGATGTCGTTGAAGGAAGATTAGTAAAGCCTCAACCTATTGAAGAGAATGCTGTTCAGGCCGTGAAAGATAAATATGATCAAGATTTAAAATTATTTTTAAAGGCTGATAGCAATGCTCTACTAATACTTACTACTAATATGACTGAAGAGACATTGGAAAAGGTTATGAGATACACAACAGCTCAGGAAGTTTGGAGGGAACTCCATAGGCTATACGACGGAGTTTCAGAAGATAAAGCTTACGACTTATGTTTAGAATTTTTTAGTTATAAGAAAATTCTATCAGATGACATATCTAGTCATCTCTCAAAGTTAAAGAATATTTGGAAAAATCTGCAAGAAGAAATTAGTCGTGATTCAAATAAAAAGTGTGATCTCCCTGAACTATTGTTAATTTGTAAGATTCTAGGAACTCTTCCTGAAGAGTATTTCTCCTTTAGGTCCAGTTGGATGTTAATGTCCAAATCAGAAAGAAATATAGAAAATCTTACTCATCAGTTATGTGGTCATGAAAGAGTTCTTTCGGCTAAAAATGAAGATATTCCATCTCAAGAAATATTAATTGCCAAAAATCAAAATAAATTTAAGAATCAATCAAATTGTAAATTAAATACTAATAACAAAGTGACATTGAAACCTGTTTGCCACTATTGTAAGAAACGAGGACACTTCATCAAACACTGTTACAAATGGAAAGCTGATGGTCGACCTTCGAAGTCAATTAAAGAAACTTCTGCAGTTGAAGCTGAGGAAGAAGTGACATTGTCAGTTGAAGAAATAAATTCTTTAAGATATGAAAATGATAATGAATCATGGCTTGTAGATAATGGTACAACAAACCATGTCACTTATAGGAAAGATCTTTTTCATGAATATGAAGAATTTAAAGATAAACATGCAGTTGTAACGGCTAATGGTGATTCAGTGTCAGCTTTAGGGAAAGGCCTCATTAAAATAAATAGTAAAATAAATGGCAAGTTGCGTACAATTAATTTGACAGAGGTTTGGTATGTACCAAAAATAAAGAAGAACTTGTTTTCAGTATTATCAGTCCAAGATAGACATCCTAATAGTGAATTTGTTTCAACACCGGAAATGTGCTCTTTGAAGATTAATGGTAAAGTGGTATTGGTTGGCAAGCGAAATAAATTTGGAGGTTTATACAAGTTACCAGTTACAAATGTAATTCCTCGTACCTCTTCTATCAACAATGTGTCAAAAGAAAATTTATTACAAATTTATCATGAAAGACTTGGTCATCAGGACAAGAGGCATGTGAAAGAAGTTGTTCAGCGGGAGCTAGGAATTAATCTGGATCTTGACGGAGAACTATGTGAGGGATGTATCTACGGAAAATCTCATAGAAGACCTTTTGGTACAAGACAACGCTCTACTGCTCCAGGCGAGTTAATTCACTCAGATGTTTGTGGTCCTTTCAGTAAAATGTCAAATTCAGGTTATCGATATTTTGTACTATTTAAAGATGACTATACTCGGTTTAGATATGTTTATTTTATGAAACAAAAGTCTGAAGTAACAGATAAGTTATCGATAATGTTGAAAGAAACCCAGACATTAGGTCATGTTATTAAAGAATTTTTGAGCGACAACGGAGGTGAATTTAACAATGCTAAAATCAAACAACTTTTGCAGGAGTCTGGTATTAGGCAAAGGCTTACCATGCCTTATACTCCACAGCAAAATGGTTGTAGTGAGAGAGACAATCGCACAATAGTTGAAATGGCTAGAGCAATGATGTATGCTCATGGAAATATACCACAAGAACTTTGGGCTGAAATGATTAATACTGCTACTTATATACTAAATTAATCTGGAAAATCAAGTGTGAAAGAAAAATCTCCCTATGAACTGTGGGTTGGAAAGAAACCTTACCTTAAAAATTTAAGAATTATTGGGTCAACCTGTTATCCCCTTATCCCTTCGCAAAATAGAAAGAAAATTGATGCTAAGGCAATCAAAGGGATACTACTTGGGTATGATAGTGATGGTTATCGCATCTGGTGTAAAGATACGAATAAATTAATTAGATCACGGGATGTTGTTTTCAGAGAGGAAGCGATTCAACAAACAAGAATAGAAGGATTTCCTGAAAAGATTAAGTCAAACGAAGCAGCTGATGAAAATAAAGAAAGGTTGTCCCAAGAAGAGGAGAAGAAAGACTGTATTGATGGAAGTAAAGAAGAAATAGAAATAAATTCTAAAGAAAATGATGAAAATTTTGAAGATTTGTTTTCCCCTGATAGTGAGTATGAAAGTGAGAATGAAGATCATGAAAAGAAAAGAGAAAAATTGACAAAAATGGTTTTAAGAGATAGGTCAAGTTTGAAACGTCCTGTTAAATTTGCGGATTATATTATGTCAGCTGAAATAGAAATGAATGATTTATGATTTATAAGAGTGGCGCAAAGCAATGCTGAGTGAAATGAGCTCTCTTAAAGAAAATGACACTTGGACTTTAGAGGAGTTGCCAAAAGGAAGGAAAGCTATTCCCTGCAAGTGGGTCTTTAAAATTAAGTCCCTTCCTGATGGTTCTATAGAAAAATATAAGGCAAGATTAGTTATAAAAGGATTTTCACAGCGCAAAGGAGTTGACTACAATCAAACGTTCAGTCCAGTTGCACGATCGAGTACCATCAGAACGTTGTTAAGTGTTGCTGCCAATGAAAATATGTTTCTGTCTCAAATAGATGTTTCGACAGCCTTTCTATATGGAAATCTGAATGAAGTTATATTTATGCAGCAGCCAGAAGGCTTTAATGATGAATCTGGGAGAGCTTGTCTTTTAAAGAAAAGTTTATATGGCTTAAAACAAGCGCCCAGATGTTGGAATATAAGATTCACAGAATATCTTCTTAAAATTGGATTTAAGAGAAGTGAAGCAGATCCATGCTTATTCATTTGCAAGAAAAATGATAAAAAATTAATGTTGGGTCTGTATGTAGATGATGGTTTAATAGCAGGAACCGTCAAAGAAGATGTAGAAAATTTTATAGATGAACTTAAAAAGGAATTTAAAATTACTACAAAAGGGGCCTCATACTTTCTTGGTATAGAGATAGACAAGACTGAAGAAGGATCAATCTCTATATGTCAAACAAATTATGCTAAGAACGTACTGGAAAAATTTGGCATGGCAGACTGTAGACCAGTATCTTCGCCAATGTTAAAAGATGAAGGCAACCAAGAAGAGTCAGAGCTTGAAGAAGACTTCCCTTACCGACAAGCAGTGGGAGCTCTAATGTACCTCATGTGTTGTACAAGACCTGACATTGCATATGCAGTAGGAGTAGTTTCCCGCAATCTAGAAACTCCTACAAAGAAAGATGTAATCAAAGTTAAGCGAATTTTACGCTACCTTCGTGGTACACTAGATTACAAAATAGTATACAAGAGAAACTACAATAGCGGCATCTTAGAAAATTTCAGTGATGCTGACCATGGAGGAGATCATTCCACTGGAAGATCAACAACAGGAGTGCTGTGTTTATATTCAGGAGGTGCGATATCCTGGTTGAGTCAAAGACAACAAAGTGTCTCGATTTCAACAACGGAAGCCGAAGTCGTCGCAGCTAGTGAAGCAGCGAGAGAAGTGGTGTGGTTGAAAAGATTACTCTCTGAAATGACAACTTTAAAAACCATTCCTACTCTAAAAATTGATAATGAGGCTGCGGTAAGACTGTCAGAAAACCCTGAATACCACAGAAGGACTAAACACATTAGTATCCGACATTTTTTTGTTAGAGAGCTAGTCAGCTTGGGAGAGCTAAAAGTATCAAATATTAGAACAGACAACCAGCTGGCAGACTGCTTGACAAAACCATTAGCTTGCACACGACTAAAAATGTTATGCCAGAAAATGGGTATTCTAACTTGACGGTTAAGCAATGAAGGGAGAGTGTTGAAGTTCATTGTTTAACCTATAGTATGTCATACCTGTAGTGTGTCACACATTCGACATATTATGACTTATGACATATGATATTGACTTTATAAGAAAACTTGTTTAATAAAATCAGTGTGTTAGTTTTGCTTGCTCAATCTTAACGTTTTCTTAAATTTATAAAATAATCAACTATATTTATAGTCCACAGGCCACCATAAGAAGTGAGTCGCTGATTGATAAAGTTTTCTTACCTTATGGAATCGCTTATTTATGCGGTGACCACCGATGAATTGGGTATATGGCAACTGGGTGCTGGACCATTTCATTTTTGTTGACATACCAAACTTGCCCTTCTGCGGGAACATTGAAAAGAGATAGATAAAGTTTTGATTTTCACAGGATCGTTTAATTAAATTATTTAAAAAACAGTGGTACACGTGGCCACCGATACGAGTGGGCCGTTTTCTTTTCAACGTCCCCGCAGAGCAATATATTTGGGGCGGTGGACACCCCAAACGCCCTACTCTTAAGTAAGGAAAATAGAACTAATAATGCAATAATCAAGAGACTCATTGCCGTAACGATTACAGAGTTTCAAATAATTATTGGTTTTATTAGTGAATGCCAAACACCTTTTAAAATACCCTTTATAAATAAAAAAATTAAAATTTCTTTATTGATGTAGTAATATACAGATTTACATTTTAATAAATACATTTTTGTAGCAAACCCAGTACTAAACAGAATTTTGTTTTTTCCTTGGGGCAATGACAATAATAAGTATAATTACATTTCTTACTACTTGATAACAATAAATAAATTAAATAAAGGGAAAACAGTCTCAGCAAAAACCCTTTGGCATTCTAGATTATTAAAGTACATGATAACATTAAATAAATAAATTGTAAACATCTAGTTAAATATAAAAAATAACAAATCAAAGACTATTATATTATATTATTTACATCTAAATATATATCTTATCTAGTATTAGGATAACAAGAGTTAACAGATAATGACTATTTGTGTATTTAAAGAAGTATGGTGTTAATTCATTTATGTTTATATTTTTTGTATTTTATAGAGAGGCTATCAATGTTATATTTTCCAAGAGTGTTTATAAGTGGATTTGTGGAGTTTTCTTGGCATTGCTTAAAAAATGTGTCTGTTAATTGGTGAATATACAGTTTTATTTCGGGAATAATGAATATATAGATTTAGTGCGGAGTGCATTTTACTGATTTTTGTGAACATGGAAAAACGACCTATTATTCTGCAGCATTTATTTTGAAAAATTTGGAGGGTCTTAAGATTTGAATTGGACGTAGAGCTCCAAACTGGACCAGCGTAAGTAATAGCTGGTCTGATTATTTGTTTGTAGATTATGAGTTTGTTTTTTTGACTCATAATTAATGATCTTTTACTGAATATCGGATACAGTGTGTAGAGCGTGCTACTTATTTTATTCAAGTTAGTTTTAATATGGGTCGTAAAATTTAATTTTTTGTCGAGAATAAATCCTAAATATTTGATTTCGTTTTTCCAGCCGATAATTGTTCCTTGTAGGTATAGATGATCTGGCATTTGTGGACGACGTCTTGTAAAGACTATAGCTTCGGTTTTATTATGGTTTAGCTTTATTCTCCATTTTGCGAAGTAACTTTTAATTCTTTTAACGGCTTTACTTAGTCTGTTGGTAATCGTGTCCAATCTCCAAGAACTACAATATAACGCTGTGTCGTCTCCAAAGATAGATAGTTCCACATCTTCTGTTTTTGGGATACCAGACATGACTATGTTGAATAAATTTGGGCCTAATATTGAGCGTTGGGGTACTCCTGCTGTGATGTTAAAGGCTTTAGAATTCTTCATGTTATTGTGAACAAAGAACTTTTTGTTTGTTAGGTAACTGTTAATTACTAAGACTAAGTATCTCGGTAGCTCAAGCTCGACAATAAGTTTAAATACTAGCCCTTGATGCCAAACACAGTCTAATGCTTTCTCAACATCAAGTGAAAGCATGCCGGTATATTTGTTTAGATTAAATTGGAAAAAAAACCCTTTGTACTCTTGTCGTTTATCCACCCAAAAAAGCGAGGTTTATATTAATTATACTTTTATTTAATTTATTTCAGTAGATCGAATCATTAATGTTTGAAACGATAATTCATAATAATTTTTACTGTGCTACATTGGGTGAAAGCATCGAAAATGTATATATGAGTAGAAATAACCAGGTATTTATGAAAAGGTATGCAAATAGAAATATAGCAGTTTGAAAAAGGTATTTTGGACGGGGGCTGTGTGGCCGGACTGGTCAAGGTTTTAATTGACAGAGGGACGTGATTGATATAGGGCTATTAGAGACTTGCGGTTTGAATAGGGCAGATGGTGGAAAAGCCATAGAACGGGCTAGTGTGCTTGCTGACCGTGGGAGAAAGTGAATGCTAAAATGATGAATCAAACGAATGCGAGAGAGATGGGATGGCACGGTAAACAAGCATATGCACTATTCATACGAGAGGTTAAGTGGTGCTTAGACTGATCCAAACTCTAGCGGGCTTAACCTCGAAATGACGTCATATAACCTCTCCCTTTTTATCAGAAAATCCAACACGTATTATAAACAAAATATGAGACGCCAGTTTTCAATCTAAAAATATTGCAACATTTAAAAAAACTTAAATATGTCCTTCAAGGAAGAAACACGAACCAATTAAAATAGGAATATAGAGATATGAATTATTCATTAAATATATATATATATATATATATATATATATATATATATATATATATATATATATATATATATATATATTTCGCTGGTCCGGAAAAAGACTGACGTAACTCAAAAAATGACTTTTTTGAGGAAACGCAATTAAAGATTTTAAGATTTTTTTTGATAAATTGCTAAAAGCATAATAAAAGTCGTAAAAAGAATAAATAGGATTAATTACAATTTTTTATTTATAGTAGCAATACTATCACTGCATTGCTATGAAATAAAATTTATTTATTTTGGAAGGGGGGACCATACAAAATAAAAATTAAAATGAAAATTTGAGTTATGACTGTCTTGTATTGAAAAAAGATCACTTGCACGAAATAAGTCATATAAACAAATCAAGTCGAAGGAACAAGTCTGATTGATTGGTTTTAAACCATATATATATATATCTATATATAGATATATATATATATATATATAAGTAGGTATGGGGGCACCTCGGCCGACCCCCACTCCTGACCCCCTACGTCATACCCCCACTCCTCGAGGCCACGCCCACCCCCCCACTCCTCCCTCCTTCCCCCACTACCCCCCACTCCTCTCCCCTTCCCCCACTACCCCCCTCCATGTCTACCACCCCCCCTCCACCCCCCTCCAGGTCTGCCACCCCCTGCCACCCTCCAGGTGTACCACCCTCTGACGTCACGTGTCGGCCATCTTGGTTTTTGAATTTTTCAAATTTCGCGGTCCTGTTTAATTTTCAAATCTCCCGGTCCTTTTTCGAATATCCTGGTCCACCATCTTGTAGAGAAATACCTGTAAAAAAGCTGTGCCTTTGATGAGTATCGAACCCCGAGCTACTGGGTGAGAGTCCAACGCCTTAGCCACTACACCAGCATACCAATTGATAATCTACAACCCAGAAGTAGTATATAAGCCATATCGCTTTATACAATTCGTAAATAATCCATGTGAATTGCCAGGGATTCGAACCCGGGCCAACTGGGTGTGAAGCCAGCGCTCTACCACAGAGCTACGGAACCAGTTGATATTCTACAACCCAGAAGTAGAATATAAGGCGAGGCACGTGCGACGTCATACTATCTCAGCGGTTCGGACGGGAGTGGGAGGTTACCGACACGCGGCAGTCTGACCTAGTTCCCAGCCTACACTCGTTCCAGTCTACACTGCTGACTTATGCACTTTTCTTACTCTCGCTCTTTTTGAAAATTAATATTTAAAAATATTATCTACACCTCTATATATATATATATATATAGTTTCTTTCTCACTCTTACATATTATTTAAACGGCGTTCTCTTTTTTTATTTTCTTAGCTAATACAAACATCTGTTTTTTGTTTTTATTATTTGAATTTAAACTTTTTCCCGGTCAATGTTTTTCTTTTATATGTATTATATATATTTGTTTTGTAGTTGAGTTTTAATAATTTGAATTCAAACCCTGTTCCCGCCTATACCTAACACGCATACACACACACATACAATATATATATAATATTAAATAGTATATTTTAATTTGAATTTAAACATTGCCCCGCGCAAAATTAAAGAATAATTATTATTAACCTGTTTAGCCTATACCCATGATTTACAACCGAATTTACAGACTTTTTAATATTACCCGGGTTATAAAACATGTATGTCTAAATATATGTTGTAGTGTACATATCTCAATCACTTGTCATATGTCTATTTTAGCAGTCATTCTCACAATAATTCTAACAAAGTAGTGTATATTTTAACAAGTTTAATCGTAGTTAAGTTAAGTGCATAGTAAATTTGCCTAATATTTAATTTTACCGAGGATATATAGTTTTCTCATTTGTGATTACTTTATAATTTTACCGGCTGACACACATACACACTCTGTTTACTATAAATTCTCTAATGTCTCTTAACTCAATATTAAACAATACAACTAAAACAATATTCCTACATATTTTATACATGCACTAATTTTGTACGTCTGAATATTTTTCTTTTGCTGGTATACCTAAAACAATATACCAAAACAATATTACTAAAAATATTGGTATTGTTTAAATGTATGTGTACGTTCGTGGTAAATAAAAATAAAATAATGTGCTTATTTGTTAGCCTGATTGTTACCTCTAAAACAAAACTATAAATTAATAAAACCAGAGAAATAATAAATTATACAGGTATATACAATTATACTTACTTAAAGTTTTATAGAAATTAGAGAAACCATGTACAGAATTTAGATAATATATAGAACCCTATGTAGATAGATATTATACACAGATTTGTTCTTTTCTGTACATTTTACTAAAAAGTTATTAAAAATTCTCGAAACAAGTGTGCGGTAGATTCTTATTTAAAATATCCGATATACATATTGTAATATATACCCACTAATTTTGTACATCTATATTATTTGTTTTCTTGGTTGTTAGATAACAGGTTTATAATACATGCATATATTTTACCTAAAACTATATTCCTAACTTCAACTCCTAATTTAATATCCCTTAACTCCAATTATACAACTGCATATACAATACAAATTTAAACAATCCTACATATATAAAAATAAAACCAAAACATGTCTAGTTAAAAATAGTTGTATGAGTTATTTAATTAAATTATTATTATTTTAAAATCAATTCAATCACATTATCTTTACTTGCGAAATAAGGTAGTTGATCAGTTTGTTGAAAAACGGTTATCAAATATAAACAAGAGATACAAAATTAAATATTACGAAAACAAAATTTAGTACTATATTTATACGTATTCCATACTCCCCAAGGTAAAAAAGCATTTTGTTGTATTATATACGCATGTGATATGTAGGTGACGGGGCTTATAATATACATTTATAATTTATTTTAGCTGTTGTTGGTAACGCATGTATTTTATAATATAAATAAAATTGTGTCTGATAATTATATGTGTGTACATTGTACCTAACCCTCGTTGTATTTGTTCATTGTACCTAATCTTCGACTTATTTGTACATAATCTAAATCCCATAATACTAGTAGATGTACAATTCTATACTAGGATTTAGAGTCTAGTGCTTATAATGTTTCTGTACAATTTTATCGCAGGTATTCAATTTTTATATAGTACAGTTTCCCTCTTTTATCTATGCAATTTGTATGCCATAATAAATTTATTCTATTATACCTATAGGTCTACAATTCCAATAAATTTTAATTAAATGTCTATCTGACAAACTTTTTCTTAATAACAAACTTGCTGTAACAATATTTCTGTGTAAGTTAATGTATACAACTTGGCAAGTAAGGATACAATACTTAAAGTTGATCTATGTTTTACTATTTATGCTTCTCTCAGTATACATATTGACGAATTAAAAAACGTATAAACTATTTTGTATTGTGTTTTACCACACCTTTGCAAGTACACTGAGTTTACTTCTTCTCGACACAGACTTACAGACGAATTCCATGTGGTACAATATCTAGTCGTCAATAGTATAATGTGTATACACTCTCCAGAAACAAACTTGTATTGGAAACTGATAGAACAATATATGTAAGCCAAATATATAGACTTTTAATTCTATAGGTTACAAGTAGTGTGCAAAAGAGTAAGTGTTCCTACAAGATATTTTTAAAATATATTAAAATTGTGTGGCAATAGACCGGAAGTGTCGTCTATTAGGGTCAATAACCTGGGTTACAAATTCTTAAACATGTTGTTTTGTTGTAATAATTTATACATTAATATTACAATTTAGTTCTTATCCAGATACACTCCCCACGCGTACTTACAGTGGTTTGCCATTTTATTGTGTTTAAATATAAGCAAAATATATTATACTCTGTTGCGATACTTATTAGAAAAACTGACAAGTTCTCCAAAATTTAGATGAAGAAATTTATATTCCGACCCCACCTGTATCGAACCCATACACATGTATATTGTACGAACATGTTTTTTCTAGCATTTATATAACTTGTTAAACAGACGGTTCCATTTTATTTCTATACACGGCTTAGTTCGTATATACTTCTGTTAATTTTTTTTGTACCATAACAGACAACAATAGGAATATAACAAATTGAGTTGACTAAGTTTTAGATTTAGCATGGATCCATAAGATTTATGGAGGTTTTACGAATGGTTGTTCCAACGTACACCAAAATGTAGCTCTGTTATATTAGATTCTCTGTTATGTTAGATTCCACTGTCCCACACATACCCGATTACATTATGACAGTTCGAATGTCTACCAAAACTACCTGTACACGTACATGGTCTGGTATACCGACCACCAGTAACAAAATATTATTAAAGCAATTAAACTAATTTGTAGACTACCAATTAATTTACATTCTAGTGTGCATACAATTCGTTTAATGTACTATTTGTTTCCAATATTGGTTCTGTCATTTTTTAGTTTACCTCTAACATTTAGTTGTACCTGTTTGCAGAGAACATACCGATTGTTACAAACAAATTGGATTTTTAGTTTAACTTTACTACCAAAATTTTAGATGTACTTTTTGTAAGGGGTGTACTGTCTGTTGCAAGTGGTACTTAATTACACTACATCCAAAATTATAAAATGTCGATAACAAATAAGCTGGTAAATGTTAAGCATAACATCTGTCATAGGCAAACAGCTGACCATCAAGTACCATTGAAAATATATATATACATACAGGCCTAGTTTAACAAAATCACGGACAATAATAGGAACGTAACAAACTGAGTTGACAAAGTTTTAGATATAGCATAGAGCCGTAAGATTTATAGCTTTTTTATGGAGTTTTTACGAATGGTTGCAAGAGCGTACACCAAGTGTAGCTCTGTTATATATTTTATACTGTTACAGGTATACACCATTTTAACACATACACCCAGCCAACTGCTGCTTTGTACACACATTAGCTAGTTTAAGTTATAACAGATTTTCTAAGAGTACAGGTCTAACAATTTAATTGTTTGCGTGGTTAGATTTACACTGTAATAAAACAATATTTATGTTATTCTGTATCTCCTTACTGTAACTTACTAAACAATATAACTACCATTACTACAATATTACAATATTATTGTAAACTTATTATTACTTTTACATTATTACATACAAGATTACTACTTTTTTACATTATTGCTACATTACTTACTTATTGTTAACTAATTATTATTATTACATTACTTACAAAATTACTACTCTGTAGTCTCAATTTAACGTGTACTCAAAGCCACCTACCATATTTGTCATTTGACAAACCAGTTTTGTATTTAGTTGTGTTGATTTTTTAAACCCCGGTCCTCCACATCCAACAAGCGTCCAAATGAGCATGCATATACCCCGATTACATTATGTTAGTTCGAATGTCTACCAAAACATAGTTCTACTTGTACACGCACAATGTTCTGTATATCGACCACCAGTAACAAAATATTATTAAAGCAATAAAACTAATTTGTAGACTGACTTTTAAATTTTAGTGTGTACACACAATTCGTTTAATGTACTATTTATTTCCAATATTGACTCTGTCATTTAACAAACAAAATTGATTTTTTAGTATAACTCTAATACCGGCATTTAGTTGTACTTTTTGCAGGGGACATAACGATTGTTACAAACAAATTGGGTTTTTAGTATAACTTTACTACAGGTATTTAGTTGTGCTTTTTTTTTTACTAAGGCCATACTGACTTATACAATTGCAATGTCAATCACGCCACATCCAAATTAAAGATTTCGAAAAGACTAAGATGGTAAATGTTAAGCATAACATCTGTCATAGGCAAACAGCTGACCATCAAACACTATTGATAAAAAATATATATACAGGTTTAGTTTAACGTAAACGTGTTTACATTTCGGTACCATGGCGTTGTAAAAACCAAAGAATAATTAGGTTCTAATTATAAAATGTAAAGTATTTAGTTAGTTGTTAATTATTTATAATTTATTAGTAAGTTTTTAAATGTTGTAATTATTAGTTTATTATTCATAAACTTGGATTCAAATCTAGACTAGAACAACAAGTAATATAAGATTAGTATATTTAAATATAGAGGTTGATTTTAGTCTGTAACTTTTAAGTATTTTAATTATTAGTCTCTGTGTAGCGTCTGTGCTGTTGTTTGTCTCCTTATATTATAATTTTATATTAGCATTGTTAGTAAAATTAATTTGGGTCTGTCAGAACTACTTGTAAATATTATTAGAATTTTAAAAACTAAATGTTTTATATTAGTAATTGTGGTTAATGTTTTGTTTACATTATTTGTACTGAAAAATAGGATCATTGTATTTTTATATGTAGAATCTTTATTGTTAAAAAATAGGGTGTAATTATAATAGCGCTGCACATTTGTTTAACTTGTTAGTACAATTAATATACTTTTAATTTTTGTATTGTGTTAGTAAAATATATAATAATCAAAATACCATACACTGCATACTATCCAAAAATGATATCCTTATGCGGTAAAGTAACTACACATTAACACCACTTTTAACCTAGTATAATAAAAACTTAGGCACCAAACTATTGTAGGTACTGTAACAAATTCATTTTATTAATAGGGTATCCATCGAGGTATAATTTGGGGCTACAGTACCAACTATTGTAGATTTTATTAACTCAAAAATAATTATCCGCGGCACCGGTGTTGGTAAATAATCACACGCTACTAAAAGCCAAGAGAGGTTGAGATAAAAACATATGAGAATCTGTTTTGGTTGGTTATCTAAAAGCAAATGGTGGCTAGAAGAATGTGCAAGTCTGCAAGTTTGTACTTTCTCGTTTAAACATCACATCTTAACTCTGGAAATATAGAAATAATAAGACAACCATAAACGGTATTTTTTTTTAACAAAATGAATTTATCAATGTGTAGCTACAATAGTAGTTATTTAAAAAGTTTTCCTACTAAATAATAACCCAACCTATTTCTACAAATATATATATTCTTATACCTGTTACTGGTAATTTTATTTTGATGTCGTTATAGTAACTCTTGCCAGGAAGAAATGTTATGTATAATACACGGTTGACAACTGGTTAATATACACCTTACCACACGATTTTAGTTAAAAATCAAAAGTTTATAAACACCTGTTAAAGTATTGTTATTACGAGGAACAAGATATCTTAACTGTATATCTTAATTAATATAACAAAACAGATAATTTAAAGTCACATTTGATTTAGCCTGGATCTGCACTACATTGTGTAATTTAATTAATAATTTTTACAGACAGCCATCAGTACATTAGAACCCATTCTTGTTTCTTTTTGGTTTGTTCTCAATTTAACTTAGCCTTCTTAAAGTGATGTCTCCTTGTAATTTATTTAACATGTAGACCTATTTCAATCGTAGTTGTGTGTGTGCGAATTTATGCATAGAGGATGCGATATACCAGCTTGTTATTTTTGGCTAGTTCTTAACCTAGTAAACTCAAGGTGTTTGTATCCTTGTAATTTAGTTGCTTAATTTTGCTACTGCTTAAAGGTTACTTCTTAATTTACAGGATCAATAAACCATTTTGTGTGTGCGTTGGTGTAATTTATATTATTTTTACAGAGAGTACTGATATTCTATCTTGCTTCTTTATGGTTAGCTCTCAATTGAATTTATTCAGCTCGAAGTTAGGTTTAGGCTGGGTTTATACACCATTGTGTGTTTGTGTAATTTATTAAATAATTTTTACAAAGAGTACATGTTATTTCAACCTTGGTTCTTTTTGGTTAGCTCTCAATTTAATCTGGTCATCTCAAGGTGTAGCATTCTTAAAAATTGGTTTAGTAAGTTTGGAATCTGTACACCATTGTGTGTTTGTGTAATTTATTAAATAATGTTTTACAGAGAGTACTGATATTCTATCTTGCTTCTTTTTTTGGTTAGCTGTCAATTTATTCTAACCATCTCAAGGTGTTGCATTCTTAAAAATTGGTTTAGTAAGTCTGGAATCGGTACACCATTGTGCGTTTGTGTAATATATTAAATAATGTTTTACAGATAGCATGTTATATTCTAATCTTGCTCCATTTTTATGGTTAGCTGTCAATTTAATCTAGCCAGCTCAAGGTGGTGTCCGTTTTTTAGATCCATTTAACATTGTGTTTGTGTAGTTTATTTATTAATGTTTACAGATAGTACTGATATTCTATCTTGTTCTTTTTGGTTTGCTCTCAATTTAATCCTGTTAGCTCAAAGTGATGTCTCCTTATAATTCGGATTATACACCTTTGTGTATTTTTATATTATTTTTACAGAGGGTACATGACATTCCATATTGTATCCTTTTGGTTAGCTCACAATTTATTCTAACCATCTCAAGGTGATGTCTCCTTGTAATTCGGATTATACATCTTTGTGTAATTTTTATTATTTTTTTACAGAGAGTATGTGATATTCCATATTGTATCCTTTTGGTTAGCTCACAATTTAATCTAGTCAGCTCAAGGTTCTTTTGATTTTGGTTTAGTCTGGATCTGTAAAAAGTTGACTAATTTAATTATAAATTTTACAGGGAGTATGTGATATTCCAATATTGCTTTTTTCACAAACAAGATGTTTGCACAAACATGGTGTATGGGGGATGGGTGGTGTTTGCACAACAAGATGTTTGCACAAACATGGTGTATGCTCAATATATTTTTAAGTATTTAGAATAAAATTTAACACCCCACTATGTTGTTAACGTGGGGGTCACATAGGAAGAGCTCGGTGTGTGATTTATTGTAAAAGGTTTAATTTTTTGGATATTATTTTACAGGATAATAACATTGCAACACTGTTAAAATTATGGTGTTGGTACCTCTGAATTTACATAACATTATTTTTCTAGCGTTGGTACTTCCGATACCATTTTAGGTATAGCTGTCAGTGTTGTGTTTGTTTCCTTGTAAGATTTAAGGAAAATTATTTATTGTAAAAGGTTTAATTTTTGGTTATTATTTTATTTGCTAGTAACATTACTGTTAAAAATTATGGGTGGTACCTCTGAATTTACATTACATTATTTTTCTAATGTTGGTACCTCCGTCACCATATTAGTTGTCTGTGTTGTGTGAGCTGTCTTAGTACGTATCGAGCAAGACAATAGTAGAAAATGTATTCTTGTAATTACCAGGTACATGATATCTTAACTGTATATCTTAATAAATATAGTAAAACAGATAAATATAGTAAAACAGATAATTTAAAAGTCGCTGTCTCTAGCCAGCTCAAGGTGCCGCATTCTTAAAATTGGTGTAGTCAGTTTTGGATCTTTACACCTTTGCGCGTTTGTGTAATTTCTTTATTAATTTTTACAAAGAGTAGTGGTAATGGTACGTTGTTCTTTTTAGTTAGTTCTTAATTTAATCTGGTTTAGTGAGTAAACCTTTGCCAATGGTCAGTTGTGCATAATTGAATTATTATTTTTACAGAGAGTACGTGACATGCCATCTTATTCTTTTTGGTTAGCTTTCTATTTAATTTAGCCCGGTCAAGATGCTGTCTTTTTTTGTAAAATTAGTGTAGTCGGTAAACTTAGTCCATGGTCGGTTGAGTGAAATTGATTTATTATTTTTACAGAGAGTACGTGGCATACCGTCTTGCTTCTTTTAGTTAGCTCTCAATTTAATTTATTCAGTTCGAAGTTGGTTTAGGCTGTGTTTATACACCATTGTGCGTTTGTGTAATTTATTAAATAATGTTTTACAGAGAGTACATGGTATACCATATTGCATTCTTTTGGTTAGTTTTCAATTTAACACAGTTAGCTCAAAGTGCTAACTCCTTGTAATTTTCGTTTAGTCTGTGCTGGAACAATAAAACCATTTTGTGTTTGTGTTTGTGTATTTTTTATTATCTTTACAGAGAGTATGCGATATTCCAACCTTACTTCTTTTTGGTTTGCTCTCAATTTAATCCAGTTAGCTTAAAGTGATGTCTCCTTATAATTCGGATTATACATCTTAATGTAATTTTTTATTATTTTTTTACAGAGAGTACATGACATTCCAGCTTGTTCTTTTAGGTTAGCACCCCAATTTAACCTAGTCCTCTTCTTGCATTTTTTGGTTATGCTGTTTTGGGGTCTACATACCATTGTCTGACTTGTTTTTGCTTAATTTATTTATTAATTTTTACAGAGATTATATGCTATTCCACCTTGTTCTATTAGATTAGCCCTCAATTTAATCTTGTCAATGTGTGCGTGTTTGTATAATATTTTTTTTCAGAGGGGATGTGATGTACCATGTTGTACTTTGTTTTCGGTACTTCTCAATTTAATCTAGTCTTCTTGTAATTTTTTGGTTTAGTCTGTTTTGGTCTACATACCATTGCCTGTCTTGTGTTTGCTTAATTTATTAAATAATTTTACAGAGAGTACATGATATTCCATATTGTTCTTTTAGGTTAGACCTCGATTTAAGCTTGTCAATGTGTATGTTTATTTGTGTAATATTTTTTCAGAGAGAACGTGATGTACCATCTTGAACTTTGTTTTCGGTACTTCTCAATTTAATATAGTCTTCTCCTTGTAATTCGGTTTATACAATTTTGGTATATATTAACAGAAAGTACATGATATTCCATCTTGATTTTAGTAAGTTCTCAATTTAATGTAGTCATCTTAAGGTGTTGTCACCTTGTATTTTTTGTTTGATCAGTATACTTGGTCTATGGGGCGTGTAATTTATTTATTAATTTTTACAAAGAGTATGTGATGTTCCAATCTTGCTTCGTTTTGGTTAGCTCTCTATTTAATTTAGACAGGTCAAGATGTTGTCTTTTTAAATTGGTGTAGTCGGTAAACTTAGTCCATGGTCAGTTGAGTGTAATTGATTTATTATTTTTACAGAGAGTACGTGGTATACCGTCTTGCTTCTTTTTAGTTAGCTCTCAATTTAATCTGGTCATCTCAAGGTGTAGCATTCTTAAAAATTGGTTTAGTAAGTTTGGAATCTGTACACCATTGTGTGTTTGTGTAATTTATTAAATAATTTTTACAAAGAGTACATGATATACCATATTGCAGCCTTTTGGTTAGTTTTCAATTTAACACAGTTAGCTCAAAGTGCTAACTCCCTGTAATTTGTTTAGGCTATGTTGGAACAATAAAACCATTTTGTGCGTTTGTGTATTTTTTTATTATTTTTACAGAGCATGTGATATCCCATCTTATTATTTTTGGTTAGCTCTCAATTTAATCTAGGCAGGTCAAGGTATTTTTTTTTTTTTTTTTGTAAAATTGGTTTAGTCATTTTTTTTAATCAATGAACTATTTTGTGTGTGTGAGTATGTGTAATATTTTATTATTTTTACAGAGAGAACATGTTATTGCATCTTCTTTTTTTATTTATTTATTTATTTATTTATTTTTTTATTAGATTTTTAATTTAATGTAGTCAGCTCAAGGTTGGTTTAGTTTGATCTGTACACCGTTTTATTTTTTTTTTTGTAATTTATTTAGTAATTCTTACAAAACATACGTGTTATCCCAATTCTGTTTTTTGGTTCGTTTTCAATTTAATCTAGTCAACTCAAGTTGTTGTCCATTTTTTTTTGGGGTATATACAACATTGTTTATATGTAGTTTATTTATTACTGTTTACAGAGAGCACTGATATTCTATCTTGTTCTTTTTGGTTTGCTCTCAATTTAATCCAGTTTGCTCAAAGCGATGTCTTCTTTTAATTAGTTTTAGTCAATTTTAAAATCAAATCCATGTACATTTGTGCAGAGTGTGCAACCAATTTGGTAGAGCACCTGTAATTTTTGTACACATTTTATCGAATGTTTTTAACTTTTATCACAGCAGTTGTAAATTACTTCTTTAATCGTTTTTGTAAACATATAAGGTTTGACAGCAGCTAAAAACAATAATGTTGTTAACACCCTAAGCTCATCATGTTACACAACAAGTTGTTATAAATATTCTAACTCTCTAGAGTAATTTTTCCGTGTTATTGCTAATGGAAATTGCTTATTGGCTAGTTACTCCATTAGACTGTGTAAATTCTTTGTTGTGACACCTATTAGACAGTTTTAATTCTTTGTTATGTCAACTATTAGACTTTACATTTATTCATTAGTATAGATTGTGTTCATTGGCCATTGCTATGGTAAGTATTCATTGTACATTCATTAGTATAGATTTTGTTGATTCAATCGTGTTCATTTAATCGTGTTGCTTCAATCGTGTTCATTCAAACGTGTTCATTATACATTCAATAGTATATATCGTGTTCATTGTACATTCATTAGTATATATCGTGTTCATTCAAACGTGTTTATTCAATCGTGTTCATTCAAACGTGTTCATTCAAACGTGTTCGTTCAAACGTGTTTATTGTTCATTCATTAGAATATATCGTGTTCATTGTGCATTCATTAGTATATATCGTGTTCATTGTTCATTCAATCGTGTTCATAATCGTGTTCATTCAAACGTGTTCATTTAATCGTGTTCATTCAAACGTGTTCATTTAATCGTGTTCATTCAAACGTGTTCATTTTATCGTGTTCATTCAAACGTGTTCATTCAATCGTGTTCATTCAAACGTGTTCATTTAATCGTGTTCATTCAAACGTGTTCATTTTATCGTGTTCATTCAATCGTGTTCATTCAAACGTGTTCATTCAAACGTGTTCATTTAATCGTGTTCATTCAAACGTGTTCATTCAATCGTGTTCATTCAATCGTGTTCATTGTACATGCATTAGTATATATCGTGTTCATTCAATCGTGTTCATTCAATCGTGTTCATTCAAACGTGTTCATTCAAACGTGTTCATTTAATCGTGTTCATTTAATCGTGTTCATTCAAACGTGTTCATTCAAACGTGTTTATTGTTTATTCATTAGTATATATCGTGTTCATTGTTCATTCATTAGTATATATCGTGTTTATTGTACATTCATTAGCATATATTGTGTTTATTGTTCGTCGCTATGACAGCTATTAGGTTGTATTAGAGGGGTACCACCACCACTAGGCCTGTACGTGTTGGAGATGTACCATCATTGGGTCTGTATTTGTTGGAGATGTACCAACATTGTGCCTGTATGTGTGTTAAAGGTGTACCATCATTGGTTCTGCTTGTATTACAGATGTACCATCATTGGGTCTGTATGTGTTGGAGATGTACCGTCATTGTGCCTGTATGCGTGTTAAAGGTGTACCATCATTGGTTCTGCATGTATTACAGATGTACCATCATTGGGTCTGTATATGTTGGAGATGTACCATCATTGTGTCTGTATGTGTGTTAAAGGTATACCATTAGTGGGTCTGTTTGTGTAAGATGTGTACAATTACAGTGTCTGTATGGTAGGTGTATCTTTACAGGGTCTGTATGGTAGAGGTGTACCATTGGTGGGGTCTGTTTGTGTTCGAGGTGTACCTTTACTAGGTCTGTTTGTGTAAGATGTGTACAATTACAGGGTCTGTATGGTAGAGGTGTACCATTGGTGGGGTCTGTTTGTGTTCGAGGTGTACCTTTACTAGGTCTGTTTGTGTAAGATGTGTACAATTACAGGGTCTGTATGGTAGAGGTGTACCATTGGTGGGGTCTGTTTGTGTTCGAGGTGTACCTTTACTAGGTCTGTTTGTGTAAGATGTGTACAATTACAGGGTCTGTATGGTAGGTGTATCTTTACAGGGTCTGTATGGTAGAGGTGTACCATTGGTGGGGTCTGTTTGTGTTCGAGGTGTACCTTTACTAGGTCTGTTTGTGTAAGATGTGTACAATTACAGAGTCTGTATAGTAGAGGTGTACCATTGGTGGGGTCTGTTTGTGTTCGAGGTGTACCTTTACTAGGTCTGTTTGTGTAAGATGTGTACAATTACAGGGTCTGTATGGTAGAGGTGTACCATTGGTGGGGTCTGTTTGTGTTCGAGGTGTACCTTTACTAGGTCTGTTTGTGTAAGATGTGTACAATGGTAGGGTCTGTATGGTAGGTGTATCTTTACTGGGTCTGTATGGTAGAGGTGTACCGTCACTGGACCTGTATGCGTTGGAGATGTACCATCATTGGATATGTATGTGTTAAAGGTGTGCCGTGTACCATCACAGAACTTGTATATGTTAGAGGTGTTCCATCTCTGGATCTGTGTGATCATGGCATAAATTGCACAGAACTATTGCAAGCACTAGACTCTAAACCCTGTGTATAGAGTTATGCATTTACACAGGTTTCTAAATTTGTATTATAGGTTATGGTTAAAACAGTATTTTGCATCACTGTTTTAATTATTAAGAATTTTGTGTATTTGTATTTCGTGCGTAAAAACAAAGTGTGTTGTTAACTATAAAGGATAGTAGCGCACTTAATACATTTGTATGTTTCTACACAAGTTATATACCACCAACATCCAAGCTGAGTTAGATATACTGTTATAATATTAATTAGCTAAACCACACTTGATTTAAGTTATGTACAAATAAATAGAGGATTAGGTACAATGTACACACACATACAATTACCAATTTTTAGGTACATTATATGTATGGAATACATGTACTTGTTGCCAACACCAGATAAAATATATTATAGGTGAATAATGCTAATAATTTACCATGTGGTTATTTTTTAATAAGAATACAAGGATCAGATGGTATGTGTATGGAGGATTTATATTACACATGGTGGATTGTGGATTTATATTACACATGGTGTATGGTGGATTTATATTACACGCATACATTAATAACAGACAAAACTTTTAGGTGTATTATAAAATATAGGCATGGCTTTTAGGTGTATGCAAAATATGTATATTATAAACCTGTTGTGCGACAGCGAACAAAAAACATATTATAAATATATATTATAAGATCGGTAATAATATAATATTAATATACAGTATAATATTTAATATAATATTATCCAAAACGGTAATATTAACCAAAAATTTATAATAATAATGTGTAGGACCGGACTAGGGATATTTTTTGGTAGATTATCCTAGTTATTAATAAAATAATTAATTTAAATCAAATTATAATTATTATTAACTACGGGCAACAGACAGAAAAAAATACACTCCAGTGCCGGGATTTGAACCACGGGCCTCTATATAATTAAAAAATTAATAAAAATTATATAAAATAATTAATGTTAAAATAATTAGTTAATAAAATTAATTAATATAATTAATTAATATATAATTAATAATTGTCGAGTAATGCGGGTTTTGCATCCGGCCCAGGTGGCCCCATACCTACTTATATATATATATATATATATATATATATATATATATATATATATATATATATATATATATACACAATATCGATTACGAGGTCTCTAACTCCATAGATTTTATTCAAATAATAAAACAATTTTGTATTGAATTTTTAGGAACTCAAAAGGATTTACAAATACGAAAGGCATACCCTGTAGGTCATATAAATAATAACAATAGACCGATCTTAGCCGAGTTTGTCTTTGAAAGTGACAGAGATTTTGTCCTTAAAAATGCTAGAAAGCTGAAAGGGACAAACTACGTTATTCAACAAGATATGTCAAAGAAAATACGGGAAAAACGGACTCACTTAATAAAAATTAAAAAAGAAATTTGGAAAAATGATCCGAAAATTAAAACCGCTATCTCAAAAGATGTTTTATTTGTAAATGGAGTCAAATTCGAATGGAGTATGGAGTCAGGTTTGCTGTACGACGGAAAGGACGGAAGAGACAAACTGAAGAGTTTGATTAAGTCTGACATGGGATCCTTCTTAGAGAATATTAGTCGGGTAAATCAAATTAATGTTGAAGGTGTCAGGTGTTTAGATGTAAAGAGTAGGGATATAAGGAGTGGGGGTTCCCTTACCTAGAACACACCCACACACTCTCTCTCTATCAAGCCTTCGAGGTGGCAACATGTCGTCCAGATTCAAATTCTATACATTAAGGTTATGTACCAATTTAAAATATATAAAATGTAGTAAAGATTATGTTTCTTTTAAATGTGTTTTGTTTTGTTTAATTCCTTTATACCCAACAAGTGGTTGTCATTAAAATATTCTACGTCACAAATTGGTGGAGGCGCCGGGCAACCACAATGTTTAAAAGTTGGATAAGGGAATGGAACAAAACAATAATTATGATTATACTATATTATTTTTAATTATTTACCAATTACTGTATTGTCTCATTTTCATATTGCAAACTGAATTGTTTAATAACTTGTTAAAATATTTTTTTTTGTAATTCGGAGTAATTACATTATATCAATGAGTTCACACGATGAAACGTTGGACTTTGATAGTTTAATTGAGAAACCCTCAACATCATGGATAACTAAATGTTCCAAAGGTGAAATAGAGGATGCTTTAAAACATTATAAAATTTTATATGATACAAGCAATTCAGTTGATGATTTAAGAAAACTTTTAATTAAATTTATTAAAAATTATCAAAATAGTAAAGCAGAGAGAGATAAGAGCAAATCTAGTGCAACCTTTGTGCCTTCAGCTAAGACTAGTTCAGTAGATGTACCATCTGACTTGTTTACTAGTGACCAAACAGTTTCAAAACAAACTAAACCTTTATCAGTAACTCCTGCTGCATTTACTAATATTAGGCGTACACAAACTAATTTACCGACAAAATCAGATCAATCTTCGTCTTCGGACCAAATAAAAAACATAATGATTTCTCAGCCTTATCAACAACCTATGTTTAATCCTCCGTATTTTAGTGGAGATGTTCATGAACTATACGATGATTTCTTTGAAAAATTTATCAAGGTATCCCAAATATATAACTGGGATGATACAAAAAAACTATTATATTTTCCTATGTATCTGTTAGGTGCTGCAGCTGATTTATATAAAAATGTAGAGCACAAATTTTCCACTGATTTAAATTGGAGTAATGTTAAAACCGAATTTGAAAATCATTTTGGTTCTGGTAGAATTTACAGGTTGCAAATAAAATTGCATAATTTAAAACAACAACCTGGTCAAACTGCTAAAGATTTTGTCACTCAGGTGGAAAATTTATGCTATTTAATAAAACAGGATATGTCCGATGTTACAGTTATTAATTATGTTATGAATGGTTTGAATTATAACGTTATTGAAAAAATAATAATGATGGACAATTCTGATCTCAATAAACTTAAAAATAATTTAACTATTTTTGAGAAAGCCGAGCTTATGTTATCTCGAAGAAATAGTAATCTCAATCAAATCAATACTGTGCCGAATCAAATACCCAGAGTTACTGATGAGCCACCGAAAATTAATCTTTCCTCTCTTCAAGAGCAGATAACCTCTTTGACAGAGGCAGTAAATAAACTTTCTGTTTATAAGAGAAACCAGAATAGCGGACACAACCGTGAAACAAATAATTATAATCAAAATTACAATGGAGCTCGAGCAAGCAATTCTAACAGTTATTATAATAATAGTAATTTTAAAAACTATAATGGTAATAAAAATAAAAATGAAAAATACAAAAAGTGTAAAATTTGTCTTCGCAATAATCATGAAACAAGGGAATGCAGAAAAAATAAACCTGTTTGTCTAAAATGTTCTAGTAATTCCCATTATACAATTAATTGTGATAATGCAAAAAACGTGGTCTAGGAGGGACGGGCCCTAGATCCGTTCCCTCCACATCTAGCCCTAGTAATATTTCTAATTTACGTAAGCAATCAGATAAACCTAAAAATATTGTTACAAATAAACCTCATGTTCATGATAATACTAAATGTTCAAATAAAAAATCTGATGGTCATAATAATATTTTTACTAATAAAAACAATGTAGAAACAGTTGATACGAAGACTGCATATAGTTATCCACCGTGTAAGATGAAAGAAAGAATATCTCTACATCTTTTTGGTTTTATTTCTGACGATCCTATAAGTATTTTATTAGATACTGGAAGTAATATATCTTGTATTGATTCTGATCTTGTAGAACAAAATTTTATAACACCATGTAAAAACATTGTTATAACTACAGCAAATAAACAGCAATTAGACTTGCTTGGCACAGCCTCGTTAAGATTTTTTATAAATGATGTACCTTTTACACATAAAGTATTTGTTATACATTCATTGAGTTCAAATTTAATTCTAGGAAATGATTTTTTACTAAAATATCAAGCTGTAATAGATTTTAATACAAAAGCCGTAACTTTATTAACTGTAAACGGATTTTCCAAATTTAAATTAAACCAAACAAACACTGTAAAAAATAATGTAAAATTATTAGACTATACTTGTAAATATTATATTCCAAATGGAAGATTTACTCCTGTTACTACTACTAGGGATATCTGCATAGAAGCCTTTTCAACTAAACAGATACCAGTACAAATCCACAATTCTTTTACGTTTGAAAGTCCATTAGCTTTAAACCAACATTTATTATCAAAAAAACAATTAATCGCTCGTGAGGAAATTCAGACTGATGGAACTCTTAATTTTATTACGATGGCCAATACAGGACCTTTTACACAACACTTGTATAAAAACACTCAGTTAGGAACAGTGTTAATTTCAACACATTCGGAAGAAAGTATCGCTCAACATAAATTAACAGCCAACTGCTGTGAACTTAGAATCCAAACGGATTCATCTTGCATTACTAAACCGGATATTTTTGATGACGGTGGACAAATATTGGATATTAATAAAGATTTACCAAATGAGCAATACCATAAAGTTCTAACATTACTTACTAAATACACAGATGTTTTTGCTAAAAATGAATTTGATTTATCACCAGCAAATCTAGATCCGTATAAAATAGAAATGACATCCCATGAACCAGTTTCTTCACCACCTTATAAGTTAAGTTCATTGGAAAGAACTGAGCTTGATAAATATATAGACGAACTATTAAATGCCAAAATAATCAGTCCTTCTCAAAGTCCATACAGCTCGCCAGCTTTCGTAGTTCAAAAGCCAGGAGGCAAAGGCTACCGTATGGTAGTGAATTATCAAAAACTTAATAAATTAGTTATATCGGATAAATACCCTCTGCCTAGAATCGATACAATTTTAGATATACTATCCGGACAACATTTCTTCTCTGTCTTAGACATTAATCAGGCCTTTTTCCAACAACCGATTCGAGAGGAAGATAGAACTTACACGGCATTTATTTGTCATAGAGGACTTTTTGAATATTGCGTAGTACCTCAAGGTTTTAAAAACAGCTCAGCTAGTTTTCAAAGATCTATGAACAAAGTTTTTGCTTCTCAATTATATACAGAACTACTCATCTATATAGACGATTTAATATCTTTTTCTACGTCTTTTGATAGTGCTTTAAATAATCTAGAAAGAACACTAAAACATATCAGAAAATGTGGTATTAAATTAAAATCTAGTAAATGTCATTTCTTTTATAATGAAATTAAAATTTTGGGACACCAAATATCGCAAAGCAGTATATCTCCATTACAGGATAATATTTTATCTGTTATGCGATTTCCAAGACCAACTAACATTAAGGCAGTAAAATCGTTTCTTGGGCTAACTAGTTACTATAGAAAATTCATTTTTCAATATACAGAACTGGCCAACCCATTAATTGAGTTATCTAAACAGGAACCCCATAACTTTAAATGGACCAATGAAGAAGAAGAAGCCTTTGAAAATCTAAAACAAAAATTGGTGAACCCACCTGTTCTCAACCATTATAGAGAAGATCGCCAAACTATTGTTTTAACAGATGCCTCTAAGCTAGGTATCGGCGGAATACTATGTCAACAAGATGAGGACAATAAAAACCATCCAATAGCCTACTTGAGTAAAAAACTAACACCACAACAACAGAGATGGACAACATCAGAGATAGAATTGTTATCCATCGTATACTGCCTAAACTACTGGAGACCTTATGTTTTTGGTAAACGAGTCATAGTATATAATGACCATATCAGCTTAAAATACTACAATAACATTAAAAATGTTAATTCTCGTCTCAATAAATTAGCAATTAAACTAGTAGATTATGATTTTGATCTACGTCATAAACCTGGTTCTTTAATGAAACCAGTAGATACGTTGTCAAGATACCCATCTGACAATCAAGAACTATACCCGGATGATATCCAAGTAAATGAAATACAAATCAGTAATCTCCAGGTTCAACAAAAGCAGGATCCATACCTCAAAGGTATATACTTAGCTTTACTCAATAATGAAAGTGACCATAAACTAGTTCGCCGATCTAGACGATACATCATTGATCAAGATGACATCCTACAATATAAAACTCTAACTAAAGAAGGAAGAACTCTTCGTTTAGCTGTGCCTGAATCTCTTCAGCAAAATTTAATACGAATATATCATGAATCTATCACATCAGGAGGACACCAGGGTATAACAAAAACCTATATGAAGCTTGCACAGCGATACTACTGGCCTAACATGACTCGAGACGTTATGACATTTGTATCTTCTTGTGACAAGTGCCAGAAGAATAAAAAAAGTAAAAAGCCACCACAAGGTAACTTACAACCAATACCAATACCCTCCTCAAAACCTTGGTCTCACATAATACTTGATTATTTAGGCCCATTGAAGCCAGCTTATAATAAAAAATACATTATAGTAGCCACATGTGTTACTACAAGATTTGTTGTGGCAAAGGCTGTAGCCCGAGCTGACGCAAAGACAACGGCCAACTTTATATTGGAAACTATTAATCGATTTGGTGCACCACGAATTATTTCTTCAGATCGTGGCAGTCATTTTATAGCGACCGCAGTTCGACAATTAACACAGGCATTAGGAATCAATCAAAGATTCAGTTCTGCTTACAACCCAGCTGCTCAGGGGTTAGTTGAAAGGTTCAACCACACAGTCTGTGAACTTATCAGATCCTTTGTCAATGACTCTCACAATAATTGGCCATTAATACTACATCATGTCGTCTTCTTGCACAATACCAGTCAACAAGCATCACTTAAATATGAACCGTTCTACCTGATGCACGGCTACCACGCTACGACCATTGATGACGTTGCTCTTCTACCCACTCAACCGGATCACGATGTACTACTTGAATTGAAGACGTTACACTCTATTCGAGAGAGATTACCTCAAATTCTTCAAAAAGTACCAAACAGAAAGAACGTTACGACCTTCGTCATTCTTTAACTGACTACCAGATTAACGACCTTGTTTTAGTTGAAGTACATAACTTCCCAGATCATTTATGTAAAAAATTTTGTCCTAAGTATACAGGACCATGGAAAATTGTTAAAAAATTAAACGATGTAACTTATTTAGTTGAAATATTAAAGTATGGGAAGCTCACATCAGAGCCCATACATGTTAATCGCATTAAACTGTATCACAGTCGTTAAGACGTTTGTTGTTATAAAATCATTATTTCATTCTTTAATTATTTTAAATTTTTTTTATCAAATAAGTATTTACTCTAAAAGATTTTTTTTTTTATTAATAATAAATAATATTATAAGAAATAAGTAAAGTATAACAATGCCTTAAATAAATATGCACTCCAAGGAGATAAATAATAAATGCTTTTAAGCAATTAATATAAATAAATTTAAATATGTTATAAATTTTAATTACTGAACTGGATTAAAAATGATTATTATAGGACAATTTTTCTTTTAAGAAGATATTTTGTTTATTTTCTTTCTAGTAGAGAATAGTTTATTAAGGCTCATCTGATTAATGAACTGGTCATTCATTTCTCATATGAGACTTCTAAACTATTTATGTCTTTGATATGAACTGACCATTCATATTTCTGACTCCTCATTTTTTTCTTTTTTTTAATATTTTTTGTATTTATGTAATTTTTTTTTTAAATTCTTTATTTAAATTTAAACATTGTTAAAATTCGAGCCGAATTTTGAAATTAAGCAGGGAGGTGTCAGGTGTTTAGATGTAAAGAGTAGGGATATAAGGAGTGGGGGTTCCCTTACCTAGAACACACCCACACACTCTCTCTCTATCAAGCCTTCGAGGTGGCAACATGTCGTCCAGATTCAAATTCTATACATTAAGGTTATGTACCAATTTAAAATATATAAAATGTAGTAAAGATTATGTTTCTTTTAAATGTGTTTTGTTTTGTTTAATTCCTTTATACCCAACAAGTGGTTGTCATTAAAATATTCTACGTCACAAAGGTAAAGATTTAGAGCGATCAACTAACCTACCTACGCTGTCAGAGGTAAGTCGGCTTCATAGAGAGCAGCAATCTACAGAGAGCAACATCATTTGACAAAGAGATAAAGAAAAGAAAAAAGGGAGGAAGATAAAAATTACTACACCAGCTCAGCCACATAGTCAAAATATAAAATTATTAGCGTACAATGTAACAGGCCTAATGAACAAAATAAAGAATAAACAATTCCGTACATTCATTAAATCTCATGAAATAATTTATTTGAGTGAAACTTTCTTAATGGAAAATAAATATAAGGAATGTGAAAAATATTTTGATGGATACTTGACTCTGTGGATACCGGCTAAGAAGCCAAGACGACGGGGACGACCTAGCGAAGGCTCTCTGCTTGCCGTCTCAACAACACTTACACAGTCCAACCCACAGCTCATCCAACACGGCGATGTTACAGTGATTTTGACCAAAATAAATAACACCGAAATTTGTATTGTGCCAGTGTACTTAAATCCCAACTACTGGGATAGAGATTTTAGCAATGTAAATTCATTCCTGGACCAAAAAAAATATGACAGTCTTATAGTGATAGGTGACATGAATGCGAGAGTAGGGAAGCTGCAGATCATTCCTGATCATATTCTGTGTGATTATAGTTTATATGGGAAAAGAAAGTCAAGAGACAAAGAGATGAATGGGCGTGGTTCTAAATTAATTGAAGCTTTTGATGATGTCGGTTGTGTTTTGTTAAATGGACGATCAACAGGTGACAAAGAGGGGGAATATACTTTTATAAATAAAAATGGGGCGTCAGTCATAGATTTATGTTTTGTGTCGTACTGTCTGTTGGAATATGTTGCGGATTTCCGGGTGTATGACGAACTATATTCAGAGCATTTTCCTGTGTGTCTTGAATTAAAGTATAAATTCGAGCCGTCGAACAGAGAAGAAACGCAACCACTGCTACCCAAGTTGAAGTGGTACAATAACGGTAAAAGCACTTATGAAAAAAAATTAGAAGATTTAACTTCGGAAACTACAAACTATTCATTTAGTAGAGCAGATTCCGGGGTCAAACATGTTGTCGATTTAATCAATTCAGCCGCCAATCAAAAGATGTGTACAAAAACTTCTACTTTTTTTAAAGAACCCTGGTATACGTTCAAATGCTATAAACTTCGGACCAAAGTAAATAAATTGTTAAACTTTGTCAGAAAGGATGACACCATTTATAAAAAGAATATATTTATTAAAACAAAAAAACTATATAGAATCGAATGTGTACAGGCCAAAAGAAAATATTATTTAGAGTTTAATCAAAATTTACAAAACGTGAGTAGCTTAAATGAATTTTGGGAGAAAACAAAATTTTTGCGACAAAGGAAAACCAATATTGAATGTAAAATCAAACTGTCAGATTTAGTAGATCATTTCAAATTATTGTTAAACCCATCACTTAATTCTGGAAAGATAAGCTACGCCGATCCGTTAGTACAAAATTTACTGCTGGACGCAGAAATAAATTTGGATGAGCTTGAGCAAAGCATAAAGAGAATGAAAAATAATAAAGCTCATTCCATATTCAAAAAAAGTATCTGTTTTTGATGCAGCAATAAAAGCCATTATATGCTACGGTTGTCAAATCTGGGGAATTAACCAGTACGAGGAAATAGAAATAATACAGAGAAAATTCTTCAAACGAATATTACATTTGCCGCAACACACTCCCTCTTACATCCTTGCCGTAGAGACAGGCATGCTACCGTTGCATCTTCACACAGTAAAACTACACTTTGATTATATAATTAAAACCCTCCAACACCCAAATCATAGACTAACTAATATATTTGCTAGAAAGATTATTGTAGAAAACACGGGTTGGTTTAAAACATGGAAGGAACTAAATCTTAAATTCGGAATTGATTTTGATTGGCAAACCGAACCAAACATATGGAAATCTAAATTAGATAAATTAATAATAAAAATGAAAGGTGCCTTTCTCGAGGAGAATATAGTAAAAGCTCGCAGTTCAAGGACCGTGTACAGCATATTAAACTACGATATGGAAAGTAAGGCTTATCTACAGGATAAAAACAATATTCCATATATAAGCAATATATTGAAAGCTCGAGGAGATTTGCTTAATTTAATGAATAAACCATGGCTTAAAGAGGAAGACAGAATGTGCCCTTGTTGTGGTCAGTCTGAACCTGAAACTATTCAACATTTTCTAGGCTCCTGTCCAGCTTTAAATCACGAGAGAAAAAATCATTTTGGTTTTGTAAATTTAGAAACACAATTAATTATAGAGATACTAAATGGGAAGGGTTTTGACAAAATAAATATGTTTATTTAAGATGCCTTTAAACGTAGGAAATTTCTCATCTAAACAAAAAATAAAATAAAAATGTATAAAAGAATAATAAAACTATGATAATATTTAAAAATTTGTTATTTTTATTGTTGTTAATTTGTTATTGTTTAATTTAGTATATATTTTATTTATTTATTTATTATTGCATGTACTTTATTTATGGTAATTAATTATTAGTTAACTGGTCAATTAAGGTATAATTATTTATTATCCATTAGCATCTTATTATTTATAATTTGTCTCTATTCCTATAGTGAAGTGTGATAGCTGTTTTTTATGTATAGTTAATTAATGTTTAAAGGGTTTATTTTTACACTTTATAAAATTCAAAAATGTTTATTATGCTATTTATTTATTTATTATTTATTATTAAGTTTTGAAATAGATAAAATATATGGATGTAAGAGAGAAAAAAAAAAAAAAAAAAATGAAAGCTGTATAGATATGTAAACAAAATTAATATATAGTTTTTTGGTAGGGAGTATCTAATAATTTGTAATTGTTAAATGGAATCTATATGAAGTTAAATATTTTATGTAAAAAAAAGAAAAAAAAAAAAAAAAAAAAAAAAAAAAAAAAAAAAAAGGTATACATATTTTATAATGTTATTACAATTTTGTAGAGACTACTCTAGGCAGGCGACCAATAGGTCATGCTAAAGATATTTTATTAATGGTTGGTAAATGTTATTTTTTGTTATTATGAAGAATTAATAAATTATTATTATTATATATACACACACAATTTGTATAGTGAGAGACCAAGGTAATTACGCAATGTAATACCGTATTACATTGCTGATTTGTTTTGCCAGCCAAGAAAGAATGCCGGTGTGAGAGCACACTCGTCTCTGATCAAACCCTATATCTGATCTTCTTGATTTGGTATAGGTCCAGAGTTGGGTGGGCATCGTCTAGCCCCTGATGAGTCTGACGCGACGAAACGATGAAGGACATGGCGTATTGCCGAGCCAACATCTTTGTGACGTATAGTCTAATGTTGGAACAGTTCCTATGTGTCACGTGATACCGTGAGTTCGCCCTGCTCTCTCAATTGGCGCAAAGTCAATCAGGTTATTCAAATCCCAGGTATGTGATTGGTTGTCCAAAGAGAGAGATCCGAACCAATCAGGTTCAAGCTTTTTCCCACGTTCCTATATAAGGAGCGCAAATTCGAAGTTCAAGCAAGCCAAAAAGCCCCAGCAAGCTAGAAGCTCCGAGAGCTAGAGCGGCTCCGGCCCCTCTGGCAATCTAGTTCATGCTCCGGCAAGTCAAACAACAGTGAAGCCAATCAGAAGCCAATACCTGCCAAGATACAACCAGTCACAGTCATTTACCCTTTCTCCATCTCTCTCTTCAGGCTCCCACTGCATCCTGGAACCTCGGCCTCTCGAGAATCTTCGCTCTCAAGTCTGTTTTGTTTGTTGTCATCACCTTTCCCATCTCTCTATCCTTCGGGTGCAGTCCTTTCCGCAGTGAATAGCTCTCTTGCGCTGTCTCTAAGGAATTTCTAGCGCTTGGAAGGGAAACCGACCTTGCGCTGTCCTTGGAGAATTAGCGCTTGAGATCTGTTGGCAGTGAAAGGAGAGTTTGTCTGGCGGCTTACTGCGCTGGCCTGGCGGCATTAGCGAGGTAAGTCATAGGGAAAACTCCCCCTGCATCCCGAAGAATCCCTAAGGCCTTTATGATAGGGGTGAAAAAAAAGTATTGAAATTTTATGCTCCTAACCCCTAACTTTGTGCGAATACATGAAAAAATGCTTTTTAAAAAGTTTCAGGTCAATAAAAAAATTTTAAATGGTGCCGCTTTTTATTTGAAAACTGGTATATAAAAAAATCAATAAAATAGCGTTTATAACGATAAAATATCACGTTTATAATGCAATATTATCCGTGTTTTTTAATTATTTACATAAATGATATATTTTTGTTAACTAATATAACTCAAAAGTAAGTCAATAAGTAAAGAGATAAAATATAGCAAAATAGTGAAAATTGGGAAAAATATTTGTTTTTCGTATGAATTTCGTAATTATTTTAATCATATGGACAATATTTAATGTTTTAACTTACATTAAAAGGGTCTACAGGTTATGTGTTTCATATTAATACGTATTTACAATGCATACCTATCATAATTTTTTTTTAAACTAGTAACATACATACTAGTGGAGTCAACGAAGCTATAACATAAGCCACATTTTGAACGAAAAAGACCGTCTTTTGAGTTTGAATATCTTTTATGCATTATTTTTTATTTTGGATTGCAAACGCTGATTACGAATTGGAAGTCAAAAATTAAAAATTTAAAAAAAATGGCGGCCCTAGGATGGCGGGAAAAATCTTCCGTTTTTACGAAATTCGTGATAATTATACATAAATTAATTATTATACATAAATTAAGAACTAAACATCTAACCAAAGTTTTTTTGGGGGTCGCTGATTATGAATTTAAGGTAAGAGTACAAAATAGTAGAAAAAATGTTTCATTTTAATAAAATATTCATAAAGCAATAACGTGCATTGTATAACATACATAATAAAATAGCAAAAATAGTGGAAATATAAAAAATGTAATTATTCCATTTAAATTTGGATGTTAAACATTTTTTCTTCTATTTTTTACTGTTACCTTAAATTCATAATCAGTGACCCCCAAAAAAACTTTGGTTAGATGTTTAGTTCTTAATTTATGTATAATTATCACGAATTTCGTATAAAACGGAAGATTTTTCCCGCCATCCTAGGGCCGCCATTTTTTTTTTAATTATTAATTTTTGACTTCAAATTCGTAATCAGCGACCCCAATACCCCTTATTCCTTGTTTGCAATCCAAAATAAAAAATATTCAAACTCAAAAGACGGTCTTTTTCGTTCAAAATGTGGCTTATGTTATAGCTTCATTGACTCCACTAGAATGTATGTTACTAGTTTAAAAAAAAAACTATGATAGGTATGCATTGTAAATACGTATTATGATAATTAATCATAACGTGATTAAAATAATTACGAAATTCATACGAAAAACAAAAATTTTTCCCAATTTTCACTATTTTGCTATATTTTATCTCTTTACTTATTGACTTACTTTTGAGTTATATTAGTAAATAAAAATATATCATTTATGTAAATAATAAATAATGTAAAAATATATCATTTATGTAAATAATAACACGGATAATATTGCATTATAAACGTGATATTTTATCGTTATAAACTCTATTTTATTGATTTTTTTATATACCAATTTTCAAATAAAAAGCGGCACCATTTAAAATTTTCCTATTGACCTGAAACTTTTCAATCATTTTTTTTGGAATCATTTTTTCATGTATTCCACAAAGTTAGGGGTTGGGAGCTAAAATTAAAAAATGTTCATTATTAAGGCCCACCCTAATATATATATATATATATATATATATATATATATATATATATATATATATATATATATATATATATATATATATATATATATATATATATATATATATATATATATATATATATATATATATATATATATATATATATATATATATGTGTGTGTGTCAGAAATGACATCATCTATCAAAATACATTATTTTGATAGATGAAATTATAATTTATTTTTGGCAGAAAGTTTTTTTTTTTGTTGAAAGAAATAATTTCAATTGTTCGTAAAAAATATTGATGTGAAATGTGAATATAAATGTTCATAAGTTATATAATCTGTTCTTCTTAGACTTCCACACACCAACAGAGGTTATGGGCAAGCAACCATAAGAATAAAAATCAAACTTTCAAGGTAAAAATTATAATCAATTTAAAACAATTTTAAACAAATTTAAAATCAATCAAAAAATGTCAAACATTTATCAAATTGAAAAATTAAATAAAACAAATTATGAAACTTGGAAAATCCAAATTAAAATGATATTATTACATAGTGAACTTTCGAATTACACTAATGGCAAAATTAAAAAGAATGAAAATTCAAATGGAGACAATGGTGACATAGAATGGATCAATAAGGATGAAAAGGCCTTGGCCTCAATAATTCTTGCAATTTCACCACCCTGTATCCATCATGAAAAAAACTGTAAAACATCCAAAGAAGCGTGGGACACATTAGCAAAAAAAAAAAAAACCTAATGGACCAAGTAAAAAGGTACAGTTAACGAGACAGTTAATTAATCTAAACAAGAGAAACAATCAAAATATGGAAGAACACATAATAGTACATTACGCGTCGAGTGCGGAAAGTAGCATTTTGCATGCGAGTGTGGAGTTTGCACCCGAGCGTTAGCGAGGGTGGTAAAATCACACGAGCAATGCAAAATGCCGTTTTCGCACGAGTTGCGTACCGTACTTTATCTACGATTGTTAGATTTAAATAATAAATACAGAAAAAAATAAACTTGCTGTATGTAAGTTCGTATATCTCTCTTGATAAAGATGGCATTGGTAAATTTGCACTTGAGCACCCACTTATTTATAATTGTCCGATTGACTTCGGGTTTTTTTTAAACTGTTCCTTTTTACATTTTAACAACTATTTACCATGTACCGTGTCGATAAAATCAATAGTTTATTTTTAAAAAAAATATAAAATATCCACTCACGTACATACGGGAAATGTTGGGGAAATAGGGGTTTTTAAGGGTGGGGGATTCACTCAGGATAGCTAAAAACCTTGGAATTGGATGCCAATTATAAAAAAATACAGTATTCTTCGTAAATAAATGTTTTACAATGAAAAAAATACATCGTTAAAACACTCAAAAAATCTTCGTCGGCCATTATATACAATGTTATTAGTAGATAAGATAACAGTGACTATCGATATAATAGGAGAATATATATCGATATCGAAACGTGTGTTCAAAGAGTCATCAGGTTTGTAGCGGTACATTTAAGACTCGTCACATCAAGAATTCTCCTTCTGTTTCTCTTTATGCTCTGTCACAGTCCTTATGCCCAAATCTTCAGCACTTTTTTATACAAAAGTGTGATGTTCCTTCGTCCTAAAGCACATATAAATAGATATCCCTTAGTCCTAATGTATTGTTAGATTAAGGGAAATAAACTTTCCTATTTAAATTCCTTTGTCTTAATGCCTATTAAGACAAAGGGGTATTCAGTCTAATGTACATTGGGACTAAGGAACATCACACTTTTGTATACAAAAGTGTGATGTTCCTTAGTCCCAAAACACATAGAACTGGATATCCCTTAGTCTAAAAGATTGTTTGATGATTAAGGGCAATAAACTCTCCTCTTTATATTCCTTTGCCTTAATGACTATTAAGACAAAGGGATATTCAGCTTAATGTACATTGGGACTAAGGAACATCACACTTTTGTATACAAAAGTGTGATGTTCCTTAGTCCCAAAACACATAGAACTGGATAACCCTTAGTCTAAAAGATTGTTAGATGATTAAGGGCAATAAACTCTCCTCTTTATATTCCTTTGTCGGTACTTCTTTACTTGGTTACCCACCCTAAAGTGGGTAACCAACTAAAGAAGGTAGGATGTGGCAAGATTTTACTTGGTTACCCACCGTTTGTTTACATTATTGACTTTGAATTTTTTATAAAATTAATTAACAATCTTAACCGGGGATGTTCAAAAGCAGTGGGGCTTTTGTATGGGGTTAAGAAAGGGGGAAAGAGAAGAAATTAAGAGAAAAGGTAAGGTGAAATTGCAAGACGAGATCCAAAAGGGTGGGTAACCAAGTAAAGAAGGAGCTATATAGGCAACATTTTACTTGGTTACCCACCGCTAAATTTGAAAAGTGGGTAACCAAGTAAAGAAGGAGCTATATAGGCAACATTTTACTTGGTTACCCACCGCTAAATTTTAAAAGTGGGTAATCAAGGAAAGAAAGAGCTATGTAGGAACATTTTAGTCATTCAAATAAGACAAAGGGGCATATATTACCATGTACATTGGGACAAAGGAATATCACACTTCCCTAATTGAAAATTACAAAATCTATTAGTCTGACAATCCAATATGACAAAGGGGGCATCATTTTTCACAATGTAATTTGGGGAGAAAGGAATATCTATATTTTATCTGAGTTAGACAAAGGGCCGTTTTGTCCACTGTATTTTGGGACAAAGGAATATCACACCTCTCTAATATAAACTTAAAATATCAATCATTATTATATTTAAGTTAGACAAAGGGCCGTTTTGTCCACTGTATTTTGGGACAAAGGAATATCACACTTCTGTAATAGAAACTTAAAATATCAATCAGTATTATATTTAAGTTAGACAAAGGGCCGTTTTGTCCACTGTATTTTGGGACAAAGGAAGATCACACTTTTCGTATGGGTTATAATAGTGGATGAGTGTGTGGAAGAGGGTCAATATAACTATTATCACGCATCTTAAGATTCGTGTTAAGATATTTGTACTTGATTTTATGAATTTGAATACTTGTTTATTTTTATTTTGATGTGTCAAATTTTTCTCTATATCATTTTTTTTCTTTATTAAAATTTTTACGCGAATATTTTCCAAATATTATAATTATTGAAGACTACTCGTATATAATGGAGCAACTTAATGGAATGAATATGGTGCGGTCATTCTTCAAACTGAAAGTCTAGACGATTGGGAGTTTTACGAGTGGCTTCTAGGTAAGTTTAATAACTGTCATTGCATACTTATAATACGATGGTCGCAATGTAATGTGAATGTGATAAAATGAACTATATGTAGTCCATATTTGTTAATTTCAGGAATAAGTAAGTGTAAGTCCCAAGGATATAATTAAACTGTTTGCAGTAATGATATGAATCTAAAGAGGTCCGTAACAGGATCGAGCATACGAAATTTGGCGTTGTGAAGGAAATGGGGCTAGTACCAACCGTTTTTCGAACACTAAAATCACGTCGAAGGCGGTTTTTATGCTAAGTTATCTGTGGCCTCAGGTTATAATTACACAAAGCGATTTTCAGGATTATTTTTATAATATATTCAAGTAAATGTTTTTTTGTTTTATTACAGAGGCTTGTAATCATTTTGTGCTGAACCACTTCGAGAATATTATAGACCCACCACAGGACCATTTAAGGAACCTGGCAAAAATTTAACTATTGCGACATTTTTTGCGGAGAAGAAAATTTACAGAAGATCTTTTGCTTCATCTATAGAGAGAAATGAGCATGTGGAATTAACTGGTTCGTTATATTAATAAAAATACTTTTCTTAAAAAAATGTAAACTAGCATATTCTTAAAAATGTTCTTCTTAAAAAATGTAAATTTTTATACTAATAAAAAGATTTTTTCTTAAAACATATGAAATAGTATAATATGTAGTGTTCCTACTTACTCAATAGCACTGGTGAACCTAGACAGATCACCAGTGCCATACACCCCAAATTCACTTAATTTATTAGGAAAATTTGGGTGGGTAACCAAGTAAAGGAGTGCCCCTTTGTCTTAATGACTATTAAGACAAAGGGATATTTAGTCTACTGTACATTGGGACTAAGGAACATCACACTTTTGTATATAAAAGTGTGCTCTTTATTGATATGTAAATATCGATCTACAAGTAATAATCGATTAATCATATCAATTGTACAATGTCTGGGAATAGCGTATGTATGCGAGGTTTCTTGTCTGCTGGATTTCAAAAAACGCAAATTATTCTTCTTTTTAAAGAAGAATCCGAAGAATTGTTTTGTTTACATGATGAGTTATAACATCGCGCCATCATAATTATACAATATGCATTGAATTATTTATATTATTCTATAATTTTATGTTGCTATTATTTTGTTTTACGTGTTTATACCACCAGTTTTGATGTTTTAAGCTATCTTGAGTGAATCCCCCACCCTTAAAAACCCCTATTTTCCCAACATTTCCCGTATGTACGTGAGTGGATATTTTATATATTTTTTTAAAAATAAACTATTGATTTTATCGACACGGTACATGGTAAATAGTTGTTAAAATGTAAAAAGGAGCAGTTTAAAAAAAAACCTAAGTCAATCGGACAATTATAAATAAGTGGGTGCTCAAGTGCAAATTTACCATGGCATTTATTCATTAGTTGTATTTTTTGCCGAATTAATTATTTCTGGAGGATTATTATTCTCCACATTTTCGTCAAAGTCACTTGATTCACTCATTGTTTTTCACTAAAAACTCGATATAAACAGTTACTTTAATAAAAGAACACCAAATTAGTTTTGTTAAATGTAAACAAACTCACTAATCGTGCGTAAAGCTGAAGAATTCCTCTTCTTTACCGCACTAGTGTGGTAAAGAAGAGGAATTATTCAGAACTATGAGACGAGCATGCGCAATGAATACAAGTACGTAAATAATCACTTTCTACGCATCTAAACAAAGATATAATGTTTATATTTCGTATCAATCGTAGATAAAATTTTTTTTAAACATTTTAGAACAACTTAAAGATTTAAAGTGTGCACCATGTGACGACTTTAACACTATATTACTATTATCATCCTTACCCGATGAATATGATATATAAATGCTCTATTGAATGTAGAGATGAACTTCCCTTATTAGAAACATTAAAAATCAAAATTCTAGAAGAGGCAGAAAAGAAAAAATCACATTCCTTAACATTAGAAAATAATAACTATTCATTGATAACAAAATTTAAAAATAAACCAGAAAAACTTAACAAAATCAAAAAAGTTCCAACATGTACAATATGCAAAAAATACAATCATGTGACAGAATATTGCTATTTTAAGAAAAAGAAGAACAATGCATCATTAATAATAGAAGAAGATTCAATAAGGTCTAATGAAAACATACTTAATATAGAAACAAATAACAGAATAATATCTGACTTCATTTTGGATTCCGGTTCTAGCTTACATATTTGTAACAATAAAAACCTATTTATTGACTATGAAGAATTAAAATCAAGTGAAAAAGTACGTATGGCAGATGGCAGCCAAGCAGATATTAAAGGTAAAGGTACTATAAAAATACTCTCAATAATTAACAAAAAAAATCATACCAATTGAATTGAAAGAAACATTATTTATACCTGAAATAAAAACAAATCTAATATCTATAAGTAAAGCCACTAAAAACCCAAATGTTTTAGTCAAATTTTACAAAAACAACGCCTATATCACACAAAATAATAGAACCTTAATCAAAGCAAAAGAAAATAAAAACTTATATTATGTAGAAAGATTAAATAATAATAAAACAAAAATAGAAAAGAGAAAATGTTCAAATCAAAGTTTCCCAACAATAAATGAAAACAAAACCAAAAATAATAAAATTAAAATAAATCATAACGAAGTTAAAACTAAAACAAATGAACTTAACGATATTTGGCATTCAAGATTTGGACACCTTAATAGAAACCAAATAGATAACATAATTAAGAAAAATTTAATCCATGAAATACCTTCTTTTTTTTTTTTTTTTTTTTTTTTAAATTTTATTCGATAACACAACTACAAATTTGAATTGTAACAAGTGATAATGATAACATAGGTTATGTGGCGGGAAAGACATGAAGAAGAAGTAGTCCAGTGACTACACTTCCTTAGCAGTAAGAATAGTAAAATAATTATAATACAAGATAACTTTTGATAATAAAATAATGATAAAGTAGATTAATATTACTTATTTTACACGTTTAGGAATAGACAATAATAACTGTTTTTTTTTGTTTTGTTTTTTAAAAAAGTAAGTACAGTAATAATAATAATAGTAAAACATAATTTAAGGGAAAAAGATATTTTAAGGTAAGAGATCTCTAGGCCACCTCCTCTTCAAACGTCTTGGTGGGTTGCTTGGGATGAACAGAGAGGACAGGAGTTGTACAAGAGGATTTGGATGGTGGGATATGGATTCATGGAATTTTTTATATCGGGATATGGTTAGATTTCGGACAAAGGGCACATTCAAATCTTCGTGGAGAGTAAGGTTAGAAACATAGAAAGGAGCATTGGTTATTTTTCGAAGGATTTTTGACTGCAGGATTTGGAGACGATGGGAATTGGAAGGCTTGGTGCTGCCCCACACTTCCAGACCGTAGGTCCAAGCTGGTTTTAGAACTACATTATAAATACGAAGCTTGTTGTTAAGAGAAATCTTAGACCTACGATCAAGAAGACCGAGCAGTAACTTGTATCCATGGAATACCAAAATTAAAATTAGAAGAATTCAACAAAAATTGTGAAACATGTATCAAAGGAAAAATGCATAGATTACCATTTCCAAAAAATAAACAACCACCTAGAAAAGAAAATTTACTTGATCTGATTCATACTGATATATGTGGACCAATGCCCACTCCATCAGGAAGCGGTGCAAAATACTTCGCGACCTTTATAGATGACAAATCAAGAAAAATTTTCACATATTTCCTAAAAAATAAAAGTGATATTTTTGAAAAATTTCAAGAATTTAAACATTTAGTTGAAAACTAAACTGAAAAAAGAATAAAAGCTATAAGATCAGACAATGCTACTGAATATTGCAGCCGAACTTTTAACTCATACTTAAAGAAACATGGCATAAAACATGAACTAACGGCCGAATATACTCCCCAAATGAATCCGGTAGCCGAACGCGCAAACAGAACCCTGGTAGAAATGGCAAGATGTCTACTACTTCAATCAGGTTTACCAGAATATATGTGGGCTGAAATGATCAACACAGCTACATACCTCAGAAATAGATGCGCAACAAAAACAATAGAAAAAACTCCCCAAGAAGAATGGTCAAACAGAAATCCTACAGCTTCACATTTACGAATAATAGGTAGTATAGCATATGTATTAAACAAAAAACCAAATAGAAAGAAATTTGAACCTAAAAGTAAACAATTCATCCTATAAGGATATTCAGAAGAAGCAAGGGCATATCGACTAGGGGATCCTCACACTAACAAAATTCTCAAAAGTAGAGACGTAAAAATTATTGAAAATATAACATACAAAGATAAATTTAAAACTAAATCTGAAAAAGAAATTGAAACAAATATTTTTGATTTCAGCACATTATTTAATGAAAATACTAAAACTTAAAATATTGAAATAAATAATAAAGTAAATAATGAAATAAACAATAATACAAATGAGAATGAAGAAACTCAATATATGTCAATAAATTCTGATTCAGAAACAGAAACACATGAATCAGAAAGTGAAGACGAAAGTACTAATGAAAATTTCTGATTATAAAGAAGAACCTAAACCTAAAGAATACAGTCTTCAAATTGCCCCAGGATATGACCGAAAACCTAGAACAGGATTCGCCTTCATACTGACTGGGGGGGAGGGGGGAACAAATACTCGTTTCCCTATCCAGTATGAAATCCGAATATATTGCTTTAAGCGAAACAAGTAGAGAAATTGTCAGCCTAAAGTATCTACTTCAAGAAATCAGTTTCGGTCACATGGTTAATGTTGAATGATAAAACCTTTCAGCCAAATGGGGGTGTTTGTCAGAAATGACATCTATCAAAATACATTATTTTGATTGATGAAATCATAATTTATTTTTGGCAGAAAGTTTTTTTTGTTAAAAGAAATAATTTCAACTGTTCTTAAAAAATATTGATGTGAAATGTGAATATAAATGTTCATAAGTTATATAATCTGTTCTTCTTAGACTTCCACACACCAACAATATATATATATATATATATATATATATATATATATATATATATATATATATATATATATATATATATATATATATATATATATATATATATATATATAATAAACGAAACAACACACGACTGCGAATAGTTATTCAAAAACTGAAAACCCCATGGTTCAGTCACAAAAAAACCAACTCACAACATCTCAAAACCCCGACGTTTCGGTTTTATTTCAAACCTCCTGGAGTCCGCCATTAGAGCTCGTACGGGAAGGTTGTGTTATTTTGTGCTCCGTATTTGATCGGTGTTTTACTAATTAGAGGACGCGAAATCGTGAACAGATTTTTGATATTTTATAGTGTGTCTTATGGAGCAACATTATTGTGAAATTGGAATAGAGAAATCATAAGTTCTTTTAAAGATATTAACATTTTAAATTTAACTTTTTATTAAAAATGGAATAGAGAAAAGGCAAGCAAGTATCCTACGTCTAGGTAGAAAATCATAAATCGAGGAAACTGCGCATGTCCAGGAATCCTAGAGAGGAACAGTAGGGGTACACAGTCATCCCCTCTCCCCCTTAGACACCTCTCTTACGGAAGGAGCCCCTCTTCGACTAATAGTCAGGTAAACAAACGCATACCCCACGTTATAACAGCTAATTTAAATACTTGTAAATATGGGAGAACCGACTATGCTAGAATTTATTGCTCTGTTAACAGACGTTCAAGTGGAAGTCAGGGAGGGAAATTCCAATGTGAAAGAGCTAAGACAAGATGTAAAAAAACTGTCAAATGAACTAAACAAGATGCAAACAAAAATCACTGAATTAGAGGGTATAGGGAAAAGCCAAGAAGAAAGAATAGTCCGGTTGGAAAATGTCCAGGCAAAAGGTTTCATGACGTCTCAAGAAAATAGAATGAATAACATAATTTTGTATAATCTGGAAGAAATTAGCGGTGAATCTAGAAATGAGTTAGAGCAGTCAGTGATGCAGGTACTCCAGCGACAAATGAATACTGATAGTCAGGGAGGGAAATTCCAATGTGAAAGAGCTAAGACAAGATGTAAAAAAACTGTCAAATGAACTAAACAAGATGCAAACAAAAATCACTGAATTAGAGGGTATAGGGAAAAGCCAAGAATAAAGAATAGTCCGGTTGGAAAATGTCCAGGCAAAAGGTTTCATGACGTCTCAAGAAAATAGAATGAATAACATAATTTTGTATAATCTGGAAGAAATTAGCGGTGAATCTAGAAATGAGTTAGAGCAGTCAGTGATGCAGGTACTCCAGCGACAAATGAATACTGATCTTACAATTTATGATCTAGATTGGGTAAAAAGACTTGGGAAAATACGTAGCGGCTATAATCGACCGGTTCTCATTAAATGTATTTCTAATAGAAAAAAGTATGAGATATTAAGAAATACAAATAAGTTGGCGGGCACAAACTTTAGTATTTCTCACGACTATCCACCAGAAACAAGAAACCAGAGGAAGATGCTATGGCATTATGTCAAAGAAGCTAGATCCCAAAACAAGCAAGCATCTATCAAAGGGGACAAAGCTGTAATTCAAGGAACAGCTTATAGTCTAAAAGATCTTTAAGCCGGATCAGCTGAACAAAATACAATACTGCTTAGTCAAGACATTGATCATTTGGAATTACATGATCAACAAGAAACAAATCAAAATAAAACAAAAAAGAGGAAACTACGTGATGGCTCTCTCAAGACTTTTTAACTGGCAGAGGCCGGCCCAGCCGGCGACCTACACGAACTACAGTAACACATACGGACATCTCGGCAAGATCACCATACACACGATTAGAACACCCTCGGACATTTCAAGCGGTACAACATAAGAACGAAGATTCGGTCAACCTACTCTTTTAGAACTGCGAAGGCTTTAGCAGGGTAAATCTTCTAGATAATAAACATAAATCCATGTTAAACAAATTTAGTTTTATAGGTCTTAGTGAAACTTGGCTAACCAAATCTTTAGATAAACATTGTTACTCCTATCTAGATCAATTCCAGTATTTTTATAGCAATGCAACTAAAGATAAAGCTAGAGGTAGGGCTAGCGGTGGTCTTATGGCTTTAGTGAAAAAGGATCTCAACGCGATTATCTTAGGTATAGTCACTGGATTATTTTATCCCTCTCTTATAACAACATCAAATTTATTGTGGGATTAGTATACTTCAACCCGTCAGCAGACTTAAAATTTCTGTTAGATATACTCGAAGAAACCATCCAGGGAATTAGTGCAGAAAATCCTAATACTCAAATATACCTGGGGGGAGATTTCAATTGTCGCTTAGGGTCGTCCGGTTGCTATCAAGAAGAAGTGTTTGAAGGAACTAATTTATTTGGGACTAGAGGTTCACAAGATGGTACTATTAACAAACGGGGCCGTGACCTGGTCTACTCAATGGAAAACTTAGCATTATACCTAATAAACGGTCGTAGCATTAGCGACCAGAACGGAAACTTTACGTTTATAAATGCTAATGGTAAAAGTACTATTGATTTAATTTGGACGAACTTCTCAGGATTAACAGGTGTAGAGGATATGGAGATATTCTGTGATATTTGTATTTCCAGTCATTTCCCTTGTTGGTTAAAAATAAGAGCTCCCGGCATTAATCAAAACGATACAAACGGTAACCATATTAGCAATAAAAATAATTATAAACGCACTTGCACTGTCTTTAGATGGGATAGAGTAAAGGGAGACGAGTACCGAAACCATATAAGCTCTTTGATAATTAAAACCTTTGATCAATTTGAAAAAAGCACAGAGGAAAAGCCGGATTTTATTAATACTAAATTAATAAATATAATCTACGAAGCGCTAGAAAGCATAGGCCTAAAAACCTCTAGAACTTATGGAAGGAATAGTGGTCAGAATAAAACAGCTTGGTTTAATTCGGAATGTGGCGATGCAAAGAAAGATCTCCGGAAAGCCTTGAGAAGATTCAGCAAAGATTGGAATGACAGCGAGCTTCATGTTGAATACATAGATAAAAAGAGAACATACGCTAAAATTTTAAGAGCCTCAAAGCGAAAATATATTCAAGAAATGTGTGAAACCATGAGTAACGGAAAGGAGTCTTCGGCGTTTTGGAATTTAATTAGAAAACTGAAAAAACAAAGTAAAAATAATAACATTACTCTTGATATGGTATACGAACATTTAGCAATCTTATATCCTACCGAAATTGAAAAATCATTTGAGTTCTATGATGTTCAACACCCACTTTTAGATAGAGATTTTACACTTGAGGAAATAATAGATGTACTAAGTGAACTCAAAATGAACAAATCACCTGGTCCAGACAACATCATGAATGAACATTTAGTTAATTTGCCTGAAAATTGTCTAATATTAATAAATAAAATGTTCAATAATATTATGAGCAGTGAACGGGTTCCAGAGGCCGGGGGGAAATTAAGTATGCTCTTTTTATTCAAGAAAGGGGACCCAAAGAAAATGGAAAATTACCGTGGGATTTCTCTTCTAAGCACAATCATGAAAGTGTTTACTAAATCGTTGAACTAATGATTGTCAGATTGGGCAGAGAATATCAACTTGGTAAATGAAAGCCAAAACGGGTTCAGGAGAGGGAGAGGATGTAGAGATGGCATTTTTACTCTAGCCGGCTTAGTCGGTAACAATCTTCGTCTAAAGAAAAGACAACTGTATTTGAGTTTCATAGATTTCAAGAGGGCGTTCGACTCCATAAAACATGAAATTCTTTGGCCAAAATTATTAAAGTGCGGAGTCAGTGGTAAAATAATAAGAATTATTAAATCATTATACGATGTTGCAAGAGTCGAGGTAAAAACCCAATCAGGATTATCTGATCCAGTAGACATAACAAAGGGCTTAGTACATGGAGATTCTTTAAGTCCCACTCTGTTTCTCTACTTTATTAACGATGTGGACCAATTCTTAGCTCGGGAAGGCGTTCAAGGAGTCCCCATTGACGGTTACAACGATATAATATCTCTTAAGTTCGCCGACGACATTGCAATGGTAGCCGAAACCGCAATTCAGGTCCGTAAGCAGTTGTCAAGCTTACATTAATATTGCAAAATCAACAGTCTCACAGTGAACATAAATAAATCAAAAGTTGTAATATTCAAAAGCTCAGGAAAAAACAAGAAAACCGATTCGTTTTCATACGACGGGGAAAGCATAGAAAAAGTTAACTGTTACAGCTATTTTATTATTATTATTTATTATTATAACTGTTACAGCTATTTAATTTTCATCCTAAGGAGTATTTCAAGTCGCAGCAAAAACACAAATTAAAAAGTCAATTTCAGCTATTGCATGTGTAAAAGATGTCTTGAGCAAATCTAAAACAACCTCCTTAGAAGCACGTCTAAAATTATACCAGTCTATTGTCAGATCTACCCTACTATATGGAGCAGAAGTTTGGTGTCTTCGTTACTTAGAAATGATAGAAACCGTAAACAAACATTTCATTAAATCAATCTACCACTGGCCTAGAAATACCCCCGGCTATATAGTGAGACTAGAGTTAGGAATGGAACCGGTCGGATGTGCCGCAATTAAACAAATTATGAAATGGTGGAGTGTTGTTCTGAGTATGAAAGAAGAAAGATACCCCCCGATAGTGTATGATAGACTTGTTTGTTTAAGCGATTCCCACAGTAAATCTATTAAATACAACTGGGTTGCTCAACTGAAACAATTGCTGTGTGGACTAGGTTTCGAAGAGCTGTGGCAAGATTGTTCAAGCGATAAAGTGTTGTGTGCAGTGGACAAAGTAGTAAAGGCTTATAAGGACCAGAGCTTCTCAAGAGACCTAGAAAGAGCTTACAACTCGAGCTACAGTGCTATCTATAAGTATATTAAAATGGACGAAGGCGTCGAGAAATATCTATCTTGGCAGGTAGAAATAGAGAAGCAGAGATTGATAAGCCAGATGAGGGTTAGTTGGTCAAACAGAGTATATTTTTAACATAAGGGTCACAAGTACACCTGGGACCCTAACGAAATATGTAGCCTGTGTCATACAGAGAGTAATGAAGACCTTATGCATTTCCTTACTGAATGCCCTATCTACCAAGAACCAAGGAGTAAATATTTAAGCCAATACCTTGAGCCTTCAACACCAAATAAATTATTTATATTACAGAACAAAAAAAAGTTATACGATCTGTTCCATTTCATTAGCGTCGCACTTAAACTTAGAGCATGCTGTTTGAACGAGTAAAGTATCACTATAAAAAACTTGCAGATAATTATGTTTAAAAAAAAAAAATAAATAAATAAATAAAATAAAATCTAATTATGTCAGAAAAATATTATTATTCCATTGTTGATAACAATATTAATTATAAGGTAATACAAAAAAAAAAAAAAAAAAAAAAAAAAACTAAAGCCACATTAATAGTAGATCTTTAATCAATGATTATAGAGATTAGTCAGTATTCATTGATTAAAGATTTATATAATCAAATATAATTCTCTAAAATAATGTAAGATTAATTTAAAAAAAAAAATTAATTATGCATAATTAGATGGAAAAAAGCGTCCATATGTTAATTTTATATTAAATGTTTACAATATTTAGAATATTATGAATTCTGTTATCGGTATTGTTATTATCTAGTTAGAATTGTTATTGTTTATTATTTGCTCATTATTTTGTCAATGTTTTTTTTTGCCAAGTTGTTTAGTTTTAGTTGTTATCTATTTGAAATTGTTTTCCTGTAATATTTGTTGTCATTGTATTAGATTACTTATCTCATAGCATTGCATTTGTACTCACCTGTAAGAAGATCATGTATCTTAATTACAGTATGTAAATAAAATAAAATAAATAAAATATTTTAAACCTTCTTTAGAGGATCTAAAACAGAAGAAATACAAAAGGTTTACAAAGAATGCAACTAAAGTTATGAGAATAGTTAACAGAAAAACTCTTATGGAAGCGCAAAGATTTTAACTTACATTAAGAAACGTTGGAGTGAGAATTTATATATAAAAAATGGAAAGAAAACATTAAAATAGACTAGATTAGCAAGGAACAAAAATTAAATAGAAAGAGGTAACCAAAAAGAGAAGGTAACAATCTAAAACTAAACCGTGGCGCCATCTAGCGGCAACAAACCGAAACTACATTATATAATAAATAAAAATATAAAACAAATCTAAAAAAAAGTCCAACAACCATTAAAAACATTAAAAATCCTTATCAATCAGTCCAGAATACACGACATGTAAATTATCTATATCGCTTCTAAAATTTAGAGATAACGGGTCCTATTTAATAAAAAGCATTTCCAGAGTACGTAGTTTATGTTCATCATGTCATTCCTGAGGTAATTGTGAGGTTATAGTAGTAATTTTGAGGAATTATATTTCCGAAATGAATAATCTAAGTGAAGGTGAGTTTTTTAAGAGTAAATACAGTTTAGATAAGAAGTTTATATGCTAAGCAAGGTGTTTAGTTAATGGTAATCGTGGTTTAGTTAATTTTACTGGTAAGGTTGCTGTTACTAATTTGACAGATGTGGTGATTCCACAAGATAGTTTGCAACTATTGTCTTTAGGAGACAAATTTTCTATGGGTTGTTGTAGTAAGGAAGATATAGCTATGTTTAATAAGGTAGGTTATAAGTGACCTGAAAAATTTTTCAGTAATGTTGAGTTGGAAAATGCTGATAATGTACGGACTAGCTGTGTCAATGTTATCACAAACCATGTAAGATGTTTAAGCGCTGCTCCGAGTTGTGCAGTTCGACAAGTTCAAGAGGTACGGCTTTATTTCAGTAGGACGCGTAGATTTCTCAAAGAACACCCAGAACTTGTAGTGGGTAAAAGTGATATAGGTGGTAACACAGTTGTATAATGAAGAATGTATATGTTCGGAAGATGATCACATTATTAAGTGATAGTGACACTTATTCCAGATTAGCTCGGGATCCTTCCTCAACTTATAGGCTAAAGGTTAATAAAATAGTGGATGAGTTGATTACGTTGAGCTATGTTGATACTAGGTTAGCTCTGTAACGGTCAAGGGAATTTTGTCTCAACATACTGTAGATGATACTATGACTATGCTATCTTTAGATGTTCAATATTTGTTGAAGTTTGCCAGATCGTTAGATCTGGCTTTCCAATTGGTTAGCAAAAAATGGTCCAAGTTTGGTAGGAGCACGGAGATGTCGAAACAGATGTTTCTTTCGGTTCTCGAGTTGGTTTATGATGCCAGATATTTTGTTTTTGGCGGAACTGTTTATCAGCAGCGTTATGGGCTTCCTATGGGGTCTCCTGTTTCACCTGTGTTGGCCAATATTGTCATGTGTAAGCTTTTAGAAGATTGTTCCAGTCATTTAGTTGCCAGTATTAAGCTCCTTACTTTATATGTTGATGACTTGTTTCTAATTGTTAACAAAGGAGATGAGCAGTTGGTATTGGATACCTTCAACTCATTTCATCCTCGGCTAAATTTTACCATGGAGTTGGAAAAGAATGGTTGCTTGTCATTTTTGGATATTGAGGTGATAAGGGGTCCTAATAATCTATTGCTTACTGACTGGTATATCAAGCCTAACAGTTCGAGAAGAGTCCTGCATTTCCAATCTTCGCATATAATGTCGCAGAAAATTAATTGTGTCCAGAATTTAGTTATGAAAGTGATTGACATTAGTATTCCTTGCTTTCTTAACAAAAATAGGAGACGATTACAAGCATTTTTCGGCAATAACGGCTACCCTGTTCAATTTGTTAACCGATGTTGGTATCGTTATTATCACAATTTGAATACTAGGAGAGATGATGATGGTCCTATAGCTTATTTTAAGTTCCCATTTATTGATGGTCTTTCTCAGGGAATTCAGCGGATCTTAAGACGAGAAATACCACAGATTGCTTTGACCTTTTATAGTAGATACAGAGTTGGGTCTCTATATACTAAATTAAAAGATAAATACCCAGTTCTCTTACAGTCTAATGAAGTGTATGCTATCAGTTGCCTGGATTGTGATAAAGTATACTACGGGGAGACCTCTAGGTTTCTAAAAGAACGTGTCTATCAACATGACTATAGTATTAGGTCTCGCCAGATTACTTCTACGGCTTTAGCTCTACATGCGGTGAACCAAAGGCACAAGTTTAACTTCCAAAATGTCAAGGTGCTGGCTCAGGAGCCAGATGAACATAAACGACGTACCCTGGATGTGCTTTTTATTAAAAAGGACCCATTATCTCTAAATTTTAGAAACGATATAGATCATTTACATGTCGTGTATTCTGGACTGATTGATAAGGATTTTTAATGTTTTTAATGGTTGTTGGACATTTTTTTAGATTCGTTTATATTTTTTTAATTCAATTTGAATGTAGTTTCGGTGTGTTGCCGCTAGATGGCGCCACGGTTTTGTTTTACATTGTTACCTTCTCTTTTTGGTTACCTCTTTCTATTTAATTTTTGTTCCTAGCTAATCTAGTCTATTTTAATGCTTTCTTTCCATTTTTTATTATATTAATTCTCACTCCAACGTTTCTTAATGTAAGTTAAAATCTTTGCGCTTCCATAAGTGTTTTTTCTGTTAACTATTCTCTTAACTTTAATTGCATTCTTTGTAAACCTTTTGTATTTCTTCTGTTTTAGATCCTCTGAAGAAGGTTTTAAATAAAACCGAAACGTCAGATTTTTAAGCATGTAATGAGTTGGTTTTTTTGTGACCGAACCCTGGGTTTTCTAAGTTTTTTAATATATATATTATATATATATATATATATCGGAGAAGAATATAATTATAAATTGCTGAGATTTGTTAAATTTATCAATGATTTTACTCTCTTTTTATACAGTCCTGCCATGCATTTAAAAAAAGAAAAAGGTACGTTCTTCAATTAAATAACCTTAAAATAGTCTTTTAATGTCTAAATGATTATTTTTCTTATCGTTTTTAGCTCATAATTGTTTGAATAATACTCGTAGCAATTTATAATTTCTTACAGTGAATTTGTATCGTAAATGAAATGGGGCAAAGGAGGTATATTAGTAGAGTAGAAATATTCATACTGTAATAAGTTTCCAAGACTCTCAGTTATTTTCATTGTCTATTCTTGCTTAGCTGATAAGAAATTTAATTACATTTTAAGTGCTTTCAAAGGGAAATTAGCAGCTATTCCTCCGGTATAAGGATTTCTCAGAGAATTCTTGTTTTCCAATAATCCTTGAAAGCGCCAAACCTTGACAACAATCCGATTACTCTAACCTAATTATTCTTGAGTTGCTGTTTCAATTTGTCTTGGACTCCATCAATATAACGAATAGATTTTTTTGTGTGTTTATTCTATAATTTTAATTTCATTTTGTGGTTAAATTTCAAGAACATTGAAATGAACTATTTGAATGTTTCAGAGACATTTTCTTAGGTATATTAAAAGATTATTAGGATACTAGCATCTAGTCCAGTGCCATTCGCGGAAATTTCTGTATTAAGTCTTTGTCTTTTTGTTTTAATCAAGAATATAAAACAAAAACTGAAACACTTTCTCAAGCAAAAACGAAGCCTCAACTAGGCATTAAACTTGTTATGTCCAAAATAAGTTTTTTAAGGTAAAGATGTACCTAATAAGTTCTTTTAGACATAAAAGAAATTTTAACGAATTCCACTTTTTAAAGGTAGATATATAGGTAATATTGGGTAAACAAGGCTAGTTCGAATCCCAGATGGAATGTGATATAACACATACTGTAGCAAAGGACACCTACTAGATACTAGAAAGAATGGCATCTCTTGAGAACTTCAATGAGCTGCCACTTAAATGGGCGGAGAAGAAAGGCTTTTACTAATGTTAATCCCAAAGGGAGTAATAGAGGGAGAGAAATGCTAAAGGTTATTTTTAAGATTATTATTTATTATGGTTATTTATTTCGCCACAAACTTCTACGAAGGATTATTGAAATTATTTACAAATTCCAAGTTAAGGAAAATCAATGGAAAGTTTAAGACCACTCCAAAACCTATTCCAAGAGAGCTAGAATAATAAGAAAGGCTTCTCTAATGATGTTAGCATCCACTAAGAATAATGTAATTCATTGACGAAGAGGAAAAGGATGGCAGTCCAAATTCTGCAGTTATAAATTTAATATGTTTGGAATGATTTTTGAGTCCGTATTTGTATTTCAATAGCATAGATTTTCGCACTCTAGTAAATGCTTATAGCTATACAAAACCCTCCTACAATACTTTCTAAAAAATATGTTTTATTGTTCTAAGCAAATGTATTTACCAATCAATAAAATGTGAAGTTATGTAAAAGGTTTACTAGTTAATTACAAGATGTAGTAACACTGAAACTGTATAATTGGAATTAAAATTCAATTTTTTTGACATGGATGTATTGAAACCAATATTCTTGTATAGAATATATTACAGAGAATTCTCATACAATTTAATTTACTCTCTTTTCTTCTTTGTTTCTAAGCGAAGAAAAGGAATCTCTTTTTTACTCGTGTATAAATTGAACAAATAAGTAAATTCCTACGTACATGGAAAAAAGGACGGCCTCATATTTTCCGAGCTTCTCTTATCTCATGCAAAACTTTAAAAAAAAAGCCAGAGTTAGAGTTTTTTCGATGAGTTCCTTCTTTTGAAAGGAAAATAGAGTTGAAAAAAAGGCAACAAATGTGAAGGTGAAGTCTATACGAGATGCTAATGCGGGCTCTCTTTTCCCCGGCTTTAGCTAGCCGATGTGAAAAATACAAATTATTCAGCCCCGTGCCCACACTTTCTCAAAGTAAAAATACAAATTAGAATTTTCAATTCATAACCTTTGTGAGATGTATTGAAATGAAACCCCTTTTTATCCTGATTTATTTCTTGTATAAATAAAAGAGTGGAATAGAAATAATTTTAGATAAAGTAAAGTACAATTTCTGAGAATTATTCAAATTATATTGTGAAGTACTGGACGACAAGCAAATCATCATTTAAAATTTTATTTAATTAAGAGTATATATCCTTATAAAATTAAATATTTTATTAATAAATATTGAAATTGGAAATTAATTTCGATATCGTGACGGTGATTTTGGTCGTTTTTTTTCGGATTCACTCCCGGGCTTCAGAACGTGTCATAAGGAACTTCGTTCCAATAATTTTTATTGCATTATAACATTTAAAAGTTGCTAAGCGTGGATGCTTTGACCAGGGAGAGATGCTTTGAGGGGGTTTATAGAGGTACGGTGGTTACGATCTCGAAAAAAGTGTTTTTTCGACCCACCCTAATATATATTTGTATCCTATTCTTCGGCAGCTTTCATTTGATACCCATTCAAAATTTTAGGCGTACTTCACATTTCCGCGAACAAAATTGGCAATTTTAAAAAATTGGAAATACCCTCCCGGAATTTTCATCGCCCCTGTGCATCTGTACTTTTACTTTACTTTACTTGTACCCGTACAAGGCACAAACCTTAACAATTCCCTTGATATTGGGCTCATTTTTCTTCTCTCACCGTCCCCTACACTTGGAAATATCTTTGTCACGGTTTTGATTCGGTGTTAGCCCAGTTACAGAGTTTTGTCCTTTTATAATTTAAAGACTTACTATTTTTCAATTTCTATTGTTGCTATGACAACAAAATGTCAATTTATTTGTTGTGACACAAAAATAAATCAGTTTTAGTTTTTACTAAGTTAATAACGAAACATTTTGATTTATTGTAATGTAATGGATACATTACACTGTGAGAATCTTAATTACCTCGACGCCGCATAATTGTACTAATGAAATTTTAATTTTATCATCGTTGAATAAATTATTTTATAGCATTTATTGGCACATAACACGCTGGTCGCTGGTCCTCTTAACAGCATAATCTTGGGTTGCTGGTATCCACGCAGTTAGTCATTCTAAAACTTTTCTTACAAATTTATATTTTCTTTAATAAGAAAGGTTTCCTGTATAAAAATAATATCAAAGTTCTTAATGAAGTGTAGAAAATTAGGATTATAGATCTTATTTTTTAATCCAGTAATATTATATGAAAATATCTGTAGCTTTCTCTGCATGGTCATATTTTGATCTTTCAGTTGTAGTGGTCGGTGATTTTGGGGGTTGTCATACTGGTGGTGGTTATGCTCTGGCATGGTAGATTCAAAAGAGTTTTCCAATATTCTTCGCCAGATTTCCTAGAAGTGTTGACAAGACAAGTTAGATCGTTGGTCTTCTCAAGCCCGATTTTTTAAAAAAAAAAAAATAATGGTTCGGCTTTATCAAGAAATTTCTGTTTCCCTATATTACCAGTTAATCGTGACCGTCATATGCTTTAATATTTGCTCTATGCTTCCTGATTTCTGTTAGAATATGTGCAACACTGTTATTAATTTATATGTTGCTATGGATATTGTTACTGTCATCTTGTCATATTCTTGTGAAAATATATTCACTTCCTCTTTGTGTGTGATCTCAATGTGAACGTTTTTGTGTCTAGTTTAATAAGTAACAATATGCTTATAGCCATAATCCCCAATAGGTTATGGAGCCCAGAGATGGTGAGTTCGTTCCAATTTATCTAATTAAAATTAAGAATTTATAAAAATTTCGGAAAAGAAAAAAAAAATTATGTCACAGTGGTTTGTTTACAAATTTAAAGAAAATAAAAGTTCGTTTTTTTTAACAAATTAATAAATAAAAATAATATTTTAAATTTCAAATAAAATTTTGAAAGTAAAAATGTGTTCCTCAAATTCAATTGGTAGAAGTAACTATAGTGAATGGAAATTTGCAATGAAGGCACTTCTTCAGTTAGATGATTTGTGGGAAGTAGTGCAAGGTTCTGTTGCAGATGCAAAAAAAGATCAAAAGGCTCTTTCCAAAATAATTTTATCAATAGATAAAATTAATTATTCCCACTTAAAAAGTGCGAAAACTTCAAAAGAGGCATGGACTTCTTTAGAAAAGGCATTTGAGGACTCTGGGCTGACTAGAAAAGTTGGACTATTAAGATTGTTAGTGACAACAAAGTTAGAAATGTGCGTGTCTGTTGATGAATATTGTGATAAAATAATATCGACGGCTCATAAGTTAAATGAAATAAGGCTAAACGTAGGTGATGAATGGGTTGGAACTTTATTATTGGCTGGATTACCTGACAGTTATAGACCAATGATCATGGGAATTGAAAGTTCTGGTATTGCAATAGCTGGAGACTCTATCAAGGTCAAGTTACTCCAGGATGTTAAGTTAGAAAATAGTGATAGTGTAACATCGTCTGATCAAGATTCAGCATTGTATTCAAAATCTAACAAGAATCAAGGTTGGAAACCTCGCCGGTGTTACAATTGCGGGAGTACCTCGCATGTTCAATCCCAGTGTGACTCGGGTAGGAAAAAACAAAATTTTCAGAATAAAAAGCCTAACAGAAACAGTTACCAAAAGAATAAAACATTTTTGGCTCATATTTCTTCAAATAAAATTGAAGATACAGCCTGGTATTTAGATTCTTGTGAATCCCACCCACATAACTAATAATATTTCATTATTAAAAAATAATGTAACCAAGAAAAATGTGAAAATTGGGCACTTTTTTACTTTAGCACCCCCCTCGGTTCTAAGCAATAGTAGGCCCTAGGAAGATCCCAAAGGTGTATGTATGTGTATGTGCATGTGTTATAATGTCTCCAAAAGTCATTAAGACTCCTGGGGCTGTTTCAGGGCACTGTACTAAGACTGTACTACTAAGACTAAAATAAGGTAAAATCACATACCAAATTAAATGAACATCTTCTGTAAATAGAAATATTGTTCTCTTTATAATTTTTCAAGGGGCTACTGCTTCTAATTCCTGGTTCCACAGTTTGACCCCACACCATAAACGATACAAGAGGTCATCCTTTGGATGATCTTTCCTCCAGAGGAAATAAGAAACGTAAGAGGCGAATAGGCTTCGGGCAGTGCCATATTCTTCCTTATGGCGAGCTTTGAATTTTTGCCATGTCGATTCTATCGTGTTCGTGTGGGCTCCTGTTACTGGATCGACGAAATTCTGACTGTGGTTCACCGTGTAATGATTATACCCTTCTGTAACAATTCAAAACACAAATTATTACTCATTTTTGTCATTAAGTCAATAATATAAAGTAAACGTGAAAATAATAGTAAATTACCAGGTAGTTCATTGATATCAATGTAGGCTCGCCAACAGTCAGAAATTATCGTAGATCCCGGCATAACATGAGGCCTCAAAACTGCCAATAGAGTCGCCGCGTCGCGTCTCTCCACAGGAACAATGAAGCACCGTCCACTTCCTCGCTCTACCCCTCCAAAATACCACTGGGCTACCGCAGGATGACCTCTATGATATTTTCGTCGACTGATCACGGTTTCATCAATTTCAATAATGTGGCCTGGTCCGCCAATAATAATAGGGTTTATTGTAAAATGGCGGACACAGACCTCTCTAAAAAAATGGTTTTTGACGATGGTTTTTGTAGAAACTGTGGAACCATCTTCTCTTTTAAGATCAAATTGGATCTCCTCCACTTTGTGTGTCTGACGCGTCCACAGGTAAGACAAATAGAAGATGTCACCAAGTGAGAGGTGGGATTTAGCGAACCAGGTGTTGCAAAAAAAACCCATAGACTTCCTACAGTTTTTTCGGCAACACCTCCAAACGCCACCAACACTTCCACCCGCGCCTCTTCTATGTGTCATCCTGCTCTGACATTCAGGACACACTCTAGCGGTGGGCAGTAACCCCATCTCTGTAACAAAAAAAGAAAACAATATTAAACATTGTAATACACCATATTTTTTCAATGTCAACATTTTTCGCTGCGTACTCTCTTACCTTGAAAGAAAATTAATACATCTTCCTCGCTTTTGGCCACAATATTCATCACTTGTTTGGTGTTCATTCCTTTCAGACACTCCATATTGTAAATAATTTGTTTTTCTTTTTTTTTATAAAAAATATTTAAATGCCCGACAAACAAATTTTAAATAATTTTACTTTAACAAAACCAGATTTTGAGATATATGTCAAATTAAAAAAAATAAATAAAAAAACAAAAAAAAAAAACAATCAATTGACATCACCTTGTCAATATCTTTGATCTCACAAATTTCACTAAACCATTGCAAAAATTTAAGTTACAATTTATTTATTTATTTTTTCTTTCTTTTTTATCAAAATTAAGAAGTAGAAAAAAATTTTTAGTTACACATTGGTAACAATATAAGTAAGAAAATTATAATGTTACTTATATTTTTATAATCAATATTAAGAAGCAGAGAAATTAGGAAGAGATATTTTCTGTTACAGATTGGTAGCATATAAGTAAGAAAATTATAATGCTACTTATTAGGTATTATTATTATTATTATTATTTTATTTTTTTATTTATTTTTATTTATTTTTTATTTTTTATTTTTATTTATTTTTTATTTTATTTTTTTATTTATGTATTTTTTTTACAAACTATTAACTAACTTATCAACTATTTATTTAATTGTCATCATTTAGTCATTTAATTAATTATAATTTTGTCTATATAATAAATAATGTGTAGAGAAAAACAGAAAAGGGATGAGAACAAAGATAAAATAAAAAATAATAACTTCTTAACATGCAAAAACTTTTAACTTATTCCCAATTCCATTCCTGTACTAACGAGTACCTGTATCTCCAAGCTACCCTTGCAAAATTTACTAGGCTTTTCCATTGGTTACCATTAAGTAATTGGATAAAATCCTCATAATTATACTCTCTAACCCCTAAATGAGCTATCCTGAATTCCTTCAAGACACAACATATAGCTATAAGTGTCTCCTCTATGTCTCTACTATTACATAAAGGACATAATCTTTGATTACCAACTCTCCATGCTTTATTATTTAGGTACAAAAGACCTCCACGTATCTTGCAGACCCATGAGACTTCTGTAGGTGTTAAGTTTTTATTTTTTATGTAATTATCTTTTAGTTCCTCAGGTTTTATTAAAGATTTAAAATGACAGTGAAAATTGGACTTACCACTTTCCTCTATATACTTTATAGAGTCGCTCCTATCAACTTTTTTTACTATTTGTTCTAACTGGGGTTTCAATTTTTTAGAATTAAGCCATTCTAGGGAAATGTTATAATTTTTGGCTAGTTGATTCCATTCTTTTGCCCAGCTAATACCTTTGTTTATTATTTCATAAGCTGATATTTTGGTCAACCCATTATCTGGGTGCTCTCCTAACACTTTGAGTAGATAATTTTTTTTGCAGATTGAGTGTATATGAGTGCAAGGAAGTACAACCAGTCTCTAGGTAAATAACATATGAAGGTGAATTTTCTGGTAAAAAAAGAGCTTTTTTAATAAAATATCTGTTAAATCTTTCTAAGCCCTCATATTTGTGGCTACCCCATACCTGACCAGCATAACATGTTATTGATCTACACACAGCATTGAAAATTATTTTTTTATTTTCAAAGGTTATTTTATTATTACTTACCATTTTATGCCAGATAACATTCAGTGCATATTTTGCTGTTTGGATTTTTTCTTGTAAATGATGAGTCATAGAAAGGTTATAAGAAATGGTCACCCCCAGATATTTATATTTGTTTACATTTTCAATTTTCTTCCCTTGATACCAAAAGTTTTCTTTCACTTTATTCCTTCCACCCTTCTTAAATATAATTACCTTAGTCTCTGAGGTTAACAGTTAAGCCCCATTTAGAGCAGTATTCCTCAAGAGCTTTTATCATTACTCTAAAAAACACAGCATCACTAGCCAAGATGACCAGATCGTCTGCGTAGATCATGCATTTTATATTGTAACCATTAACCCAGACTCCTCCCTCCAGTGCCTCAACCAGATCATTTAAGAAGAGGGAAAACAGTAAGGGGCTTAATTTACAGCAAAACTTGACTATTGTAACTGTTTTGATGATCCTTGTTTAACTAGTGGTATTTTTGTTTTTCATATTTGAGGGTTTTAAATATTTTTTACAATTTTTTAAAAATTAGCAATTTTAGGGATTTTGACCGTCCCACACATATTATTTTTTATCTAAATATCACGAATATATATTGGGTCCCTAATTTTTTTGTATACTTAGATAATAGAACAGTAAAAAAATAATTTTGATAAACAAATATAAACAAGGAACTTCTGAGGTCGAAGTGAAAAAGCATGTTCCATAAATGGAACAATGGCGGGTAAGGTAGACACACAGTGAAGCATGGAACAAGTATAGTTTACTGTTCCTTGGCTTCTCTACCTTTATCTGTTTTATAATAAAATTATATACTACTATATTGATTTGCTGATTTTTATACGTATTAAATAGAATACTTTATACTATTTGTATTTTAAGTATCTTTCTTAATAATCCGGCAGGTAAAATTAGGGAATTAGTTGAAATCTATACTCTTGTAGATTATTATTTTTTTTTTTTTTTTCACTATAAACTTATTTCACTTTGAATGTATTACAGCAGTACTGTAATCTTTATCTGTGTACTAAATATTGATAGGGCATGCTTCTTAACGGGTTGGTAACATAGGATTATAAAAAGCGGAAGGATGAAGGAATGGGATTACTTACCTGTGGATGGGGATTGACCTTAGCTTGGAATGGGATAAAGCCTTTATTTTTAAAGAACTATAAATCTTTCATGGAAAATTGAAAAAACTTATAAATATTCACAGGAAAATAATCTCCTAATAGAAGCCGCTTTCCTTTCAACAAACTGTCCCGCTCAATTTACAAATTCCCCATGAGCTTCTAACCGCCTCCCTCCACCTTTTAATCTGGGTGCATAACGGTTCTCTTATTGTAGCATTAAGTGTATGCAAAAAGGAATACTATTCATTTAAGATCTTGAAAACCTATAGTGTTATAGTATTGACGTCTTTATTATTTTAGCTCTCAAAATTCGTTATTAGGGTTTTGTAGATTCTTTTCAAAACCCTTATGCCGAGGGTGATGTGTCCGTCTGTCCGTCGCTCTTTGGTTCATAGGGCCCGAACCGTTTAAGCTATAGAGCTGAAATTTAAAATACTGGTGTAACTTTTTGACCCAACCACAGGAAAAATATACAGAAGTTCAAAATTAAATATGCGCATGCGCAATTCGCAAAAATGTTGTAAACTCAAAAATTTATATTTTTTTTAATTTTCGAGTGGGGTATCAAATGAAAGCTGCTGAAGAGTAGGACGCAAATATATATATGCTTTTGTAAATTTTGCATTCCTTATTGGGTGAACAAATCAAAATATACCCAAAAAAATCCCCCCCCCCCCAACCACTATACTTCGGCTGGTCCTAAAATTTCGAAATAATTCATGCTAATGCCTTATTGTGGGGCGATGAAAATTCCGGGAGTTCATCCCAAATTTTAAAAAATTGCCAATTTTGGGCGCGAAAATTTTAAGTGCGGCAAAAATTCTATTTTTTAAAATTTTGAGTTGGGTATCAAATGAAAGCTGCTGAAGAGTAGGACGCAAATATATATACATTTTGAAATTTTGCATCCCTTATTGGGTAAAAAAATCAAAATATACCCAAAAAAAATTCCCCCCCCCAACCACTATACTTCGGCTGGTCCTAAAATTTCGAAATTATTCATGCTAATTCCTTATTGTGGGGCGATGAAAATCCCATTCTGAATCGATTCCTAAAATTTAACACTTTTTTTTATGTATGTATGTATATATGTATGTATATATGTGTCACTCCAGACGATATCTCCCCTTAGGATGCACTTAAAAATTTCAAACAAATTTTAAAATGTCAATAATATCAAAAGAAAGGATGAGTTCGTTGTCAAATTTTTACAATTTAGGGTCAAAAATAGCATAAAAACGTGTTTTTTCCATTTTCCCCCCCTTTTATGTGAAAATATGATAAAAGTGTAAATAACAACAATTACTGTACTCTTAAAGAGCTTTCCAACGACATGCATCTTGAAGGGTAAATACTATTTTGACTTTTGTACCCCGTACCCCTGTGTCCCAAATTTTTTTTTTTCATCCGAGCTAATTCTAAACCAAAATTTTCCTATATTATCATAAGCCGATAAAACGCAGATTTCTTTGAAAATTCGCTCATTAAGTCATGGTGCATGACTGGACTTTTTTTTTAAATTTTGAGTTGGGTATCATATGAAAGCTGGTGGAGAGTAGTATTCAAATATATATTTGCTTTTTTAAATGTTTCATTCTTTATTAATTTTATAAGTCAAAATATACCCCACAAATTTCCCCCTCCCCAAACACTATATAACGGGTGGTCCTAAAATTTTGAAATAATTCATGGTTATACCTTATGGTGAAGCGATGGAAATGGTCTGAAAAAATGAATTTTTCTAGTCGTTATTACCGATGAAGAACATTGTGACCCCTCGGGGGATCGAACCCGGACCCTTGAGATCGAAGAATAAAATCATAATTACTTAACGGGCATGCTTAATCTTCTACAAAACCCTAAAAAGTACTTGGACGCAAGTACTTCCCTGTGATTTTTATTACATTCTTATAACTTATATAATTAGTGAAGTTTTGATTTGTGTTGTGAGTTTACTATGGAAAAACCATTTCGAACCTTCGAAGAAGCTCTAGAATATTTGATGAGCTTGAGAGATTCAGATTTATCAGATTCGTCAGACGATGAAGTGAATATCTGTCAACTACCCCCAGAAGAGAATGACCAAGTAACGGACACTACACAATATTTCAACGGAGGATAGTTACTAGAGTAATGCGGAAGATGTTTGTGTCCCAATAGTCCCTTCAGTAATGAATAGAAAAAAATTAAGAGATATAAAAAAGAATTTCCACCTTATGGATAATTCCAAACTAAAACAAGGAGACAAATTAGGAAAAATTCAACTATTTTATGACGAGTTGAAAAAACAATTTATGAAATTCGGCATTTTTCATGATCAAGTGTCAATCGACGAATCAATGGTCCCTTACTATGGTCACCATTCATGTAAAATGTTTATTCGTGGTAAACCCATAAGATTTGAGTTCAAGATCTGGATGCGTTGTTCATCAAATGGCTACCCGTATAATATGGAAATATACGCCGGTAAGAAAACAGACGCTGCTCCTCAGACTCAACTTGGTACAAGAGTAGTAAACGATCTTCTTGCCGTTATTGAAGAACCTCGCCAAGTAGAAGTTTTCTTTGACAATTTTTTTACATTGTATGATTTATTGCAATATCTCCGTACGAAAAATTTCAAGGCAACAGGAACAGCAAGAGAAGGGAGAATATAAAAATGCCCTCCATATCTCAAAAAGAAATAAAAAGGAGAGACCAAGGGAAATTCGATTATTTGAGTGACGGTTCTGTTTATGTTTGTCGATGGAACGACAATGCTGTGGTGACTATAGCGTCAAATTACGCTTCCCATTTACCAATGAGAACTGCTAAAAGATATTCAAGAGGGATAAATAAAAGAATTGATGTAGACCAACCTAGCCTTGTTGGAGATTACAATAAAGGAATGGGAGGAGTTGATGTATTAGATCGGATGCTAGGTTCTTATCGCCCGCAACTAAGATCTAAGAAATGGTGGTGGAACTTGTTTGCAAACGGTTTGAATATAGCTGTTGTTGCAGCTCGGCTTCTGCACAAAGAGGGATATAAAAATACTTCAATGGTAGTTGATCATTTCTCACTTAGAAGAGAAATAGCTATGGCGTTGCTACGAGTGAACCGCGAAAGAATGGTCCCAAATCAGGACCCAAAAACGCTATACCTGAGGCAAGAAGAAAAACCGATGGTCATTACCTCATTTAAGCTAGTCAGGGTAGATGTGCAGTTTGTAAAAATAACACTAAATTTCAGTGCCACCAATGTCAGAAGAGACATACATGTAATGTGCTTTCCTCCATATCATGGAATTTAAATTGAATTATTTAGGACATTTTTTTTTTCAGCAAAAGTAATGCTTATATGAAATTGTATGAGTTTATCAAACAAATTTTAGTTGGGGGGGGGGGGGGAATAGTTTAGGGAGATATTTGTTTTTATAGTATGTAGTTTTATTAGCATGTTGATAATTAAAATTTTTTGTTTATATAATTTTTTTTTTTGGGGGGGGGGGGTTATTATGAAAAGAGAGAGGGAGAGAATCTAACTAATAATATATTAAATAATAATATTAAATTAAATAAAATATGTAATTAATTATCGTGCTTATTCTATTCTGGTCTATAGGGTAAGTATAAAGAAAAAAAAAAAAAAAAAAAACTCACATCATCTCATTTTGGCAATATTTCGCCTCCTTTGAGGCATCTTCAGGCCTAAAAGAAGATTTTTAAATTTTAATTTCTCATATATCTACACATTTACATCAGATATAACATGTTAACTTAATTTCCAACGATATAACATTAAATAATAAATATACAAAAAACATGATAATTTACTAACCTGTAACAATTCCTCTTAACAAACATAACTTTATTTATTTTTATTTATTAAAACTTCTCCAGGCCATCCACCTGTGCGTCTATCTACAATAATATTACATCTGTCTATTAAAAATTTGTTATCTTTATACATATAAAAAAAAAATATTTTTTTTTTGATTATTTTACCTTATTTGATATTTATTCCTTACTTCTATTTATTCTCTCTATAAGGTAAATTTCACATTGTCAGTATTCATTAAAATCTATCAATAACTTATTTCATTTTAATTTAAAAAACTTTATTTTCTCGTAGAGAAAAAACAGGTCTGTTGTATTTATGATAACACTGATAAGTGATAAGGAAGTATTTTTTATTGAAAAGAGCTCCTACATACTAAAAATGCACAACTCCTATGTTTTACTTTTTGCCTTCTAATCTTGAGTTAGGGGAAAAACTTACAAAAAATTGTTTAAATCTAAGTGTATATTTGTATTTCTCTTATTATATTTAAAATGTGTATATTTTTAATTATTCGTTATAATTATCTGTTGCTAATTTATAGTTTTTGATTATATTTTCTTCAGTCACTTTATTATCTCTTTGAATCACTAGGTTTTATCTCTTGTAGTAGTAGTAGTAGTAGTCTAGTACTTTCTACTAGGACGGGTAGGACGAACCACTTGTTCGAACCTTGCAATTAGGCCATCATTCAGGCCCTTTTTACGCCCCGCGGTAGAGAGTTCCAGCCACTTCACACATCATACATATGTACATTTGTACCGCCGAAGCGAGTATGATGTGATCAATAGTGAGCCATATAAATCAGAGTGTCACGGCGAGGAATCGAACCCCGTCTCGTTCCACTCGAGATTCAGTGATGGCCGAGCAGACGTGGTTTAACTCACACGGCTACGCTAGCTCCCCTTTATCTCTTGTAAGATTGACATATAAAATTTATTGAAATCTTTTGTATCGGTTTTAAAATTCATGGCCTTATCTTCCAAGCTAATATGTGCTGCCTCTAAATATTGTCTCTTAAATGTATTAATTTCTCTGTTTAGGATACTAGTATTTTCGAAGTTCATTTTATGTCCATGACGTTTTACATGTTCCACTAATGCTGTACTATTATTATTTTTGGGTGTTTCTACTCCATCTGCATTGTTTCTCACCGGTTCTTTCTTATTTTTATTTTCCAGGGTTTTCACATTAGCCATGTGTCCTTTTATTCTGTTCTTTAACGTTTGTTGTGAATGCCCTATATACACCTGTTCACAATCATTACATGGTATTTGATAGATGATATTCAATTGGTCATTCTTTTGAATTTTGTCTTTGGTGTTAGTGTAAAATGTTTCTTGCATTTTATTTACTGGTTTCATTCCAAAACATAATTCGCTACAGTCAAACTCTCTAAAAGTCCGTTTGATTTTTTCACTTAATCCCTGTATATATGTTAATGATTTGTAGTGTTTATTCGGGTTTCTTTCTTCTACTTGATTTTCCGGTTTATTATTTGTTTTACGATTCAATTGCTTATACCATAGTGATTTTATTAATTTTAAGGGGTAAAAATCAAAAAGTAGTTTTTTATATATAATAGTTTTTATTTCAGGTAAAAAGGTGGGATGGGTTAGTTTCATTGCGGTTTGAATTAAGTTTGCTACCGAATTGGATTTTTGATAGTGTGCGTGACAGGAATGAAAATTTAAGAACTTGTTATTTTTAATACTTTTTTCATACCATTTGGTCTTTACATTACCTTCACTGTCTTTTATAATGGTGATATTTAAATAGTTTAGCTGTCCTTCCATTTCCATTTCATATGTGAAGTTAATATTTGGGTGAAAATTATTGAATTCCTTTAGTATTGTTTGCAGTTCTGAGTGTTTTATTATTAAAAATAGATCGTCAATGTGTTTTACTATTAGTTTCGGTTTGTGTGTTATTTTGTTAAGGGTAGATTCTAACAAGTGATTCATGAAAATTCCACTAATGTTAACTGATAAGCAGTTCCCCATTTGCATCCCTTCTACTTGCCTGTACAATTCATTGTCATACAGAAAATACGAATTATTGCAACAGAATTTAAAAACTTCTATAAAGGTTTGTTTGCATTTTATATTAGTGTGTGGTAGTATTTGTTCCCAGTTTTTTGCTATTAACTTATAAACTTCTAGTAATGGTATACTAGTAAACAAGCACAAAAAACTGAGTATTTCAACTAGTATTTCGTCCGATTCAAGTTTAGTAGTTTCTAATTTATTTTTTAAAACTTCTGCATTTTTTATGTCGTATTTGTTGTTATTATTTAAGAAATTGAACGCTGACGTTAACATTTTGGATAACTTTTCGGTTGGCGAGTAAATGTTGTTTACTATCGGTCTAATAGGGGTGTCTGGCTTATGTGTCTTTAACAAACCATACATTCTTGCAAATCTGCAACTGTTAATATTTAGTTCTGTTTTTTCTTTTTTATTTATAAACTTCTTTTTCTCTAATTTACTCGTTAGGCTACTGTATTCCTTCTTTATCTCTTTAAGCTTATCTTCTACTTCTGTTCTTATTTTTCTATATACTTGATTGTTATTTAGGTGTTCCTTCATTTTTCTTATATAGAGCTAATTCGTTATAATAACCGCTAAATTGCTTTTATCTGCTTTTGTAATGATGATATTTGGGTTATCTAACAGGAATTTCTTCAATTTACCTACGTCTTTCATAATTTGATTGTCTATACTTCCCAATAATACTTTATTGTTTTTATATGCAGTTTGGAAGTTCATTATGGTATTTATTAAATGGCTGCGTAGTGCATTTGTATGATTTTCGCATGTTTTTATTGAGTATAAAATCGTTTCTATATCTATAATTAATTTCAGAATTTCTTTATTTTGATTTTTATTCCCTAAATTAAAATTGTGTCCTAAGCTTAACACATTTATTATGTGATTAGGTATGTCTAGATCTGTTAAATTATGAACTAATTTATGTTTATATAATTCATTATAAGCATTTAGGTTATTCGGTAGTGGTGGGTCTTGGGCAAGCAATATGACCCCTGAATACCCAACCGGGAGGTGGTTCGGCGGAAGTAGGTGCGAAGGTGGACTGTATATAGGTGAAATAGGTGTAGGAAATAACATATAAGAGATAGATACTAATAATTATTAATATAGCATGAAACCTAGGAGATATAAGAATAAAATAGTTGGGCTCACCTGGGTTTCCTTGTTTGATGTGGCGGGGCCGATTCCGGAAACGGCTCACTGTCTAACGGACTTAAATGTGGCGAAATGATAAATAAAATAAATGATAAATTAAATTAAAAGAACTTTTATAACAAGCGGTGGCGGCGAGATGGCGGAAACAATAAAAAGGCGGCGTATTCCAGCTCCAGACCAATCAACACTACGCGACGAACGAGACGGTGCCGCATCGAAAACGACACCAGCGCTGCGGGCCTTTTGCGAAGTAAAGGTTAGGCTACCCTACCGCTAGATACCAGGGCAGCCTCCAGTAGGAGTCAAATACCTATCCCAATATCTGCTGGGTTCCATAATAAATAAAAATAGGATAATATGAGAAGATAGCATAATATAAATAGTAAATATTAAAATAAGAATCCACCATAGCCGCCTCCTTGAAGTGCCGCAGGACTTCAACAGAATTAAAAGAAAAATAAAAACTTCCTAAGTAAGAAGAAATAAAATTAAAACCTTGAACCAAAGGCGAAAAAAAAAGGAAAACTAGCGGCGAGCAAAAAAGGAAAATATAACAAAAAATCCAAAATAAAAGGATTAGCAAAGCGAAAGAAAAAACAGCCTCTACAGGAAATAAAGGAGGAAACTTAAAAAAAAATAAATAAATAAAATAAACATAAAAGGCGAAAAAAAAACTTCTATGCAAAAGAAAACAAAGTTAAGAGATGGGTAGAGGGGCGATTTTGCGGACCGGGCGGCGCGCGGTACACACCGCATTGTTTTAGTATTATTGAACAATTATATTTTATAATTATAATATATTTGTTAATAAAAGCACATTTTTAAAGAGACTACTTATTTGTAACATTCCTTTTTAGTATTAAAGTGTGGCATTAATTTTGTGAGATTTCCTTCTATTATATATATGTATACAAATTTTTGTCATGGCTATTATTATATGTCACAATTTGATAACTATGGAAAGATACTTTTTTGCTTTTCAAACTCATAAGTAATATTGCATTAGAAAGAAATCTAACAAAAAAGTCACAATTTACCTTGCACTTTGGTAAAAGGTAAGGGATAGGGATAATATCACCATACTGACTAGTAAATGATTTACCATATTTTTAGTAAAATAAATTTCATTTTACTAAAAAAAATCTGGCACTCTCTACCATTTGTCAAGTAATTATTCTTGTAAGTTTTTACCAAATCGGTTTGGTTGAAATAATCAAGTGGTTTAGTAGTTTTTTAAACTGGGTGTTTGGTAAATTTTTTATCAAACCATAAAGTTAAATAATAGCTTTACTCAGGTAAAATAACGAGAACTCATTTTACCAGAAAATTTATGTACAAATTACTTTTTCTCTGGAAGTCACTATTCGAGCCGGAAATTCTGGTAAAAAAAACCAAATTCTGGTATTTTTTTTTTTTTTTTTCAGTGTAGGCTTTACATTGGTATCTTCAAGTTGGTTTAGCGCTGCTCCCATGGCTATATCAGATTCGTCTGTCATCAAGTATAGTTCTCCATTGCCAGCTGGAAAAGCTAGGATGGTTACATCAGCCAAACTTAAATGACAATTTTCGAAAGCCCGTTCCGTTTCTGAAGTACATTTGATGAGAGACTTGTCTTTCTACTTTTTTCCTCGTGAGTTCATTCAGTGGAGCTTGTAATCGAGATTGATTAGTGATGAATCTATGGTAAAAATTTAGCATTGTCAGGAATCTTCGTAACCCTTGAACTGATGTAGGTTTTGTGAAATTTTGAATTGCATTAATTTTTTCAGGCATTGGTTTCACTCCTTCTGACGTAATGAGATGACCTAAGAAAACAACTCCTGGCTTTTCAAAACAACATTTGTTTACTTTCATTGTAATCCCGTACTCTCGAAATCGTGGAAACAAGATTTTAAGGTGATGATTTACAGGTTGAGGTGATTTGAATATCATCTAGGTACGGAAATAGAAATAAAATATGCTAAATCAAGTCCTTGTAGCACGCGGTTTATGAAGCGCTGAAATGTATTACCCGCGATGCGTAGCCCAAAAGACATTTTCTTTTCAAGAGGCATTTCTCTTATTCACAAATTCGAATAGCCCCAAAAGGTGTCTTAACAGCTGTTTTTGGGACTGGAATTTGGTGGTATACTTTTGTTAAGACGACCGTTGAAAAAAATGTATTTCCTTTTAACAAATGAGCGATGCCACGGATATGTGGTAGGGGATATCTGTCTGGTATTGTTACTGAATTTAAATGTCTGTAATTTCCTCAAGGTATCCACTCGTTGTTTTTCTAAATGGCCATTTGAAGTGGATTTGCCCAATTGCTATTTGAAGGTCTGCATATTAGTGCATATACCCTGAGACATCATACTTTCAAATTCATTCTTGGGATCGCGTAATTTATCTGGGGGTAATCGGCGAGGTGTTTCGAAACAGGGGACGAACAGCGTTGCGCGTGAACGCTTGGGCGGATAACGATTTCCAACGAACTCAGCCTGGACATTGGTAAAATGAACATGTGTACCAAATTTCAACTAACTCGGTGATCTTTTACTTAAGTTATCGTCATCGGTAGATTTCGTGACGGATTTTGCGTGACGGTGATTTTGTGGCGGTGATTTTGTAACGGTTATTTTGGTCGTTTTTTTCGGATTCACTCCCGGGCTCCAGAACGTTTCATAAGGAACTTCGTTCCAAAAAAATCCCTGTGTCAAATTGTCAAACTTGAAATTTAAGAATGACATATGACAGTTTAGAAAAAATATTTTGTTGTTTAGAATGTTCAATGGAAAACGTCAATCATAGATATATAAAACTTTTAATTTGTTCTAATAGTCAGGGTGACATAGGCAAAAAAGTAACTTATACATACTCTTTCCAAACCTTTTTGTATGGCTTGTTTAGGCAAAGTCTGACACCGTTTTCCTCTGTGACTTTTTTAAGTTTTGGGGCGTTTATTTTTATTGGAACCCTAAAATTTTGACGCGTCAGACTTCAAAATCGGAAAAAGTTCTGCGTCAGACAATATTAAAATGTTGATTTATAGGGTTCAAACAATGTATCTTGAGGAAATCAGCCAGTTATTAATTAATGATATTAATTAATTTTAATTAATAATAATGGATATTAATTAATATGAACTAATATTAATTAATGATTAATAACCAGCTGATTTTCTCAAGATACATTATTTGAACCCTATAAATCAACATTTTAATATTGTCAGTCGCAGAACTTTTTCCGATTTTCAAGTCTGACGCGTCAAAATTTTAGGGTTCAAATAAAAAAAAAAAACGCCCCAACACTAAAAAAAGTCAGAGGAAAACGGTGTCAGACTTTGCCTAAACAAGCCATACACAAAGGTTTGGAAAGAGTATTATATGTATAATATATAAGTATGATATATGAGTATAATATATGAATAATATATAAGTATATTATAAGTATAATATATAAGTATAATATATGAGTATTATATGTATAATTTACTTTTTTTCCTATGGGCACCCTGACTATAAATTTCCGATCCCATTTTTAAATAAATTAGAGCAAGTACTTGACACCTTAAAATGTGACACATATGAACTGAGAGTTCAAATTAATAAATTAATTTCAACCCAAGAAAAGAAAGATCGTGTAAAGATCGGAATTTCATGTAAAATTTCAAAAACTAATTCCGACTTTCAAATAATAATAGCAGTCCTTCTAATAATGTAGGTACAACAGTAGTATCGAAAACAAATTCGAGTAATCTTAAAGGGAATAAATTCCAGCCAAAATGTCATTATTGCACTTTATCACATTGGAGTGATCAATGTAATAAATTTCCTACCATAGATATAGTAGAAAAATTCAATTAAAAGGAGGTTGTTTGAAATGCCTTAAACAATCTTCTCATTCGACAAAGGATTGTAGATTCAATAAAGCATGTGATTATTGCAAAAGTGTAACACATTATAGACGTTTATGTCCTTTAAAAACGAAACAAAATGACTCGGAAACGTCAAATTTATTAGTAAATAAAACCGAAAAAAATAAAAATACGTCAACTAATAAAGAAATTATTTTTCTACAAACAGCTATAATAGAAGTTTCTAATATAGAAACAAAATGTTTTACTTTATAAGGACTATGTTAGATAGTGGAAGCCACATGTCATATATAACGGAAAGATTATTCAGAAAACTTAATTTAAAACCATTATATTTGGAAACTTTATCAATATTTATATTTGGAGATAAAAAAAACCTAATCAAATGTCAAGTCAAAGAGTTGACATCGGATTAAAATTAAAAAATAAAGAAGTAATGATTATAGAAGTTAATGTAGTACCTATAATTATAAAATCATTTCATATCTATCCAGTGGTATATGAAATCAATAAACAATTTCAGTATTTAAATTTAGCAGAAAGTTTAGATAAACAAGTTGAAAATGTTGATTTATTAATAGGTAATAATAATTATTATGACTTGATTAAAATGGAAAAAAATAGAAATCAATAATGGATTATATTTGGTTAATTCTAAATTAAGATGGATATTAAGTGGTAGGACACAAGAATTTTCGTTTTCATATCAATCAGATAATAGTTTGTTTAATGTAAATTCGTGCTTAACAGTTGTAACTAAATCGGAATTTCCACTAAGTAAAGATTAAGATTTAAAATATTTATGGAATTTAGATAGCATTGGAATTAAAGATAATCCAAATGAAACAGAGGATGACGAAGCGTTGTCTCAATTTTCCAATTCCATAACTTTTATTAATAATAGATATAGAGTCTCGTGGCCATGGAGACAATATCCTCCGAATGAACTACAATCGAACTATCAATTAGCTTTGTGTAGACTTAAAGCATTACTAGTCCAGTGCAATTATACAATTTGGTATACAAAAGATCAGGTAGTTCTAATTTTCTAGTATGTTGTTAGTATAGGGCCTGTTACTAGGAATCCAAGTTTTCGACCTCGGAACGCGCAGGCGCGCCAGTTGCCAGCGAAAAAACGTCGAATTTTTTCGACTCTCTTCCTGTTTTTTCGGAATAACACAAAAGCTATCATCTTTTCAGCAAAATACATTCTATCTAAATTTAAAGTAGAGTAAATTTGCAACAATTTAAGCCCAATTGCAGCTCTGTAAATCCTATGGCTTCCGAGATACGATACTTTAAAAATTGGCGGGTTTTTTCAAAAAATTGAAATGTTAAGTTTTACTCTTGTTTTCGACTTTCTTCCTGTATATTCGGGATAACACAAAAACTATCAACTTTTCAACAGCAAATGTTATATTCAAATTTAAAGTATAGTAAATTTTCAACAATTTAAGCCCAATCGCACCTCGGTACATCGTATGGTTTCCAAGATATGACACTTCAAAAAATGGAAAAAAATGGAGAGCAATCAAATTTGTTGCAGTAGGTTTCTTGTTGTTTTCAAAATAACACAAAAACTATCAACTTTTCAACAACAATTATTCTATTCAAATGTAAAGTATAACAAATTTGCAACAATTTAATCCCAATCGCATTTCTGTGCATCTTATGGTTTCCAACATATGACACTTCAAAAAATGGAAAAAATGGAGAGCAATCAAATTTGTTGAAGTAGGCTTTTTGTTTTGTCGATATAACACAAAAACTATCAACTTTTAAACAACATTTACTCTAGTCAAATTTAAAGAAGGGGAAATTTGCAACAATTTAAGCCCAACTGCAGCTCTGTAAATTCTATGGTTTTTGCAATATAACACTTCAAAAAGTGGCGTTTATTTCCTAAAATTGAAAATTTTGTGTTTTGCTCTTGTTTCGGTCCGAATATCGGCATATACCGCTCACCTACGAGAAAAGTCATAGGAAAGGAAGCTGTAGTAAATTTAATTGGCTTTCATTTAAGCACAAAACCATCTCTGTAAACCCAATAGTTCTGTTGCAATCGTAAAAAAAAAAATTGCAAAAATGGATTTTTGAAGAAATGAGTCTAAACACTTCTAACAACAAGTTGTGAGCATTCGATGAACGAAAATGCATAGAATCATGTATAAAGGTGGAAAAATATAATTATTGTCCAGTGCAAGTGCAATTGTTGCAAAAAGAGGGTTAATGAGCAAAACATGAGGTAGTTGTAATTAGGGTCCGTAGGCAAAACCAAGGACCCTAATATTTTTTTTAATATATTGTTAGTATAGGGGCAGTTACGACCTCGACGCACGCTTGTAGGCAGCGAATAAATTGGCCAAGTATGTGCATTCAGCATGTACAAAGGGTCCTTAGGTAATTTAACAAATAGGAGTTCGTAAACCAGCATAACCGGCCCACTCTTAACATGATGGCGGCAGTTTAAAATTTTGTTTTAGCTATAACTTTTGAACTATTTAATATAATGACGAGAAAGAAACGCCATTTTATGCATTTTTATTTATAGGGCAATGTATAGTATACTTCCAAAAGTGCGGGAGAGGGAAGAATTCTGATTTGTTTTACTCCATCACCTCTTTCATCTATACGGATTTGCTAGTGTGCTTTTCTTTATCCACGCATGTAGTGGGTGTGACACAACGTCTGCTGTTTTTGGTTGTGCAAAAATGAAATTTTGCATGCACTTCCAAAAAAACCACACTTGGAACCAAATGTGGTAGTATTCTTAGATCCCCATGCTACTGCTCATGAAGTCGCTCAATCAGTCGAAGATATTATTTTTCACTTGTACGGGGGTGATGCCAATGTTCCAATTCTCGGCCTTTTGCGCTACGATACATTCACTAAATCTGCAGCAAAAGCAAAGTCCAACCTAGCCTGTCTACCCCCTACATCCGATACTGCAAGACTCCATTCCTTCAGGTGCTATCATCAAGTACAGAAATGGCTAGCATACAAATATAAAACCTCTAGAATGGGGTTGGGTGCCCAACAGATATGGCCTTTCCCCTCATATGATGGATAAGGATGCTGCTCCAGAGTCACTGCTCAAGTTCATTTCATGCAACTGCAGGAAAGGATGTAGAAGTGGTTGTGGTTGCCTAAAAGCAGGGCTCAAGTGTTCCTCTCTATGTACAAATTGCTTGGGACAATCGTTTGGGAAAAAATGCGAAAAATGTGCCCAAAGTTAATTTGATAGGTAGCATTGAAGAGGAGGAAGTTATCCCACCAACACTGCTTGATGACATCTATGAAGAGCTGGAGGGAGGTGAGAGTGATCCAGAAGACGAGGAAACAGCAGTAGAACAATTCATAGACGATACTGAGGAGGAGTGTCCTGGACCGTCAAAAAAACAGAAAATGTAACTATCATTCACTATTATGCACTACCTATTGATAATACTTGCTTTCGGGTATTTGTATTGATGAATGTTTTATTAGTCGTACAAAATTGTCTACTAGGACCTGTATACTGTTTGATTTTTAAAATACCTTATAAGACGCTTTTTCTTCAAAGAATCCAATTTCCCGTTTTTTTATTTTTTACGATTGCAACAGAAATATTGGGTTTACAGACATGGTTTTGTGCTTAAATGGAAGCCAATTAAATTTACTACAGCTTAATTTCCTATAATTTTTCTCGTAGGAGAGCGGTATATACTGATATTCGGCCCGAAACAATAGAAAAACCTAAAATTTCAATTTTTTTGGAAAAAACCTCTAATTTTTGAAGTGTCATATCTCGGAAACCATAGGATGTACAGAGCAGCAAATAGGCTTAAATTGTTGCAAATTTACTCTAATTTAAATTAGGATAGAATACATTTTGTTGAAAAGTTGATAGCTTTTGTGTTATTCCATAAAAACAGGAAGAGAGCCGAAAAAATCGACGTTTTTTCGCTGCCAACTGGCGCGCCTGCGCGTGCCGAGGTCGAAAACTTGGATTCCTAGTAACAGTCCCTATACTAACAACATATTAAAAAATTAGAACTACCTGATCTTTTGCACAGCAACCCCCTATTTTTTTGACAATTGCACTGGACTATACATAAGAGAATAAATGTTGATCCTAAATTATTATTACAATATGATAAAATTATTATAGAACAGTTAAAAAATAATATATTTAAGAAGTAAACGAGGAAACAGTACAAGATAGTATTGTTCATTATTTACCTCATCATACAGTAATTACTCCTACTCCTGCTAAGACAACGACAAAAATCCGAATAATATACGATGCTAGTTCTAAATCTAAATTAGCAAATAAAAGTTTAAATGAATGTAGGATATTATTGGAAGATTTATGTAGTTTGTTATTAAGATTCCGTTTATATAAATATGCCTTTGTTGCAGATATAGAAAAGGCTTTTCTTCAAATAGAATTACATAATCCAGATAGAGATGATACAAGGTTTATATGGTTAAAGGAACAACAGTTAGGAATTACAAATGAAAATATACGTATATTCCGGTTTATTAGAATCGCTTTCGGAGTTGTATTAAGTCCTTTCTTGTTAGGGGCAGTTATTAATAGTACATTACGAGTCGAGTGCGGAAAGTAGCATTTTGCATGCGAGTGTGGAGTTTGCACTCGAGCGACAGCGAGGGTAGTAAAACCACACGAGCAATGCAAAATGCCGTTTTCCCACCAGTTGCGTACCGTACTTTATCTACGATTGTTAGATTTAAATAATAAATACAGAAAACAATAAACTTGCTGTATGCAGTTCCTATCTCTTTCTTGATAAAGATGGCATTATTTCTTGAGTTGTATTTTTTGCCGAATGAATTATTTCTGTTTCTGGAGGAGTATTATTCTCCACATTTTCTTCAAAGTCACTTGATTCACTCATTGTCATTTATCATTGTTTTTCACTAAAAACTCGATATAAACAGTTACTTTAATAAAAGAACAGCAAATTATTTTTGTTAAATGTAAACAAACTCGCTAATCGTGCGTAAAGCTGAAGAATTCCTCTTCTTTACCGCCCTAGGGTGGTAAAGAAGAGGAATTCTTCAGAACTATGAGACGCGCATGCGCAATGAATACAAGTACGTAAAGAATCACTTTCTACGCATCTAAACAGAGATACAATGTTTATATTTCGTATCAATCGTAAATATCATTTAAATAAATATCAAGGTAGTATAATTTCAAAACATATATCAGATAATTTTTATATATATATATATATATATATATATATATATATATATATATATATATATATATATATATATATATATATAAATATATATATATATATATATATACACACACATAGATAATGTTTTATTAGGAATAAACGATGAAACAAAAATATATCACATGTATAAAGAAACCAAGGTTATATTTCAAGAAGCATCAATGAATATACGGGAATAGGGAACTAATTCAAAACATACTAAATTATTAATTCCTGAAATAGATCAAATTAAAGGGGATCAAACTTCTGTATTAGGTTTAGTTTGGAATACAAATACGGATCAATTAAAATTAAAAATAAATTGTGAATTATATATCTCTCTTATAAAAACTAAAAGGTCAATATTAAAGATTATATCATCTGTTTTTTATCCATTAGGGTTATATTCTCCGGTTATATTATTCGGAAAAATCTTTATTAGAAATTTATGGAAATTAAAATTAGATTGGGATGAATTATTAAATTCAGATTTAATACTACAATGGCAAAAGATATAATATGATAAAATATTACCATTATCAAATTTCCCATTTAGTCGATATATTGAATTTGATATCAAAGAAGAAATTGAATTATTATGTTTCACGGTTGCTTCAAAACAAGCGTACAGTACAGTTATTTATTTAAGACAAAGGGTACAATCAGTTTATAAAAGTAATTTAGTTTTTTCTAAAACACGGTTAGCTCCGATAAAGGAAGTCACTATACCTAGATTAAAATTAATGGGGGTTCTAATTGGTGTGAGGGCTATAAGTTATGTTAAACTCATTAATAAGTTATGTTAAAGTTATAATAAAGTTGTTAATAAGTTAAGTTAATAAGCTATGTTGAAACCATTCATTTCACCAAAAAGTTCAACAATAAAACAAATGAATTCATCCTAGGCTATTCGGAAGAATCGTAAACCTTGTAGCCTTTTTTTGTGATGGCTCTTAGAGAATGGGTTTTACTCAGCTCAGACTAAGGTAATTTTTATGAAATTGTTAATAACTTTGGTTCTACCCAATATTTTACGATGAAACCAAGCATACTTCATGCGCAACATGATGGCGCACATCTCTGTGAAGAAATTAATCGATTTCGTTTATCCAGTTTTGCGCCTCACTTGGCAGACCCACATACATACATACACGAAAATAGTGTAGTCCGTATTCGGTTTTCGGAATGTATGAAATGAAAAATTATTCAAAGTTTTTTCAATTCTGATTAATGTACAGCCAAAACTTAAATTCGAAAAGAAAATTTTAATATATTAATTAATACTCTTACGTAATAAAACTCCCCATTTAAAATTATAAATTGAACATTCCTACAGCTATGGGCAAGCTGTGTTAGTAACAATTTTCTTATTAATTCTAGTTTGGACCAAGTTAAAAAAATATCCTATCTGTGATAAAAGGAAAAAACAACAAAAAACATTGTATTATCTTTATAATTTCTTATTATTACATAGTGTAATTTAAACATATATTTTATTCTTTACTCCAACATCGAACTATTTTATGTATTCCGTAATTTATTCTCTTCTCTAATCAAGTAAATGATAATATATTATCAACTTTTCCTTAGTTATTCTCACGTGGCACGTTGATGTACAATAATCAAGCGTTTAATGAAGTTCAGTGAAGGCAAGGAGAAGAAGGGAGGTACCCTTATTCCGTTACAGCATTTTCCTGCAGACCCTAATTCGAACTTTATATTAATCACCTTTAATTATAGCATGCGGAGTCTGCTCCCTCCTGCTGGTATCTAGTTTCACCAGTAAAACTGCAGCGTTCAACTGAGCTGAAATGAAAATGATAAAAATTACCTTTGGAGTTAAATTTTCACTAGAGAGTTTAATACTGACAGGTAAAATATTATCTTGGAATAAAGCAAGAAAAACGGATTACATTTTTTAAGAAAAAATGTAAGTTATTGCTGTTATTATTAGGCATGCCATAAAATAATCCGTAGGAACTTCACCACAGTTGAAAGAACAAAATATTATACTTAATAGCCTTTACTCCACGCTTCGTGCGGGGCTCATGCTAGTTATTAGTTGCTATGTTTCCTATTAGCATGTGGGCCTAGCAATTAAATGAAATGCCTTAATATTTTTGTTTCTAAAGCCTTTATGGAATAAAATTAGGACTATATTATACATCATACATTCCGTTACTAAGAATATAATACTCTCCAAATCGTATTTTGGAGTCTATCAATATATTTAACAAATAGCCCGTAGAAACTAAGTAATATAGTAATAATAAATAACAATACTAAAAAAGGTATATAAATGAGAAAATTAATAAAAAAAATTTTTAATCAATGTGGTACACCCTTCTAAATTTCATGAGAGAATCTACAGTTGAGGTGTAAATTATGAATGAAAAACACTAATTCATAATGCGAGACGTTTCGACCCTTAAATTAAGGTCATCTTCAGTCGTTTATTTGATAATCTACAATAAAAATCACAATAATTATAAACAATTCCTTCGTTAATATAATTAATTACAATTCACTAACTAACTTAAATTAAGTATCTGATTAAAAATTCCTTAATAACAAATTTAAAATACTTACAGTGTCATAGATGTTCTAACTCCATAGGAGAGGGTCAGTTAATCAAAACTAAATTTAAAATAAAATAAGTCAAAAGACTTCTACCAACTTCAAACTACTACTGGTTCATTACTATTATATCAGATGATGTAATGAACCAGTAGTAGTTTGAAGTTAGTAGAAGTCTTTTGACTTATTTTATTTTAAATTTAGTTTTGATTAACTGACCCTCTCCTATGGAGTTAGAAATCCTTTTATTATGATAAATACCAACATCTATGACACTGTAAGTATTTTAAATTTGTTATTAAGGAATTTTTAATCGGATACTTAATTTAAGTTAATTAGTGAATTGTAATTAATTATATTAACGAAGGAATTGTTTATAATTATTGTGATTTTTACTGTAGATTATCAAATAAACGATTGAAGATGACCTTAATTTAAGGGTCGAAACGTCTTGCATTATGAATTAGTGTTTTTCATTCATAATTTACACCTCAACAACCATCAGTAGATTCTCTCATAAAAAAAAGTATAAAACTAAGAAAATAAACGTAGTCAGAGCCAAGTATTCTGGGAAGTCATTGAACAATCATCAACCAATGGACGATGGTGCATTTATTTAATTACCAGTCTCTTCTCTCAATAAGGCAGCTGCACCTGTAAATATTTTTAATAACTCTGGTACTAGGAAAAATTAATAAAATAATTTCAAGATAAAAAGAACTTTTTATATACTACGTTTTTAAATTTTCTGTTAAATTGTATGTAATGTTAACAATATAATTGTTATTGTTATATAATATATAATGTTAGTGAAAAAAAAAAAGTTCCGAATTTATTTACTTCACATAAATGACAACCATCTAGGAAGCTGATCTTAAACCTATAAAAGGACAAATCTTGTACATCGGATCTCCCCAACACCAAATCTATAGCGTACCATCGATATATTTGAAATAATATAAATGATATAATCGATAAATAATATAATCGATATTTCCTGTTTTGCTGTCATTTAATGTTTATCTATCACAAATTTGAGACCCGTCAAAATGAAGATTGCGTAAATATGGGACATGGCAAAACAAATAAAATAACTTAGCTTTTAAATAGCGGATTTTTTCAGAACTAACTTTCCGTACAGCAAAATTTGCTAAAAATCAATTAAATTCTGAAAGATGGCTAAAAGTATTAAAATAATGCATTGTCATCGTGTTCGGAGCTATGCTAAAAGTTTCAAATGTCTAGCTATTCGGGAAGTTAGTTAGAAATCGATTGCCAGATTTGTACTGGACAAACAAACAAACAAGAAAGCAAGCTAATAAAAACGTAGTAATAATAATTACTCGATTTAAAGAACATTAGAGTGAGGTATAAACACCCCAATCAAAAATTTAATCGGTCAACAATTGGGGACGCCATAAGAGCTCAAAGTAAAAAAAAAATATATCATCATTTAAGGTACAACCGATGAGTTAATAAGACATAAAGTCGTAGGACCAAAATTGTAGATCTTTTAAAATCAGTTACCGCTGGTGCAATCTTTTTTTTAATACGACTTACCGTTTAGCCGCAATAGGCCTCCAAAAAAAGAGTTCCGTCTGCCATCTTTAATTCTTTAAGGGGGGTAAAATAATTTTAATAACTTAATAACTTACAAAAATGTTCATAACTTTGGTTCTACTTAATACTTTTGGATGAAACCAAGCCTACTTAAGGCCGTTTCGGCTTTCGGAATGTATGAAATGAAAAAGTATTCAAACATTTTTCAAAATTTTTTCCAATTCTGACCAATGTACAGCCAAAACATTAATAATATATATGTATAGATAAATGCTCAAATATCTTTGTAATTTTAATGAATTATAAGTATTTTCTTTAGATTTTTTTAAATCAAAACTAATTTTACCCATTACGGTATTAATAACCGATGTAATTGCTCATAATCATCAAACTAATAATAATCTTGGGTTTTAAATGTTTTAGAGAAAATATTCCTCAATGTGAAAAAACATAAGTTACATAAAAAAGATGCATGCAAGATCATAATTATACAAAATTGGATTCTATTGCCATAAAAATTGATTATACATAGGTTTTATTTGATTATACAAAGGTTCCAGTTAATCCCGTTACATTAGTTCCCATTGAAATTCCAGTTACAAAGATGACCTAGCAATATCAGTATGTATGTTAAAATAGAATTGCTTACAGCAAAATACAGCATTCTCCATCGAACTAAGTACATACCTACTTTTAAAATCAAATTAATTATAATTATACGACATGAAATTAAATTAACTAGAATAAATGGCAAAGACAGTTTAACTGATTATTACCAAGAAAATTGTATTGTAAATTTAAGAGGTAATTAAAGATAACCTAAATTTGTAATCATACAGCGCTTTCTCTCTATCCGTAACCTAACTTGAACAGTAAATCTAAAACATAAATTGCTATCACTTATGATAAGTAAACTAAATAGTAAACTCTAATACTCTAAGCTACATGAATATCAAAAAGTTTTAATATAATGATAAAAAATTATTACCCCGTAAAAATATAAATATAAGTATAATATAATGTGAAATTAGTTAAAGCTTATTGGTGAAAGATTGGCGACATCTCCATAAGACTACAGAGTTAAACCAACTATAATTCATTAATGATGTAATATGACTGTGGAAGGAATGGAAAAGAGAAAGTTAAAAGCTAATTCCTCTTTTCCACATCTTAAATTATTGTGTTATACGTTTTGGAAATAAATTTTAATTCATTACAAATTTAAAACAAAAACTTTATTCAGCTTATAGAAAACTCGATGAATTAATTTGTCGGAAATAAGAGTTCAAAAGATTTATGTACAAATCTTATGAAGTTGTCACAATATTTAATAAATTATTAGTTTGTTCCTTGTAGTTACAAATTCTTGATTAGTTGGGTATTCTTAGGAAATAAAACGCCTCAAATTGGCGATATGTCGATCCCTTCTTGGATCATTCTCAAGCTGACTGATTAGCTAATATTGACACATATAACAATTCTTGTAGGTACACATAAATATTTTAATCTTACTGTCTCTCGCCAAGTCACCTGAAATCAATTACTGTCAATTACAATATTAGTTAAAAAAAATACCCCCCCCCCCCCCCAAAAAAAATGTCCCTGAAATATCATTGGCCCACAGAGATTTTTCTTTATGTATTTTTTCCTCATTTTTGTCCTCATTTCTGTCCTTATGGGGCAGAGTACGGGATATTTTTTGGGGGTTTTGTTTTGGTAATTACGGGGGTAAAATGGCCGCCATTTTGGAAGCGCAATAAATATTTTTGATCTACCCTTCACTACCTTTAAAATGATACCCTACTCAAAAATTTTTCTATTTGTCAAGTTAGTGTGTGCTAGTCAGCACACAGCGAGGGTCCGTAGGCAACCCTGCGTATAGTTTAAGTAGTACCCTATTGATGGTGTTTTTAGGGTTTTGTAGATTCTTCTCAAAACCCTTATGCCGAGGGTGATGTGTCCGTCTGTCCGTCGCTCTTTGGTTCATAGGGCCCGAACCGTTTAAGCTATAGAGCTGAAATTTAAAATACTGGTGTAACTTTTTGACCCAACCACAGGAAAAATATACAGAAGTTCAAAATTAAATATGCGCATGCGCAATTCGCAAAAATGTTGTAAACTCAAAAATTTATATTTTTTTAAATTTTTGAGTGGGGTATCAAATGAAAGCTTCTGAAGAGTAGGACGCAAATATATATATGCTTTTTTAAATTTTGCATTCCTTATTGGGTAAAAAAATCAAAATATACCGAACAAATTTGTTCCCCCCCCCCAACCACTATATAACGGCTGGTCCTAAAATTTCGAAATAATTAATGCTCATGCCTTATTGTGGGGCGATGGAAATTCCGGGAGCTCATCCCCAATTTTAAAAAATTGCCAATTTTGGGCGCGAAAATTTGAAGTGTGCCAAAATTTTTTTTTTTTTAAATTTTGAGTTGGGTATCAAATGAAAGCTGCTGAAGAGTAGGACGCAAATATATATATATAATTTTTTAAATTTTGCATTCCTTATTGGGTAAAAAAGTCAAAATATACCCCAATAAAATCCCCCCCTCCCAACCACTATATAACGGCTGGTCCTAAAATTTCGAAATAATTCATGCTAATGCCTTATTGTGGGGCGATGAAAATTCCTGGAGTTCATCCCAAATTTTAAAAAATTGCTAATTTTGGGCGCGAAAATTTGAAGTGCGCCAAACAATTTATTTTTTAAAAATTTTGAATTGGGTATCAAATTAAAGCTGCTGAAGAGTAGGATTTAAATATATATTTGCTTTTTTTAAATATTTCATTCTTTATTGGTTTTATAAATCAAAATATACCCCCAAAAATATCCCCCCCCTCCCCAACCACTATATAACGGGTGGTCCTATAATTTCAAAATAATTCATGGTTATACCATATGGTGGAGCGAAGGAAATGTTCTGAAAAAATTAATTTATCTCGTCGTTATTAGCGATGAAAAACATTGTGACCCCTCGGGGGATCGAACCCGGGACTCTTGAGATGAAAGCAAAAAATCATAATTACATAACGGGCATGCTTAAACATCTACAAAACCCTAAAAAGTACTTGGACGCAAGTACTTCCCTGTGATTTTTTAAAATGCTAAAAAGCTTACTTTGAACTATCCAATGGGTCTGATATTCTCAAAACACATAAAAATTCTTCTGATAAAGTATTTTTTTTTTGCCACTGAACCGGACTGCAACCATATAAATACATCGAAAAGACCATAGTTATAAAAAAACGTATTTTGTCAATAAAAAATAAAACAATATTTTTTTTGAAATTTCCAAAAAGTGGTATCTTTACTTTTGGTCGAAGAATGTTCAAGATTTTTTTCAGATTTTTTGCACTTCACATAAGCGAGGTAGAAGGGGGGGGGGGGGGACACGTTTCACACCCACTTCAAACTTGCCTACGCTCGCCCTATCAAAGCTATAGCCAAAGAATTATATATTTTTGTAATCAGCTCGACGTACCGTTTCATATGATACTCCTCACGGTGTCGAAAAAAAATAAAAAAATGTTAACCATTATATTTTTGAAAAATATTTTTTTTATGTCGCTGTATTTTTAAAATATGTGGGCAGGTACAAGACACATACATGCCAAATTTCAAGTGATCGGACGAAACGTATAGCTGTTAGAGCAGGCGACACGTCATGTCGGACGGACAGACAGACACAGGAAAATTTAAGGGTCCTTGGTTTTGCCTACGGACCCTAAAAATAACATTTTGCTATCAGTTCGCGTTTGCTCGCTGATCGAAGAAATGTTGAGGTGAAGTTTGCAAAAATTTTCTGCTTTGGGGCAAACAAATTTTGATGCGACGGGCAGACGGGCGAACTATCAAAAGCACAAGAGCTTTTTGTTTGATCTCGAAACCCTAAAACCACAAGATTTTATAAGATAGGAGCGACTGTCTAGAAATTTAGGCGGGAAAAACGTGAATAAAGGTGCCACTTCATTGCGGTGATAATGGTGCCGCCACTGCGCATTGCGTGCGTATTGCACAAAAATGTGCTAAGCTTATTTTATTTTTAATTTTCGAAAGGGCAAATCAAATGAAAGCTAATGAAGAGTAGATTACAAACACATATAACATTTTATGAGTACTGTGATTTTTACCGCCATTTTTGCGTTAATAATCTACGAAACCATGGATTTGCTAATAACTTTTACGAATGACTAACTTGCCAAAATGATTTTTGATTTTTTTTACGAAAAACTGAATAGATACGTACGGACTGTAAAATTACAATTCCCTGTCTGAAATCAGTTTAATAATACCTTATTTTGCTGCCACAAGGGGATAAAAGTATATTTCTGTCGCAGTGCATTCTTTTTATAAAATCTATTTGTAAAAACCCATATGATACAACTCCAATTACGAATAATTTGCTCAAGTTTTTACTACCCCAGTTTTCAACTAGGGTGATTTAAACACTCCATACTCTAATGTAAATTTAACAGAGTCAATAATGTATTCTTAAAAATGTTACTCTAACAAAGAGTGTTCTTAAGTCTTATGAATATTTGAACTGAATTTCAGCAGTACGTGAAACAAACAAAATCATACTTTATAAAACTTTATTTGAATATTTCCCTCTAGATATGTCTATTTCCAGATTCAGATTTTCAATGCGAAGACATGCGTGCCTTTCCTCTTCTATTTGTTTTGAAAATTCCATTTTCCAAGAGGTTTTTAACATAAACAGTTTTTCAACTCCTCTCAACGTTTCTTTTATACGGTAGTATTTCACTAGGGCTAATAATATTCCACATACTCAAAGAATAATGCACATCTACATAAAATACCTTGAGTTAAATTTATTTAAAATATTATGGTACGTATTTAATCCAAATGGTAAATTTAGAATTGTAACATATTTATATTATAATATATCTAAATTAGCCAAAAAGTTTCTAGATAATCCTTATAATGAGAATTATATATTTAAGGATATTTTGTATTGCGCGCATTTTCCCGTCATGGCGAACCGGCGATATTTATCAATGAGTTTTAATAATATTAATTGTTCCGTTTATAATTATGTTATAACTATAAACTTTATACTGTGCGTGGCCATAGCAACCCGGCGGTAAATGTGTTTGCGCCGGTAGAAGTTTTTCTTTAGTCTTACTTTAACATCCAAGCGGTTCCACAGAATAAAACCTTAAGACACAACACCAAGTAAAGACCATCCGAGCCAGGTCCTGGACTGCCATCTCTCATCTCTACTCCTCTCCCAAGGTAAATGCGTCGGCTTTAAATATCCTTTGTGTGTAGTCCTCATTATTATATATCCAGCCGTGTTTGTCTTCCCGTCACTTGAGCCTACTCAAACGGGAATTTGCCATAAGATCCTTTGGGCCTGAATAATTATTGTTTAAGTTTGTTATTTAAGTGATTAACGTCGTTCGTCGTGTTTTTTTCTTTTTTCATCAGTTTGGTATTTAAAGTCTTCGGATGAGAAGGAGTCAGTTAGTGTGAAAGTTAGTAGCACAGTTTTTTTTTCTTAAAGTTGTTTTCACTTGTTCGCGTATTGTCATTAGTAGTCCGGCGGCCAGTGGTTCTAAGATAGTGATCGTAGTTGCGGCACACGTGTTCTTGGTTCGTTTAAGATGTCATATCAGGATAGTTACGTATCTTTACAATCCGTACGTATCTATTCAGTTTTTCGTAAAAAAAATCAAAAATCATTTCGACAAGTTAGTCATTCGTAAAAGTTATTAGCAAATCCATGGTTTCTTAGATTATTAACGCAAAAATGGCAGTAAAAAGCACAGTACTCATAAAATGTTATATGTGTTTGTAATCTACTCTTCATTAGCTTTCATTTGATTTGCCCTTTCGAAAATTAAAAATAAAATAAGCTTGGCACATTTTTGTGCAATACGCACGCAATGCGCAGTGGCGGCACCATTATCACCGCAATGAAGTGGCACCTTTATTCACGTTTTTCCCGCCAAAATTTCTAGACAGTCGCTCCTATCTTATACAATCTTGTGGTTTTAGGGTTTCGAAATCATCCAAGAAACCCTTATGCTTTTGATAGTTCGCCCGTCTGCCCGTCGCATCAAAATTTGTTTGCCCCTAAGCAGAAACATTTTGCAAACTTCACCTCAACATTTCTTCGATCAGCGAGCAAACGCGAACTGATAGCAAAATGTTATTTTTAGGATCCGCAGGCAAAACCAAGGACAAAAATATAAAATTCTTTGGTTATAGCTTTGGTAGGGCGAGCGTAGGCAAGTTTGAAGTGGGTGTGAAACGTGTCTCCCTCTTCTACCTCGCTTATGTAAAGTGCAAAAAATCTGAAAAAAATCTTGAACATTCTTCGACCAAAAGTAAAGATACCACTTTTTGGAAATTTCAAAAAAAATATTGTTTTATTTTTTATTGACAAAATACGTTTTTTTATAACTATGGTCTTTTCGATGTATTTATATGGTTGTAGTCCGGTTCAGTGGCAAAAAAAATACTTTATCAGAAGATTGTTTATGTGTTTTGAGAATATCAGACCCATAGGATAGTTCAAAGTAAGCTTTTTAGCATTTTAAAAAACATCATCAATAGGGTACTACTAAAACTATACGTTTAGACAATGTATAGGAAGTTTTATTAAAATCGTTATACGGTAGAATGGAAGATATCGGTAAAAACGTTTTCTTAATTTTAAACGTTTTAGCGATCTTCTCTCCACTTTAATAAATTTAGCGATCTTTATCACTTCATAACAGTGTCGGTGTTCGTTTTACTAAAAAAAATATATAAAAAAGTTGTTTGTCTAATTAAATAGATGAAGTTCGATTTTTTTCTTGGATTAAATACGCAGTATTATAATAATATACCTAATATATTGAAATAAGCGTCTGCACAGATCAATTTTACTTTTAACAAGACCGTTTGACATTATAAAAAAAATAAACAAGTCAAGTAACAGGCTTCCATAATAACATTTTTTCCCGTCTTTTTGCAGCTTACGCTTACGCGAGCGTTGTGCGTGCACGCTTTGGTGGATAACGTTTTCCAAACGAACTCAGCCTGGGCATTGGTAAAATGAACATGTGTACCAAATTTCAACTAACTCGGTGATTTTTTTTTTCAAGTTATCGTCATCGGTAGATTTCGTGACGGTGATTTTGTGACGGTGATTTTGGTCGTTTTTTTGGATTCACTCCCGGGCTCCAGAACGTGCCATAAGGAACTTCGTTCCAAAAATATAAATTCTACATAAATTGTTCTTCAGTAATAGACATTATTGTTGAATACACACAAAACAAAATAGTACATAAACTATACTTTAATATTACAACTAAATCTAATATACATTTTTATCGGAACACAACATAACAACAATTTGTAAGAATAAATAAAGTGTCAGTGTTGTCAGTTACCTGTCACATACATGTCAATTATAATAAAAAAATACCTTTTGTTCAAGACCTTTTCACCGCTTCAAAATACGTTTGAAATAGCTTAAAACAAACAACTATAATTTCTTTTAAAATAAAAGATAACGTGAGCTGATGGTTAAAATTAGTATATTATCATCAATAGACTATTTATAAACTACCATCTAAATTTTTTTTGGTTACTAAGCCAAGGTGATTTGCAATAATTTTGAAAGACAGACACCAGATCATTAATGTTTCTTGATGTCTGAAACGGATTTCGTAGACATAAATAATTCTTCAAAATGAGCACAATGCTTTCCTTACCTTCAGTATGCTCGGATGAAAAATGTTTTATTTTAAAGGGGACTAGGTTTTCAATTAAAGTAAAGGAGGCGATATAGAAGATATAGGATATGATATTTGGAAGTTAAGTTTAATAATAGTGGAGCTATGACTGTTGTAAGACATTGCGGCGAAGGCTCGTTATATTGGGAAGATAGCTGTGAGCTGTAGGACATAATATATGTCTGTGTATATTATGTTGAGGCGCATGGAGAAGCAGATAGCTATCCCAATGCTGTGTTGTCAGAGGATATGTACACATTAAAGTGTACATGCTTTACATGGCAGACAGCTAAACAACCTATTATAGAGAGGAGGGAGTGTGTTCACCGGGGCTTCTATTATCCTCGACGAAATGAGAGAGGGTGTTTATTGCATGGTTTCTTGAACACAGCCTGACACTCACATTGACAAAAGCATCAACTTGCGTCGTTTATGTACACAATCCCAGTTATGTGGTGTAGTAAAGTCACAACGATGATCCTCTCTAGCCAGGTAATAATAGATTTTACTTATTAAGCATTTTGTTGTTGAAATAATTTCACAAAAACAACCCAAACATACACACACACAAATATACATAATATAAGTACAGCTGAAATAGAAGTATATTCTTCAAGCAATATAATCGATAGTAGGTATTATGTCACTTGAGGCGGATGCAAAACCCGCAATACTCTTTGCCAACGAGTCGAATTAGTAACACTAGCTAGCAAACTCTAGACCTCGACCATCGGATACCACACCCGCATTACTCGATGATTATTAATTATATATTAATTATTTTAATTAACTAATTACTTTAACTGCATTAATTATTTTATTAACAATTACGATTATCTACCAAAAATACCCCTAGTCCGGCCCGGTGGAATACTAAACATTATTATTAAAATTTTAGGTTAATAATACCGTTTTGTAAAATTTTTTAAAGGTGCATACATGGGTGTATAACATTTTCTCCGATACTAACTATGAGTTACATGAGGAACACCATACATAAAAACAGTATTCAATGACTGCATTTTAGAAAATCAATATCAGTTGTTTACTGGATGTATAATGGCTAACAACGTGTTATCTGATTTAATTACTGTCAAATACAGTTTGAAAAGAAGAAATTACAAGAATAAAATGATTAAGAATGATAAAATGAGAAGTATGATTGAAACATATGTACCTTTTATTCAATTACTAGAATCGAGTTTGAATGATAGAAATTCATTTTCAAAATCTGTAAATGTAAGTAACATAAAGGAAAATGCTTCTGAGAGTGCTGGTTCTCAGACAGAGACACCGAAAATTGAACAAACCAAATTTCTGGAGGATAATGAAATTGTGGAGTACAACCCGGAAAAATCGGTTCAAGATATTTTTGCAGAACAATCTTACATAGAAAAATCTCAGCTGTTGAAAGACCTGCCAGAGAATTCAAGACCCTTTATTGAAATGGTTCTGACAGATGATCCTACGCTAGATGAAGTATATGGAATAAGTTTAAATGAAAATAACGAGCTCCAAATCGGTCAAAGTTTTATTGAGATAGGACGTTTAGACGGGGATATACTTCTTAAAATAAATACAGAAGATAACAACGGATATACAACAAACGAAATTATTGGTGAGTTTGAAGGAACTGATGGGCTGTATTCGCTATTATTTAAAAAGAACCCTGGTTATTACACTGAAGATGATAAAAATAATTATAAGACTATATTATATCTGTCAGGAGCCATTAAAAAAGCATACAAAGGAATTGACAGATGCTCTCACAAACCTACTACAAAGTAACCGGTGAAGAAAAAATCAAATATGCTGATGTTTGTTCGCTGTACCCCTGGGTAAAAAAGTACGGTAAATACCCTATCGGTCACCCGCAGGTAATCATCGGCAACGATAAATGCATACAACTAAATTTAAACAATACAGAGGGAATTATCAAATGTCATATTTTACCACAACAACAACTCTACCACCCAGTGTTGCCGGTAAAAATGAACGACCGGTTAATGTTCCCCTTGTGTCGTTCGTGTTGCAAAGATATGCAAAATGAATACACGTGTAACCACAGCGAAGAAGAGAGATCGTTAACCGGTACGTGGGTGATCGACGAAGTAAGAAAAGCTGTAGAAAAGGGTTACAAGATCATGTACATCTACGAAATTTGGAAGTACGAAGTTGTACAGTACAATCCCGTCACTAAGTCAGCTGGTCTCTTTAGCGACTACATAAGTAAATTCTTAAAAATGAAACAACAATCATCTGGCTGGCCTTCTGATTGTCACACGCAAGAAGACAAAAATAATTACATCACAGAGTATTTCGAAAAGGAAGGTGTGCGACTCAACCCTGCGGAAATATCGGTCAACCCAGGACTAAGGCAAATTGGCAAAAATTTAATAACATCATTTTGGGGGAAGCTCGGCCAGCGAGAAAACCAAGGCCGCACCAAAATTGTCAACAGAACTGAGGAGCTGTACAAACTTCTATCCGATCCGGCCATGTCAACACAATCACACCCATTAACGAATGTAATCTACTGGTTAATTGGGAATTTAAAGAGGAAAGTTACGACATACTAAGTACAACCAATGTCTGTCTGGCTGCCTACACCACCTCGCAAGCTAGGTTAAAACTTTACAGCTACTTAGAACAGCTAAATGAACGTGTACTTTATTACGACACAGACAGTGTCATATACATTTCCAGACCAGGAGAGTACGAAGTACCGCTAGGTTCGTTCTTGGGTGAGATGACTGACGAACTAGAGGGCTACGGAAAAAATAGTTTTATTACAGAGTTCGTGTCCGGAGGTCCTAAGAACTATGGCTATATAGTTTCATCTGGTCACAATGAATTCCACCAAACCTGTAAGGTCAAAGGTATTACCCTTAACCATACATCGTCAAAAATTATAAATTTTGACAAACTGAAGAACATGATGACTAATGACGACCCTCCTGTATATATTGTCTACAACTCCAGCAGACGAACAACCGAACACCAAGTAGTAACTACCACCGAAAGAAAAATATACAGGCCTAGTTTTAAGAAGCGTAAACTTTTAGAAAACCATGATTCGGTACCATGGGGGTTCAAAAAACCAAGATTTGATTAGCTTATAATTGTAAATTTTTAAGTATGTTACAGAATCTATTTTTTATAATGTATTATATAGTTTGTAAGTTTTGTAATTATTAATTTAAAACTAGGTAAGAAATATAAGATTAGTATTTGTTTTTTTAATTCTGTGATAACTGTATATTTATATCAAGTAAGTAAATTTTTAGTATTTTAAACATTTTAATCACCTTGGTTACTACATTTTTCTTTTAGTTTTTTATTATTTAAAACAAGAATAACTTGTAAATATTAGTATTTTTTAAATTTTCTGTGATAACTGTAAATTTATACCAATTAAGTAAATTTTAGTATGTAGCTTTAAACAATTTAATCACCTTGGTTACTACATTTTTCTTTTCTTTTTTTAATTTATTTTTAATTATTTAAAACTAGGCCTGTACGGGTTACTTGTAAATATTAGAATTTTTTTAAATTTTCTGCTATAACTGTATATTTATGTAAAAAATAGGTAATTTTTTAGTGTATAGCTTTAAGTATTTTAATTATTAGCCACAGTAAATACTTTTTATTAGCATTTTTAAAAAATTTAATTAGGTCTGCCAGAATAACTTTTTATGTATAGCGTCATTGTATTTTTATGTAGAATCTTTACTGTTAAAAAAATAGGGTTTTATTATAATACCACTGCTAACTTTTTGTTTAACTTATTAGTTTATATATATATATATATTTTTTTAAAATTAGAGCTATTAACTAGTAAGTAGTATTTACTAATGGCTAGGTAAAATTATGTATTTTTTTTGTTTTCTTTGTAAATTAATTATTAGTTTTAAAACTCCTCGATTAGATATTTACAAAATATATATATGTTTTAATAACCAACACCACTGGTTAACGTTAAGTATAATGAATAAATATAATACAGATGTATTATTCATCTAACTTTTGTTATTTTGTAAAACATACCATAAAACAATGTAATCCAAAACCGATATCCATTTTTACAAAGTTAATAACTTCACTTTTATCCCACAGTAATAACTTCAATTTAACCCGTTGTAATAATAAATAAGATTTTAATAACTTAAAACTTAGTTGTAAAGACAGACTTATAGAAAGACCACATGATGTACTAATGTGTGTGTAGGTAATTCATTTTAGATAAGCATATAATACCCGCTTTCTCAGCTGGAATTTGCTGAGGTTGTGTTTTGAGACTTTATTTTCTCATTTAAAAGCATTAAACTTAGAATATTTAATTCTAGGGGATATTGGAATAAAAAAACAACAGTTATTAACAAAACTTTTTATTGTTTTAAAAATGTAACTACAATAATATATACATGTAAATAGAAAATAAGTTGAAAATGTACATTATTTTTATATTAATACAATTAAATATACAAAGTACAAATTAATATGTTTTTTTCATTTTTTCAAGATTTTCCCAACTATTATCTTTAGAAAGTAACCACCACCATTTTATTAATACGTCCTTACCTTTCGATTTTAAAATAGCTTCCACAAGGTAAGAATCGGGGTATTTAACAGAAGTCAACTCAGGTTCATAAAAGGAGCCGATTATTGGGTTTCCTCTGGAGTCTTGAAGCAGGTAGGTCACAGGTATAAAGTTTCTTTTAATTTCACTAACTTGAAATATCTCGGTGCTAAAATTCGCCTGGTAGCCTTTTGAGAATACACTCTTGAATTTTGAAATCCGCACATAGTCTCCAACAGAGAATTTAGGTGCTCTGATGTCAAGTTTTACTTTTCTGTACAAGTTAATTGGAGTCTGAGGCCCCACTTCAACGGGTTTAATTTTTGTTGTAGAATGGACAGTAATATTATATTCTGTAACTAACACAGGTAAGATATCTAGCCATCTAAAACTTCCCTGGATAGCAAACCTCTTCCACATTTTAGTTTTTAGTGTTCTGTTGATTCTCTACCATTGTGGCTTTTAGCCCAGAGTGGGTGGTATAGTGGTTGATACCAAGGCTGGTAATTAAATCTTTAAATGTCTTGTTAAAAAATTCAGTTCCCTTGTCTGTATGGAGGTTCTTGGGTGTTTGTTCTTTAAATATTTTTCTAAACGCAGCAGTTACAAGTCCACCTGATTTATTCTTGAGAGGTACTGCCATACTCACATACTCCAGGTATACTGAACTTACCTAAAATGTTTATGTTTTTGTGCAAACATTTAACTATATATAGGACTGTTTGATGTTTTGACAAACAAGTAACTATATATAGGGCTGTTTGATGTTTGATGTTTTGACAAACAAGATGTTTGACGTTTGATGTTTGACAAACAAGTAACTATATATAGGGCTGTTTGATGTTTGACGTTTGATGTTTAACAAACAAGTAACTATGAATATGACTGTTTGATGTTTGACAAACAAGATGTTTGACGTTTGATGTTTGACAAACAAGTAACTATGAATATGGCTGTTTGATGTTTGTCAAACAAGATGTTTGACAAACAAGTAACTGTATATAGGGCTGTTTGATGTTTGATGTTTATGCAAACATATGCTTGCATTAAACTTTGTACAAACATAGTAAATATATTACAAGGGGTATAAGGGCTTGTTGCACGTTATATTTGTTTCAGTGTTTAACAGTAGTTGGTCGAGGGAATACCTTAGTCCCATTCATTTTCTTACTTGTACGTTTATCATAATGGTTTTACCAAATAATAAAAAATTCTGGCGCGAGTTTATAGGGGCTTATCACAGCTTACCAGAACTATGGGATGTGAAAAGAGAAGTATATAAAAATAGAATTGAGAAGGACGAGGCGTACAAAAAACTGGTAGAAAAGATCAAAGAAGTAGAACCTAAAGCGGATATGAATCTGGTACGTAAAAAATTAATATTCTACGTACTGCATATCGCAGAGAATTTAAGAAAATCAATACCGAGAAAAAAACTCCGACTGTGTGGTATTTCGCAGATATAGATTTTTTGAGAGGTCCAGAGGATTTAACACAACCATCGGAAGTAATTAAATCACATGGTAAACTATTCAATCATGTTAAAGAAATACAAGGAGAGCCGGAAAAGGATTCGATCACCACCTCATTTAAAGATATTGAGGGGTCAGATTCATCGCTATCGGAAAATGGAACGGACGTAGAAAAATCAACTAACTAGTTGTGTTATATAAGTAGTCAAAACAAACAAGATTTTAATCTTTTGTTTTTTGTAAAGCAGTTGTTTGTATTTTTTAGAATCATTAGTTCTTACGCGTTAAAATTTGTGTATAATAATGTATTTTTTTAATATATAAACATAACTTACAAACCTTTGTATTTTTTATTTATATGTACCATACTCCCATTAACCTTTACAATAAATATACAAGATTAGGTTTAAGACTTACAAAACAACTATTATTAACAAAGATTTTTTTATTTATAATTATTTTATACAATTTTCAACAGATATAATTTTTAAAAAGTTTTCATTCCTCCAGTGCGTATTCGAAGTCTACGAGATACATTTTTCTGTTTTTATTTCCTACGTAGACAATCCCTCTGAATATCAAATCTAAAGTGCCTGATGTTGAGCCTATACAACACAATAAAATATGCATTAAATATTTATACAAATTATTATACAATATAATTTATACAAAAGTAGAGGTTTTATTACAAAATGCTAATTGTAATAACTCACTGTTATAATTATTTAGATCTTCTTAGCTAATTCTTGTCTCAAATCTGCTAGGAAGGATTACAGATACAGTACGTCCACCATAACGTATTTCAGCTGTGACGTAAGGCCCAAATTCACCATCAAACTTCTCAAACCTCAAAATGGGGTAACGTATATTTTCAACCAAATCCACTATCTTCATAAAGCTAGGTCTGTTACCATCTTTCATATTTAATTTGTTAATGAACGAAGACATCTGCAAAAAATAAATGAAAACACATGTAATATTAGAGGAATATGGTGCACTTTTTTCTACTACAGAGCATGGCATTTAAATAGTATTACTTTAATTTTAATATTTCCAAATATATAATAAAACTGAATTAATTTAACTGATGATACTTATATGTACTACAGAATGAAAATGATTTTACATACCTTGTGCGAGAAATGGTTAGAGGTTAAAGGTAGTTTGAGGTTAAAGATACGGCAGGAAGTGGTTGGTGGTGGTTAGAGATGTTCACAGGTACAGAGGTAAAAGACGACTAAACACACCACATGTAAAAACACAATGAGGTGCTGGGTGACCTACTTACCAGTCAATGACCCCACCTCATGTACTGCTGACCACATGAGCATTTCCGGTCCACCTAAATTTTACAACCGCTCAATTTGATAATTTAAATTCTTGTATATCTATATCTTGGAGGAACTACACAGGTTCAGTTGTCATCCATAGACTGTGCTACAAACATCATGGCTCCAGTCAAGAAATCTTATAAATTTGCCGGTATGAAAGCCAAGATTGAATATTCCTATCCCTGGGTAATTGTTTGTCTTGCTTCTGTACCCGGACCAGACGAGTTGAAGTTCCCCAAAGAGTTGACTGTCACTACACCAGAAATGACTTTTCACTATATACTACGCATCCCCAGTAACATGGTTGAATACGATGTCGGTTACTCATATAAAAACAGATATAACAAGGTAAGACCTTACTCTACTACAAGCTTAACAAAATTCAATGAAACTCTACCGTTCCATGTGGGCAAAGCCCGTTTTGTGTTTGCGCACGGTAACATAGAGCTGATTGAAAGGATTGTGCAAAGGCCTGTCATAAATATGCACAACCTGGAAGGGTTTCAACAAATCTTTTCCACCAACCTAGATAATTGCACGTACCACACAGTTCACAATACTTATTCAATTTGTACGCGGGCTGTAGCCAAAAATCTTGCCGTTTGGATCTACAATAACCCTAGAGCCATTGCGTTTGTAAACCAGAAACATTATACGGAAGAGGGTTTACACGTGGTAGAACCAGAGGTTTTACATATTAAAGAACCTGTGGAAACTGGTATGCAAGAGATAAAGTCGGATGGTTTACAAGGACCAGACTCAATGGAAGCCCCTACAAATCAAGAATTAGAGTCTACAGAAGAGTATATACAAATGTTATTACGTCAAATAGATTCTATGAACAAGGGTATTAAAGAACAGGCAGGGTGCATGCAAATGTTTACACAGGAGTTAGAGTCTGCGGAAAAGAAAATTAAAGGGCCAGAGTCTACAAAACAACAAGATTCACTCGATTTATTTGATTTAAAATTTTTATAACCTAGGTAAAAGGTTATATTTTGTAAAATTATAACAGTTGTACTTGTTAAACATACCTAAAAATTATAACATGTGTTTTTATTGTGTTAATCCAGTTCCTTTACAAAACTACAAGGTTACATTCAGTTACCGTCTAAACACTGTACCGTAAGCATTATACCCGTAGCCAGGAAATCTTTTAAATTCCCCGGTATAAAAGACAAAATTCAATATTCCTACAATCTGGGAAGGTGACATGCACGAGATACAGGAAGCTTGTACACGCTCGTACAGAATTTGAGCCTAAGGAAGAGTGTATAAAAATGTTATTATCTATCCAGTTTACAGCTGATTTTGATTTTTTTAAAAAAAAAAATCATTATTACTACGATAATACTGTTTTTATTATTAATCTACTACTACTGTATAAATAAAAGGTTAGAAATAATTATTACGAACAGAATCTCTGAGTGAATCTTCGAGTGAAAAAAGACAATTAAAGAGGTGGAGTCTACAAAACACAAGATTCAAGCGATTTAATTTATTTTAAAAATTTGATAATCTAGGTAAAAAGTTATATTTTGTAAAATTAAAACTGTTGTGAAATATATATATCAAAATTATAACAAGGGTTTTTATTGTGTTTACCCAATTATTCAAAAATACATTTTTTTTTTCTTAAGTTAGATGCGGGTGGGACATCTGCACCACATGTGTAAACACATATTTAGGTATTTATATTTAAAACACATGTATATATTAAGAAGTCTGCAAAATTTGGTTGTAAACCTGGAGTATAAAGTATTTTAGACAAGGTATTAATAATTATTCTTAAATTTATTTATACATTTTTCCAGGTAATAGTTTTATTTGTTAAGCCCTAAATAACCCCGCTACTATATTATTTATAAGCAGCTGTATGCGCGGGACAATTTTCAAAAATTATAAAAACAATTATTAAAATATATTAATTCTCATTCTAAAATGACAATTTATATTAGATATAAATAAAGTGGGAACAGGCCTGAATTCAAAATAAAATATCATATTTAAACTATAAGAAAGAAAAAAGAATAACAAGAGAGAAAGAAACTATTGTAATACCCGGTAAAATGATTTAATTCAAATTAAAATATCCTATTTAATATTATCTGATTTCAAAATTTGACCTGTACCCCCTCCATATGTGTGTGTGTTTGTAAACAAACGGTAAAATGATTTAATTCAAATTATAAAAACAAAAAACAGATGTTTGTATTAGCTAAGGCAAAGAAAAAATCTTTCTGTGTTAAAATGCGAAAGAAAATAAAAAAAGAGAACGCCGTTTAAATAATATGTAAGAGTGAGAAAGAAACTATATATATATATATATATATAGAGGTGAAGTTAATAATATATAAATATGTTTTTAAATCAGTCAAAAGAAATTATTCTGCTTAGACAGCGAAAACGCAGTGTAAGCTTTTTAGCAGGTTGGAACGAGGTCAGACTAAGCGACGGCAACCCCCACTCGAGTCAGAATCGTCCAGACAGTATGACGCCGAGGCACGTGCCGCCTTATATACTACTTCTGGGTTGTCAACACCTGCCTAGGTGGCTCAAACGGTAACGCATTGGCTTCACACCCAGTAGGCCCGGGTTCGAATCCCTGGTAATTCATATGGATTATATACGAAATGTATAAAGCGATATGGCTTATATACTACTTCTGGGTTGTAGAATATCAAGTGGTATGCTGGGGGGTAGTGGGGGAAGGGAGGAGGAGTGGGAGGTGGCCGTGGCCTCGAGGAGTGGGGGTATGACGTAGGGGGTCAGGAGTGGGGTTGGACTCAAGTGACATATTACCTACTATCGATCATCAAAACTGTTAACTAGCCAAATTGGCTGAAAGGGGCTTTTTATTTTGTAATTATATATTTATTATTTATTATTATATTTACTAGCCTTCACTCCTTCGCGCGGGGCTCATTCTTCTTAAAAATAAAATATTATTAGTATAAATGTAAATTAAGGTCTCACTAAATCATAAGATAAATAAATGAAAATAAATTAAATTTCTCCTTTTGTGATAGTGTTAGCAGATTGAGTGATGTCATCTGGTTGTTTGTCATTGTAGTATTCTTATGTCTACATGAATATTATATAATAGCCGAGTTAGGCATTAACATGAATGTTTGTTCGAAACACAAGAAGAATAATCTTTATTTACATCTAATGACAATTGACATCACAATACTTTAAACAACAAATACTCTAAATACTACATATTTCCCCCCTTTCTTCGAAAGCTCAATGGGGTACATCTCTAGGCTTCATTTGGTCTGCATGACGTCTTTCCTCCTTTCCGTTAATGTGAACTCTGTAAGAAAGTTAGCCACTTCGCCGGGATACAACACCTTCTTCGTACGCCTTTCCATCTCGAGTCAACACCCATACTTTATCTCCCTCCGAAAATTCCCTACTCCGCGTTTTACGATCATGTTGAATTTTTTGTTTTACTTGCTCGTTATCCAAATTTCTAGACACATCCGGTTTAAAAAGATCCAATCTTGTTGTCAACCTTCGTCCTAATAATAATTCTGAAGGTGTTCTGCCTGTAGCACGGTTTGGCGAATTTCGGTATGACAATAGAAATTGCTGTAAAGCAGTACTATGGTCCAATCCCGAATTTTTTGCGGCTTTCATACGGTCTTTAAACGTTCTTACGAACCTTTCCGCAAGTCCATTAGTTCGGGGATGATATGGTGTTGATCTAATATGTAGAATTCCGTTTCCTTCACAAAACTGTTTAAACTCCATGGCCGTAAATTGGGGTCCATTGTCTGAGACCAACTTAGCTGGCACACCAAACCTACTGAATACTTCGCGAATTAACCGAACCGTTTGGCTTGCTGAAGTACCAGATGTCGGTAATATCTCTAGCCATTTCGAGTATGCATAAACGATTATAAGCCAGTATTTGCCCTGAAATGGTCCAGCATAATCTACATGAACTCGCATCCATGGACTTGCAGGAGGTGCCCAAGAAAATAAAGGGCATTCCATTTCCCTTGGTCTAATCTTTTGACAAGAGGTGCATTGCTTTACCCATGACTCTATAGCTTGGCCTATACCCGGCCACCAAACGTAGAACTTAGCTGCCGATTTCATATTGGTAATACCAGGATGGCCCTCATGCAATATCTTGAGAATAGCAGAATGCAATTGCTCCGGAACAATTATCCTGCCCAGCCACATTAGAATACCCTGTTCAAAAGCCAGCTCTTCTCGCTTTTCATAATATGTGCATAACCTTGCCCCCAACGTAGCTTTAGAAGATGGCCAGCCTGTTTCAATATACTTAATCACTTGATTAAGAACCTTGTCTTTTTTTGTAGCTGCCTGTAACTGTTTTTCTGTAACGACTAAATCAGCTAGCCTTAAGTTAAATAGATGTCCTCCTTGAAGTTCTCCAAACCTCTCCATGTCTGAAATCTCACTCCTATTCTCTGGTAATCTTGATAACGCATCGGCTGGCATGTTATCCTTTCCCTTTGTGTGTTCAATGTTGTATGAATATGCTGACAGTATAAGAGCCCATCTAGAAATCCTGTTTGCCGATGTTTTAGTTATTTCTTTTGTTGGTCCGAGAATAAACTCTAATGGTCTATGATCAGTTTTAATAGTGAATTTATTGCCAAACAAATAATGATTAAATTTCGATAGCCCAAATACGATAGCCAAAGCCTCTTTTTCAATTGTCGCGTATTTAGTTTCTGCTTCGGTTAACTTTCTAGATGCATATGCTATAGGTCTTTCTGTGTTGTCTCCGAACCTGTGAAAAAGAACCGCCCCTAACCCTACTCCACTAGCATCGCAACTTAAAATTAAAGGTAACTGAGGATTGTAATGCGATAATGTTTGAGATGAAGATAAACAATTTTTTAACTTTTCCAAAATTTTGTCTTCCTTACTTGTCCACATCCATTTAACGTTTTTCTTTGTAAGATAATGCAAAGGGGCACAAATACTTTGAAGATGTGGAACAACCCTGCCGTAATAATTTATAGAACCTAAAAATGATTTTAATTCAGTCACGTTTGTTGGGGTTTTTAAATCTTTTATCGCCGTTATATGATCTGATGTCGGATGAATGCCATTTTTGTCAATTTTGTGGCCCAAGTACGTAACATCTGGTTGCAACCAACGACATTTACTTCCTTGTATTTTTATACCGCTAGTCTTCAATCTTTCTAACACTAAAATCAATCTTTCATTATGCTCTTCAATAGTTTTCCCTTGAATAATAATGTCGTCCAAAAAACAAGCTATTCCCTTTATACCCTGCAAAATCTTGTCCATCGTACGCTGAAACAGAGACGGTGCAAAACATACCCCAAATGGAAGCCCTTTGTAGCGGAAATATCCTATGTGTCGCAATAGTTAGAAAATCCCGACTGTCTTCGTCTATCAACAACTGTAAGTATGCGTCTTTCAAGTCAATTGTCGAGTAAAATTTACCACCACTTATTTTTGCTGTGATATCTTCAAATTTTGGTAGGGGGTATTTCTCTAAAACAATGTATGGGTTAATGGAAACTTTGAAATCCCCGCCAATTCTGACTTTCCCTGTAGGTTTAACCACGGTAACGATAGGGGATGCCCATTTAAGAGGTCTTACTGTAGGATCTACAGGTTCTAACACGCCGCATTCATTTAATCTCGTAAGCTCAGCCTCCACTGATGGTTTGAGTGCTAATGGAACCGGTCGGACTTTGTGAATTATGGGTTTTGCCAAATCAGATACCGGTACTTGTGCTCGATGACCTTCAATAGTGCCTAATTTGTCTTCAAACAATTCTTTAAATTTAGATAATAAAACATTTATGTCCATCACCTTTCCCTTAGATTCTTTGATGGTACATAACTTGGAACCCTCTGGTAAAGGTAGATTAAACTCTAAAACCCAGTCCAGCCCAAATAGTGGAATTTCATTCCCCGTTATTACCGAAACAAGCAATTCAATTTTTTTCCCAAAAGCTTCAACTAATACCTTAACTTCTCCTAACGTTTCAACCGGCACTCCAGTGTATGCCAATAAATTTGGTGACAGTACCAGTCTTGGAGAGCCTATCCTCCTCCAAAGTTTTCATTTATAACACTTCTTGACGCCCCTGGGTCATATAACATGGCTAACTTGATATTGTTTAATTTTACATCCATCATAACCTTACTGAATCTTTTTTCCGGCCGATGTACAGCTCTGATTTCACCTTCGGTATCACTACCGGATTCGGTATTCTGCGTTACTAACCCAATCTGTCTTACTGATTTGTTCCCATCAATAATTTTTGCCCTGGCTTTTATTAAACATACTCTTGCAAAATGGTTTTCCCGCCCACATGCTAGACATTTCTCTCCCTTCGCGGGGCATTTCTCTCCTGGTCTATGCTGCCTGCGGCCACAAGAAAAACAGTCTTTCCCTCTTACTAAAATAATTTGCTGTTTATAATCTCGCCTGTTCTTTTTTTCACTTTGTTTGTCCTTAACTACCTCAATCTTTCTAACGCCGATATTTCCCTCTACGTCCTTTAATTTTTTTTGATGCAAAGAAACTTGTTCTAAATGTACAGCTGTTGATTCTACCTCCTTTAATTTTGCAGCATTTGATGGAAACATTTTAATCAATTCATGCTGCCATTCCGAATTATTAATGCCCACGAAAAGTTGATCCCTGATCCTTTCCTCTAGCGTCGCACCAAACTCGCATCTACCGGCGATAGCTCTTAATTTATTGACATATTGTGCCACCGTTTCCGAATTGTCTCGAAAACGTAAGGTAAACTCTCTACGTTCACTTTGTATGAGGACTTTTTTTGAAAAAAATCTATTTAAAACATCCTTTAAGTCCTGATACGCAACTATGTTAATATCCAGAGGTTTGAAATGATCGAGTAGCATTTTGTAGCAAATAGGCCCTACCTTCGACAATAATAGGATAGCTTTATACCTATCAGAATCATTACCTACTAATCTGAATAATAAAAGCTGAGTCTCAAACCTAGAAATGTAATACTCCCACTCCTCATTGTCTACATCGAACTGATCAAACTTAAAATTATTAAAATTTGGGCTATTGAAAATATTATTTGTAAAACAATTGTTATCTGATTTCGCTGTCAAACCATTAGAGTTAGATTGATAACTACTATTATTCTTATAGTCACCATTGCTGCTTTCTTTCCTTCGCCTTGTTTCTACTTCCTTGTCTGAATCCGTTTCTGAGCCCTCGTCCGTTTCCCTGTTTGTTTTGAATTCTTGATGTTTTGCTTTGTTCTCCTTTTTTCCCGTAGTTTTCTTCTTTGTGCCTGCCATCCTCGTCGCCAAATGTAGTATTCTTACGTCTACATGAATATTATATAATAGCCGAGTTAGGCATTAACATGAATGTTTGTTCGAAACACAAGAAGAATAATCTTTATTTACATCTAGTGACAATTGACATCACAATACTTTAAACAACAAATACTCTAAATACTACAGTCATCTAATGTGGATAAGGTATATATTTTAGATATGGGGCGCAGAAGTACCCCTGAACCACTCGTACCTTGTTGTCTGGTCCAGGATGAACTTGGACCGCTTTTCCTTGTAGCCACGTCATAGGAGGAATGTTATACTCCTTTGTGTGTGTCGACTTCTATGTTGTTCCTCTGGACCTTCGATTTAGACTTCTTTTAGAGTTCATTCAAGTATTCTCAATTCCATGAGACCGGAACTAACGGACAATACATTGAGATTTCTCATCTTTGTCCAGATAGTTTTCATTCACCTGCTTCAGATCAGGTTAAGGTAATGAAAGGAAAGTGTCATGAATAAGGAAAAGGGCAATAGTAAGAGGAAGAAGATCGGAGGGATCAGAGGACAAGGGTGTAAGGGGTCTCGAGTTAATACAGGACTCTATCTGTGTTAATATGGTTGTTAATTGAATTAAATTAATTATTAAAAATATGCCTTAAATGATGTTCAACAAGGTTAACTCCTGTACCCCATAAACCACCAATGTTTGACGCTCTTGGAGGCAGAAAGGACCAATTAATCTCTTCTTCAGATGAGAATGTCTTGACCATTAACTTGTCCTTTGAATTCCAGATGTGAGATCTCCTTGAGTTCCTTCTGGGCGCCAACGAAGATGGTTTTCCACGACGTGCAATAAATTGACATAATGCTCCAAAAAACGAACTTGAAGTCATATCCTCACTACTTCCAAATGGCCTTAGTTACAAAACAGAATAACAATGCAATGTAAACCGTACATACCTATGTATACATCTTCGGCGTGGTGACATTTTTAATTACACTGGCCCACAGTCTAATCTACCCCAGTGTGAAAAGGACGAGATCGGCGTACTTTCACCCTGGGTAACTGACCCATGAGCTGGGAAGCCACAACTGGTTTGGCCTTAAAGCATTTAAGACTTGACCTGACTATTTTGCGTACTTGGCTTCGTGCAATGAGCAGCCAGAAGCATTGTCTTAGTGAGTTGAGGAGAGCTTGAGGACCTGCATGTAATAGACGCAAATGTTCACAACTGATCAGCTCTTGAGTAAAACGATTATGAGTTGGCAAGACTATGGCGTGTGTTTAATCAAAGATTAAACTTGAAATTTGAAGTCTTCTGTCAACCTGATAGTCCACAGGCCACCATAAGAAGTGAGTCGCTGATTGATAAAGTTTTCTTACCTTATGGAATCGCTTATTTATGCCTTGTCCACCGATGAATTGGGTATATGGCAACTGGGTGCTGGGCCATTTCTTTTTTGTTGACATGCCAAACTTGCCCTTCTGCGGGAACATTGAAAAGAGATAGATAAAGTTTTGATTTTCACAGGATCGTTTAATTAAATTATTTACAAAACAGTGGTAAAGGTGGCCACCGATATGAGTGGGCCGTTTGGGGTGTCCACCGCCCCAAACATATCGCTCTGCGGGGACGTTGAAAAGAAAACGGCCCACTCATATCGGTGGCCACCTTTACCACTGTTTTGTAAATAATTTAATTAAACGATCCTGTGAAAATCAAAACTATATCTATCTCTTTTCAATGTTCCCGCAGAAGGGCAAGTTTGGCATGTCAACAAAAAAGAAATGGCCCAGCACTCAGTTGCCATATACCCAATTCATCGGTGGACAAGGCATAAATAAGCGATTCCATAAGGTAAGAAAACTTTATCAATCAGCGACTCACTTCTTATGGTGGCCTGTGGACTATGATAAAACCCGACGAATCTTTGAAGGATAAGAGGTTGTACAGCTTGCTACCTTTAGCAACTTGTCCATGCTTTGAGAGACTTTTCATTTCTTGAGAAAATATATACTTCTGAACATACGGTATTAATTTGAGGTGATAATGGTCCTGAGAGTCGAGAGCTGTTTTGAGAAAATGAGTTGAGACCAAATCTTAAACAATAAGCTGTAGTATGAAGAATTCTTATGTATGAGCATCAATTGATCAGATCAGTTAATGTGTGTTTTACTTGAGCTATCATTGTAATCAAGGGTTCAGAGAACTTATCAGGTTCAAGTGTGAGATCTATGCTGAAATTAAGTGGAGTTTCCAGAAGTTATCATCACCAAGGCCGTGAATACTCACACGTAAATTTAACGCGTATTGGAAATAAATAAAATAAATAATAAAACTACTTGAAAATATATAAAGTTATAAAGAAGGACAATAAGGTTAACTTCTTCATTATAATCAGAAATTACTGACCTTACAACTGCTGATACTCAGTTTGAGGCATGTGTGTGTGTGTGCCACCGATTCCGGCAATAGGCACTGCAAATTGAGTTGCTTTGAGTGAGAGTCTATGGCATAGCTGTTGAAAAATATAACTGCACTGGGAACCTGAGTCTAAAAATGCTCTTACCTGAACTGAATTTCTCTGTGAACTGCCAGTTCTCTTATTCTTCTATATATATCAACGTCAATACAGGATGATGGTAATAATCTTCTATTACTGCTGGTGTCAGCAAGCCAATGAAACGCGATGGCAGGAGCACGTTGCGAGAGATCTCTCTCCCTCTGCAACATCTTCTCTACGCAACGTCGCTATTACGGCGTTCCCATTCGGCCCATTAGCAAGAAACTCCGAAAGCTAAAGTAACTGAAGTCTTAAAACATATATTAATTACGAATTATTTGAAAAATTTAAATAATTTTAAGAATGTAAGTATAAATAATCTGGGGGCACGGCAAGTCGAGCACAGCCATCCTTTACTGGAACCAACTCACGGCAATTTGGACCCCCAATTATTATCTTATTGATGATACTTAGATTTATAAAATTAATTTTAATTTAAACTTCACGACAAACTGAACCAGAAATAATAATTTCACACCTCTACCCATAGTAGTTCATTGACCGAGCGAAGCGAGGTCTCCGTTTTAACTCGACCGTTTGGCATTTCGTCTGTGTGTCTGTCTCTCTCTTAATTTATGTAAATCGACTGTCTTTGCGAGGGTGGCCGTAGGCCGACAGAGCTGTGATGTGGGGCGGGGGAACGCTACTTTATTGTCCGTCGAATTTTTACTTTATTTTAAGGCGCCACGGCAAAAAACAAAAAAATAATTATTCCCCGACTCTTGATTTTCGGAAAAATTTTGAGTTTGTAATGTCAAAATCGGTTAGGAACCTTAAAAATCTCTTGACCAAACATGGGGTATGGGCAGTTTTAAACCACTCCTTAAGGGAGAAAATCGGCCTTAAAGGGCGAAATAGGGTGTTTTTTTTTTATTTTTGTACTGATGGGTGTGATTGTCGTAGAGACATGCAGTTTCCTGGAAATTGTTAAGGTTATAGTTTATTGTTAAGGAAAAATTCAATCTGCCGGGATATGGGTTTATTTTCAACGGGAAACAGTCTATGGTCAAAAAGGGAGTTTTTACGTATATCTTTTGAAATAATTGAAAATTCTAATCTTTTTTCATGGCTTTTGTATATCTCGCAGAGGTCCATAGTCGGTAACGGGCATTTTTTTTACGTACACCTCCGCTTAGGGACGACATTGGGATTTTTTTTTTTTTTTTTTCACCGATCAGAAAACCGGAGATATTTGGTACGGGGTGTTGCATATCGTTGGAAAGCCCTTGGGAAGAGTACAAAAGTGATGCAAAAACATGTTTAAAATTTTCATGTTTCAGGCCCTTAAAAGCGAAAAAACACTTTTTACAATTTTTTTCCAAACGGTTTTCTACTTGGTTCACTTATCTCCTCCTAGGGATTTTCTACGACGCTATTCGGCTTTTGAGCCCTAAAAGCCTATGAAATGCTTCTCCTGGCGGTTTGTTTTCGAAAACTCGATGTTAAAACTTTTGTTTTCGAAAACTCGATGGTACTTTTACTTTTTGAGATATAGTACTTAAAATGTCGAGGTACAAGATGGTACATAGGAGGTACGTACGGAGAAAACAAAAGTACTCTTCTACTCTGCTTCGTTTTTCCCAAAAATGTCCTTTTCAAGGGGTAAGCGCAATCCCCTTTTTTTGTATGTTCGTGGGGGGGAGTCGAGTACCTCGGTGAAAAACGCGAAAATCGTGTTTTTCCGAAATTTCGACTTTGACCTTCTGTACCGTTCGCAATTTTAATCGGATAGGGTTCAAAAGGGTACTGGACTTTAGGTAATATTGTCTCTTTAAGAATCAGGACTTCGTCGCCGCAATTATTTTAGACTCATACTTATTACACGCTTTTATCGGCCAATGGAGCCTTTTTTTTGTTTTATTTTGCTTGTTAAATCCTGTTAAATTTTAAATAGATCTTTTCTGTGATACCACTCATTGGATTTCAAAGTATTAATATTTGTATTATATAGAATCTTCAAGCTGCGTAAATATCTTCACTATAAAATTAGTACAATTCCATCAAAGGTATTTTACTTTTCTTTTTTTTCTCACCAAGACACTGGTGGAACCTGTTACCCAAATAACCTACTCGAGGAACCTGTTACCGGTTGGGAACGGGAACGTGACTCGATCCCTGGGCAATTCTATCGATAGCCTTGCCCACAATGTAGCGGGCAATTCAAAATTGCACCGTTCCATTCAGCCATCTTCCTCTCCAAGGGGGTGAAGTCAGGTTAAATCAGGTTTCTGGCGCTATCTTTATGTCCTTGATGTGCCACCGACCAGCTAGGTTACCTTTCTCATTCTCTAGCTCATAAGTTAGGTACCCTAGTTTCCGCTTAACAATGTAAGGACCTACATACTTTGGGGCAAGTTTCGCTGTACATTTTTCAGCCTTGTTGGACAGCGCAAAATTCTTTCTGAAGACTTTCTGTCCTACGGCCAATACCAGTTCATTTCTTCTTAGGTTGTAGCGCCCTTTACATTTGTCGTAGGCTTGACGCAATTTCTCCTGGATGGATCCCCTAATCCTTTGCAGTGCTCCAACCCGTTCGGGCTCATCCTGACGTTGAACTTCAGGTATTTCCTTGGAGTCATTTCAAGCCAGGTTGTTCTCCTCACCAGACAGTTTCATCTCCTTGCCGTAGTTTAGGAAGTAAGGTGTCTTCCCAGTAACCTCATGTACTGCTGTCCTTATAGCACAAATATATTTTGACAGGTCCTTGTCCTAGTTTTTATGCTCTTTGACGAAGCAATTTAACATGGTCTTTATAACCCTATTAACACGCTCAGTTGGATTTGAATGAGGATGATAATATGGGTTATAGAGAACTTTGCAATTATAGCTCTCCATTAGCTTCTTGAACTGCTTACTTACATATTGTTTTCCATTGTCGCATAAAAGTAAGCGTGGCACTCCATAAGTCAGGAAGACATCTTCCTCAATATGTCTACAAACGGCCTCAGCTGTGGCATCCCGAAGTGGTTTAGCAACTACATATTTACTGTAATAGTCAGTAGTGACAATAATAAATCTATGACCTCGACTTGATCTAGGTAGGGGTCCCATAATATCAGATGAAACAACCTCCCAAGTATCTTTCACCTGTTTTTGCTGACCAAACAACCCGTATGGACCATCTTGGACGGGTTTAGTCTTTAAACACGGTACACAGCGCTTAACATACCGCTTTACGTCACTCTTCATCATCGGCCAGTAATACTTGTCCGCCAACCGGTGGAAAGTTTTGTAAACTCCCATATGTCCTGCGAGTGGCGTGTCGTGACATTGCCGAATCAAGTCTACCCTATCTGATTTCGGAACAACTTTCCGCCAGTCCTCCTTGCCACAAACCTTAGTCTTTTTGTATAAGACACCATCTACATTTCGCCAAAGCTCAAATTTTAAAGGGTCGTCCTGAACATTCCCTATCATTTTAGTATACCAAACATCCTGTACTTGGGCATCAACAGCTTCTGCAAAATCCATTGACCTTGAAAGAGCATCCGGAACAACATTTTCCTTGCCTTTACGATGCTTGAGTATGTAGTCATATCCTTGTAGACGAAGTGCCCATCTCTCAAGTCGACCAACTGGGTCCTTAAGATTTTCAAGCCAAAGCAGTGAATAGTGTTCCGTAATAACTTCAAATTTGTAGCCTTCCAGGTAAGGTTTAAATTTTTCCACTGCCCAAAGAACAGCAAGGCATTCGCGCTCTGTAGCGGAAAAGTTTCTCTCCTGCTTAGTCAAAGTCCTACTACCAAAAGCTATTACGTGTTCACCGTCGTCGAACTCCTGAGTAAGAACTCCCGCAATTCCAACATCGGAGGCGTCAGTCTGAAGCGTGAACATTCTCTTAAAATCTGGACATGCCAAGATAGGAGCAGAGGACAAATAAATCTTGATGTCATCGAAAGCAGCTTGAGCTTTTTTAGACCACGAGAACTTCAAGTTTTCTTTGTTAATGCCGACAATGGCTCGATCCGAGACGCGAAATTTGGTACAAATCTGCAGTTCCACGAAGCCATACCGATGAATCTTCTAATTCCTTTCACATTCTTGGGAGGTGGATCATCCACGATTGCCGCAACCTTGTCGGGATCTACATGGAGTCCTTCCTCGTTTACAACATACCCCAAATACTTGAGCTCTGCCCTATAAAAACATGATTTTTCCTTGTTGATAGTCAGGTTTGCATCCTGCAGCCGTGTCAACACCTTGTTCAGTATATCTATATGTTTGTCAAAATTCGCAGAGACCACGATGATATCATCTAGATATACAAAAACATAGGGCTCTAAGTCACTTCCAAGCACCTGATCAATAAGGCGCTGCCAAGTAGCAGGAGTATTATGGAGTCCAAAAGGCATACGGTTAAATTCGAAAAGTCCCCTTCCCGGAACGGTGAAAGCGGTTTTTTCCTTTGAAGACTCCTCCAACTCAACTTGCCAGTACGCAGACTTTAAATCTATAGACGACTACCACTTCGCATCCCTAAGCTTGTCTAAGATAACATTAATGTATGGAAGCGTATAGGCGTCTCTCTGTGTTACTCGATTAAGCTTGCGGTAGTCCACACACATTCGAATAGAGGTTTTATCTTTTTTCCTAACAAGAACTACAGGAGAACTCCAAGGGCTCTTTGAAGGTCGAACAATGCCCTGAACTAAGAGATCATCTGAATGACGATGATGTTCTTCAGAGAGCACAGGGGAAAGTGGATAATACCGTTGCTTTACTGGTATAGCTTCTCCTGTCACAATTTTATGCTTCGCTATGTGTGTGGGTTTCAATCCAGTACCTACAACAGAGTCGTTCTTGTCTAACAAGTCGTGAAGCCGTGAAGTCTGCTCAGGGGTCAAGTGCTCTGTCTTTATGTCGGTGTTGTCAACGTCTACCACATCTATCTCAACTAGTTTCACATCACAGAACCACCATGAGCCACTCTTAACATCAAGAATAATTTCAAACTCCTCCCAAAAATCTACTCCTAAAATCAAGTCTTGAGATAAAGATGGTACTACTATAAACGAAATCCTCCTAATTTTATTCCGTAACTTTAATTCTACCACAACTTCTCCTAAAACGTCAACTTTCCTACCATCTGCAACTACAGCAAATTTTGTATTCAAGGAACGTAAAATTGCACCAGCATCCTTAAGTACTCTCCAACATTTTTCATCAATCAGAGAATGAGTTGCACCAGAATCCATTAATCCTAACCACTTTTGATTGAAAATAGTCACAGACAAAAACATCCTTGAGTCGCTACTTTTATTTTCGAAAGCATAATATACTTCAGGTTTCCTACAGAAATTGTTCACAGTTTTTAACCACATATCAAATTCAGTCCTGGTTGTTTTCGGGAAAATCGACAGACGAGACCAACCAGTTATTTCGGGGTCGATTTTTGGTTTCCCGCCTTCTCTCTTGAAGTAAACGTTTTGCGACATTTGGGACATTGAGGCCTCTTTACTCCCTCAGTACCACAACCGTAACATTTTACTACTCCTTTTCCCTTCTTAGGACATAATCTAAATATATGGTTTTGGTCACCGCAAAACCAACATTGTCGAGATGGACCCTCTGACGGCGATAAGCTACACTCCTGCACTGAAGTGTGACTCGAAAGTTTCGAAGCAGGCCTTGATAAGCCAAGTCTGGCTCTAAACAATCTCTCCGAGAGCTGGTTGTAGGTAGCTTGTATTCTTGAGCCCTCTTCCGGCACTCCTCTAATCTCTTACAATAATTTAGTAGTTTCTTAACGCTGTCTATATCTTCCACATGAAGTCCTAACCTTTCCTGGTAGAAGGGTAAAATATTCTTTAAGAGAACGTTTGTCAATTTTTTTTCTTTAGGATATTTAGATAAACGACGGAATAAGTTTAACATGGTTGCTACGTACAAATTTATCGGCTCATCCGCACCTTGAGACCTTTCCCTAATTTCCTTCCACAACTTATCGTCGTAATCGACTGACCTGAACTCTGACTTTAGACGATTAGTTAATTCGTTCCAAGAATTAATCTCGTTTTTATATGCCCGAAACCAGATCAGGACGGGACCAGAAAACAAGTCTACGGCTGAATTCCATAGATCAGTATCCGTCACATTCCTAGCCACCTTCAGTTCGGAAACTCTTTCCAAGAAAGCACTTAGGCTCAATCCACGTCCTTCTCCTGAATATTTGACGCCCCAATAAGCTATGGGTACTTGTTGTGCAATCAGGTGTTTTACAATTGGCTGGATGTCTGTGTTCACTGTACTTGTATTTGGAGTACCAGGTGTGCCTACACCTTCCACCTTGCACATCGATTCTTTTAGGTGAACATTTTGATTCCAGCTCGTCTGAAATTTCTAAAACCCTGGCTAATAGTTTAGACCTGGTCTCATTTATCAGAGCATCGTCCGTCTCCAAAAGCTGAAGTCTATTAGTCACATGTCTAATATAGGTGTCGATTTTTCTCCACGGTGAATCTCCTCTAATTCCAGTAAAACTATCTACTGAGCCTAGCAAATCTCCTATCTTTTCCTCACAATACGCTAATTCAACTTTAGAGTCCAAGTGCTTCACATGAAAATAACTTTTAATTTTTCCCTCCGACTCGTGTCTCAGTAGACGTCTCAAAACCTTCCTCATTTCACTCGCCGTACTCAGACCTATTACATCTCTTTAATTCCCACTCAAGATCATCTTTAGTTAATCTTTCTGGATCCATCGTTACAAAAATAATAGAAAGTTGACAAAATAAGAAGTTAAAATAAACTAATGAAACAGATATAATCCTAACTACCTAATAAGATTCTAGTTAATTAAGAAATGTACCGGTCAATTGAATGCATACAATGAAAAGAAATGGTGCTCAATATAACAAAAATCATATTAATCGAAAACATAACATAATAACAGTTATCTGTTAATTAGTCTACTACCTAATTAGACAACATACAAAAATAATAAATAAGTTTTTTTTCCTTTTTGAATTGCCCCAGGCAAAATCAAGAATTCTTCCAGCCTTACTGGACAAAAAAAATATAATACTCCTACAAGGGGGCCGGTGTAGCCGAGGGGTTAGCACACTCGACTCTGAAACCAAGGTCTAAACCCCGGCTGTGAGTTCGAATTCCAGCGGAGTAAGACATGTTTCACACTAATGATCTCATCGATTAGATGAGTAAAGTGGCCGGATAACCCCCGTCCTGTAATAACCCTGGCAGTTGATCGGGACTAAACCCCCCCCCCCCAAAAAAAAAAAAAAAAAAATACTCCTACAATTGCCAAAATTGAGAATATTTAAAATTTTAAAATGAAATAATTATATTTAGACCTGGTTTTAAATCATAATATATATATATATATATATATATATATATATATATATATATATATATATATATATATATATATATATATATATATATATATATATATATATATATATATATATATATATATATATATATATATAGTATAGACTATATTTATATTAATAATAAAGATAAGACTCTGACATTAATGTATATTCCAATAATAACGGTACAAAAAAAATCATGAAATAGCCAGGTATAAAAATTAGATCTATTCGTTATCAGTGGACTGCAATATGTTTAGTCTTACTCCAGTCTTCATAGATGTAATACATAGAATTGTAAACTCTTACAAAAAAAAAAAATTCTTCATTAAAAAAAAAAAATTTTTTTTTTTTTTTTTTTTTTTTTCGAATAATATACTCAAATTTAATTTAAATAAAGTGAGTGACAGTGGTTTACTATTTATTGGATAACTCTTAACCAAGGTAAATAAAATAATAATATTTCCAAACAAAAAAGAGAAAATATATAATAATTATGTGTGGTGTAGAAAAAAAAAATCAAAATTCCTTATACCAAACAATCTATTAATTGATTAAATTTTTGTCAACATACGAAACAAATAATTTTTTAAAAAAGAATATATAATATAATTATATAGCATATAATTATTCAGAATTGTTTCCAAAAAATAAAATAAAAGAGCATAATTTAATAGAAATCAATTTTCCATTTGTAACTTGCTTAATAAATTTTTATAACAAAGTGAATTCATTAATATCACATGTAAATATATTAATATGAAATAAATTAAATATATTATTATGAATTTTCTTTTAACTTTCCAGTTACATTAAATAATATGGAGAGTATTATCCAAAATTCTAAATTTAAAAAATACAGTAAGGATAAAATTATACATAATATTCCTAATAATCATATAAGTATCCACAGCAAATAATTATTCCTTATTATTTTTCAGAGTAAAAAAAAACTAATTCAATTTTTAAGTTTTTGGTAGTTTTCATACTACGGAAAGTTAAATTTTAATTTAAATCAAATTATAATTATTATTAACTACGGGAAACAGACAGTGAAAAATACACTCCTGTGCCGGGATTTGAACCACGGGCCTCTATATTTCCAGTATAGTGCTCTTCCATCTAAGCTACGCAGGAGAATGATTTTTCACTACCGTAATCGATAACTAGTCCCGAATCCAAGCTTTCAATATTCATATACATTTAGACAGTCAAATTTTATGACATTAGAACTAAACCAAGAATTAACGCTTATAATTATAAAGTACTCAATTAGTACCTGTACCTTGTACAATCAATTCGAAATTCAATTTTTAAGTTTTTGGTAGTTTTCATACTACGGAAAGTTAAATTTTAATTTAAATCAAATTATAATTATTATTAACTACGGGAAACAGACAGTGAAAAATACACTCCTGTGCCGGGATTTGAACCACGGGCCTCTATATTTCCAGTATAGTACTATACTGGATACTTCCAATAATACTATACTGGCAGGGCCGTACCGAGGCTGTGGCGAAGGTGGCCCTTGCCAAGGGCGCAGGTTTGATAAGGGCGCAAAATGGAGAAGAGGAAAAACATTTTTTGATTGGTAAGATTGGTCAAAATGAAAACTTTATACTTAGGTATCATTTCGGTTGAGTGAGCTGTCAATTCGTGTTTTTATGATGAACATTAATCACATTGTGACATTGCGCTTAGCGCGGTGGCGTGCGATTCATGTTTATATTGGCAACGCTAGGGCCTAGCGTTGCCGCGAGGCGCATCCGCCCCACCCCCTAGCGGCTAGGGCAGTGTTTTTCAACCTTTTTCTAATGGTGGCACCCCAACTTGGTTAATTGTTTCTCGCGGCACCCTTATTTCTTAATACTAGTTTAAACAAGTAAAGTGCGAAAAAACATGTAATTAATAAACTCAATGCACTCACCCATATCGAAAATTACTCAATTTATTAACACCATCTTAAATTATTTAAACAGTAAGAACTCTTATGATACCGAAAATACGAAAGAAAAAAACGTTTAATAGTTTTTACATATAAAAAATAATCAAATAAAGGGTTCACAACCAACAAGTGTTGAATTTTTTTTTTAATAAAATGATTAAAAAGGTATGGAATATTCTTTTTTGAAAATTGTAATTACATTTGTATGTATTCAGTAACAACATTTATGAATAACAATACAATATAATTATATAAATGCCCTAAAAAAAATGTAATTCTACTTATTATATTTCTAAAGTACTCATTGTGTAAAAAGTATTTTTTACTTAAGAAATAAAGTTAAGATGTCAATATTGTAAATATCAACTTACTTTTTGTAATATTGTAAATATTTTTCCGTTCAGTATTGTACTTAATTAAATTATAATTTCATATTTGCTGTGGTGAAAAGTGAAATGACAGTTGATGTTTTATCTAAATAAACTTTTTATATCAACCATTTAACCTTGAACCGAAAAAGGAGTTATTATAGTGTAGCAAGGTGTTAAATAGTACTTTTTTTTTTAAATAATACTTAAATGGTACTTTTTTTACGTGTTAAATAGTACTTTCTAGTAGCGAAAACTAAAAAATTACTTTAACTTTTAGAGCCAGAATTGCTTAAAAATTTGTTTTACTGACGTTAAAATTACAAAAATTTTCCGGGGGGCCCCGGACCCCCCCGGGGTATTCCCCTCTCCCCTGGGGGGTATTCCATACCCCCCAGACCCCCCGGTGGGGCGCACTTTTACGGGTTTGCCATGTACGCAGGAGCACCTAGGTACGGCCCTGTATACTGGAGTTTTCACTGTCTGTTTCCGTAGTTAATAATAATTATAATTTGATTTAAAAAAAAAAAAAAACTAATATAAATTTAAAATATTCTTAAATATTCACAATTACCTGAAAGAAAAAAATAAAACTAAGCAAAAAGACTGAGAATCTAACAATAAACTTAAAGATTCTGAAAATAATATTTATTTATTTAATTATTTTAATAGTTTAATAATTACTGAGTATTGCAAAAAAAAAAAAGGAACATTATAATTAAAAAAAAATTATATAGACTTCTATGGATATTTAGTTAACAAACAAAATATTCCTACTTTAAATTTTGAAATAAATCCTAAATCATAAATAATTTAGTGATAAATCATCAATCATAATGTACAATAACTAATAATAATTTTACCAGAAAATGAAATAAATTTAATTAAGAGTATAGTTAAGATTTAACAACAAATTAACTAACACAAGTATTAGCTAAACAATAATTATTTTTAACGCTTTTATAAGATCGTAATAAAAATAAGCATAGATTGTTAATAATAAAAATCCATAAGAAATTAAAAAATACTTAATTATAATTTAATGCTTTTACATAGTTAAACAATTATTAATGAAATTTAATAACCTATTAAAATGACATTTCATCTATATTGTTCGATTAACTTTCCACGCTACATGAACTAATTTTCTATTAAATTTAAGTTATAAAAAATAAATTGTATACTTAAGCAATAAAATTGTATTAATTTTAACTACAATAAAGAAAATATCTAAAACATAAACTATAAGTTACTTAAAAGAAATGCAGTGTATTTCACACTGCACTGGTATTGTCATTCACCAACAATACCTACAAATATCATCTGTAGAATTTATATTCTATGGTCTAATTATAAAATATAATTTTTTATATCTAATACAATAGTTTTCTACTTACAAATTTTGTTTTAAAATTTAAGATTGTCTTTTAGAGATTTAAGAATTAAGACTAATTATCCTTTCATATTTTAAGAATGGACAATGTAGGCCAAACTCCAATCTCTGAATTCACCGTCGGTACTGCTTTTCCACAGCTATGGCGTCTTCTCATTCAAGTAAAATATTCCTCGCCAAGATCCAAGTAAATTCAGCAATCCAATTTTTATCCATGTAATAGATTATTCTAAATTCTAAGAATCAGTCCCACGTCGGCGCGCCAGTTTGCAACCTGCCCCGAGGATTTGCAATGCCTAGCCTTGCTCAGTGGAGACGGGGTGGGCCTTGTAATTAAATTTTTAATTAGACGATTAATTAGAATATATAAATACCTTGTAAAGGGCGCCACGTTATATCTTTCTGTCTAATGGTTTGAATGGGTGAAATAACGAAAACCCATTTCATTTAGCGTAGGAAAATAGAATGTCCAAAAAAGTATATCCAACAACTTTGGTTAATGTCCATTTATATCAAAATAAAAATGAACAAATACACTTCTGCCAAAACATAAATGAAATAATATTAGAAGTCCTTGAATTAAAAAATACTAAAATACTTATGAGCACCAGCAAAATTAAAAAAAATATATGATTTTACAGAAAAGAAAAAAAACCGAACAGTGACTGGCCACCAAGCACATTATCACATATCCAACAAAAAAATCACTCCTGGCCTTTATTCTCAAACTCTCACAACTCACTAATCACTCCCTTCCTACTGCCCTAGCGCTTCCTCTTTTTCCCTTCCACCTTCAGATTCCTTCCGTCACAACCTGAACAAAACATCTCCCACTCCACAACTCCTGGTTTCAGGCGTCCCCTCAACCAATCGATCTCGATCCCTGGGCAATTCTATCGATAGCCTTGCCCACAATGTAGCGGGCAATTCAAAATTGCACCGTTACAATGATACTAGAACTGTCTCTGTAGACCCAATAGTTTTCGAGATTAAGCCTTTCAAAGTTTATCTTTTTTTTCGAACTTCGCAATTATTTTGCAACTCGGTCGTTCTGAATGAATTTTGACCCTGATTATACTATCGAAGCCCTGTACGTTTATGATGGGATGTTAAAAAAGAAAATGAGAAGTGTGAACGATGATGTTTATAAGCTACGAATAATGAAGTAAAAAAGATAAGTACAACAAAAGTTAATTAGTTTATTTGGAAATTGAGTAATATTCAAAATCAAAAAAATTAAATTAATTTAGCCCTCTTAGAAGGTCCCGGTTTATTTACACCCTTCAATAAACGCTGATTTTCTATGTTCTTAAGGGGAATACTCGACGCAAGAAGGGTTTTTACACCTCTTTCCTTCACTAGGCGCACTTGACCTTCACTTAAAGTCTCCTTACATATAAAACACAAACCCACGCTGGGACCGGGATCAGCCATTCTGTAGATTTTGAGTTCAAACGACACTCACGTTATGGCAGCAGGCCAGTCAACAACTGAAATGAAAAAAAAAAAAACTTAGGGAAGGTTAAAAACGTGTATGTAAAATATTGCAAAACATTGAAGTTCGAAAAAAATGATAAACTCTGAAAGGCTTAATCTCGGAAACTATTGGGTCTACAGAGACAGTTCTAGTATCATATTGTAGCAAATTTAGTCTACTTTAAAAACGTCCTAAAAAAAAAGTTTTTTTTTTAAAAAACTAGTCCTTTAGGGTTGATGGATTCTATCTTTTATTTTTTATCTTTATCTATATTTTATGTTTATACATTTTCTATTTCTATAGCCCCCAGTACGTAAATCTTCGTTTAGCTTTAGGACCACCTCGGCCCCCCCCCCCCTCCTAGTATAAAATTTATAAAATATTTTAAAAACGCCAATTAATAGCTACGTCAACACCCCGGCCGGGGTCTTCGTTGCTGTCAAGAAGTATCTCCGTTTCTCCGTTTTCCGACGTAAAGCAGGCTGGACTCCTCTACATGGGTATGAACTTTTCTTGCTAAACTTATGATTTATTTTAAGGGGCTTTCTATCTAAATTATATATATTATATTATACATTAAAGTACAGTCCATCTTTGCCGCCTTCTTTCCTTTATTTTACCGGCTGCTTATGAATTAGCTGCAAGGTGATAAGAGCATCACCCCAGAATTCTACCATTTCTGGTTCTTTGGACCGCGATAAATTATCTTTTTATTCCTTTTCTTTTGGTGTCCCGCAATTATTATAAGTTTTCCGCAGTTTTATTTGGTTTTCCGCAAAAAAAGTGTTCTTTTCCGTATTTTTTTTATATTGTGCGTAATTTTTCGTAGCAAGATATTATAATATCATATAATAATATAATAGCCATTTATTAAAGAATTACAGTATCTTCAAATCGGCATTTCGCCGTGGCACCCTTACTCGGGTTTTGAGTTGCCTTAGGTACAAAAGCAGAGCACACTAACTCAAACTTAATTACACACATGTATAAAAATAATAAAAATATTAGTATTCACATAAAAAAAAATACATAGTTCAATTTCATAATTTAATTTTTATAAAGCCAGACTTGGCTGTACACATTTTTCATACGCCTCCACTCGTTTCTATCTAGTGCTACTCTCTGCCAAGTTGTTCCCCCACAAGATTTTCTCATTTTATTCTCCCACTTTAAACAAGTTCTTCCTTTTTTCCTTTTTTGATCTCGGGGATACCAATCTAACATTTTCTTTGACCACCTGTTATCATTTATTCTAGCTGTGTGTCCTGCCCAACTCCACTTTCTTTCTAAAATGGCTTCACCTATGTCCTGGAGATTTGTTTTTCCTCTAATCCACTAATTTCTCATTCTGTCCTTCCTAGTAATATTAAGCATACTTCTCTCCATTGCCTTTGGGCTACCCTCATTTTCTTGATCGTGTTCTCGTTTAAGACCCACGTCTCTGAGCCATACGTCATTACCGGCCTTACACACGTTGTCCAGAGTTTTCTTTTAAGTCCCATATCTACTTGCAATTTAAAATGGTGCCGAAACTTAAAAAAGGCTCTCTATCCAAGCGATATTCTCCTACTCACTTCTTTCTCCTCGTTATATTTACTTACGCCTATTAAACTTCCTAAATATATGAATTTTTGTATTATTTCTATTTCAAAATCATCCAATCTAAGTTGTTTCGTCTTGTCTACAGTAATATCCATAGCCATAGCTTTGGTTTTTGATTTGCTTATTTCTAGCCCAACTTCATGAGATTTTTCCTTGAGTGCCTTTATCATTATCTCAGCTTCATCAAGACTTTTAGCTACGACTACAATATCATCTACGAATTCTAATATATTTAACCATTCCCCGTCAACCTTAATACCATAGCCACTCCATTGTAATCTTTTCCTCACAGTGTCCAAAATGTTTATAAATATTTTTCCAGATGCCACATCTCCTTGTCTTACTCCTCTATTCTGTGAAACAATTCTTTTTTCCTGGTTAATTCTAACTTCCATGGAGGCGTTATTATAAATATTTTTAAACAGATCAAGATAATTTTTTTCTAATCCACTATCACATAAAGCTCTTAAAATAGCATCAGTATAAACAGAATCAAAAGCTTTCTTAAAGTCTACAAAAACTAGAACTAGGGGGAAATTGTACTCGTTTGCTTTTCTTATTAGCTGTCGCACTACGAAGATGTGATCTAATGTTGACATGTTCCTCCTAAATCCAGTCTGTGATATTTCTACTGTGTCATCAATTTTCTGTGATATCCTTCTTGTTATTATAGTCATAAGTGCTTTATAAGTCAGAGAGTAGGCTAATTGGTCTGTAATTCTCTAAGTTCAACACGTCTCCTTTTTTAAATAATAATGATAGTTGTGCACAGAACCAATTATCAGGTATTTTTTGTTTCCTTAGACATAAGTTAAAAAGTTTGGCCAGTGTTGCCAGGTCCGGCTAGGTTAGGGCGCTCTCCCCCCTCCATCGTCAGTCGCAGCTCGCCAGGACGTTGGAACGGAAGGGAACCGCCACACCGCTTTTAGTATAATATCTACTTTATAAAATATTTTTCAAACACCAATTAATAGCTACGTCAACACCCCGGCCGGGGTCTTCGTTGCTGTCAAGAAGTATCTCCGTTTCTCCGTTTTCTAAATTCTTCTCAGAATTCTACCAAGGGTTATAATCGCCAAAATTTGAATAAATTATTTTTTATGTAACTAGGCAGCAAAATGGAATTTTACTGACGAGTGATTAGATAAGCCTCCAAGCCGAAGGCGCGGACAGACTATGATAATTTACCAATTTGACAATAAATAAACGAGGCAGAAATGTTTACTTTGATGCCTTGTTGAATACAATATTTTATTTACGGGCGGCAGAAAAATGAAACTGCTAAAATACTATCTTTATTAATATAACATAATTAATTACTATGTGTCATATTAATAAGATAATACATAAGTATTAACTAAAATTAATGTTGATAAAGAAATCAAATATGAAGCTTGGGAATAATAACAATTGTGAATAGAAAACTGAAGCTATAACAACAAATACAAAACACACGTTTATAACATACATAACTTCTGAATGAATAATGCACGCAATATAAAATATTTATTTATATTTTTACTAACAAATTACTAAAAGTATTAAAGATATCTTCTGCTTAAAAGAAATGAAGTAACTAGGATAAATCAAGAAAATTAGCTGGTCTTGTGACAAGCTCATTACTTTACAAGTATGCCCAGCTCAGTTGGTAGTTGGGGTGGGTTTTATGATTAAAAAAAACTGAAGCAAATTATTAACAAAAATGAATGAACTGATATATTTTAAAATAAAAAAACATGTACCTTAGTGAGCGCCAGGTTCTTTTTAAAGGGAGAAGAACCAACCCCACAAGTACATTACCTATACAATATACATAGTCTATAATTTAAAGAAATAAAATAATTGGTCTTCGCTGTATATATAAAATTTAAAAGAAATAGGTGGTGATTAGATGAAATTTATAGATGGTGTTGCTGGTTGGCGACGATAGGCAAATTCGGCCCAGTACTACCCACCCTAAAAATAAAAAGGAGACTATTACCATCTAATTTTGGAAAAACTGTAGCTGTATGGTCGACCTTAAAAAAGAAAAAAAGCTTACCTTTACTAGAAGGGTTCTGTAGAGGTTCTACATTTTTATGATTGAAATATTAAATTTTGGAGGAGTACAACTAATACATTTTTCTTGGTACAACATCTCTAAACTTATTCAACAAAAAAATTAGTTAATCATATTCCTAGAGGCCTTACGGCCAAATCCGCCGGCCGCCGCGCCGCGCCGTTCTGAGAGCCTCTACCTGGGTCAGAACCAGCATGGCTTATCTCCAAAGGAAACAAAAAAAAAACACACTCTCCGAATATTATATTTAATGGTCGAATAAAGAAGACTTACAAAAAATGGAAGAATAAATGGAAAAAAATTAAAAAGTGATTTGAATTTCTCCAAACCCCTGGGAATCAAAATTATAATGTACCACGAAATAAAAATAACTGGGCCAAACTGATCAATTTTCCAGAATATTTAAAAAATTGTGAATTGAAAATTGAACCCCAAATTCAAACTGTTACAGTCTAATCTAGAATGACTTCAACAATAATAACAATAATATGGATGTTGGATGTTTACATGAAGCTGCAGTGTGGCCAGTGACTCCGCTATTTTTTAATTAAAGATCTACTATTCATTGAACTTATTTAACAGAATTAACAAATATAAATAAATTATATAAATATTAAACGTTTATTTATTAAAGTATACTATAATATATATAATGTTATAAGATAGAGATAATAGTATAAACTCTTATTGCCAACGTTATAACAATAAATTATTTCCGGCTAGGCATCAACATTTTTCCTCATTTTACCGCCTATGCAGTAAAATCACTTTTCTCTGCCTGAAATCAGTTCAATATTGCCTCATTTTGCTGCCGAAAGTAGATAATAGTTATTTATGTTACTAGGCAGCAAAATGGAATTTTGCTGACAAGATTTTAAGTTTTAGTTCCGAGCCGAAGGCGAGGATAGGCTAAACAAATTTACTGCAGAGGCGAAGCCGAGGCAGGAAAATGTTTATTACCTGCTAAGGTGTAACCGAAGCAGGTAATCTTAAACCAGTCAGGGATGTTTCCTTTGCTGCATAGTTACATACAATATTTTATCTACTTACGGCAGGAAAATGACACTAATTATTATATTCCCTTTTCAATACATAATAGATTTAAAGAAATTAAAGTTGTAAAAAAACAAAAGTTTTAGTCATCAAGAAAACAAAACAAAGGCAAAACGAATTTAGTGTTGCCACTTTTTTTATTAACATTTTTCATTAGCCACTGTTTTTACCTCAATTTTTAGCGATTTTTTAAAATAATTACTGTAAAATAATAAAATTTGTCTTATTACTAAAATTATTTAAGTTATTTTCAAAAAAGATATAAATATTTAGCACATTATTACGCTTAAATATGTATATAAACATGAACAATGTGGATGAGTTTATAACCTGTAGTAACCTTTTTGTAGTAAAATTTTCGTAAAATGTTACAGCCTGTTTGTTATTTTGCTGAAACTTTAAACTTTTGCTGACACTTTGATATTTTGCTGCGTGGTTTTTGATGTATTGTCATCGACAATACGAGGACACAAACTTTGCAAGTTTCAGCTTTCTAGGAAGTTGGGTGGTTTGAATATATATTGTAATAGACTGCCAATTAGTGTGGCACATAGCTTCCTCGCATCCTATTCACGTACTTTATTGATTTTATGCTTTTACAAACCATTATTGTCTAAAAAAAAACAATTAATTAAATTTTACCCCCTCAAAACTAGAAATAACACAAAATAAAACGTAACAAAATTTAATCTACTATTCAAGAGCTTTCAACGATATATTCTTATTATATTTGTACCCCTGTACTTTGAGGTACCAAAATTATATTTTTAAAAAACAAACAATACAAAAGGGCATTAATTAAACTAATAAATAAGAAACCTAAAAACAAAAAAATATTTAAACCCTTTAACCTACAACAAAATTAAAAATCGGTACAAAAGTACGTGTACAATTTTTTAAAAAAATAAACCAATAAAATAGCTTTAATGTACATATCAAGGCCTTTCAAATGATATACGACACAATATTAAAAACAAAAAAAAGTGGTCACGTGACACGGTTCACGGGAAAGAGTTTACTTCATGTTCTCAGCAAATAGGATGAACTAATGAAATAAAATATAATCAATTTAAAGAGCATTAGTGTAAGATTCAAGCGCCTCAAGCAGAAATAAAATCGGTCAACTATTATAGAAACTATGGCCATTCTAAGACAAAACGAAAAAATACCAAAATTATCACCATCTAAGGTACAACCGATAATGATACGACAAAAAATCATAGGACCAAAGTTGTAGATCTTATAAAATGAGTTAGCGCTGGTGCAATCCGTTTTCCAATACGACTTACCGTTAAGCCGCCATAAGTCCCAAATATAGCTTAAAAATCAAGCCGGCCATTTTTTTGTATTTATTTTTTGAAAGGGGGAAGGAGGGGGAAAAAGGGAACTTTGTATAATTATTTTAGTTCACAATATGGACGTTTTGCTTCGAATGGCGCAAACCCCAAGTCTCTAGCTCTTCTGGAAGTGGGTTAACATTAATATCAGTCAGTGAGTCAGTTAGCCATGCGGCTTTATAGTACATAGAAATATTAATTTAGCTTAAATAGTGCGCAGACGGTTGAAATTAGGCGGGTGCTATCTGCAGGCTACTTTCGGCAAACCATAAAACTTTCATAAAAATCAGATGATTACTTTTATAGATATAGCTGTAAATAAATGTATGTTAGTGAGCATGTGGAAGAGAAACAAATAAGCGCAGAAGGTTGAAATTTATATGGGACCAACAATGATCTAATTATGACCTACCACCCAAATTTCATTAAAATTGGACGTGTAGTTTTTAAGATATGGTGGTTCGAAAAAATTGAGCGACAGACCGACAGACAGACACGGGACCAAAAATGTTCCCTGATGTTTGAAACGGATTTCTGTCTTGGAATATTTGAAATCGGAAATATAAAATATTTTCGTTCTTCAAAACGATCACATGGCTTCCGTTACCTTCGGTAAGCTCGGAAGCAATATTTGTTCTTGACAAACAATGTAAGCTTGTATAAAGCTTGTAAATTAAGAGCACAGATATTTTTCTTGTCCATTTTAATACGTGGGCCTGGTCACTCTAATTGACTGAGTCTTATTTCTTTATTAAATGAATCCTGTTAATTTTGCCAGAATACTTGAAGCTAAGAAATTGTAGGTAAGTTAAAGCTTACTAAGCTTAGTTTAGATATTCCCCCTAATTCTACACGTAAAGATCGAGTAATAATTAAATTAAGGCCTCGACTCTTTACGCCAGGGTCAGAGATAAAGTAAAATATCTTTAAACCCAAAACATCTCACCGAGGGAGTTGATAACATAGCTATATCGGTACTTGCTACTGACGTCACTTTTTAAAAAGCATTACTATTATTATCTCTTACTCTTTCAGTTGTGGCATGTTTGAAAAATAACCTCTTCTAAAATAAAAAATTAAATATATTAAGGACCATATCTTGGCCAGGCAGAAAAATGTGGCAACCAGATGTTATTTTCCACCTTCTGACGATCCCCTGTTCTCGACCGAAATCTCTGTAATTTACAACATTTTATAACACAGTTTTCTCCTCTTCTTATTTTCTTAAAATTTATGTTATGGTAGTGCTCTATGATTATAAATGAGCTTTGGGAGGAAAGGACTTGAGCTCGTAAACGTGCTGTCTTTGCATTATAATAAATAATTTATATAAATTTTCTTTACGATAAGAAGATTCACAGAAAAGTAGGGAAAAACAACATTTATAAACAGAAACGATAAAATGGGCATCAAGTCGAGCCCTAAAAAGACTTTAAATATATAAGCACAGGGCACTTACTGAATTTCTAAGGAAGAAACATGAATAAAAACCACGAACCATGCCAGAACGGATGGTAGATAATATAAGAAGAATTTGCTACCAATATGCCCGCACTTAATAGTAATTTGAATAGAAATTTCTAATTACCACAGTCATAATTGTTAAAAATTGACTAGATTTGTTTAGTACTGCAGTGTCCTCTATAGTAACGGTACGCATGTCATAACGTCGCATGCAGTCATATTATGTCTTTTCTTTTAATTACATTCGTAATTAACATTTCTCCTTTTTTGTAATCTTTTATCTCCTTTTTTGTATATATTTTATAATATTTTAAATTAATAGGCCGGGTACGTAGAAAACAGTCCTATTTCAATCCAACATCCTTTAACTATAAACTCATCATGATCAACTTTTTTCTCATATTAAATATATATTTATAGTAAGACGCTTGCTTTAATGGTACAAATAATGATTTTCTTTCAATTTTTCCTTAACTCTTGCTAGGTACAAACAGTTCGTTACTTTTAATTTTGTCTCTTTTCTAACTCCGTCATGTATAAGTAGTTATAGCAATGTATACGTACTTAGCAGTGTGTTTTTATAATTTATATTTAATGAAAAATGTAAGGAACTTCGTTCCTACCGGGTGTCCCGCGACACCACACGTATTTTTTTGACATTTGTAGATACAAAAAAATAAAATAATCAAAATTTAAAAATATACTAAATAAAAATCAACAAAAATATAACTAAGGAAATAAAAATTACAAATTATCCGCAGTATATTGTCTCGAAGTTAGCAAGTCAGGTAATGTACCTTCCCGACTTGATAATTCGTTGGTACTAACTATTCGTTGGTATTTAAAAGCAATATAACTTTGACAGCTAACCTACAAAAATAAAAATAAATAATAGTGTAATAAAAAGAAGCGTTAAAAGGAAAGAATAATGCTTGAAGAAGGGCTCCTTAGAAATGCGAGGAATCAAATAAGGGTTTGGACGGAGTAGGGAATGCGCAGAATTGGATCAAAGCACAAAGGGGTTCGATTGTCAGCAATTTACACGTGTCTCGGTACAAAACCACCACCGACCTTTATAGAATCCCTTTCCATTGCGCCTGTATTTTGAGCAAATGTTATTTTAACCCCCCAAAAAATGCAATTCATTTAATTGGCCTCAAAAAGGCGTAATTAATGGAGAAATAATTAAATATCTATGAAAGTGAACTTCATTAGACTGTATTTAAATATGTAAAATTATAATTATTAATCTGCTTGAATAGATTATACAATTTATTTATTTATTAATAATTTTTTATGAGCCCCTAAAAAGCAAAAAGGCCACAGGTAGGGCGCTCAGAAATACAAGAGTTTAGCAGGAGTATTTAGCATAGACTATAATATAACAAAATTAACTGTGTAACAGAAATAACAAATAAGTAAAAATAAAAGTTTAACAGTAATAAACAAAAAGTTAAAAATTAACAGCAATATATATATATATATATATATATATATATATATATATATATATATATATATATATAAATATAAATATATATATATATATATATATATATAAATAAAAGTTCCAGCAAACAATAATAAGTATATATAAAAAAAAAAAAAATTCGTGTGGTGTCGCGGGACACCCGGTAGGAACGAAGTTCCTTACATTTTTCATTAATTATAAATTATAAAATCACATTGCTGTACGTACTGGTACATATACTTGCTAATAACACGTGCGAACAAAACTGCGCTGAATGTTCTCAATAGAATTAGACTTTGTTAGACCATTCCACACAGGAGGCACATATTCGAGGACCGGACGGTCAATAGATTTATACAACAGAAGGAAACATTTGAGAGCGAGATCATGGGAGATCGTATTAGACCAAGCCGATGGTTAGCCTTGCAAATCATAGCATCGAGCTGACCATCGAACCTTAGTTTACTATCCAAAATAACACCCAGATCTCTCACTGAGAAAACACGGGGAAGAAGGATATCATTTAAGGTGTAGGGAAAGGACAAAGGAGAGGAGGTGCGACAGAAGGAAACACCTGACTTTTGCCTGCATATTGTTAAGAGAGCACCACTGACAAACTAGGTTGATGCTTGCTTGCAGTTGATGGCCAGAGATAAAATGATCAATTTCAAGAGAAATCTTTAGGTCATCGGCATAAAATTCAAAAGCACAGTCGAGAAGACTCTTGCCTAGATCGTCAACATAAATATTAAATAGGAGAGGACCTAGGATAGAGCCTTGGTGGACTACGGAGGAAGCTGAGTAATAGGGCGAGGAATAATGACCAAGGCGGACGGCACAGGTACGAGAGGAGAGATAGGATCGGAACCAGAGGAAAAGAGAAGGAGCCAAGTTTAAATTAGAGAGTTTGGAGAAAAGTATTCCATGACCAACACGATCAAAGGCCTTTGGAGAGGATCAAAGTAAGAATGGATAATACGTTCAAAGACTTTACAAAAATCATTACAAAGGGATATAGGACGGTAATTACAAACAGAGGAACGGACACCGGATTTAAACATAGGAACTATTAACGCTGAGTTCCAAAGAGAAGGAAAAACGTAAGAGTCCAGACTCCTATTGAAAATATATTCCAAAACAGGAGAAATTAAGAAGGCACAAGCTTTAACAAAAAAAGCCGGAATATTGTCGTTTCCTGAGCTTTTAGAAGGTTTAAGGAGCTTAATAGCACTATTGACATCACTTAAGATGATACGGGGGAACTGAATATAATTGATAGAGGGAATAGCACTAGCAGAAGGAGATGAGGGATTAAAGGCCGAGGATTTAATAAATACAGAATTGAAGTGATCTGCAAAAACATTGACTAGAATACTGGATCAGACTCCAGAGAGTTGTTAACAACGAGTTTAGGACTATCATGGTCTACTCCTCGCAAATTATTGACATAAGGCAATTCCAGTAACAATTCGAGTTAGATTTAAAAGATTTTTCAATTCGAGACTTGTGAAGCAAATAATCATTATGGAACTGAGCTTTAGATAACTTTCTGTAAATTCTAAATAAATTGAGATGGAGTTGAAGGCCGGTGCGATAATATTTGCGGCAGTGGTAATTCTTTTTCTTAATAAGCGAACGCAGAGATTGTGAGTACCACTTAGGAAACCGTGACTGCTTAGTCGTATAACTAGGTTAGAAAGTATCACGAAGATGTTGCAGGCGAGACGTAAAGATTTCCACACATTGATTAACATCTGTGTTAATGTAGATATCAGACCAGTCTGACGAAGAAAGGGCAGCAGTGAGACCGACAAAGTCACCAGCCCCGTAGTGTTGACGGAAGTAGCTTCACGTAGATAATTGGAAAGACGCACACGGGTAAGAAGGCTTGGGTGATAAGCTTCCTTCACAAAGTAATCCAGGTTACGAGAGACCAGGACACCATCATGATTGGAGAACAAAAGGTCTAGAAATCGGTTGTCAGTACTATTGGACTGAGAAAGGTTGAGAGTCCGACATAAGTTAAAAAGAGCAAGGGCACGATCTTTTTTATCATACCGATTGCCGAGGTAAGTTAAGTTTTCCCAGTTGACGTGGGGAACATTAAAATCGCCCAGAAGAACAATAGTAGACGTTGGAGGTATAAGGTAAGAGAATATTTCAAAAAAACTGTTGACAGAAGAGATGTGAAGATGGTCGGGGAAATATACACAGTCGATGAAAATAGTTTTATTACGAGACTTGATTACTTCGACCCAGACTGATTCAACCGGAGCCTCGACATATTTTCTTCTATTACATTTTAAGTTGTTAGTAAGGGCTAACGCTACACCGCATCCGCGAGAACGACCTACAGCGGAACAGTCTCTATCTGTGCGCTCAACGGAGAAACGAGGAGGGCAGTACATAGAATTAGTACAACTCGAGTCGAACCAAGTCTCGGAGACTGCTATAATATCGGACGAGCAATACGTTGTGGACAGAAAAAACTCAGTGGCTTTCGAACGAAGCCCGCTTACGTTCTGGTAAGAAATACTTAAGGCCATAAAGAATCAGGAGGCCTCCACCTTGTCGACATAGTTCCACAACATAGATTTACTTAGGTGACCCCAAAAAGGTTTAACTAACGTGCCGATGGGCCAGATATCAGCGTTATATATAACATTAAAATCAGCCTCCGAAACATCTAAATGAAAAGAGGCGTAACGATCAGATCGAGTGCGGAGCCTCGTGACTACAATGTCAGATACTTTTGTTTCCTCCTTCAGAAAAATCGTTATTTCATCAGCTGACGTGCTCGGGTCAAGTCGGGAAACAAATACAGGGGAGCGTCGTTTAACCACAGAAAGCTTGGAACTATTTTTTTGACCAAGTAAGAGGTCTCCAAAAGCGAGCGTTATCATTATTCGGACGTCTGGTAACAACAGTAAAAGGCCTGTTGTCTTCTGTGCCGGTTTTAGAATTTTTTTTTTTTTTTTTTTTTTTTTTTTTTTTTTTTTTTTTTTATTATTAAATTCCTTTATTTAACAAATGTGTATACATAAAATACAAAATATAAGATAATGATACAATAATAAATTACTTAAAGTATTTTAATTAAAATGAGAGGAATAAGGTAAATCGGATGGCGAAGGTGGATCATGAGGTAGTGTGGTAAAAGGGGGGGGGGGGGGGGGGGGCGTGTGCGAGTTAATAACGCAAGACTCGGGAACGGGAGGCGGTCTTGAATCAGTGACCTTGAGTGGGGAGGCGCTCTGGAATCGACTATTAGTCGAGGCAGAGGAACTGCCAAGCAGTGAGTGAGAGGCGATGGTATTAGGCCATTTAACTATATCACAATAACTGCGATGTTTTACATTACGGGAAGCAGAAGTGTGCAACAGTCTACGGAGTTCTGCAATCTCTGAGCATAACCTGTCAACCTTAGCCTTAAGAGAGGATACCTGAACGGACAACTTATTCACAAGGTCAATAGTGGCAGCAGAATTTTTTAATACCTCCAACAAAACTTCGTTTTCTAGAAAAATTGGATTAGAAGCTCTTGTTGAGCTTTTAATGACTCACTTTTTGAGAGAGTCACTATAACTATAGTGTCATCAGTTTTTTTACTTACACAAATCGCAAGTGTAATTGTCCACCATAAACTCAAACTCCCGTTCGGTAATCCTTAAACACTCACTGTGCGCACTAATATTGCAAATTTTACATGCGATAACGTTATTAAGAGGAAACATTTTCTTAGCACAAATCTTATAGTCACTTCCCGGAACAGGCTTGTTACGAGTACTTATGGTTCTTTCACTTTTAGAGGCCATAATTACCAGCGAGAAAAGTGAACAATAAAAGAAAACAAACACTGTAAGTAACAATAACGCATGGAATAGTTTAATTATTTTTAATAATAAAAATGTTTAATAAGAATATTAATTTAAAAAAAGGTATTTTATATATATATATAAATGGTACTGGTTAGACAGGAAGGACGAACCACTTGTTCTAATCTAGCAATCAGGGCCCATTTTACTAACCCCGTGGTGAAAAGTTCCAGCTACTTCACACTTCATACCTCTACATTGTACCACCGAAGCGGGTATGGTGTGGTCATTAGTGAGCAATGTAAGCGTGCGTCAAAGCGTGGGGGAAGAGAACCCCTTTTTTAATAAAATGTCATTTTTGATTCAGCCAGTTTCACGACGTTCCAAAAAAAATATTTTCAAACATACGAATATATTTCTTTTTACTGTAGCATCGTGAGTAGGTAATATGTCACTTGAGTCCAACCGCACTCCTGACCCCCTACGTCTACGTCATACCCCCACTCCTCGAGGCCACGTCCACCTCCTACCCCTCCCCCCTTCCTCCACTACCCCCCACTCCTCCCCCCTTCCCCCTCTACCCCCCTCCAGGTCTACCACCCCCGTCCAGGTCTGCCACCCTCCAGGTGTACCACCCTCTGACGTCACGTGTCGGCCATCTTGGTTTTTGAATTTTTCAAATTTCACGGTCCTGTTTAATTTTCAAATCTCCCGGTCCTTTTTCGAATATCCTGGTCCACCATCTTGTAGAGAAATACCTGTAAAAAAAAAACTGTGCCTTTGATGAGTATCGAACCCCGAGCAACTGGGTGAGAGTCCAACGCCTTAGCCACTACACCAGCATACCAATTGATATTTTTACAACCCAGAAGTAGTATATAAGCCATATCGCTTTATACATTTTGTAAATAATCCATATGAATTACCAGGGATTCTAACCCGGGCCTACTGGGTGTGAAGCCAGTACGATATCGATTAAGCCACCTAGGCAGTTGATATTCTACAACCCAGAAGTAGTATATAAGGCGGCACGTGCGATGTCATTCTCTCTGGACGATTCGAAGTGGAGTTGGGGTTACCGTCGCTTAGTCTGACCTCATTCCCAGTCTGCTAAAAAAGCTTACACTGCGTTTTCGCTATCTAAGCAGAATAATTTCTTTTGACTGATTTAAAAACTTATATTTATATATTATTATAAACACCTATATATATATATATATATATATATATATATATATATATATATATATATATATATATATATATATATATATATATATATATATATATATAGTTTCTTTCTCACTCTTACATATTATTTAAACGGCGTTCTCTTTTTTTATTTTCTTTTTCATTTTAACACGTAGAATATTTCCTTTTTATTAATATACATCTTATATTACCTTGTCGCACCCGTGCATTATTCTTTAGCTAATACAAACATCTGTTTTTTGTTTTTATTATTTGAATTAAATCATTTTACCGCTTGTTTACAAACACACACACACATATGGAGGGGTACAGGTCTAATTTTGAAATCAGATAATATTCAATAGGATATTTTAATTTGAATTAAATCATTTTACCGGGTATTACAATAGTTTCTTTCTCTCTTGTTATTCTTTTTTCTTTCTTATAGTTTAAATATGATATTTTATTTTGAATTCTGGCCTGTTCCCTCTTTATTTATATCTAATATAAATTGTCATATTTGAATTAGAATTAATAAAGTTTAATAATTGTTTTTATAATTTTTGAAAATTGTCCCGCGCAAAATTAAAGAATGATTATTATTAACCTGTTTAGCCTATACCCACGATTTACAACCGAATTTACAGACTTTTTAATATTACCCAGGGTTATAAAACATGTATGTCTAAATATGTGTTTGTAGCGTACATATCTCTATGACTTGTCATATGCTTATTTTAACAGTCATTCTTACAATAATTCTAACAAAGTAGTGTATATTTTAACCAGTTTACTCGTAGTTAAGTTACGTGCATAGTAAATTATCCTAAATATTTAATTTTACCGAGGATATATAGTTTTCTCTTTTGTGATTACTTTATCATTTTACTGGCTGACACACATACACACCCCGGTTTAATTAGGCGTAACTCATTATCAACTTTTCCTGTAAAACAAAACTATAAATTAATAAAATCAGAGAAACAATAAATTATACAGGTATATACAATCTAACTTACTTAAAGCTTTATAGAAATTAGAGAAACCATGTATAGAATTTAGATAATATATAGAACCCAATGTATATAGATATTATACAAAGATTTGTTCTTTTCTGTTTTTTTACATTTTACTAAAAAGTTATTAAAAATTCTCGAAACAAGTGTGTGGTATATTCTTATTTAAAATATCCGATATACATATTATAATATATACCCACTAATTTTGTACATCTATATTATTTGTTTTCTTGGTTGTTAGATAACAGGTTTATAATACATGCATATATTTTACCTAAAACTATATTCCTAACTTCAACTCCTAATTTAATATCCCTTAACTCCAATTATACAGCTGCATATACAATACAAATTTAAACAATCCTACATACATAAAAATAAAACCAAAAAATGCCTTTTTAAAATAGTTGTATGAGTTATTTAATTAAATTATAATTATTTTAAAATCAATTCAATCACATTATCCTTTACTTGCAAAATAAGGTAGTTGATCAGTTTGTAGAAAAATTGTTAACAAATATAAGCAAGAGATACAATGGTTAAAATATACACTACTTTGTTAGAATTATTGTGAGAATGACTGTTAATTTCATTTTAATCAATTTCACTAATACACAAATCATACGGAGAGAAATTAAAACCAATAGGAGAAAAATGTTAGAAGCATTAAATATAGCTATTAATTTAGATAAAACTGTCAATTTAAAAACAGATTCCAGATCACTTAATAAGATTTACAGCGGAGTCTATTTTACTACGTTTTTATTAGCTTGCATTCTTGTTTGTTTGTTTGTCCGGTACAAATCTGGCAATCGATTTCTAACTAACTTCCCGAATAGCTAGACATTTGAAACTTTTAGCATACCTCAGAACACGATGACAATGCATTATTTTAATACTTTTAGCCATCTTTCAGCAGAATTTAATTAGTTTTCAGCTAATTTTGCTGTGCGGAAAGTTAGTTCGGAAGAAATCCGCAAGTTATTTTATTTGTTTTGCCATATCCAATATTTACGCAATCTTCATTTTGACGGGTCTCAAATTTGTGATAGATAAACATTGAATGACAGCAAAACAGGAAATATAGATTATATTATTTATCGATTATATTATTTCATATATATCGATGGCATGCTTTAGATTTGGTGTTGGGGAGATCCGTTGTACAAAGATTTATCCTTTTATAGGTTTAAGATCAGCTCTCTGGATGGTTGTCATTTATATGAAGTAAATAAATTCGGAACTATTTTTTTTTTCACTAACATTATATATTATATAGCAATAACAATTATATTATAAACATTACATACGATTCAACAGAAAATTTAAAAACGTAGTATATAAAAAGTTCTTTTTATCTTGAAATTATTTCAAATTCAAAACTCCAGCCACAGAATCCGACACAGATTTAAATGTTTCCTAATGCTTATCATGAATTAGTATTATGATTATTATTATTAATGTAAAGTATACAACAAATGTAGATTTGATTTGTTGCACATAATGTTACCGTTAACAGTAGTTTTTAATTTAATTGATTTTAATGTTTACCCACTGATAAAATAACAATGTTATCAGAGTCCATTATCGATCAATAGTTTTTGACACTTAAACTTTTTCACTGTATTTGCTTTAGTTTTAGTCATGCTTACAGTGATATTGTTATTGTAATTAAGTGTTAAGTTTTTATCATTAAGTGTTAAGTTTTTATCATTAAGTGTTAAGTTTTTAACTAGTTTGTTAGTTTGTGACTGTTACTTCAGTATGTATATATTTTTATGACACAACTCCGTTTTTTTTACATGGTAACCACAAAGATTTTTATTATTCTTGATAAATTATATTAATTAATAAAGGGATAAATCTTTTGCAATATTAAACGTTTTGTAAGTTAAGCCAACCTGCTAACTAATTGTTTGTTTTAATGGTTGTAGGAGATTGACGTGGTGAACGACCAGTTCCATCTGAACAGATTCAATATTGGCTGATTTGTACTGCGGTAAATTATTCCATATTGGGACTGCATATTCTAACAAAGGAAGGACAAGGGACTTGTATAAATGAATAAAGCACTCAAGTGAAAGGTCACGACAAATATTACCTATGAGACCAAGAGCACGGGACGAGCTTATTTCACGGGACGCGACTATAAGATCATATTGAATGTTAGATCTGGATGACAATGACTCATCCGCCAACCAGATTGGAATAGCTAATATAGCTGTAAAGTTTACACAATTCTGGCGCAATAAACCGGAGCTATGGTATTATAACGCCAAAGCTTCTTTCGGTTAAGCAAAAGTGACAGTTGACTCAACGAAATATTTATATGTTGTCAAATAATTAGATGGTGACGCATTAGAATACGTTTCCGACATACTCAGAGCCTCCTGTTTCAAATAAATATAATACTTTAAAATCAGCGCTTATAAAAGCTTATTCTGAAAGTGATGATAAAAAACTGCGTCGCCTACTCAAGGAAACCAACTTGAAGATAAGAATTGCCTACACATCTCTTACGCAGATCGCATCGGTGACAATATGCTACGTTCTCTATGGCTACAAAGACTACCTAGCCAAGTGCAGTCAATAGTTTCTGTTAGTCAGGAAAATTTAACAATACTAGCTACAGTGGCAGACAAGATTGTAGATGTTAGCTCCAGTTCCTCTGACGCAGTATTGTCGGTCCGTTTCTTTTTCAAAAGTAAATTCCGGGTGTATTCCGTTCATGTACGTCATTATGTCTTTTGTCTGGTCTATTACAGATTCAATTACCAAAAAAGCAGTCGTCGACATACCTATAGTAATTGGCCACTCCAAAAACCTCTGCTAGCTTTGGCACATACAGATCTTCAAAAGACTGCATGAATACTTCAACCATTATGGACGAAGTTGGATGACCCATTCCCAAACCCTCATTGAAACTGAAGTAGTTCTATTATAAAGTGTTGCGCAGTAAATTTATTTGTTGTTGTTGAATCTGTCGATCGTGGTTGAGTATAAGTTTGTCTTCAAGTAAGTTTATAGTCTCTAACAGGTATAGATTTGTATAGGTTAGTCACGTCGTTACATGACCTTACCTGATACCTTCGCACCCAGTCTCACGGTTTTCCCATAATCACACATCTTTGTCTATATATTCTTCTACCTCTTCTTTTCAAACTTCATACTCTCATTTTCATTAAGAGTGAAAAGATTAAGAAGAAGAAAGCCACAGAAACTTGACGGTATAAGATTCCGTAAAAGGGTTTTATTTAGAAGTCAACAGCAAACACATGCAATATGAATCAAAACAATGAAAAATCTGTCACTTTAAAAATTAACAGGTTTGACAGTAAATATAAACAAAACAATATAATAAATAATAATTTTAAATCCAACATCTTCCCCCTTAAACTTGGAGACGTGATGTGGAAGGATTAGGTTATAGTTGCGGAGAGTCAACTTCTAGATGGTATAGCCCCTGGAAAGGACGAATTAACTCCCCCTTTTGAGTCTTTATCCTAGCCACTCTACACACTCCATCAGCTCCAGGGAATATTTCGACAACTAGTCCTAACGGCCAGTCGATCCGCTTAGTAGAATCAGATCCAACAAGTAAAATATCACCAACAGCTAAATTTCCAATTTTCTTCGATCCCTTTTGCACTAGTTGACCGAGGTATTCTTTTCTGAACCGATTTCTCAAGTTTTCTCTCAACTGTTAGATATACTTGTGTCGGTTACTGAGCGATTTTGAGTAAATTTCATCCAGATCTTTAATGTCATGAGCTGACATAACTTGTATGAAAGAAGCTGGTGTTAAAGGTCGTAACTCGCCCGGATCTTCTATATCATATTTCATTGGTCGAGAGTTTACGACTGCTTCTATGTCACAAATTATAGTTAGAAGCTCTTCATAATTCAACCTTGCTCGTCCTAAATTGCGGCGAAGAAGTTCCTTGATGAGACGGACTAACCGCTCCCACCACCCTCCCCACCAGGAAGCAGTCGGTGGATTAAGCTTCCAGTTTATCCTTTTTATTTCATAAAATTATTTGATTTTATCCCAGTCTAGCTTCTTCATAATGTTTTTACATCCTACAAAATTTGTTCCATTATCATAATAGATGGTTGTAACAAGGCCAAACCTTGCAATGAATCTTCTTAAAGCTCTCATAAAGTTTTCTGTTGATAGGGAAGTGGCTAGCTCCAAATGAACTGCTCTGAAAACAGCACAAGTGAAGAGAACCATCCAGACCTAATCCCCATTCTTCAAATGAAGAGGGCCAGCCAAGTCGATTCCCGTTGTTTCAAAAGCCAATTTCGATTCTATTCTGTCAAATGGTAGAGATGCATACGGTGGTTCAATATTTTTCGCCTGTTGTCTTAAATATTTAGTACACTTTCTTATTACTTCTTAAATTGTTTTCCTTTCTTTAATTATCCATTATTTTTCTCTTAGAATCGTGAGTAACGTGCCAACTCCAGCATGCAAATTTAATTTGTGTTGTTTCATAATTAATTTTTTCACAATAGTGTTCTTAGAAGGTAACAGTATCGGGTACTTAAAATATTTTTTTTTCATTCGCAAACGATAATCTCGTTTTGACTCTAAGTAATCCCTTTTCATCTTTAAAAACTTGCATTTTTATTAAATTCTCTTTAAGGTAATTTTTTGAGAAACTTAATTTTTGTATATACCATAATAGTTTGTCTTCGGCTTTCCTTATTTCACGAAACGTCAACTTTTTCGATGTAAATTTATTATTACTTCTTTTTACTCGTAAAATCATCGTAAAACAGTGTTATGATAGGTCTCCAGATTGTCTAAATTCAGCCCAATTTTCGTCACGGTTACGGCGGTAGTTAAAACATCCTCCTCGTTGGTTTCTTCTAACTCACACACTCTTCCAGGCCAAAATTCCTCCTTTTTTTCAGCCATTCTGGTCCATTCCACCATTGTGAATCGTAAAGATGTTTGCCAGAACACACCCGTGTCAAAATATCAGCAGGGTCCAAAGAACCTGGAAAATGTCTTCAATTTTCAGGCTTTGAAGCTTGAAGTATTTCTTGAACTCTATTGGTTACAAAAACGGTAAGTTTTTTCTCTGTTAAGCGAGGACCACTGTTGAGTCACTCCAAAAGAAAACTTTAGCATCTGAAAACTCCGGCAGGCTAATTTATTTTCACTTCTATAGGATCTCTGATTCCGATAGTTTCTAAGTTCCATAAGTCAGTAATATTATTTGTGCAAACATTATTTACAAACACGTTATTTTTGGTATATTCTGTACTACCCATAACTGTTCATCCTAGCTTCGTTTCTAATCCAACAATATTTTTCTCAATTCTCTTAAATTCTGCAAAAATGTCGAGTAAGCATATCCCCATATCTCAATAGTTCTCGATATATCAATTTATTTCCTTTTTCAAAGTGCTTCCCGAAAATTTTAAAATGCCTAATATCTCAAAAACTAAATGATAGAGAAATTTGGCTAAGGACCAACTTTAAAGAACATAAAAAAACCTTTCAGAATAATTTATTTATTTCCAAATTATCAGCTGCAAAGCATCTTTTAAGTCCTGTTACGTTTGAAAATATGGATTTTTTTAAAATTCGACCACAAAATTCTAGAGCTTTCTACTCTTAATTGAGGGATGTTAGAAGTGTGGCAATATCAGGAAAAACTTTTGCTTTTCATAAGCTTTTAAATGGTATAATTAAAGTTCAAGATCAATGGACTAGTTTTTGAATTATGGTGGATTGAATGTTACCAGACGTGAAATTGTTTGGTCAGGATCACAACCAATTCTAGTACAAATGCAAAAAAAGGTTTCCCCGAACGAAACCACAAGGCTTAGTGTTTCTTATAGGTAATTTGACGCTGAACAAAAAAGTTCCTATTAACATAGACCCGGAACAGCTTCGTTTTTGACATATTCGCAAAAAACATTAAAAAACACAATTTTGGACGTTTTTCATTAAAATTCTCAAAAACTACTTTTCTTACCATAAACACCTTAAGGAAACCTTGTAATGAATATATTTTTTTCTTTTTATGACAGCCTTCTCAGCGCTGTACGACAACCTTCTGATTTTCAGCGAAATTTCAAAATTCTACGTCCCTGTCACTTAATTAGTCAATCCATTAAGGTGATCTCCATCAAAGCTCAATTTTAAAAGATTATGTTGTAGAGAGCTAAAATTTGTGTAATTCGACTCTCTAAAAGATTTGCTTCAAGGAGTATTATGGTAAAATGCGTAGTATTTGAGAATTGTAAGGATAAACCTCCAAAAATTGTGGTTTTTTAAAAAATGTTTTTGGCGAATATCTCGAAAATGAAGCTGTTCCGGGTTCCATGTTAATAGGAACATTTTTGTTCAGCGTCAAAATTCCTACCAGAAACCCTAAGTCTTGTGGTTTCGTTCGGGGAAACCTTTTTTGCAATTGTACTAGAATTGGTTGTGATCTTTACCAAAAAAATTTCACGTCTGGTAACATTCAATCCACCATAATTCAAAAACTAGTAATTAATATTAAATAAAAAGCAGAAGTCCTCATTCACTACTACTGCCATTATCATCTACATGATCTTCCTCAACATCAGAAGATTTCAGAAGACTTTGATAAAAATTATGGTATTGTTCTTTAATTATACCTGAGCGGCATAAGTCCAAGATATCCTTCATTTTTTTCTTCTTGTATTTTTGGCCATCGTGGTACTTGGGTTCTAACTGAAAAGCAGTCTCGAGAGATCGAGATTTTCTTGAAATGCAAAAGTTCTTGAATTCCTCTTCATTACAGTACTTGAAATAGATATGGTTTAGATCATATTTCCGGTACTGGAAATGTACAATCTCTAGCCATCGCACTTGGTTGCCTTCAGAGTCAATTTTTCTGTTTTTAAATGTTCCTTTTGCATGGTTGAAAAATACAAAAAATCTTTTTCTTCCTTTTCAACGACCTCATATTGCCTATTTTTTATGCTGTTTGGACTACTGTAAACCAGCCTGACGGGTCATAAATGTTTATATTTTTTGCAGCTCTTTCTATATTTGCATTCACCGAGACACATTCCGTAACGGAATGCCCAGGTTTAAAGAAGCATTGGTCGATACATGGAATATTGAAAGTATTGACCGCATGAAGAAGCATAGTGCATATTATGTTTGCATTACGGTTTTGTCCTCCGCAAGTGTCTGAAAATAAAATTATGGGTTTGCCATCAGCAATTTTTTGGAGCTCCAGAAATAGACAAGAAGCTATTTCGATACACCCTCTCTTAGCTAAGCCCTCGTGCCACATAAAATTGGTTGCCTTCTTTGTAGCAGTATTATAAGCCGTAAGATTGTACACTGCTAATTGTCTTTTATAAAATATTGCTTTTGCACTAATTGGACAGTACCTCACTGCATCCATATCAAATTCTATTAGATGGCATTCCCCAGCTAGAGCTTTTAATTTTGTTTAATTTTTCAAATCCCTACCGGACTGTTTCCGTTTTAAGTGTTAATCATACTCTTCTTTTCTTTTACTCTTCCATATCTTGTTGTTCACTGGGTAAATTACGGAATCGGTAACAATGATCGCATTCGTCTTTTCGTGGAACATGAAATGCTAAATTAAATTTAGTATTAAACATTTCTCTGTAGAGCCGGATTTTTTTCTGGCATTGTACTTAGATCTTCACAATGTTTCTTATACACGTCATACATGAGCTAAACATTTAGGTCCCCTGTTAAATACATTTTTGCAGTACTTTGACGGCTATAATGAGACGGAACAACTGGAAATGAACTTATATGATTCATTATTATTTCCCTTGCCTCATCGCGTCTTTTTACACCTGGAGGATGGTGGCCTCGGAAGCCAAAATCATGTTATTTTTGTCTCTTTTCTTTAGGATATTCCGCAGGAATGATTCAGTTATGTTAAACGTACTGAGGAAAAAACCTTGGCATACTTGAACCTCGCAATTCCCTTTTATCAAGAAATATTGCTTGCTTACGCTCCTTCGAGACACCGTGCCATCACAACGAGTTCTAGCTTTGGGAACTTCATTGATAAGGGGAGCCAAATACTGTCTTTGTTTTTCTACATCTTTCATTGACCAGAACCCTTCAAATATTTTCTTCCCTTTATCATAGCTAATTTTGTTATGACATTTCCAGGGACATTTTTCACAATCTTTCAAGTTGAATACCATAGCAGGTATTATCTTTCCTGATGTTGAAATATATTTTTGTCCCAACTGTCTATTAGCCTCTCTTACATTTTTTTCCAATTTAATGGGTTCCTAGTTCTTTTTTTGTTTTCTTGCCCCCTTTCTTTTCAGCTTCAATTCTTTCAATTTTATTTCCCCTTTCTTCATTAATAATGACAGTGTTTTCCAATATTGTTTCAATCATAGTATATCCTTTACCCAAGCTAATTGACTCATCTGAACCTATGATCAGTTGTTCAAGTCTTTCCTCTGCAACATTTCCTAAAACAATATATTCACTTAGGTACATGATGTATTATCATTTTGAGAATGTTATAGAACGTTATTTAAACTAATGTGCTTACCTTCAGTTATTTCATGTTTCTTCCTATTTATCTGCAAGCCTAGATCTAATATCCTTTTTGCTCTTGATGCCATTTTTATAGGTCACTGATGATATAAGTATTTGTATAAAATTCTCTAACACAGGATAAAATTTAAGAAATAGCAGTATACACCAAAACACTTACTATGTCATACACAACACAGAAAACGATTAATATAAGAGAAAAACAATCAATGTGGAGTTAGGAATAGAAGATCAAAACCACGCGGAAGGTTATCATAATATCTCTGTAATTTGAAGAAAGGGGCCAAGATGCCACCAAAACATAAAAATACAAAAGAATTGTATGCGAAAACTTAACTAATTGACCGAGCGAAGCGAGGTCTATGTTTTAACTTTTTCTTCCCCGGTCTTGCCCAGGTACTGGACCATTTTGCATTTCGTTTGAAAATGTTTGTTACGCGCTTACGACCAAACGCTTTGTTCGATTTTCTTCAAATTTGGCATGGATGTTCTTTGAAGTCATAAAAAATAACGTACGAGTTTTATATTTAATGAATTTCATTTTTACACGTTTTATAAAAAAATAAAAATTAAAAATAAAAGTAAATATTTTTTGTTTATCTTGAAATTTGGCATGAATATTCCTCCAAGTCTGGAAAATAAATATATATAGTTTTTTTTTTGTATATATTTTTTTCTTGTTAATTAAAAAAAAAAATAAAAAAATATATTTATTTTTTCTAGAAATTTGGAATAGATGTTCCTTTAAGACATTAAAATCGATTTATATGGTTTATTTGTTTAAAAAATGTTTAGAACTAGCATAAAAATAACCTTCCCACCAGGGAATCGAACCCGGCCTCTCACCGTCCGGCCTCTCCGGGCTGCGCGCGCAACACATTATTTATTTTTTTAGAATACACATCCCTATTTTCTTTTTTAATTGCTTACTGTTCATTACCTACAAGTCTATTTTGACTTTCGTCGACGAGAATATGTATGTATACTTCATAATTGTTAAGATTATTTGTTTTATTTGTGTCCTACTCCTAATCTTGTAAACTAAATGTAACCAACTCCCCGACTATTTAGAAAGCCGAACCTTTTACAAATTATTTAATACTGGCTACAATACAATAATCAGTCATTAGTTAATTCATTTCTTAACTGCTAATTAATTAGCAAATCAAATTCTTAACGATTAAATAATTATTAATCAATTTGTTTGTTTTCTGTTTGTCGTCAAATTTTATAGCCTAAATTTGACTCAATTCCGAATTTGGGAGGAATTATCCTTGAAGTCATTACTTGCGACGTATATAAAGGATTTTTCATTTTTGGACGTCGCGAGGTCTACTGTTCACAGAACTACTAGTTATCCACTTTTCATAATAATTATTATCTACCTAAATGTCATATTTATTAAAAATGATTTTTTTCGTAATCTTTAATAAATTATTAATAATACAAAAATGTATCTCCAACATGATATTTTAAGTTACAGGACGAGAAAAACGTATCTACCTGTACGTTATTCTGGACTTTAAAAATTACTATCTGTCTTAGGCACAGAATAACTTAACAGCCAATACGTCTGTCTGTCCCTAAAACATACTAATGCTATGGAGATGAAATTAAGAGAAAAACTTACAAGTGAAATACGGTAAGGGAAAGAGGTAGAGACATGCAGTTCTGACCCTGAATGGAGCGGGCCAAACTAAGTACATACGTTTTAAAAGCTCGAAATTGGAAATTTGGAGTTACGTCTCTCTGGTTCTCACATGACGAGATAGTACCTTAATTCTGGATACCAAGCGGTCCATTCCCTTATGTAGTAGGGCTGGAACAATTCCGTCTGATCCAGCCACCTTAAAATGTTCAAATTTATTGACGGCCAATTTGATTGACTCCTCTGTTATCAGGGAGGTTGCCAGGTCCCAGTCTGTCTCCTCCACTGGGTCCCTATGATTGGCTTTATCATTGTCTATTACTTCCTATATGTAGGTCGTCAATTAGGCCGTCAATAAATTTGAACCTTTTAAGGCGGCTGGATCAGACGGAATTGTTCCAGCCCTACTACTTAAGGGAATGGACCGCTTGGTATCCAGAATTAAGGTACTATCTCGTCATGTGAGAACCAGAGAGACGTAACTCCAAATTTCTCCAAATATATATATATATATATATATTGTTATTAACAATGTAATACCGTGTTTTCAATCAATATGGCGGTCATATTTTGAAGTGAAAGTACCTTTAATTTTCTTCATTAGCTACCATAAGTCTATGTACTAAATTTCAGATCTCTAGGTCCTCTAGAAGCTGATATAATAGAGTGTTATTAAATCCAAGATGGCAGATATAAGTCAATATGGTGGCCATATATTATAGAGCCAATATGGTGACCATTATATCGAAATCAAAATGGCCTCACTTTTCTACTTATGGTACACTCTATCAGTAATATGCAAAACTAATAGCGAAAGTACTTGCGTATAAGTACTTTTTAGGGTTTTGTAGATGCTTAAGCATACCCGTTATGTAATAATGATTTTTTTTCTTCGATCTCAAGGGTCTCAGGTTTGATCCCCCGGGGGGTCAAAATGGTTTTCATCAGTAATAACGACTAGATAAATTATATTTTTTCAAAACATTTTCATCGCTCCACCATAAGGTATAGCCATGAATTATTTTGAAATTTTATTCTATATTTAGAAATTCTATATTTAGGACCAGCCGAAAGCTGGTCCTAAATATAGTGTAGGGAGGAGGGATTTTTTTTGGGGGTATATTTTGACTTATGAAACCAATAAGGAATGAAAAATTTAAAAAAGCAAATATATATTTGTATCCTACTCTTTAGCACCTTTCATTTGATACCCCACTCAAAATTAAAGAAAAAATAATGTTGGGCGCACTTCAAATTTTCACGCACAAAATTAATAATTTTTAAAAAACTAAAAATGAACTCCCGGAAATATCATTGCCCCACAATAAGGAATTAGCATGAATTATTTCGAAATTTTAGGACCAGCCTTCCCAAAATTGGCAATTTTTGAAAACTTGGTATGCACTCCCGGAATTTTCATCGCCCTACAATAAGGCATTAGCATAAATTATTTCGAAATTTTAGGACCAGCCGTTGTATAGTGGTTGGGGGGGAATTTGTTTGGGGTATTTTTTTACCCAATAAGGAGTGCAAAATTTAAACACACACACACACATTTATATATATATATATATATATATATATATATATATATATATATATATATATATATGTATATATGTATATATGTATATATGAGTCCTACTCCTCAGCAGCTTTCATTTGATACCCCACTCGAAAATTAAAAAATATATACATTTTTGAGTTTACCACATTTTTGTGAATTGCGCATACGCATATTTAATTTTGAACTTGTGTATATTTTTCCTGTGATAGGGTCAAAAAGTTGCACCAGTGTTTCAAATTTCAGCACTTTCGCTTAAACGGTTCGGGCCCTATGAACCAAAGAGCGACGGACGGACGGACACATCACCCTCGGCATAAGGGTTTTGAGAAGTATCTACAAAACCCTAAAAAGCATTAGAAATAAAATAAACGAAATATAAATTTGATTAGAGAACACAAATTAGATGTAATTCTGATAACAGAACACTGGTTATAACTGGGAGAGGGATGATTGTATGACCCACAAGGCTTTATTACAGCCCTGCTTTCTATAGAAAAGAATCCAAACATGGAGGAACATCAATCTTAATAAGAAACAACATCAAATACAAATGTTAAATAGTATTACGAGACTTTCTATAGAAAAGCACTGTCAATTATCTGCAGTTCACCTAACGGACGATAATATACTATTGACATCAGCGTATCGAACACCAGATAGTGATATAAAAATATTTATGGGACAAATAGAACTTGTTTTAGAGAAAACGTACCTAGTGAAATGAAATACAGAGATAATAATAGCAGTTAATTTTTATGTGGATAGGTTAAATAAAAATAATAAAGAAGTTCTGGATCTAAACATTTTATTTAAGAGTTTTGGTTTGAGAGGTACGATGGATGAACCTACAAGAGGAAATAGATGTTTAGATAAAATAGTAGTGAAATATAACTCAGTTATAAGAAGTAAGGTTATTGAAGAAATATCTGACCATCGGATGATTCTCATTAGCTTACCGAATGGAAACAATAAAATAAAGATGATTAAAACAGTCTATCGACCAGTAACAGAAAAAGGGCGTCATCTCTTTACTTATTATTTATCTCAAATGGGCTGGAGTTTTCTTGATTACATTTGCACAACAAGTGATAGGTTTAAAGTTTTCATCGACAAGATTTCTGACTTGTATCAGCTAGAATTTCCTATTATTAACAAGAGAGAAACAATATCAATTAAGGGAAAAAGCCCATGGATTACAGTTCGTGAAATTGATATGAAAAATTATGTAACAGAATGGTACGACTGTGGAAAACAAGACAAATCCAGTGTAGAATAGAAAAGATTCAAGATAGAAAGAAGAAAATACAGGGATCATTTGAAGAGAATAAAGCTGTAGTATAATAATTGTAAAATTAATGAAGCACAAAATATAAGTAAAGCTACATGGCAAGTATTTAAGGATGCAATTGGTCAAAAGGTGAATAAAACAACAAGTAACAAAATAACTGTACAAAATTTCAATAAATATTTTATTAAAGTAACATCGTCAAATAAAAAATTCGATAATAGTAAAGCAGGAATAGTAAGCAGGATAATAGTAAGCAAGGAGATAGCTGCTGACAGTTATAGTTCATATACATCTGACAGAGATAACATAATTTTCCTTAAACCTGTAACAGAAAATAATATCGTAGAGATAATTTTAATTATGAAAAAATCATCAGCCAAAGACTGATGGTTTAACAAATAGTTTGATAAAAGAAAATTTTATTTACATCATAACTCCACTGACAGCTTTAATAAATATTTGTTTAAAAGAGGAAATATTCCCCGACGCACTAAAAATAACTAAAGTTACTCCTATGTATAAAAAGGGAAAAGAAGACTTACCTGAAAGCTACCGACCACTCAGTATAACTCCTATACTTGGTAAAATCCTAGAGGCTGCAGTGAAAATCCAGCTCGTCGACTACTTGGAAACAAATAAATTATTAGTACCAACTCAGTATGGACATAGAAAAGGAAAGAATAACACAAATAGTCGCTCCACGTAAATTGTAAAAAGATTTTTTTTTTATTGCCAAAGCAGCTTTCAGCCTTCAAAAGGCCATCATCAGTGCCTATTGTGGACAAAGAAAGAAGAAGAAAAAAAAGGTTACATAATAAAATGAATATGGTAAGTGGTGTCTATTTCATGTCGGAGATCGACATAAGACTAGTTGAGTCTTATGTCGTCTCCGACATGAAATAGACTCATCACTCACCATATTTGTTTTATTATTTTATTATGTAACCTTTTTTTTTCTTCTTCTTCTTTCTTTGTCGACAATAGGCACTGATGATGGCCTTTTGAAGGCTGAAAGCTGCTTTGGTAATAAACAAAAATCTTTTTACAATTTACGTGGAGAGACTATTTGTGTTATCCTTTATGATGACCTCCATTTACGCTCCTAGTTCTATCATAGAAAAGGAAGATCCACCATAGAAGCCATAATGAAAGTTGTTGAATCAGCCATAGAAGGTTTAGAGAATGGAGAACATACACTCCTAACATGTTGTGATTTGTCTAAAGCTTTTGACAGGGTATGTATTCCAACTCTCCTTGAGAAATGCCTTTTACTAAATATTAAGGGAATTGCTCATAAGCTTTTGAAGGCATTTTTAACTGGAAGATTACAATATGTAGAGTATGCAAATAAATGTTCAGAAAGTGAACTGGTAAATAGAGGAGTGCCACAAGGATCCATTTTAGGTCCCATACTCTACCTGATCAGTACCAATGACATGGCAATCTTCATGAATCTCACCAAGGCAGATGATATAGTGGAAGACTTACCGACTTTTGCCGATGATTCCAATTTAATTCATCGCCATTTAAATGAATATCTGCTCCGCCAAACTGCACAGGCGAGATTAGAAAAAATGGAAGAATGTTGTTGTAGTAACGACTTCCTACTAAATAAAGATAAAACCCAAAACCTAGTTATAAGTCTCAAAGTAAATAAGAGGCAGGCACCTGTGAAATTTCTAGGAATCACTGCAGACGGCAAACTAAGTTGGAAAGATCATATAGTATCACTAACTAAAAACATTGCACTTTATTTATTTGTATTTAGAAAGATAAAACACTCATTACCTGAAGAAACTCTAGTGTTTGTCTACAAGTCACTAGTCCAAAGTAGCCTCAATTACGCCATATTAGTCTGAGGTCACTAATCTTGAGCCACTACTCATTTATCAAAAGAAGATTATAAGGAGTATAATTGGAGCTAAATTTGGCACACTTTGTAAATCTTCCTTCAAGGAACTTGAGATCATGACTGACATAAATCTCTTCATATACAACTCGCTGTTACACACCAAGATAAACCATAATACATTTAGAACAAATAAATATTACCACACATACAACACTAAAAATAGAAATGGACTTTGCATACCTGGTCACTGGTCATAGACTCAAAAAATCTGAAGTCAGACACTCAATCTTGGGTATAAAATTGTTCAATAATTTAAAAATAGAGACACAACAGTTGAAATAAACCTTTTAAAAAATGTATAAAACAAAAATTAACCGATAAGGCTTTTTATAATACAAATGAATTTTTTAATAATGTTTTTAATAGTTTTTTATTGTTATGATACTTTTTAATGCAAATTGTTGCGAGACTTATTAATACTAGTTATTTTAATGTTATTTATATTGACACGTTCCTTGTTATTTTTATTACTTTTGGAATAAAATATTTATTTATTTATTTATTTTATCTATGTACCAAATTTCAAATTTCTATGTCAATGGGGAAGTAGGAGAAGTTCGTTGTATTGACTGAGATTTTGTGGTAATCAAACATAATGAATCTTTTATAGTTAATATCCCTTGTTGAAATAAATTAAAAACACTGTACTTGTAAAATTTAAGTTTATTGGTCTATACCACAATTTTAATTTAATACAAATCAGACAGATTTAAGCCTCTAAAATACTAAAATATAACTGTTTATAAGAATATAAAACAAATATAAAGTATGACGGCTATCTCCAGTGACTTATATTTCTAGACTGGGAAGTAGGAGAATTAGTGATCAGTCAGTCAGTCAGTCAATCACTGTCACTCTTAGTGTTATATATACAATATATTGATTATTAATTACATATTATGCTCTCTTTTAAAAACTGATATTTAGAGAGAACATTGTTTAAAAAAATTCTGTAGCACTACTCGTGATAAATGCCAATAAACGAAGATTGTCACACCACAGAGATTCTTGTAAAAAGACAAAAAAATAATTATTTACATGTACATTGTGCATGATGTAATTTTTGCTTCCGAGCTTACTGTAGGTTAAGTAAGCTCTGTTAATAGTACATTATGCGTCTAGTGTGGAAAGTAGCATTTTGCATGCGAGTGTGGAGTTTGCACCAGAGCAAGACCGAAGGTAGTAAAACCACACGAGCAAAGCAAAATGCAGTTTTCGCACAAGTTACGTACCGTACTTTATCTACGATTGTTGGATTTTAATAATAAATACAAAAAAAAAAATGTAATAAACTTCGTGTATGCTTGTATTTCTCTTTTGATAAAGATGACATTAATTCTTTAGTTGTAATTTGTGCCGAATCAGTTATTTCGGGAGGCGTATTATTCTCCTCATTTTCGTAATAATGAAATAAATCAATGATTGTTTTTCACTAAAAACTCGATATAAACAGTTACTTTAATTAAACACACAGCAAATTAGTTTTTTTAAATGTAAACAAACTGTCTAATCAAGAGTTAGGTGAAGAAATCTTCTTTTCTACCGCACTAGAGAGGAAAAAAGAGGAACTATGAAACGCGCATGCGCAATGAATACAAATACGTAAAGAATCACTTTCTACGCATCTAAACAGAGATACAATGTTTATATTTCGTATCAATAGTAGATAAAATATTTTATGTCCCGATTTAAAATATTCCAAGATAGGAATCCGGTTCGAAATCAGGGAATATTTTTGGTCCCGTGTCTGACTGTCGGTCTGTCTAACGCTCACTTTTTACGAACCAACATATTTTTATAACTACTTGTCCAATTTTAATGAAATTTGGATGGTAGGTCATAAATAGCCTATTTTTAGTTCCATATAAGTTTCAACCTTCTTCATTTGTTTCTCTTTCATATGTGTACAAACATACATTTATTTACATCTAAATCTTCAAAAGTACTCATTTGATGTTAATAAAATTTGGATGGTCTGTTGAAGTAGCCTGTAAATAGCTCCAGATTACTTTTGACCATCTGCACTCTTTAAATTGTACTAAATTGATATTTTAATTCATGTAAAAATTAAAACAATTTTGACAGATTTAGACAACTCAGGGAAAATAAAATAAATTTGACAATAATACGTTGTAAAAGCATAAAATCATTAAATTATACGATATAGGACGCGAGGAAGCTATGTGCCACACTAATTGGCAGACTATTTTAGTTTGGTATTTGCTGTCCATTAATATAATACTATTTAAGACTAATATATTAATAGAATACTATTTTCATTTCTGAAGCCACTATCTCTCAAATCCATGGGGGGGTTTGTTTATTCCCTCTTATTTTATTTTATTTTTTTTTTTTAGGTCCTTTTGAAGTTATTCCGAACAAATTTGTACACACACACACACACTATACATATATATATTTATTATTATTTTCCCAAAAATCCATAGGTAACTATGCGAGTTGCAAATATATAAATACACAGCACAGCTGTATTTTCTTTTGTCTGTGGCAATACAGATATTATTTAACTCCAAAAAGGGGTCTGGAGGAAAAGGCTTCTACAAAGGACAATATTTAATTAAGTTACCAATTACGGTAACGAGGATACAAAGAGTTGTGCCGTGGTACAATTAATTTAGCTCTGTGTTTCGTTTAACCAATATCTGTGACGTGACCAATCCCCATCCAATCTACAAATTGTTCTTCTGGCAACACAGCAGTTGAGCCCTTTGATGGTGACCGCAGCCATGGATTCTATCTTTGGTTTCGCACCCTCTCTCTAACAGCGAATGCTTCTAAAACAATAGTCCTTTTCTGGAAAAGGTTAATCATTCGTTAAAATATAAAGTTCTTTAATTGAAACAATGGTAACAAATGTTTTTCGGTGAAGTAGTAGTTTAAAATAAACATACAACTCTATCAGCATAAATGACATTAAAATAACTTTTAACTAAATTATTTTACAATTAATTATTTTTGGCACATTATTACTCCATGAAAATTCAACGCTGTAATAATACATTTTTGATCGTTTTCATTTTATACTGAACATTTTTATACTCTGCTTAACTTATGAACAATTACTGCTTTGCTAAATATGATACGATATTGTAAAACGGCATACTGAATTCAAAATAATTAAGGAATTTTATTTGTATGCATGGTTCTCCTAAAAAAGATCAACTAATTAGAATTTTTTCTGATTCAATAAGCATTGTCGTATTTACTGGTATATAAATTGTTATTATTAATAACACGATAACTTAAGAAGTACATATTTATCAGATTACCGAAATTCATTATAAATATTTTGTTTAAGGTAACGGAAGCTGCGTGATCGTTTTTGAAGAGCTACAGAAATCTGTTTCAGACATCAGGGAACATTTTTTGTTCTGTGTCCTGCCTGTCGGTCTGTCGCTCAAATTTTGCGATCCAACATACCTTAAAAACTACTCGTCCGATTTAATTGAAATTTGGATGGTAATAACCAGCAAGTATTTGGATCCATGAAGGGTAGGAAGAATATGTTGATGATACCATGAGAAGACACTGTAATACTTAATACTTTATATTTAAGCAAAGATTTTCTTTTTATAACACACATCAATTATAATAATATTAATAATAAATATAATCTGACATTTAACAGATACATATTTAAAAATATTTAATTTGTTTTTCCAACAGAAGAAGACTAGTACTTTTCCATGTTCGGTGGCAACGTTTCTGCTGGTCGAGCCATTTTTGAGCCTAAAAATAATATTTATTTATTGTACCATGACATTATTACAGAAGAAAATTCAATAATTGATAACATTACGGAAAAATCTATTTATTACCTCCATCCTATACATTAAATTTTTATTCTCAAGATGAAAATAAGTGTTTTTGGAACGAAGTTCCTTATGGCACGTTCTGGAGCCCGGGAGTGGATCCGAAAAAAACTACCAAAATCACCGTCACGCTAAAAGCATCACGAAATCTACGGATGACGATAACTTGTGTAAAAGTTGACCGACTTAGTTGAAATTTGGTACACATGTTGATTTCATCGTCTAAAGTACAATTGAAACAGGCATGTCAAATTTCAACCTGATACAAGCAGCAGTATTTTTACAGTGACGTGATATATTTTACAATTTTTAAAAGTTGATGGTTTAAGAGTGGGGTTTGTAGTTAATATAGGTGGAATATTAAGAATGTAGAGTGATTCCCCCTCTGCTATACTTGGTTTGGTAACCTTTCGTGCGCAATCCGAACTCTTCTATCTTTCCATCTCTCTCTCTCTCTCTCTCTCTCTTACTCCTTCTTCCTGTCAAACTCGCTATTTATCCACAAAAACAACGCTTTTTTTCAATTATTGTTTCTTCTTTCATTGAGAAAAGTATTCGTATATTATTTAGAATGGAAAGTGCACCAAGAGAATCGTCAGAAATTGACAGTGTCGAATTATTAACCAGTAAAACTGTAAATATATAAGTATAAATTGATGTAATAAAATAATAATGCTCATTAGTGGATCAAGGGATTTTTGTAAGAAGTTTAATGTAATAATTTTACTAATAATAATTTTCTAATTGAGTCAAAAATATTTATTGGAACGAGTAGTTAGCAACGTATACGTACTTAGCAGTGTGATTTTATATTTAATGAAAAATGTAAGGAACTTCGTTTATACCGGGTGTCCCGCGACACCACGAATTTTTTTTTTAGGTTGTATAACTATTAGGTCTCAATTGGGGAACTGGTTTTTCACCTCGTCAATATCCTATAATCAATAATACACAGTACTTGTAAATATGATAGTCAATAATGAGAATAAACAGGAAAGTATTAATAATGTAAGGGTTTCATCTGAGAAAACAGTTAAAAGCAGAAGAAATATAGGTGTGTAGATTTACCATGAGTGAAAACAAGTGACTAGAGTAGAATTGATAACATCACTAACAAAACTGACAAGTATAAAGACAACATTCAAAAACAATCTAAAACTTAACTATAATACTAAATCACAGTAAGTAACAATCGGCTGGTAACAATTAAGGTGTAATTGAAATAAAATAAAATACAATAAAAAACGTCCTGTTATCATTGGTACTGATAAGGACTAGACTAAACATTTCTGTTATCCAAAATTGTCAACACTGAAAAAATTAAGAAAGGAAGGTAACTGTGCTTTACAAAATAAAATGACATTATATTTAGTTCTACAATTTTAATTTCTTTGGCAGAACTTCTACAAGTTCTTCAGCACTCATGGCAAAATAAGTTTCACAGTCTTCACAGTAGTTTGGCCTTGTTACAATTCTTTTAGACCTTCTTAGTTCATTTGGACGTTCTAGTTCAGTTGATTCAACCTTTTCCTCTGTTTTTTATTTCACATATTTCTTCTGTTGGCTTAACATGTTGGTGATTCAGAATGATTATCTTTAGTTTCTTTGAATATTACATTCCATCCTAGAATATAATTTTTCTTTGTAGGGTTCCAAAGACGATAACCATTTGGAGCATATCCCACGGTATATACTCTTCGCATCAAACTTCTTTCTCTTTTCTTTAGGAATGTGAAAGTATGCCTCAAACCCTAATACTTTAATTTTTTTTTTTTTTTTATTCCATACCGAAGGTCTACAGGTATTTTGCTCTGCAGAGCAGTTGTGGCTCTTCTATTAATCAGGTAGGCAGCAGGCTGCACAGCTTCACTCCACAAGTGTTTCCCTAGATTACTAGATAGAAGCATGGTTCTTGCTGATTCAACTAGAGTCCAATTCATTCCTTCAGCTACTCCATTGTTTTGGAGCGTTCTAGGAATAGTGTATTCTACTTTGATCCCTTTATTTATACAAGATTTCTTAAACATCTGAAATACATATCCACCTCCGTTGTCACACCTTATTCTTGAGATTCTTATTTCGAAGTGAGATGACTCAACAGCAGCTTCATAATCTTTAAATTTTTCTAAAACATCGCCTTTTCTTTTTATCACTTTTACAACAGTAAAATGAGTGTAACTGTTAAAAAAATATTCATTCCTATCCCTCGATGTTGGTTTGATTGGCCCTCAAACATCTGAATGAATTAATTCTAGAGGTCTTGAAGTTGGTGGTCCATTTTTTGAATGAGGGAGTTTACTTTGTTTTCCTTCAATACAAAACCTACAATCAAGATCTATATTCTTACAATTTTTCATTCCTAAAATATCACTAATTTTTGAGAGTTGTTACACAATTATATGTGCTAATCTTCTATGCTACAAATCAAGATTCTCTTTCACAGTACCCAAATTTACAACAGGTAATGTATGTTTAAATTCTACCGTATAAACACGATTTCTTCTCTCCGCCACAGCTACTTTTTCAGAACCAGTGTATATTGTAGCTAAACCTTTGTTAAAAATAATTCTAAGGCCAGATTCTTCTATTCTGCCTACAGATAATAGATTAAAACTTAAGTTCTTGATGTATAATACCTTAGTAATAATTAATTCGTTTCCAAAGATTCAATTTTAATAGTTCCTTAATTTTAATTAGAGTTTGTTCTGCTTTGGCTACAGCTATTTCAATTGGAACTTGCAGATCATGAATTTCTGAAAAAAATGAAATGTCGTTGACCATGTGAACAGATGCTCCGGAGTCGAGAAGGAAAACTAATATTTTACTAGCAACACCTGCACATTCTTGATTCTTTATTTATTGCTTATTTTGGGTGCTCAACTACGTGGTTATATACACCCTTATAATCATAAGTTTTCTAGATGTCCCTATTTTATCAATGTTAATACTTAGTTGGGTCATATAGGGTGTAAAAATATGAAGATCACTGCATAAACAGGCTATATTTCGCCCCCCTCCGGGGCATAATCATGCCTAAAACATCAATAAGAACTCATAAATATAATCATTTGTATAAAAGTACATCATGAAATGGTTCCTAGATTATGCCCCGGAGGGGGGCGAAATATAGCCTGTTAAAGCAGTGATCTTCACATTTTTACACCCTATATGACCCAACTAAGTATTAACAGCTTTATAATGTTTAATTTATATTAATTATATAACTAGATAAGGACAAGTAGAATAACTTCAGATGTCCTTGTATATGTCTGCTTCTTGTAGGAAATGTATCAATTTTGTTACTGTCGCCTGGTTGTCTAGTATTTCTGTCAGTGTCTCCGGTAGGTTGTGTTTCTTCCGCAGCTGGTGGCAGTCTTTCAGAAGATGTACTACGCTTATGGAATCGTTACAGAGTCTACACTTTGGAAGTTCCTTGTCCCTAGTAAACAGGTAGCTGTAAGTCTTGAGCGGCCGATCTGAGTCTACAAAGTACAGTTTCTTCGTGCCTATTCTTCCTGTAAGAGGGCCTCTTCTTCAGTCAGCTATTTTCGGCTTTACACATCTTAGTTTGTTGCCAATGGAATCTGTCCATAATTGTTGCCATTTCTCCGTAATTCTTCTTTTACACAACTGTCTAGATCCTTAGGCGTAATATCTGTCACCAGGGGTTGTCCGTCTGTTACAGCTTGTCTTGACAGTCTGTCTGCTGTCTCGTTACCCGGAATTCCTAAATGACTAATGACCCAGCAGAATCGAGCCTTTAATTTATGTTGTTCTATCACATTTCTAATATGAATGACTGTAAGGTTTTGAATATACATTTTTCCTAGAGCCATTAGAGCTGCCCGAGAGTCAGAGTACACTATAAGATTTTAAAATCCTTGACTTGCTGTGGCGTTCAGAGCTTGAAGAATGGCATCAAGCTCTAATGTGAAGACTGAACATAAGCTCGAGCAGGAGAACATTCTATTTTCAGTGGGCTGGACGAATGCACATCCGGCTCCTTCTGCAGTTTTGGAAGCGTCAGTATAGAAACTAACTGGACCTTGATGTTCTGCTTAATCTTTGTACAATCTTGGCGTAATTCATGTTGAAATATCTTGTCTTTTCTTTGATTTGTTGGAAGACGGCTTGTACTCCAGGGCGGTATGGTAGGAGCTTTAAATTCACTAATTCTAACTGGTTCTGGTAAGTATTCTCTTAGCCCTTTTCTTGGCAATGTATCTGTTGAGATACATTAGTTTGTCGATTTTATTTAAAAAAAAGGTATTATTATTTGAACCAATCCAATGACTTTGCATGTTGTGGTATACAATGCTTAAGGTCTTCTGAAGACTAGAGATCTCTAGTGGTAAAACATAGGCACTGAGGTTGTTAGTTATCAGTCTCCCACGACCTTGTGACAAGATGGCGTGACAGTTATTTCTCAATTTGTTTTGGGAGAGTCATTTATCTAATATTGTGCTGATTCATTCGTCACTCAGAGTTAAGATACTTAAACACTATTATGATGTTTAATTTTAATTTTATTATTTTATTACAGCTTTATTGCAAGTTAAATATTATGTATCTTATAGTATACATTGCCAAGAGTTCTGAAAAGTATATTAGTATCTTATAGGATACATAGGCATAAACTCCTAGAATCATGGATGCATCTTATAAGATACATTGCCATCTTCTTGACACTGTTTTTTAGGGTCCGTAGGCAAAACCAAGGACCCTTATATTTTCCTGCGTGTGTCTGTCCGTCCGTCCTCTCGCGTGCTCTCACGGCTACACCTTTCGTCCGATCACTTTGAAATTTGGCATGTATGGGTCTTGTACCTGCCCACATATTTTAAAAATATAGCGACTTAAAAAATATATTTTTCAAAAATATTAGGGTAAAAAGAACTTAAGGGTTAAATTTTTTTTTTATTTTTTTTTCGACACCGTGAGGGGTATCATATGAAAGGGTGGTACGTCGAGCTGATTACAAAAATATATAATTCTTTGGTTATAACTTTGATAGGGCGAGCGTAGGCAAGTTTGAAGTGGGTGTGAAACGTGTCCCCCCCCCCCCTTCTATCTCGCTTATGTGAAGTGCAAAAAATTTGAAAAAATTCCTGAACATTCTTCGACCAAAAGTAAATATACCACTTTTTGGAAATTTCGAAAAAAATATTATTTTATTTTTTATTGACAAAATACGTTTTTTTTTATAACTATGGTCTTTTCGATGTATTTATATGGTTGTAGTCCGGTTCATTGGCAAAAAAATACTTTACCAGAAGTTTGTTTATGTGTTTTGAGAATATCAGACCCATAGGATAGTTCAAAGTAAGCTTTTTAGCATTTTAAAAAACACCATCAATTGGGTACTACTTAAACAATACAGTGTTGCCTACGGACCGTCGGTGTGTGCTGACTAGCACACACTTGACCTGTTTATTTAAATATATAATATATTTCATTTCATTTTTAGATGTAGATAATAGTCAATAATGTTTATAATAGAAGAACCTTAAAGATTAAGGACCTGGGTAATTCCTCTCATGGGTTGTGGAAGACAAAGTTGATTGTCAAGGGGATGAATTTTGCCTTAAAGCTATGTTTAGAGCATTTGAAGATAATATTCTTGAGAGAGGCTGCACATTGAAAACCGACTAAGAGCTCAAAAAAGAAGGATAAGGTAGATATTAAAAAGAAAATGGTGGCTATCAAGTGGTTTGACACAAAGGCTGTATCAATTGTGAGTTTGTTTGCTACAATTGAGCCATCCTCACAAGTTTTGAGATACTAAAAAAAAAAAAAAAAAAAAAAATAATGGCCGTGTACCAATTATATGTCAAACGTTATTGGAGATTGTAATAAGCACTTTGGAAGGGTTAACCTCCAAGATATGCTTACATCTTTTTATAGGACAAGCTTCAGAACGCACAGGTGGTGTATGGCTGTTATCTTAGAGCTTTTGGATCTTTGGCATCACTGCATGGCTCTTATATCAACGAGACTTTGGGATCCTACATGGAACAGATAAATGTATGCGCTTGAAATAATTTTGAGGACATTTAGCACGAGCACTTAGACCACTATTAATAAAATTGGGACGCCCAATAAATCGTTCACCATCAGCTAAAAAAAACCAACGATGTGTAAAGTCAAGGACTGAGGGTGCTATTAAATTTAGGCAGGAAAGTACTATTTGGCTGATTCTTCATTAAAATATTTTTAAAAAATACGTGTAGTGTTGTGGAACACCCGGTAGGAACGAAGTTCCTTACATTTTTCATTAAATATAAATTATAAAATCACAGTGCTAAGTACGTATACATTGCTAACTACTTATACATGGCGGAGTTAGAAAAGAAACAAAATTAAAAGTAACGAACTGTTTGTACCTAGCAGAGTTAAGGCATAATTAAAAGAAAATCATTATTTGTATAATTAAAGCAAGCGTCTTACTATAAATATATATTGAATATAAGAAAGAAGTTGATCATGATGAGTTTATAGTGAAAGAATATGTTTGTTAAAGGAGTTTGGATTGAAATAGGACTGTTTTCTACCTACCCGGCCAATTAATTTAAAATATTATAAAATATATCTCTTCCCTACTCTACAGCTTCTGCTTGTATCAAAATTTTACATGATTATATTTAATTTATTTACAAAACAAAGTGACATTTTTGACATATATAACAAAAATAATCAAAACAAGTCAAGTAACAGACTTCCTTAATTACACTATTTCCCGTCTTTTGAAGCTTACGATTACGCGAGCGTTGCACGTGAACGCTTGGGCGGATAACGTTTTCCGACGAACTCAGCCTGGGCATTGGTAAAATAAACAATTAAAACCAAATTTAATCTAACTCGGTGATCTTTTACTCAAGTTATCGTCATCTGAAGATTTCGTGACGGAGTTTGCGTGACGGTGATTATGGTCGTTTTTTTCGGATTTACTCCCGGGCTCCAGAACTTGCCATAAGGAACTTCGTTCCAACTGGCAGGAAAGTAATTGAAACAGTCAGGGAAATATTTCCCTGCCTAGGCAGACAAATTACAGTGTTTACAAGTGCTTGTCATAACATCTATTTTTACCTAAGCTTCCATTTTTTCTCTAAATAGCGTGAGCAGATAAAATATTGTATGCAACAAGACAGCAAAGGAAACATTTCTGCCTCGTGTATTCATTGTATATAATTTACGTCACGTTATAAGACTGAAATCTAAAAAACCTGTATTTTCTATCGTTAATAAGTTTTAAATAGACTGCCAATTGGTGTGGGTCATAGCTTCCTCACATCCACTCACGTACTTTACTGACATTATGCTTTTACAAGCTATAATTGTCTAATTTGTTTAATTGTTTCTCCCGGTTTTATAATCTGTCAAAATTGTTTTGAATTTTTATAGGAAGTAAAATATTAATTTAGCAAAAGTTAAAGAGTGCAGATGGTTCAAATTAATCTGGGGCTATCTGCGTGTAACTTTCAATAAACTGTAAAAGTTTCATACAGAAGTTCCTTTGAAGCTATAGGTGTAAATAAATGTATGTTTGTGCGCACGTGGAAGAGAAACAAATGAGCGCAGAAGGTTGAAACTTATATAACCAGCAATGAGCTAATTATGACCTACCATACAAATGCCATTAAAATCGGACATGTAGTTTTTAAGATATGTTGGTTCGCAAAATTGAGTGACAGACCTTCAGACAGACACGGAATCACAAAAGTTTCCCTGGTGTCTGAAACAGATTTCTGCATTTTTTTGTTTTGTTTTTTTAAATCGGAGACATAAAATATTTTCGTTCTTCAGAACGATCACAGAGCTTCCGTTACCTTCGATAAGCTCGGAAGCAAAATAATTAAAGAAGGTAGAAATATATTATATATTATTATTAGCTTTTTTACACTTAAGTAAATATTTTATGACTAGAATTCTCCTTTATATCTTATAGGATACATATATGGTTTGCTGAACTAATGGCAATGTATCCTGTGGGATACATGTAGCAATTGCTATGCCAAGCAAGCAAAAAAAGAAATAAAACCTATTTTGTGTTATCAGAGGCTAATATAGCTACATAAAACAAAAAAAACAATTTCCAGTATTTTTTCATAGATTGCCATGATAAGGGTTTGGGCTGCTTGGAATCTCAGTCCAGGGGGCTGTGAACTTTTTGGTTTTCTAATATATCTCTTTTTTCAAATTTTGGATCTTGGAATAGCCAAAATACAATTTTTTCAGAGAAGCGTCTAAATTTGAGTCCATATCTTAGAAGTAATGTCTCGCCTCAGGGTAAGCGGTGGTTTGTTGGCCTCTACCAGCAACTAGACGTTAGGGAGAGGAAATGGACGGACTCGATGGTAGCCGAAGAGGCGCGCCTCTTCGGCTACCATCGGATAAGGCGGTAGCTTAATCGGCTACCTTCGGACCCGAGTCCTATCATCGCATCATTCTGTCCTGTCACTTGCTCTATACATCTATCTACTAACATATCATTTTTTTTACTCTACCCCACCTACTACTGTGTTAATTGTTATTTATAAAAATGACTTCATATTATAGTAATAATTATGAAATTACAATATTATTTTCTTTTAATTGATTAATTTATATTTATGTAATTTAATTTGTAAGTTATATTATGCGTTTGAACCCCACAAATTGTAAATTATAAAAACCTTGGAATAAATTAATTGTTTTAACCTAAGAATTGTCACATCTGAATTAAATAAATGCAATATATAACTGAAATTAGAAGATGCCTGGACTTGATTGTGATATAATAACTTTAAAAAAATAATACAAAAAAGTAAATGATTATGAGTGCGGATATAATATTTTATCAAATTGAATTTGGGTATGAAGAGCTTTTGACAACACCTGATTTTTTTTGTTTCTTTTTAATTGTAAATTGTCTCTTTATTATAATTATGATTATTAAAAGGACTTTGAGAGAATTATGGACCTCACTTAGAAACAATTTGTTTCCAGTATTCCTATTTTTTTCAGATCTCATAACATACTTGACATTATTTTCAGTTTTATACTGATTTTTCCAAATAAGAAAACTTAAGTTAAGTTAAGTTAAGAGGAAGCGAGGAAGCTATGTGCCTCACTAATTGGCAGTCTATTTACAATTGCAACAGAACTATTGGGTTTACAGAGATATGGCTTCTTTTCCTATGACTTTTCTCGTAGGTGAGCGGTATATGCCGATATTCGGCCCGAAACAAGAGCAAAACTTAAAATTTTCATTATTAGGAAAAAAACGACAATTTTTGAAATGTTATATCTCGGAAACCATAGAATTTACAGAGCTGAAGTTGAGCTTAAATAGTTACAAATTACCCCTTCTTAAAATTTGACTAGAGTAATTGTTGTTGATAAGTTGGTAGTTTTTGTGTTATTTCGACAAAACAAAAAGCCTACTGCAACAAATTTGATTGCTCTCCATTTTTTTTCCAATTTTTGAAGTGTCATATCTGGAAAACCAAAGGATGTACCGAGGTGCGATTGGACTTAAATTATTGCAAATTTATTATAATTTAAATTTGAAAAGAATAATTTATGTTGAAAAGTTGATAGTTTTAGTGTTATTTTGAAAAAAAAAAAAACAAAAAAAAAACAAGAAACCTACTGCAACAAATTTGATAGCTCTCAATTTTTTTCAAACATTTTAAGTGTCATATCTTGGAAACCAAAGGAAGTACCGAGATGCGACTGGACTTCAATTTTTGCAAACTTACTATACTTTAAATTTGAATATAACATTTGTTGTTGAAAAGTAGATAGTTTTTGTGTTATTCCGAATAAACAGGAAGAAAGTCGAAAACAAAAGCTTAAAAAACAAAACTTAACGTTTCAATTTTTTGGAAAAAACCACCAATTTTTAAAGTGTCGCATCTTGGAAGGCATAGGATTTACAGAGCTGCAATTGGGCTTAAATTGTTGTAAATTTACTCTACTTTAAATTAACATAGAATGTATTTTGCTGAAAAGATGATTGCTTTTGTGTTATTCCGAAAAAACTGGAAGAGGGTCGAATAAATCGACTTTTTTTGCTGCCAACTGGCGCGCCTGCGTGCGCCGAGGTCGAAAACTTGGATTCCTAGTAACAGGCCCTATACTAACAACATATCAAAAAATTAGAACTACCTGATCTTTTGTATACCAAATTGCACTTTTTGTATAATTGCACTGGACTAACCGGTATTGCGATCAAAAACTAACCTGATCTTTAACTTACAACACCAATAATAGGATCATCGCATCTGGAGTACCAAAAAATACCACGAAATTACACCATATGAATCACCAGCAATAAATGAGATTGTCATAACAACATCTTCGCAAATGGCTACAACCACTGTCATAACATTATGACATAATGGAACTGTCTCGTTGCCTAGTAGATAGACGGGTCGCCACGGCCCTTCCAGCAGCGCCTCGCAGAGACGGAACTAGACCTGCTGAGGCCCGTGTGCAAGGTTTTTTTTGAGGCCCCTCTTAGTCCAGTCGCCATGTACTTTGTACCTTAGACATTTTTTGAAGAAAAAACTCTGTGCTAACTTGGGGGGGGGGGGGGGGGGCAAAAACCACAAAATGTTGACCCCATAAGTAACGAGATACAAGGCTTCAAAAAAGTGCAACATTTCTCATTATATGTATTAACATTTTGTTGTAATATATTCCTTGGTCATCCTAGATAATTATTTCTTGACAAATAAAAAACCAATAATGAAGTAGCATAAATCAAACATAAGTTTAATTTTGATAAAACCAAATTTATTGGGAGAGAGCAAATAACAAACAGGAGGAAAATGATGGAAGCTCTAAAAATAGCCATCAATCTCGACCAAACGGTTAACATTAAAACGGACTCCCGCTCCCTAAATAAGTATTACAGTGGAATATACTACAACGATTTAAATCAAAATTCCCGCCCTAGTTTAAGTTCAACCCAATAGGCCATTATCACTTGTATGTTATATTTTTTAGTTCATGTTCTTATTAATTAGCTTTTGTGATATTATTTACCGACTTTTATCCTCTGTACTTGTGTGATTGTATTAGTTAGTTTCAATTTGATCTTGTAAACTTATTTTACTCGTTGTTTTTAACTGTTATAGCCGGTGTGATATCATTTGATAAGGGACGTGAGGTTATCACTTCCAATGTTATCAATACCGTATCTTGTGCTCTTTTAAGCATATCTGTGATCATTTTCAGTTTTTTATTGTTGTTTTTCTGTTTTAAATTGTTTTAGCCTGCGTTTGTACTTATTGTTATTTAGTATTAATTAGTTACCATTATGCACGTAATACCGGTTAGCAGATAGGAGGTGCTTTGTACTTGTTGCATGTAATAGACGACGGAACATTTGAGTTCCTGATTTTTAAATTTTTCTGATTTGTGACTGCTCGTACCCTTAATGTGTACTTTCAAGGTAAATTGACGCATGTATCTTATCTTCTTGTTGATATGATGAATTGTTTCTTTATTGTAGTTTATAGTAAATATACGTACTTTTTAGGCTTGAGAATGGCCGGCTAGGCCGAAACGTTGCACAGGTTTTTCGTAGCTGCAAACTTATGATCACACTACCCTAACCGGTCCGAACAACATCTAAAAAAATCAGAACTACATAATTTAGGTATTTTGGAACGAAGTTGCTTATGGCACGTTCTGGAGCCTGGGAGTGAATCCGAAAAAAACGACCAAAATCACCGTCACAAAATCACCGTCACGCAAAATCCGTCACGAAATCTACAGATGACGATAACTTGAGTAAAAGATCACCGAGTTAGATGAAATTTGGTTTTAATTGTTCATTTTACCAATGCCCAGGCTGATTTCGTCGGAAAACGTTATCCGCCCAAGCGTTCGCGCAACGCTCGCGTAAACGTAAGCTTCAAAAGACGGGAAAAAGTGTTATTAAGGAAGCCTGTTACTTGACTTGTTTTGATTATTTTTGTTATATATTTCAAAAATGTCACTTGTTTTGTAAATAAATAAAATATTATCATGTAAAATTTCACCCTGATACAAGCAAATGCTGTTGAGTAGGGAAGAGATATATTTTATAATATTTTAAATTAATTGGCCGAGTAGGTAGAAAACAGTCCTATTTCAATCCAACATCCTTTAACAAACATACTCTTTAACTATAAACTTATCATGATCAACTTTTTTCTTATATTTAATATATATTTATTGTAAGACGCTTGCTTTAATTATACAAATAATGATTTTCTTTTAATTTTGCCTTAACTCTGCTAGGTACAAACAGTTCGTTACTTTTACTTTTGTCTCTTTTCTAACTCCGCCATGTATAAGTAGTTAGCAATGTATACCTACCGGGCGTCCCGCGACACCACACGTATTTTTTTATGTATGTTCTGACTGGCCTATTTAAACTTGGAAGCAAAAATGATAGTAATAGACGCACTACTTAAATTTATTTATTCAATTAATAACGCAGAAAATCTGACGGTTAAGAATTGACATTTGACATAACTTGTTTTTTATATGTAACTTGTTATATTTACTTTTTTTAAAAACCGTTTAAATAAATTCAGTTCCACTGTCGCTATAAAACTCTCAACTCTTTTTAGGTTATGGGCCCAGACACTATCAAAAAATATTAGTAATATCTCTCAAATTTAATTTTTTTTTTTTTTTTTTTTTCATAAGTCAAAATCTTAATATTTATTTAAATAATAAATAATTGAAAAAAAAATAAAAAAATAAATAAGCAGGTCAACTGTGTGCTAGTCAGCACTCAGCGAGGGGTATAGTTAAGAGTATGATGGTTTAGGTTTTCATGGAATTTTATGTAGCGGGAAGATGCGAGGTTTTGTACAAAAGGAACTTTGAGGTCGTTGCGGATTGTGAGATTGGAAACGTATGCGGGAGAGTTAGTGATTTTTCGAAGGATCTTTGACTGAAGGGATTGGATCCTATAAGAATTGGAGCGTTTGGTGCAACCCCATAGCTCAATTCCATAGGTCCAAATAGGTTTGAGTATTGAATTGTAGATAAGGAGTTTATTAGAAAGGGATAGGTGGGATCTTTGGTCGAGGAGTCGCAGTAAGAGTTTGTACCGTCTGTTAGTGTCCGTACGTTTAGTTTTGGTGTGCAGAGCCCAAGTCAATCGTCGGTCAAGATGGAGACCTAGGTATCTTACGGAAGAGGATTGAGGGATGACTCCTTGGTTGAGGATGACTGGAGGACAAGTTGAATGTCTGAGAGTAAAAGTGACATAGACACTTTTATGCTCATTAATTTTTATTCTCCATTTCCTTAACCAAGGTTCAAGGAGATTAAGGTGGTTTTGGATGTTGGTGTATGCTGTATTGGGATCAGAGGATATGGAGAATATACACTTATCATCAGCGAAGGTAGCTAATTGGGTAGTCGGAAGTTAAGGGATATCGGATGTATAAAAGGAGTATAATAAAGGACCAAGAATACATAGGCGAACGGGCATAACCACAGCTTACACGAAGTGTCTATAATGAAGGTAGGATTTAAGGATAAGGTAGTAGGTAAAGGGGAGGACGCCCTTTAGTTTCCACAGTAGACCCTGGTTCCAAATCCTATCAAAGGCCTAGGCCTCATCTAAGAAGACACCAGTGCAACTGTTTTCGCTCAAGGGAGGATGAGATGGAGTCGACAATCCGGTGGCACTGTTGGATGGTGGAATGTTGGGATCGAAAGCCAAACTGGTGATTAGGTAGGATATTGAATGTATGGAATATTTTGGAGATTCGTTTTAGGAGTAGTTTTTCTAGGATTTTACCGAATATAGGAAGTAGGCTAATAGGACGATAGGATGTGACAAGGTGTTGAGGTTTATTGGGTTTTGGGAACATCTTTATAGTACTGTACTTCCACAGGTAAGGAAAGTATTTGGTGCGGAGCACAGCATTGTAAATGTAGGTTAGGAATATAATGGATTTTATAGGAAGTTGTTTAATTATGGTGGAGGTGATAAGGTCATAGCCGGGATTTTTATTACTTGACAAATGTTGAATTATATATTTAACGTCGGATGGGGTAAATGATTTAGGAGGAGGTGAGAGTTGTAAAGGGGTATCAAGATCTTTAAGGATGGAATTTACATGTTCTGGTTCAACTATTTCAGGATTTGGTGTGAAAAAAGATCTGAAAGGTGAAGGGAAAAATGATGGGCTCTTTCTTCGTGGGATTTGGACCAGGAGTTATCGCTTTTAAGGAGAGGAGAGGAAATATTTTTGTAGGATAGGATCCGTTTAGTCGCTGTCCAGAGAGATTTGTCCTTTGTCGTTAGTTGGTCGGTGAATTCTTCAAATGTCTTACATCTGTGGTCTCTAAATGCTTTTTTTTAGTTGTCTTGTCAGTCGGTTGTAAGTTTGTTTATCCGATTGAAGTCGAGATCTCTGCCATAAACCTCTTGCGTGGCGCCTCTCCGTGATAAGTTGGCGAATTGAGATAGGGATGAATTGTATTTTGTGTTTTTTTCTTCGTATTGATGAGGTGGAGTCCCAGATTCCACCCAGAGTAGAAAAAGAATATGCAATAATTCAAATTTTACACTTAAAAGTTTCAAGATGGCGGCCAATATGGCGGGTGAATAAAAACAAGTTTTTAGTCACCATGACATGTTACATATCAATTTAGGTCTTGAAGTTTTTTTGTTTTTTTACGAGGGTAGGTGGGAATCTTCTTAGACACCGGAGACCCCACAATCTCCGGTAGTGTGGGATTTTTACCCACTAAACCCACCCCTCCCTATTGTTGCAACTGAGTAGTTTCATCTAGCAACTCCTCTTTAATATATATTTCGTTTTGATGAGGTATGGCCCAATGGTCAATCCCAATAATGTTGCGAGTAATATTTATTATTCTTGTTCACGAAGCTAGTTCATGGGGCTTTGTTCTCTTAAGCCGCCTTGCCTTATCAAGTTATGGCGCATTTCAGAGTTAACATGTTGTTGTATTCTCTGTTGGTGGTTGACTGCAAATTTCTTAACTATTTTGCTAACATATTCCACCTGCAGATCTCTGTGCAGGTTGTCATTTCTTATATACCATGGTGCATCCACAATACTTCTTAGTACTTTATTCTGAAAAGTTTTGATCATTATTATGTTTGTTTTCTTGGTACACCCCCAAAGCTGTATTCCATAAGTCCATATCGGTCTCAGAACTTGTTGATATAGTAACAGTTTGTTGTCAATCGATAACTGAGAGCCCTTACCCATGCCAATGCATTTTTCTGAATCTAATATTAAGTTCGTCTTTTTTCTTTTTGACAGGCTCCTTTCATTTAAGCTTAGTGTATATGTATTTCCATTTAAGCTTAGTGTGATGTATAGCATGTTATACATCAATTTAAAGGTCTCGAAGAGAAGAAAAAGAATATAACTATTAAAATTAGTGTAATTATATTACACTTAATAATTTTAACTTTAATGTACAGAAACCGGCGATTATCGCCCAACGTACTTACGTGAAGCGCGCCTTACTTGTTTTTAATTAAAAATTGCTTTTCCTGCTTTTTTACTTGCAAAACAATCAATATTTTTTTAAAAGTCCAACTTTCGTGTGAGTTCGCTCTCCAATACCAATCCTCCTAGACCTAAGGATAATTGTCCTTGAGTCATGGTTGACCGTTGCAAATTTTTAACTCTTGCCAAGCAAGCTGAATGATCTTCCCACCTCCGCAACAGTTACTGGTAAAGTGCAGAAAATACGTAATGCTACGCATACGTTAGGAATGAGATTATGAATTCTCTGACCAGTAAGGGTATTAAGAAGTTCAAGAGGTTTTAAGTCGTCTTCGAAGTTTGCAGGTTGGATACATTTCATGTGATCCATGTTCAAAAGAAGCTCTTTTTTATCAACAAGTGTGTGATATAGTTGAGACCATTTTTCAACCATGTCGTGTATATAATATGTTTTAAACTTTAAATATATCCAAATAAAATTGAACAAATCATTGATTTTGTTGACTGGTTGGTATCGATCAATCAAGTTTCGAGTCACACTGTGAATTAAAACATAAAAAAAATACGTGTGGTGTCGCTTGTTACGAATGAAGTTCCTTACGCCTTTCATTAAAAATAGAAATTATTAAATCACACTGCTAAGTATACGATGCTAACTACTTATACATGGTGGAGTTAGAAAAAGCGTAATTAGCGTAGTTAAGGCAAAATTAAAAGAAAAACCTTTTTTTAACATTGAAGCGAACGTCTCACAATAAATATGTGTTGAATATTGAGAAAAAAGTTAATAATGATGAGTTGATAGTTAAAGAGTATGGTTGCTGCATTACAGTCCTGTTTCCTACCTACCCGGCACTCAATTTAAAATATTATAAACTATAGATATCACTTTACAACTCAAAAACTTCTGCTTGTATTTGAAATTTATGTCTGTTTCAATGGTGCTTTAGACTCTAGAAGACGATGTGTACGAAGTTTCAATAAAATCATTACGTTAGCACGTAAAAGTTGTTTGTCTCATTGAATAGACGAAGTTAAAAAAATTTCCCGTCCTAAAATTCCAATTTTATGTTTGAAGCTTACGCGAGCGTTCGCGTGCGATCGCTTGGGCGAATTCATAATGAAGCTGGAGGAAGGCGAATTGAAAATTCTCTCGAAATCTTAATTACCACACCTGGTTTACAACTTTATTTTTAACTAATATTATTTCTAATTATTATTAATATTATTACGAATATTACTATTTAATATTTCAAAAATAAATATTGGCGTAATTGGGAGCCGGGCCCTTTAGGGGAGGTCCTGGCCCCCCGGCATCAGCCTTACCTGCAACCCCTTCTCGACGGGCCTGTGTTTAAAATAATAATGTAAATACTTTTTATTATTGGTCTTGTACATCATGACTGTCAAATTTACCTACCATGCTAATCAAGAAATTGTTTATAAAAATTACTACTTAAAATGATATAAGTTTCCACACGAATCAGCGAAGTTCAATTAGAGTTAAGGGTTTAATTCTAAAACTCTTAGAATGCTGTTTTTGAATGTTTATTTTCAAAAATTTTCACGGATAAATTTTCCCGGACAAAGATTCCCGGACCCCCTTCTACAGGGGGGTGGGGGTAAAGAGAGGGTAGGTTGTACTTCCGGCACCTCAATTTCTAGAAATCGAGTACTGTATTTATATATATATATATATATATATATATGGGCCCCCCCCCAGACCTAGCCGCTGGATACGCCACTGCATACACGTATTAATATATATTATTATTAGTATATATTATTAACGCATGCCGTCTTGACTGTTATATATAGAATGAAAACTGCTAATTCTGGGACTGCTGATGTCTTCAATATCCGTCGTGATAACTTATATATAATAAATAAAAAATATTCTTTACTCCACCACTTGAAAAAAAACATGTAGTACAATTTAAATAATAATACAAAAAATAAGTATAAATAACACCCATTTAGTAGCTTAACAATAAACAATATTATGTAGTGACAGTTCTCAGTAGGTGTCGCAGCACCTAGAGAGAGGACTCTATATAATATATATATATATATATATATATATATATATATATATATATATATATATATATATATATATATATATATATATATATATATATAAAATAATAATAATAATAATAATAAATCTTTATTTCCACCATTTTTAACAATAAGTAAATTTACATTTCATATACAGTGCAGCCACTTCAAACTTGCCTACGCTCGCCCTATCAAAGTTATAACCAAAGAATTATATATTTTTGTAATCAGCTCGACGTACCCTTTCATATGATACCCCTCACGGTGTCGAAAAAAAAATAAAACAAAATTTCACCCTTAAGTTTTTTTACCCTAATTTTTTTGAAAAATATTTTTTTTAAGTCGCTATATTTTTAATTAATTTGTGGGTAGGTACAAGACACATACATGCCAAATTTTAAAGTGATCGGAGGAAAGGTGTAGCCGTGAGAGCATGCGACAGGACGGACGGACAGACACACGCAGGAAAATATAAGGGTCCTTGGTTTTGCCTGCGGACCCTAAAAATGAGGCTTCATTGTACCGTTCTCGATAAGAAGAATAATATAAATATTATTTAATTTCCCATTTAAACCACAACCTAAGCCTCGTAGGTGAGCTGTTTTATGCCGATATTTGGCCCGAAACGAGAGCAATACTTTTTTTGAAACATATTGTCAATTTTAGAAGTGCCATACCTCGGAACCTATTGGTCGTACAGAGCCCGGTTGAGCTTATATGCTGCTGCCAATTTACTTTACTTAAAAAATAGTAATAACGACTAGGCATCGCGAGGCACTATCATTGAAGTGCGCGTAATGCAATAAGTTTTATAGATACTAAGAAAAATAGATAATTATGATGAGTCAGGTCAAGAAAGAAGTCTAGCTGTACCTAGGCTTGCTATGTAGTTGACAAGGATGTTATAAATATAAAGGGGATGGAATGTTAAGAAGGGGTTTAGGGCAAAAAAGTGACCCCATGGAGGTAAGAGAAATTGGAGAGAAAAATCATACTGCGCATGCTCCACGACCTTTGAACTGGGAAAAATTACCTTCTTTAACAGGTTATAAACTGAAATTATAAACAAATTCTTAGTGACCTATAACCAAGAGTAAGGTAATTAGTCTTATTGGAGCTCATATTTTACATATCTTCATGGGGTCACTTTTTTGTCACAACCCTCCATCCCCATTATATAAGATCCTTGGTAGTTGATGAGGGAGGTAAAATAGAGAGGTGGGGGAGCCAAGCCACCTCCCACCTCCTATTACTATTTGACTATATCCCTCCCTGCGTAATTAATACTTTTAGCTATCTTTATTAATTCATAGCGGTGTCGCTGTTGGTTTTACTGAAAAATGTTATTTGAAAAAAATGTTCGTCTCATCGAATAGATAATGTTAGATTTTTTTCCCGTCCAAAAATTCCATTTAATTTTAAAGCGCACGTTTACGCGAGCGTTGTGCGCGAACGCTTGGGCAGACAACGTTGCCCAATGAACTCGTCCTGAGCATTGGTAAAATGAACATGTGTACCAAATTTCATCGAAATCGGTCAATTTTTACTCAAGTTATCACAGACACTCAGACACACAGACATGGAGCATATTTCGTTAAATGTAGGAAGCTCGCTACGCTCGCTTCAACTAACATCGAAAAACACATAGTTTACGAGTTATATGACAAAAACTACGAAAAGTTAAAATATTTTTCAGTTTTTCACGTATTACGCAGCTAGCACAGGTTTTTCGAAGCTGCAAAATTAGGATCACACTACCCTAACTGGTCTAAACAACATATAAAACATTACCACTCAGAACTAATCACACTTTGCGAATTTAATGTCTTATTTGACTGGCCTAGTAGTAGTAGTAGTCTAGTACTTCCCACTAGAACGGGTAGGACGAACCACTTGTTCAAACCTTGCAATTAGGCCATTACTTAGGCCCTTTTTACGCCCCGTGGTGGAGAGTTCCAGCTAATTCACACATCATACATTTGTACATTGTACCGCCGAAGCGAGTATGGTGTGGTCATTAGTAAGCTATATAAGCGTGGGTCGTGCGTCAAAGCGTGGGGGAAGAGTCCCCATAAAGGACGTCCCTCGCCCTGCTCCGTCCTCGAACCATAGATACAAATTACATCATCATGACACGGATCGGACCCTCATCAAAGAGTGGGGGAAGAGTCCCCATAAAGGGTGTCACTCGCACTGCACCGTCCGCGATTCATTTATGCAATTCAGAGTATCATGGCACGGGATCGAACCCACGACCTCGAGTTGCCTCGACTTATTGATAGCTGAGCGAGCGCCTTAAGACGCTCGGTTACCCTGGCTCCCTATTTGACTGGCCTAAAAAACATAAAATTATCAAAGTATTCGAAATAGGACGTGAGCAGCTATGTGCCATACTAATTGGCAGACCATTATTAAAGTTTAAGTAGGTATATCAAGAGGGATGTTTCCTGTGGTAATTGCGGGGAACTTTTATTTTTTACTTTTCTTCTCCCTTATGAAACAAAGTTGAACCATTAAAGGTAAAACAAAACAAAGTTTTAAAATATTTATAACTCCCTGAAGGATATAAGCCCTGAAGGCACAGCACATTTTTTTTATGTTATATAAGTCTTTGATAACGGCCCTTAGTTTTTTTTAAGTAAGTGGTTCAATTAATTAACGTTTTTTTAAAAATAAATTATTTAAACTTTGTTTTAACGAGTGCGTAAGTGATGACATTTAAACAATTTTTTTCAAATTTATGAGATAAAAAAAGGAAATCTATTTTCAGAAGAAACTAAAATAATGGAACGATCGGCAGAATACTTTTAAGATAATAAAGAGAATAAATGAATGTATAATTAAATTGTTATATTTATAGACTAGCTAATAATCGCAGTAGCACCGCTTAAAAGTTGGTAAATACACGTATTTCTTTATTGGAGGGCACGGTAGAGACCTCTTCAAGTCAAGCACAGATGTAAGATACTTAGATGTATAAAATTAATTTTAAATTTGGGTTCATTACAAAACTGAACCAGAAATAATAAACATAACTTTTCATTCAACTATATTTTCTTATATTACAGGTAGTTTAGATGCATGTGCCGTCTAGATTTGTGCAAAATTATATATTTAATGCCCTCAAGAAAGGCCAAAAGAGATAGAGAGTTGGCTCTGCTTACACCAGTTGCTGATGTTCAAAAAGAAAAAGCGGTTAACAGACAAAAAATATGTGAAATCCTAACAAAAACACTTATATAATAAGCCAAGACGCACGGAAAAAGTTGTTAGCTCATAGGTTTAGCCAAGTCTCTTTCTGACAATGTAAGTTCTACTAGGCCTAATCCATTCAGTACTAGCAAATTATGTTGTTTGTGTGTGTCTGTCCCCCTCTCTATTCTCTGTCCCTTATAAATTCGAACTCTTTTTTTACCAAATCACTCTACTCGTTTATATTCAAAAACATTTTTGACTTGACAATTACGCAGGAAAAAAATAAAAAAAAATGTTAAAATTAGATGCAGTGTCATGTACAACTTGGCATGCTTGTGCTGCGACATGCAAATGAAAATTTGGTGAACAGCCTATCAGATACATTTGCCTTATGTTATTGTTTACTTAATATCATGTCGAAGTCAAATATAATTCAGTCTAGTTTGTTTATTCGAAACGAATGTTCATCTTCTGATAACTATCTTATTTCTTAAGGCCGCTTTAGTCGATCAACTTGGTTGTCAATCATGTTGTCAATATGCCATATAGAAGTCAATATTTATCGTCTGTGGTTAGGGTGGCGGTTAAAATTTAATGTTGGTCCACAGGTTGGAGTCAAATCAAAAATAGATATTTCATGTGGGACGAGCCTCTTCTTCACATAATTCATGATAGTAATAAGGTAGAACAATGCTACACACATTTTAAACCCAAAAACCTCCACCAACAAACTTATATGTATATTCGGCAGACAACTTTGTAAGAAAACAATGTCAACCAATGAATGTCAACCAAGTTGTTCATGTAAAGGCCGCTTAATACTAATAACTATTTATAGCTATAGCACCACACCGCAGCTAACCCTTTGACAGTAGTATGTATTTTGAGAGTTCCGGCTCACGGATATCGAATAAAAACTTATTGAATTTGTATTGCATGTTTAGGCTAACTATCTCTCGTCTACTTGTACAACCCTGCCGAACCACCTCCAATCGGCTGCCTGCGAAACGTCGATGTCTGGGAGTGTGGACCTATAAAATATCTCGTGTCCCGACTGGAATGTGAACTCCCGATCTCCCGAACGTGAAAACGTCGACCTAACGATCTCGGACACAGAGGCCAATATGTAGGGGCAGGTCGAGAGTCGGTACATAAGCCTCCATGACGCTCTCGGTTACGTCATCGGCTCTTTTGGATATTATTTTTTGTACGGATCGCGCCCCCCACCAACGGTACCTGTGCCGCCAGACGCGGGGCGTCACCTGTAGTAGTGGCCGAGGTACGTCGAAGATGGCAGTTTGCGAAACGCAGGTGGGTGCTCCCTCAACCTCTAATGGGATATAAACGATTGTGTCTTTTATAAACTCCTCTTGGTCCCGCCCACGCTCTTTTGAATTCCACAAGCAAATATATTTTAACAAAAGTCGTACATGAGCTTATGTTTTATAAAAATAATTACTTACATCTCTGGTATTCGAACTCGTAATCTCCTCTGACGCCGCCCACATTATTACGATTTCCACATATTATTATCGATGAGTTTATCTTTTACGTTATAGTAACAATTCCTACGAGTTGAAGTTCATTATAGTAAAAACATTATTTTCATTGGTAAAAACTTACAACTCTTTAATATTCTATTAGTGTTACAGGAAAAAGGAAATTGCGATAAAAAGAACAAAATATAATACAAATAGTTTATATATATATATATATATATATATATATATATATATATATATATATATATATATATATATATATATATATATATATATATATATATATATTCTTTTATATGCATTTTTTAACACATCATACAATAATATATTACTATGTTTTTAATCATTATTAAAAATGAAACAAATATAAACAAAATGTAATATTTAATTTTACAAAAATGTAGTTGTCAATTTGAAATCATTATCATTATCACGATTAAAAGTTTATTATCATATACTTATTGTAGCGGTTTATTTTTATACCGCTGCATTAGAGCCTTGGTTATTGGTTGATGGACGCATCTCCCAATACCTTTGGCTCTGTGAATGTTGACCTCTAGATCTGGGGACGCTTAGATCTAGTGGTAGGAGAAAGTTTATGCCTGTTGTTTATATGGTGAGAGTGATAAGGTATGTTTCTTTAGCGTGGTTCAAGGTTGGTGTGGTTGGCACGTGCCGGATCAGTCGGTGTGAGACGAGTGTTGTGGTAGGTTGCGGGATGTGCCTCAATATAGTTCGATCGAGCCGTCTGCCGTGATCATGAGACATTTAGTTTTTTTCGGAGTATAGTTGTTTTAGATTTTTTTTTTTTTGCGTGAGCATGATCGTCAACCATTTAGTTTTTTTTTGTTTTTGCTGGAGCATACTTAAATTTATTTATTTTGCGTGGTCGCAACCTTCCTTGCTTTTCTTTTAAATAAAAAGTTTTGTTTCTCACGACGAGGACTTTGGGTTTCGTTATTTCTTCCCAGATTATAAAATAACGTGGCGCTCAAAAATTAATTGTAGCTCCTAGAAACAATAACCCTCTCCCATCTCCACTGAGCTAGGGCAAAAATAAAAAGCAATTGTACGCCGAAGATGGTGAGGCGACAAAATGGTGCCACAGACGTGGGGCTGAAAACAATTGTTTTCTTCGGAGCTATACAATTGCTGTGAAAATTTAGAATCTTCTGCACAGAGGAGGAAATGGTTCGGCTTCAAAATTCATGGACACACGGAACTGGTTCTGCACCATAGAAAATGTTCTGGATCTTCCTGGAGAATGGATTACTTTTTTACCCCTCTGGTATTTACTGAAATTAATTAATTATAATTAAAATGTTAAAAGAATATTTATATAGAATTCAGGAAAATAGTACATAGAATAAATTAATTAAGAGAAATAAACGATATCTTAATTTTATAAAAAAAAAATAGAGAATTAATTTTTAATTTTACTTTTCTCTTATAACTTTTTTTAAATAAAATTAAAATTTCTATTAATCATTATTATAAAGAAAACAACGAAGTATCCCCAGTATAGGATAGAATTATATTTTTGTAACGTAAATATTAGTTTACTTTTGTATTATTGAATCGTAATTTAAAGAAGAATTCATTTAATTTATTAAGTATAAAACGTTTTTTTTAGATACAAAATTTACTCCTAAAATTGTTATTTTAATGTTAAAAGTATATATTGTGTAGATATGTTATAAATTAAATAATACATAATACAATATTGGTTAATTTTTTTTTAATATAAAAAGAAAGAAGGATTTTTCTAAATTTATTATTTTGTATAAATTTATTATTGATTTAAATTAATTAATTTTTCTTAGTGAAAAATCGCTAGTATTGACTAATGTATTCATTTATGAAAGTATATTCAGTAATTTTTTATATATATTTTTCTCTTTCTTCAAGAAAAAAGTTATTATAATTTGTTTGTAATTTAAAATATTTTTTTTTTTAAATTTCCTCTTTCTGGGTGAAAACAATTATTAATGTTACATAAGTACTTGATTAAACAAGAATATTATTTGTTATTAATTAATGTATAAAGTTATTCATATTATTTCTATTTTATAGTGTAATCTTTTAATTTTTTTTTTAATTTATACTTGGTATGATAGATATTAAGTTTAATATTAAACAATAGAATCAAAGTTAATTAAAATCTTGAAATATAAATGGTTGGGATTACCTTTAGTTTTGTATTCCAATATCATAAAGAAGTATTCTTTTTTTTGTAAACATTCTTTTGAATTTAATTTCACTTTTTATTTTTATTCAGACACACTTTTAGTTGTTGTTTGCCTTATAATATTATTCTGTAATTTTAAGTATTTTACCTAGTGAACAATTTAACTGGTTGGAAAAAAAAGTACAGATATTATAGTTTAATTTGTAAGATTTTAATATTTTATAAAGAGATTTAAGAGAGCAATTTAAGCTGGATGTTTTCACTATAAATAGTTGTAGAAGACTGAGCTATATAATATTCCTAAATTGTGTTTCTTATCTATTATTATTGTAAACAAAGAAATTTTATTTGGAACTATGATTAAATTAGATAATATTTTGAATATAGAAATAAATTAACAAATGATCACCTTATCTCACTAAATTGCAATTTAGATTATTTCTATATAAAATGTTTAATATATCTTTTTTTAATTATGAAATTATAAATGAATTAATGTATTGTTTAGTAAACTTGGTTGACCAATATAATTGTACTAATAATTATATCATTCTATAGAGTCAGTCCGATATATTAAAATATTTTGTTTTATTATTGTAATTTGTTACAAATGATTTTAGCTTTTTATCGGACTAAAGGAAACATTATTTCTAAAGGAATTATTATTTTAATTTATGGATTATTTTTATTTTGTAATGTATACTTATGTAGACGTATTGAGCTATGCTTAGGGGTTTTGCGACCACACAGATTATCTTTTCTTATATACTTTTCTTTCTTCTCTGAATTTTGGTTGACCTACCTTTTATCTTTTTTTGTTATTTGTTTACATTATCAGTATGGATCCTGAAAGATTGACGAAGGATGATTTAGAATGGGAGTTGAGTGTACGTGGTGTGTATGGTGTGAATACTGTTGCTGAAATGAGAAAGGTTTTGAGGAAATATTTTCGGCATGAGTCTGAGGGAAAATTGAGAGTATATTTTCATACTAAACATTTGGATGTTGAGAAAGAATTGGCGTATTGTCATGAGAAGTGTGGTGATCTGTTAGCTAGTGTAGAGAGTTTTACAGGTAGTAGAGGTGATGCCACCTGGAAGAAACTGGATACATACATTCGACACACCACAAATAGACTTCAACTCATAGAATCTGATGATGCCGAGAAGAACGAGTCACGGTCTAAGTTGTTGGCAAGAGTTTTAGATATTTCCGATGAGCTTGAGAGTAAATGCTCTCCATTAAAGAAAACCGACGTTGAGCGTAAAGGTGATGGATCTGGCACTTCGGGATCTTCTAAAATAGGGTTGTCGGAGGAGGCACTTCAATCCGTTGTTAAGCACCTTATTTCTCCTCAAGTACCCATCGCTAATTGGGGTGTTAAGTACTCGGGCGAAGGACATGGGCTGAGCCTCAGCGCTTTCTTGGAACTGGTCGAGGAGCTTAAAGTCGCCCGTAATGTTTCAGATACCGATATTTGGAATTCGGCAATCGACTTGTTTTCTGGACCTGTACTCATTTGGTTTAGGGCTTTCAAACATGAAATGAGTTCGTGGGAGGAGTTAACTAAGAGGTTAAAATCGGAGTTCAGGTCGACGGACTACGATGACAAACTATGGAAGGAAATCCGTGAACGATCACAGGGGTCTGACGAACCGATCAGTTTATATGTTGCGACGATGTTAAACTTGTTTAATAGATTATCTAAACCCCCGAAGGAAAAGTCAATGACCGACTTATTATTAAAAAATATTCTTCCGTTCTATCAAGAGCGTTTAGGGTTACACATTGATGACATTGACTCTGTACAAAAATTGTTGGACTATTGTAAGCGACTAGAAGAGTGCCGTCGTAGAGCACAGGATTATAAGCCACCTTTTTCTACTTCGCGGAGGGAATATCTCGAACCGGACTTAGCTTATCACGGTCGGTACAGAAGAGAGCCGACTCAAGATAAGACTACCGTAAATTCGTGTTCGCTTCCGTCAACATCTGAAGGTGGTAGGCAATGTTGGTCTTGCGGTAGTAAAAATCATATTTTTAAGTGGTGTCCGAATAAAGGTAGAACTGTTAAGTGTTTTGGATGTGGAGCAGAAGGAGTTAAGAGACCTGAATGTACTAAGTGTACTAAACCTACAGTCCAGAATAAGAAGGGAAACCTATGGACGACCTCGAAATAACTGGTTGGCATCGAGGGTACAACAATAAAACAACCAGAAGTGAGTTTGATTTGTGGCTTGAGAAAGTAAAAACATTTTCTCGAAAACCTGATTTGATGCAAGTTTTGGATAAAAGTTCTTGCGATGCGAGGATGTTTTTATCTGTATCTATTTTAGGAGTAGACTGGCTAGGACTTTTGGATTCGGGAGCGTCACGCTCGCTCATAGGAAATAATTGTTGGCAAGAACTTGAAAGCGCGGGTGCGGTTTTACATCCACCTACGTCCTCCTACGGCGTGGTTGCAGATGGTAGAAGAGTAGAAACTAGCGGAGAAGTGACACTTCAAGTAAAGTTGAGAGACAGAGTCCGAGATATTTCGTGGATAGTTGTTCCGGCACTCTCCCAAGATCTAATTTTGGGTATGGATTTTTGGGAAAAGTTTGAAATAGTACTAGACGTTAAAAACAATTCTTGGTGGTTCTGTGATATAAGGCTTGATGAGATTGATGTTCAAGATATTGAGGATAAGGTTCCTCCTAAACAGGCAGAGTTATCACCCGAACAACTGAGTCGCTTGCAGGAGCTTTTGGATGAGATTCAACAACCTACAACGTTAAAATCGACGCATCTGGTGAAACACAAAATTGATACCAGAGATGCAGAGCCGATTAAGCAGCGGTACTACCCGTTATCACCTGTACTTGCGGAAGAACTTCACCGCCAGCTTAACGAGCTCTTGTCTCAGGGAATAGTTCGCCCTTCTAAGAGTCCCTGGAGCTCCCCAGCTGTTCTGGTGAGAAAGAAAGATAAGAAATCGTTTAGGATGTGTATCGATTTTCGAAAACTTAACCGGGTAACGAAGAGAGACGCATACCCACTCCCTTATATCAATACTATCTTAGACAAACTTCGAGACGCTAAGTTTTTGTCATCTCTTGATTTGAAGTCCGCCTATTGGCAGGTGGAGTTAGGAATCTTCAAAAGAAAAGACGGCGTTTACGGTGCCAGGAAGAGGCCTTTTTGAATTTAATAGGATGCCGTTCGGTCTTCATAATGCGCCATCTACCTGGCAACGTTTGATCGACCAAGTCCTTGGAGGTGACCTCGAGCCTTTTGTCTTCGTGTATTTAGATGATATTATCGTCGCTACAGCGGATTTCGACCATCATCTAAATATACTTAAGAAGGTACTGGAGCGGTTACAAAGAGCGAACCTTACTATTAACCAAGAAAAATCGTATTTTTGCAGAGATGAGCTTAAATATCTTGGTTTCTTAGTTAATAAGAACGGTCTTCACGTCGATCCGGAAAAAGTATCGGCGATCGTCGAGTATCCACCGCCTAAAACAGTGAAAGGAGTTAGGAGATTTATTGGGATGGCATCGTGGTACCGTCGTTTCGTTCCGAACTTCGCAACACATATTGAACCTCTCTCCATCCTTACAAAGAAAAATAGTAAATTTACATGGTCGGATAAAGCACAGGAGGCTTTCGACAAGATTAAAGAGTTCCTCTCATCGGCGCCTATACTAGCTTGCCCTGACTTTAATCGGATGTTTACCCTACAAACTGATGGGTACGTGGGTATAGCAGGTGTCTTGACTCAAAAGTTTGATGACGGTGAGCATGTTATAGCATACGCTAGTAGGACGCTTACTAAACCAGAAAGGAATTTCTCTGCTACGGAGCGCGAGTGTCTTGCGGTTATATGGGCCGTAGAGAAGTTCAAACCTTACTTGGAAGGTTACCAATTTGAGGTCATTACAGACCACTATTCTCTTCTCTGGCTGGAGAACCTGAAGGATCCGGTGGGTCGTTTAGCTCGATGGGCTCTGAGACTACAGGGTTACGATTACAAACGGGTCCATCGTAAAGGTAAAGACAATGTCGTCCCGGACGCGCTGTCCAGGGCCAACGAATTTATAGACACAGTTGACGTAAACGGAGGAGATTCTTGGTACGCAAAAATGCTGCGGAATGTGCAAGAAGACCCGCTAACTTACGAGCTCTGGACTGTGGTTGATGGCGTATTGTATAAAAAGGTCAAGGTTAGTGGTAAGGAGGATTGGCGTAGAGTTGTACCTAAAGGTGAGAGGGCACAACTAATACATCAGCATCATGATATCCCAACCGCTGGACATATTGGTGTATTTAAAACTTATCACAGATTGGCAGAAAAGTTTTATTGGCCGTTAATGAAGTGTGATGTCAGGCGGTATATTAAGCGATGCACGGTGTGCATAAAAACAAAACCTGCTCATGACGGACCTTATGGGCTGTTAGGACAACAAAAACAAGTGTCGGATACGTGGGAAATAGTTTCTTCGGATATTATGGGTCCATTACCTCGGTCATCGAAAGGTCACCGCTTTATCGTAGTTTCTACGGATTATTACAGCAAGTTTGTTGTTGCGAGGCCACTGAGGGATGCTACAGCCGATGCAGTCGCCCGTCATTTGGAGGAAGATGTTTTTTTAGCTTACGGTGTACCTAGGCTCCTACTGTGTGATAATGGCAAACAGTACACCAGTAAGCTCATGAAAAATCTTTTAGAGCGCTACGACTGCTCAGTAATGTACAACCCGTATTATCACCCGCAAGCGAACCCAACCGAGCGGGTAAATCGGGTTATAAAAACCATCATATCGTCGTTCGTTAAAGACCACAAGGACTGGGACAAGGATCTACCCAAGTATATTTGTGCCATTCGTACTGCGGTCCACGAGGTTACAGGTCAGACTCCATTCTTCTTAAATTATGGTAAAGAAATGCGACTGTCAGGGAAAGAACACCGTCTATCTCCAACTGATGACGTCGTTCCAGATGTAGCACGTGAGGTGGAGTCTAAGAAGATGACTGTTTTGACACAAATTAAAGGGGCGATTGAGGAAAAGTTGCGGGCAGCGTATGAGAAGAATAGAAAGTACTACAACCTGAGAAGGAGGGACTTAGCGCTAGAAGAGGGTCAGCAAGTTTACAGGAGGAACTTCGCCCTGTCAAATAAAGCTGAGAAATTTACCGCGAAGTTAGCGCCTAAGTACCTGGGTCCTTTCAAGATCGTGCGGAAGATTGGGTACTTAACCTATGACCTAGAGGACGAGGAAGGTCGACCTGCTGGTCGTTGGCATGTTAAGGACCTGAAAGCTACGCCTGAAGACTGAGACGACTTCGGCAGACTATACTTACCAGCTACGTTAAAGGAGGGAAGAATGGCTGAATGTAGCGGTTTATTTTTATACCGCTGCATTAGAGCCTTTGTTATTGGTTGATGGACGCATCTCCCAATACCTTTGGCTCTGTGAATGTTGACCTCTAGATCTGGGGACGCTTAGATCTAGTGGTAGGAGAAAGTTTATGCCTGTTGTTTATATGGTGAGAGTGATAAGGTATGTTTCTTTAGCGTGGTTCAAGGTTGGTGTGGTTGGCACGTGCCGGATCAGTCGGTGTGAGACGAGTGTTGTGGTAGGTTGCGGGATGTGCCTCGATATAGTTCGATCGAGCCGTCTGCCGTGATCATGAGACATTTAGTTTTTTTCGGAGTATAGTTGTTTTAGATTTTTTTTTTTTTTGCGTGAGCATGATCGTCAACCATTTAGTTTTTTTTTGTTTTTGCTGGAGCATACTTAAATTTATTTATTTTGCGTGGTCGCAACCTTCCTTGCTTTTCTTTTATAAAAGTAGTTTTTCTTTTAAATAAAAAGTTTTGTTTCTCACGACGAGGACTTTGGGTTTCGTTATTTCTTCCCAGATTATAAAATAACGTGGCGCTCAAAAATTAATTGTAGCTCCTAGAAACAATAACCCTCTCCCATCTCCACTGAGCTAGGGCAAAAATAAAAAGCAATTGTACGCCGAAGATGGTGAGGCGACATTATTTATCATATAAGAAATTTCTTTTAATTATCAACAATACTATATTATGTTTCTATTCGTTTATTAAAAATTAAAACAATTATAATCAAATTTTATTAATATGAACACTTGTGATCGGGACAATGGTAAGGCTTTACTAATGTTAAACAGTATACACACATAACGTTATGACGCCTATCGGTGGGTTTGATGAAACCGTTCAAGGCTAGTCCGACGTTCTTTTGAGAGAATATATTCTTAAACGTGTGCAACCTAGGTATAGTGTCCATCAGGTTTATCCCACTCATGTTCAAAGTAGACCACTGGAGGAGAGCGTAGAGTTTGACGTTTGATCACCTGTCTTTAAATCCATGTTTATGATTGTTACAACTGACATCCTTGTGTAACGGGTAGAATTCCTCAACCAATTTGTTTAATGTCGTATCACATCCGAAATCTTCCAAGTTGAATACGGGTTTACCGATCAGGTTACTTATAAATGAAGATTTCTCCACGCGAGTTTCTCTCTCAACGATGTCGCTAAGTCGACTGTAGTCCACCTCGCCGCTGTTATACTTGGGACCATGTAATCGACTGGCCAACCACCTGTTGGTGACGATGTCCAATTTGACATTTGACGACGGCGGTTTAAAGTAGTAATAATGTATCGATGCGAAGAATTACACAAGGATATTTCTTTCACGATAAAGTTGGTTGTACTCCTAAATGCCTCGAACTCAATCACTGTAAATAGTACCATGGTGATCTAAACACATCTGAGACTAACCACCGCATTGTACTTTTTAGCTTATCTATTACCGACCAATAATAGACTATATTGTTATCTAATTTTAGAATAAATGAAATATATAAGCCATAAAAAAGAGAACAAAATATAAAACAATATATTTATTTTCATTTTTAATTACATACATTTTACAATAAAATATAATAAGTATGTTAAAAAATTACATTGAATAAACACTTGACATAAGCTGGTTGCCTTGACATAAGCTGATTATTTTATACCAATCGATGGATTATTCCGTCAAAGGGCGTGTACTGTATGAGTCGGTCGTGTAGAATTAAACAGTAGGCGCTTGTGTTCGCGGAAAAAAGTCTCTCTCGCCGAAAACTCGAGGCGCACGTCGACCTCAGACGATTATATCGCATCTCTCTGCTTACTGCAGTCGATCACTACTATCGGCGCCAATTTCATAAACTTTTCCATGTTTAACAATGGTTCTGCATTATCCTTGTGGTAGTATGAAACTTGAAATTGCATATACATTTCGTGCAGAAGAGCATATTTGTTGTTGTCGAAATCGAGGTTCAAACCGTCGTAAGGATAGGAATCTCCGTTTAAATACAACTTGACGTTACGGAGTTTGGAATGGTCGAAAAGACTCGAAGACTTGTGCATTTTATCTCTTCTATCGGTTTGAAAGGCCAGAATTATGAATCGAGGTTTTTCCGAATTGCTCGAAAGTTTTACCGACCAAGATAGTCGGTCGCTCACAGGAAGTTGAGGATAGTGTAGACATTCCCAGCTTCGAAAAGCCAATGTAATCGGCCGGTCCCTTTCGAGTATTTTCAAAATGTCTAATCGAGCGTGATCGTTCAGCTCGACGACAGGCATCATCCAGCTAACGTTAATTAACTTCATGGAAAACGTAGCGTCGGTTTCCCCTTCCTTTCGAAAAAACGCGTCATTATCGCTGTGGGCCCTGGCTAAAATCAACTCCTGTTTCATGTTTATAATGAGTCGTTTATGATCATCGGCGAATCCAAGTAAATGTTTAAGAGGTACAAATAATTGGTTGTTTTGACTGAGATTTTGTGGTACCACTTCATAATTATGACTAGAGAGGTTAATAAAAGTAACACTACAATATTGTCACCACAATTTTATATATTTAAAAAGACGCGTTTCGACATTATGTCATCTTCAGTGTGTTAACATAGTAAGTGAAAGACTACTACTAAGATAAATATTACAAACTTATATGACTTAAAATAACAGTGCAACGTGGGGGTAGAGGAGGGTGGGAGGATTAAGGAACCAAGGGTAAAGGGGTATGGAGGCTAAGGCAGGTATGACATTTTTTATTTTCAACTGCTTAAAGCTAAATAATAAAATCCTATTTTTTTCTATTACTAAGTTATGGATATTTTAAAACTAAAGTTAATTTACAAAATTATTTCTTATAGGTTTTACAAGGGTAGAGTGAATAAGGTTAGCTCTTTCATTAAAACATTCTATCTTTATATCTTGGATAGCTCTTTGAATTTACAAGTTTTCTAAAAGGTCTAATTTCCTATTTTTTTGACATGTGTGTAACAGTTCGTAATTATTGACATCAAATGTATGATCAGTTTCTAGTATATGGTTAGCAAAGCTGGATACATTTACATATTTTTTGTGTCTGTCGTTCGATATTTTCGCCACGATTTGTAGTGTTCAGCGATGCGTGTACTTATTTTTCTACCTGATTGTCCAACATATACTCCTTTACATGTCTCGCATATAAGTTTGTATACTCCGCTTTTATCTTTGGTTTCAATGGGTTGTTTGACTGAGCCTAGAATGGTGCCTAATTGTGTGTGTGATTTGTAACTGACTCTAACCTCGTTTTTGTTTTGCAGAATTTTTCCTATTTGTTCTGACAGCTTACCATGGGATCCCCATAGCCATCTAAAAAGTCTAATTTCCTATTTTTTTGACATGTGTGTAACAGTTCGTAATTATTGACATCAAATGTATGATCAGTTTCTAGTATATGGTTAGCAAAGCTGGATACATTTACATGTTTTTTGTGTCTGTCGTTCGATATTTTCTGCCACGATTTGTAGTGTTCAGCGATGCGTGTACTTATTTTTCTACCTGATTGTCCAACATATACTCCTTTACATGTCTCGCATATAAGTTTGTATACTCCGCTTTTATCTTTGGTTTCAATGGGTTGTTTGACTGAGCCTAGAATGGTGCCTAATTGTGTGTGTGATTTGTAACTGACTCTAACCTCGTTTTTGTTTTGCAGAATTTTTCCTATTTGTTCTGACAGCTTACCATGGGATCCCCATAGCCATCTAAAAAGTCTAATTTCCTATTTTTTTGACATGCGTGTAACAGTTCGTAATTATTGACATCAAATGTATGATCAGTTTCTAGTATATGGTTAGCAAAGCTGGATACATTTACATGTTTTTTGTGTCTGTCGTTCGATATTTTCTGCCACGATTTGTAGTGTTCAGCGATGCGTGTACTTATTTTTCTACCTGATTGTCCAACATATACACCTTTACAGGTCTCGCATATCAACAACAAACAGACCTACAGTAACGCCGCCAAGGAAACCCTTCAGTCACACCACCAGGTCCTGCAATTAACTTATCTACACCAACCACCTCATCACAATTCCGTTCTCTACCGTCGACTGCACACAAGCTTTCTACCCGTGAGCAACCCCTGTCACACTCTAGCTACGCGACCGCTGCGGCTGCAGGATCCTCTCACCCGCTACCTCAGAGACGTCTTCCTGCCTTTATTCCTCCTCCTACAAACACCACTGACTTCACTGCTACCTTACAAGTAACCCTCAACTCCTTTATAACCGAACTTAAAGCTGTTATTGAACCTCTCCTCGCCATCCTTCAAACCCTCTCATCACTAGCATCTGTCCTTCCCGTCTATTCCCAAAAATAATCTCTCTAAACCAAACTTCTCTTACCATCCTTCTCTGGAACGCTAATGGGGTAACGCAGCATAAACAAGAACTTGATACTCTCCTACATGATAAAAGGATCGATATTACCCTCATAAATGAAACACACTTTACAACATGTTCACACTTTCACATACGAGACTACCAAACGTACAGAACTGACCATCCAAATAACACTGCACAGGGGGGTAGTGCGATCCTTATTAGAAATTCCCTTTTCCACATTTTGCATCCTTCTAACCCCACAGAATCTATTCAATCTACAACCATAACCCTAAATTCCTTACCATTTGACTACACAATTTCCTCTGTTTATTGTCCTCCTAGCAAACCTGTTACCCATCAAGATTTTGTATCCTTAATCCGATCCTTTGGTCCAAGGTTTATAGCCGGAGGAGATTATAATGCTAAACATCCCCACTGGGGATGCAGAACCCGTAATCCACGTGGCACATATTCCCTGCTTCCTCTGATTCTTTCTTCCAGATACCATGTCCTTTCCCCTCCAGACTGTACTTATTGGCCTTCTGATCCAAACAAACTACCAGACCTATTAGATTATTTTGTCACCTCCCCATTCACCAATCTCCGTACAACTATTTTGAACCTTCACGATCTCTCCTCTGACTACAGTGCTGTTCTTTTGATCCTAGGCCTTTGTCCTACTCCCACTCCTAAAAAACCAAACCTACCTTAATAAATGGACATGTAGACTGGACTATATTTCAACAGTTAATAGAAAACAAACTTGACCTTAAAATACCACTAAAGACATCTAATGACATAGACAAAGCAGTACAGACACTAACTGAGACAATAAAAACATGTGTATGGGACAGTACAAGACCTTACAAACAACACAGGACAACTAATCATTACTTATCTTTGACTATACGAACCTTAATTAGCGAGAAACGACGAGCTAGGGCAAAATGGCAACGGACTCGACTACCTACTGACACAGTGACCTTTAACAGACTTACAAGACAACTGACCACTGCATTAACAACATATAGATCAAAACAATTCTCAGACTATACTAGAAACTTGACGAAGGAAGACAAATCCCTTTGGCAAGCTACCCGAAAAATCCTTAAACAAAAGATTATTCCTTCACCTCTCCAAAGATTAGATCAATCCTGGGCTAAAAGCGATGCCGATAAAGCAGAGTTTTCTGCCCATTTACTCTCCAAACAGTTTACTCCTCATCCTGATATCTATGACCAAATCCATTCCAATAATATATTAAATGACCTTTTTGTGCCTCTTCAACTTTCTCCACCCCCAAAGGCCTTTAACCCGTTCGATATTTCCTACATTTAAAAACATCTTCCCAAAAACAAAGCTCCTGGCTATGACCTTATTACCTCCCTTATCCTTAAAAACCTTCCAAAAGGAATCCTTTACCTTACTTCCATATACAACTCAGTCCTCCGAGTAACCCACTTTCCTTCACTTTGGAAATTCGCCAAAATCATAATGATCCACAAACCCTCCAAACCTTCCCACTTACCTAACTCCTATCGTCCTATCAGTCTTCTTCCTCGGATGGGGAAAATCTAAGAAAAACTTCTCCTCCGACGAATTAATCCTATAATAGCATCCTTACAAACACTTCCAAACCACCAGTTAGGTTTTCGATCCTTTCACTCCACAGTCCAACAGTGTCACAGAGTTGTAGATATAATAGCCCCCTCCCTCGAACAGAAAAAGTACTGCTCGGCGGTCTTCCTGGATGAAGCGCAAGCTTTTGACAGGGTTTGGCACGCCGGCTTGCTTTGGAAGCTTAAGGGCATCCTTCCTTCCACTTACTACCTGATCCTAAAATCCTTTCTAGAAAATCGTTTTTATTATGTGTCCTACAACCTTTCCACTTCCACAATTTATCCTATAAAAGCAGGTGTACCCCAAGGAAGCATCCTAGGTCCAATCCTGTATACCATTTTCACTTCCGACATCCCTGAACATCCTGCTACCACTTTAGCATCCTTTGCAGATGATAAATGTATTCTATCATATAACATATCTCCTAGAATAGCATCTGATCAAGTTCAGGAACACCTCTTACTTCTGGAAACTTCTCACCTCTAACTTCTGGAACTGGCTCAAGAAATGGAGAATCAAAATTAATGAAAACAAAAGTGTCCATGTGGCGTTTAGTTTTAGACATGGCATATGTGAACCACTAACCCTAAACCAAATTCCTATCCCTCACTCTAGTTCTGTCCGCTACCTTGGTTTACATCTGGACCGTCGTTTGACCTGGGCACACCACACAAAACTTAAACGACAAGACTGCAACAGACGCTACAGAATTTTTTCGCAGACTTTTACACCATACATCTAAACTCAGCACACACATAACAAATTACTCATATATAACACCATAATTAAGCCCATATAGTCATACGGTATCGAACTCTGGGGTTGCACCAAGCGTTCCAACTCCTATCGAATCCAGTCCCTACAGTCCAAAATCCTAAGAAGAATAGTCCACGCTTCTTTCTACGTTTCTAACTTTACCCTTCACAACGACCTTAAAGTCCCCTTCGTCCATGACCTAGCCAAATCTCGATACAAATCCTTCCATGACTCCATATCCCAACACCCTAATCCATTAATCCACAATCTATCATTACCATTCATTCCCGGAAATCCTCCTCGACGTCTAAAGAGGTAGTGGCCACGTGATTTACTAAGCGATGTATAACTTTTAAATATATGTAATAATTCATGCTAGTATCTGTGAGTACTGTTAATGGACAGTTCATCACTTCAAGTCAACATCATGTCATTCTAAAAACATACATCATTATTGCTTATAACATGAAATTATGTAGTTGCAATATCCTTATAAAAATAAAAAAATAATAATAATTAAAGCGGATCTAAACGTTTAAAATAGAGAGAACAACGTCTTTACCGATATCTTACGCTCCAACTTAACGATTTTAATAAAACTTACTACACATCGTCTAAAGTACAATCTAAATAGGCATGTAAAATTTCAACCTGTCACAAGCAGACGTTTTTGTGTAGTGAAGGATATATTTTATAATATTTTAAAATGAGTTGGTCGGGTAGGTAGGTAACAGTCCTGTTCCCGTCCTGTCCCATACTTCTATTCACTATTTAACTATCAACTTAACTCAGATAAGTACAAATAGTTAGATACTTTTAACTTTGTCTATTTTCTTACTCCGCCATGTATAAGTAGTTAGGATCGTAACTTACCAGTATGATTTTATAGTTTATATTTAATGAATAGCATGAGAAACTCGGTTCCTAACAGGTATCCCGCGACACCACGCGTATTTTTTTATTTTATTTTTTATTTTTTTATTTTTTTTTATTTTATTTATTTTTTTTTTATTTATTTTTTTTTTTACATATTCTGTTGGAATAAAATATCGTTTTTCCGTGGTAGGCTGTGAAATAGTAACTTTAGAGCCTAAAAAACATAGCTAAAATCCATTTTTTCATTACGTGGACTTAAAAAATCTTTTACGTCCTAGGAACTAAAAGATTTTTATTTTCCGGCGGGTAGTTGTCAAAACTTCCGTTAGTACCGCTGCAGTCATTGTAGAAATGCTTCTAGTACGATTAAAATCCGCTAGATGTCAATGCGTTTTATTTATCATTTCTAATAGTGTAACCTCTTTTTAAGGTTTCTTTTTTTAAGTCTTAAGTATGTACTAATATTTGTTATTATTATATATTGATTAGTGATTAATATTTTATATTTTTTCATTGTCTGCTACCTCGGAAAAAATAGCATATGCTACGCGACTGTGAAGTGTTTTTTCTTTACCTTGGCAATATTTACTGTCTCGCTTCGCTCGACAGTAAATGTAATTGCCGCGGTAAAGAAAAAACTCACTTCACAGCCTAGTAACATAATATACTATTAATATAAATATTTTTTTTTTTATAAGTATAGTATTGAAAGGAACATTTTATTGCTTTCTATAATAAATAAACATGATTAGATAAAATATAAATCAACGAAATATTCAAATGGTTTGGTAACTTGAGTAACATTTCTTCTGTAAAACGGGGAAGGCTGTAATTATTTCTTGTCAAAAGAAGAAATTACCAATTTCTGACTTCGCTCATCCTTAAGCTAATTTTCAAACTGGAAGGGTGAAAAACACACCCGGCATTGTTTACGGTGTAGTCATTACGTTGGGGGTTTTTCCTTTTTTTTAAGTCGAACTTGAAATTAGAAAATGTTTTTAGCTAGTTGAAAACGAAGTCCTCCCTCTTCTCAATTCTACGGAACCGTGAAATTCGTTAAATATGGCGAAAAAAAAAAAATAAATAAATAAAAAAAACTCGCAAGAGGAATGAGACAGGGAAGTTTCGAGGTGGAAAGAGAAAGTCCTGAAAGGAAAAATGGACGCATCCCTCATCAAAGCGCTACAGTGTTGTACTCTGCAATTATTCTGCTTGCGAGCGACGAAAGCGGGTCCCTTTGATCACTCATCTGTGTCAAAAAATTATATGAGGGTCTCGTCTAATGGAGAAATGACGTCAACCTTACCCCTTTTTTCCTGTCATTAATTAATAAACTAAAAAATATCTAATATAATTTTTAATATAATATTTTTTTATTTTTTTATTTTAGGAATTTAATTTTGTTTTAGTTTACAGGGCCAACAAAATATATTTCCAAAAACAACCTTCTCGTGTTTTATAAATTCTTTTTTATTTTATTATTTATTTACAAGAGAAAAAAAGGACTTAAAAATAACATTTTTGATAACTCATGACAGAGTTTTACGTTCTATATACTTAACAAAAATGTGTACAATACTTTCATACACCGTTTTTATTCCCTCTAGAGGAAATACTTCTTCCTTGAAATTGGGCTATAGTATATGTATATATATATATATATATATATATATACATATACTATAGCCCAATTTCAAGGAAGAAGTATTTCCTATATATATATATATATATATATATATATATATATATATATATATATATACCACAGCCCAATTTTATATATATATATATATATATATATATATTATATATATATATATATATATATATATATATATATATATATATATATATATATATATATATATATATATATATATATATATATATATATATATACATACATATATATATGTAAATAACTGTCAGTTATTTGTTTTGTTTTGTTTTTATTTAGATTGACATCGTTGCTAGGACAACGATGTCTAACAGATATTATTTATTAATTTATATTTGACTATTTTGTGCAGTTAGTTCATGATATATATCCATTAAGAGGTGTAATAGCTTATAATTTAATTATTCTGTTACAGGTATGTTTGTCTATATTATTTACTATCCAATATTGTATTGTATTTATTTGGAACTATAACAATGTTTGTATAATTGTATCTAATTCAATATTATAATTCTGTTACAGACATAATAAAATCTTGTTATTATTCTACCTTACAAATTAAATTACACCTATTAGACTGAGTTCAAGATGAGTGGAAGACTATTTATTCACATTATAAAGAGAAGTGAGAAGGATTTTGAGTTAGCCGGCCTATCTGAGGATAAACAACTTTGGTGCATCCTTCCGGTAGAGTATCAAGATCTAATAAAGGAACACAAGGCATTGTTTTCTAAACCTTCTATTTAACGCGCAGTTAGCGCTATTAAATCAATAAATGGGTACCGTAAGGTAGGGGTAAAGATAGATGAGGACGTAAAAAGGGAATACTTCGATGAAGATGAAAATTTATTTTATAAGAATATTCCATTAGAAGAGTCATACGTCAATTCTGATACCGTTGCCATGGTTTCTAACAAATCTGAAGAGGAAATATTTATAATAAAACGAATAAAGGAATTCTCAAGTATAGGGGAGTTATTTCGGATGTTCTGGTTTTTCTGGAAACACGAGTTTTCTTCATAAAAATGGTCATATCTCCCAAAATGTTGGTCCAAACAACCATTCTATGTTAAACTCTATAATAAACTAATATTTAATTTTTACCCATTAAAACTTATAAAATCATTATGGTATAAACAATGGAACCTTTTGACACAGATGCATAACCCAGAAACCCCACCGGAAAGATTAGGACCTAATTTTACAAATCACTAACTTATATACAAGAATTAAGTGAGAAAATTAAGCGACCCTTCCGAGATTTTGATTGTACTGACATAGGTTTTGGAATGAAACTTAAAAATAAAATTCAAAATAGATTTTTTACTAATACAAAAGATAAATTAAGTAAAGAAGAACGAAATAACCTAATTTATTCAGTCCCATGTGATGATTGTGAGTTGGTGTATACACAACAATCGTTAGAGAACAGACTTAAGAGTCATAAGGCTAATATTAAAACGTTTGAGAATAAAAATAGTAAAAATAAAAAGGATGTATCAACGTGCAATGCAGAAGAAATTGAGCTTAGTAAAGGTAGCACTGCATTAGTAGATCATAATATTAAACATAGAGGACATAAAATGAAATGTGAAAATACAATAATTCTTATTACAGAAAGTAATAAATACAAGAGACTACTTATGGAAGCAGCCTATATAAGCATGGAGGAAAAATCAATGAGTTACAAATCAGATTCGAAGGATTTTAATAAATTTTAAATGTCAGACAGTTTTCACAAAAAAACCCTTTAACAAGTGCAAATGTCGATATAAGTACTATTGCCTTGAATGAACTCACTTTTTTATTAAATAAATATTAATAAATAATTTTATAAATATAATATAACTTGTAATAATAGTATATTATGTTAATAGGCTGTGAAGTGAGTTTTTTCTTTACCGCGGCAATTACATTTACTGTCGAGCGAATCGAGACAGTAAATATTGCCAAGGTAAAGAAAAAACACTTCACAGTCGCGTAGCATATGCTATTTTTTCCGAGGTAGCAGACAATGAAAAAACATTAAATATTAATCGCTAATTAATATATAATAATAACAAATATTAGTACATACTTAAGACTTAAAAAAAGAAACCTTAAAAAGAGGTTACACTATAAGAAAAGATAAATAAAACGCATTGACATCTAGCGGATTTTTATCGTACTAGAAGCATTTCTACAAAGACTGCAGCACTACTAACGGAAGTTTTGACAACTACCCGCCGGAAATAGAAAATCTTTTAGTTCCTAGGACGTAAAAGATTTTTTTTTTACAGCTAGGAGTAATGAAAAGATTTTTTAAGTCCATGTAATGAAAAAATGGATTTTAGCTATGTTTTTTTAGGCTCTAAAGTTACTATTTCACAGCCTACCACGGAAAAATAATTTTTTCAAAAAACAATATTATTTTTGACAATATTATCTGTGATATTAGGCTTTAGTTGTCTCGTCATTAGGCTAGTGAGACATTAGGCTGCGTTAGGCAGGCCGGCTGCGTCAGGTCTCGTCCCGGTTATATGTTTCCCCGGAGTCGATTCCGTTCTGAAGCGGCCGTTTTGCCGCCAAAAGACGCAGTCGGAAACTTTGTTGAACCTAGTTGTGTTCTGACCTTACCCTGCAGGATTCACCAACTTCTTCTGTATTCTACTCACCACCATCATCTACAGCGTCTCCGGGTGTGGGGGAGTCCTCTGGTGCTGCGACTTTGGGGCTGCGTCGAGGGGTGTCGCGGCCTCCGCTGGGTCTGTCGTACGTTGGGGGTCCTGGGGTGGAGGCTCTTCTTCTATCGGAGGGAGAGGGACCGGAAGCTCTAGGTGGCTCGTTGGATCGGTGGGTCCGCTGTGGGGGCGTGTCCCCCTCGGGGTATCTCTCTGGCTCTGGGTGCTGGTGGCCTTCGAACACTTGGAGGCGCATCCTTCTTATCGTCACCATCATTGGAAAAAAATATTATTATATAAACAAGTGCGAGAGTTAGAATAGTCGAAATAGCGAGTTTAATCTTTAGCCGACTGATGTAAATAAAAAAAACGAAGATAACGGACCGAAGAATACGCAACTAGTCTGTGTCTGCGTGTGGCTCTGATCATCTGAAGACTCACACCGCTCCGCTATACCGCTAACTGCTATATCCCTAAGGTACCGCAATATCCATTTAATTTTGTTTAACAGCAACCGCACCTACAGTCCACCTGCGCAATGGTTGAATTTAACTTGTTTTACAATAAAGCAAAATTTCACCATATTTTTTGACCCTTTAAGGCCGCATATACCAGTTCGTTTATTTATTTATTTTTTTTTTTTGCCAGTTAAAGTTAAACCGGCCGATTATTAATTAACCTTAATTTCGGTTCTTTTATAAGTGCTAGACTTTTTTCTTTTAATTGTTCTTACGTAAAATAAGTGTATTTTTATTTGGCAATTTTAAAGGACATTATTATTTTTTTATAAAGACATTAGTTTAATTTAACTTCAGAGAAAACGTTTAAAACATTATTAAACCAATTTTCTTTATTTTATGATTTATATTTTACGTCGAGTTAACATTTTTTATAGCGCGGCGTGCCGGGCTGAACGTGTTAAAAGTTGTACCCGCAAGTATTGTTTATTTACAGTTCACATTTTCATTTGCAATTTTAATTATTTTTGTAAAGGTGTTCTCATTTTCTTTAAAAATATTCTATTGTTTATTAACAATATTTTATGGTAATAAATAGGTTGATTTAATTTTTTTTGTTTTACGGATTTACTTATAAAAACGTCTACTGCCAACGTTGATTTTTAATATTTCTCTCTATTTTACATTACTTACATGTTATTTTTTATTTTCTTCCTTATATGCAACATATTGAACATATTATATATTTTTTTAATATGACACTTTTAGAAGTGTGTGGTTGATACTGTGACCTTGAGTAGGCACCCAGGTATCTACTCAGCGCCCGGGGCTCTAGCCTTCATCAGAGGTCCCGCGCTTAGCGCCCTCTCCCCCCGCTGTATCCGCCGTTTCGGCACTCTACCCGCCGCTCAGCGCCTTACGGCCTTACACCGCCCCCCCCCCCCCCCCCTGCATTGCTGCACCCATGAACATAACTTAAATTCCTGTTGACCGATTTTAACGGGGACAACGCCATTCTTTTTCAAATATTCGGCCGCATAATTTGGCTACTATTTCAAGCCTTAACCCTTTCGCTCCCAATGCCGGTTATAGCCGGCATGAGAAATTCGTGCCACCAGTGCCAATGCCGGTTATAGTCGGCATGAGAAAGTCATGCCACCAGTGCCAATGCCGGTTATAGCCGGCATGAGAAAGTCATGCCACCAGTGCCAATGACGGTTATAGCCGGCATGAGATTTTACGATGTTTTCCATGGAACTGTGAGTGTCGGGAATATTTTTAGATGCAACTAGCAGTCTCTAGCGGTTGTCTATTGTATTATTAAGTTGTTCACATGGCCGCTAGATTATAGGACCCTTCATTTTATTTTAAAAAAAATATAATTCCTAAAGAAATGCGTAGTTCTCGAGGTCAACCCCCTTCAAAGGTCACGCTACTAATATTTAAGTTTTTCTTTGCCATAATTATACAATCCTTCCTTTTTTGTACTTTTTGTATCTACCTGAAAAAGATTAGTACTTTAACGTCATTTAAGATGACACCTCTGGCATTGATTTAAAAAAATAAAATCCTTGAATAACTGCGAATCTCCCACATCAATCCCCTTTGCAGGTGTGTTTAATCTCTCGCTACCTATGGACTTGGTTTTTTTTTCCCCCTTATTATAATTTACATGGAAATTTTTACATTTCCCATACACCTGATGAGGATTAGTACTTCCATGTAGGGATTTCTGCCCTTCCTCCGCTTTCTCTAACTGTAGAAAAAACAACAACTTAGATTCGCTCTGTTCGACACATAACTTGTTTGTTTCGATTTCGCTTAAATTTTTTGATTTGCATTGTTTATTGGATTTCTAGTTACGGTCTGCACTTTGTTTTGTGATTATTTTTAGTTAAGCGTATGTGGACATTTTGTGCTTTTTATGGGCGATCAGTAGAATACGGTACAATATAAAATTGTATTAAAAAAAAGAATACAAAACGAATATAAGAAATAAAAATGAAGAATGTTGAATGAGCTTACGTTGTTTTACCGTCGGCCGGAGGCCGACGGGCCCGCCACAGCCTCACCACGCTTATTTGGCTATGTATGTCGATTGTCGATAGCTAATAAATAATTATATTGTTTGTTTGACTATGATATTATACACTTTAAGTTCTAATGTGGTCTATTTTATTTAATAACCCTTATTATAAGCATTAAGTTCTGTCTTTTTTTTTATTTATTCGCTTACTTATGTATGTATACTAATAAAAAAAATTATGTTAAAGTAAAAAAACATAAAAAAAATATTTGTACGTAATTAAATATGTAACAATTCATAAGTTATAAAAATATATTATATAATTGTCGCGAGGAAGCTAAAACAATATGAGAAAATTAGGATAAAAAGCGGTGTAGGTGTAAAACAATGCGGTACAGGGGAGTAGTTTTGTGTAGAATAGTCCGGTACCTGGGGGTACTGTTCCACTCAGAGTCCCGGCAGCGAAAGGGTTAGAATAGTTTTGTTTTTATGTTTTTTATTTCCTTCTGAATTCTTTTTTGTTTTTACTCCTCGACAGTTTTTTAATATTTTCTTTTTACAATGGACGCCAATAGTAAGCAATTAAGGAAACGCGAGGGAAAGAAAAATGATTATTTACGCCGCTTATAACTGCTTTACGACCTAATACCCCAAATTGAGGGAAGTGAAGCTGCTAAGAATAATTTCCTTATTCGGTATCAAACTATTGCCGAGACCCGCTCCCAGTATTATTTCACTGTGGATAAAATAAATGATTTAATAATGGAACAGGATGAAGAAGCTGTTCCGAATTACCAGGCCCTGTCGTCCTTCGACGATCTATATGGAGCAGTTTTAATAGCTTACGAGAAACTCAATACTCCCGAGCCTGCAATTCAATTGCCCAGACGAATTCAGGCAACTGAAGTTCAGACACAGTTGCCCCGTATTCAAATAAAGGCCTTTTCGGAGAAATCAGTGTCTGGCCAGAATTCAGAGATATATTTAAAGCAGTTATCTCCACAAACAATCAACTCTCGAATGCACAGAAGTACCACTATTTACGTACCTATTTAGAACCCGAAGCCCTTAAAATTATAAGTAGCTTCCCTCTGTCTGCCAAACATTTTCCCTCAGCTTGGAACGCTCTCGAGGAGAGGTTCGAAAATAAAAGACATCTCAAAGCGCACTTCTTTGACGAGCTTTTGTCTCAAGAAAAGCCGCATTCACCACCTTCTGTAAAATCTTTACAGGAATTTTTAACCCGTTTTAACGACGCTGTCATCGGAATAAATAACTTAAATATTCCTGACCATAGTGACTTGATAATGTTGAACTTAGCTTTAAGATGTTTGGACCAAGTTACTATAAAAACATTTGAAAAGGAGTTTATTATCACCGAATTTCCGAAATATGCAGATCTCGTGGTTCTTGTCAAGAATCAACTTAAGGTTCTTGAATTGGCATCCGCCGATAGCTCGACTCAGTTATCGCGTAGGACTCAAAGTACGGATTTTAGTAAACCAAAGAATTTTAAACGTGTTTTGTTCACTAATGAACAATCCACCTCCGACTCACCAGCACCGCAACCGTCTTCTGTTTATTCTCCATGTCCACTTTGTCAGGCCGCACATTCGCTTTTCCGTTGTTATTCCTTTTAACATATGACACCCGAACAGTGTCTTACTCGAATCCAAGCATTGAAAGCCTGCAAAAATTGTCTCTCTCTGACGCACTCATTTGAACGTTGTCGTTCCACTTCAATGTGTTTTAAGTGTGGGGCTCGACACCACACGATGATTCACGTGGACGCGAGAACTCGTCCTCGACAAAAGAAAGTCACTTCTTCGAAACCTTCAACATCAACATCTTTGTCATCTCAACCGCCTAAGTCTTCACCCGCCTTAACAAATACTGAATCTACCCGCCGGACTAATCAAGCTGTCTTACTTGGAACCGCATTAATTAACATTAAATCCGAGAGAGGAGAATATTCCACTGTACGAGCGTTATTAGATCCCGCTTCCACCCGCAGCTGCATCACTGAGGAATGTGCCAGAAACCTTGGATTATATGTTACTTCAATTCATCAACAGATTACGGGTTTGGGAGGAGTTACTGTCGTTACCGGACACGGTGTTACAGTATGTGAAATTAAACCACAAAACAGAACTGAACCTCGTCTGTCAACGGAGGCAGTAGTTATTCCAGATATAGTTGGACCAACGCCACCAATTTATTTACCACATAAAATTATTTGTAAATATTCCAATTATTCCCTTGCTGATCCATCCTTCGGTGACGCTGAGCCTATCGACTTTCTTCTAGGAGAAGATTTGTTCATACGACTACTATCGTCGCAACCTAACCAGAACTTGAAGCAAAGTGTTTTGAAAACGATATTTGGGGATGTTATAATGGGACCTATTTCCACCAAAGCTCAACCAGGAAACTTAGCGCCTTTTTGCACTATGGCCTCTGAGAATTTATCACCGTCGCTGACGCGTTTTTGGGAAGTCGAAGAGGTTCCTACTGCATCTATCTCTAACCCAGAAGATGATTTATGTGAACAACATTTTTTATCCACACACCGAAGAGGCCCTGGTGGCAGATACAGCGTGAGATTGCCTTTTAAGAGCCCTGAAGTCAATTTTCCAGATTCTCGAGCGGCAGCAGTGAAACGGATTCTCTCATTAGAGCGTCGATTTCTCCGACATCCCAGTCTGAAGAAAAATTGCTTTTCTTTTCTAAAAGAGTATGAGGAGTTAGGGCACATGGAGCCAACTCAGGAAGATGCAGCCTATGTATTACCTTACTTTTGTGTTTTCAACCCTCACTCCAAAACGACTCCTTTATGTGTAGTTTTCGATGGAAGTGCACAGTTGACTCATTTGACCTTGACTGATACGTTGTCCCGGTCCTAAACTTCAGAAACAGGTTCCGGATGTAATGTTAAATTTCCGCCTTCACCGCTATGTTTTTTGTTGCGAAATTATAAAAATGTTCCGCCAGATACATTTAGATGAGGAAGACCGCAAGTTTACTCATATTCTTCTTCGAGAGAGTCCAGATCAACCCTTACGCGAATATCAGCTGAACACAGTAACTTACGGGTTGGCATCTTCTCCATGGCACGCTCAAAGGGTGCTTATTCAACTTGTCCAAGATAAAGGTTATGCTTATCCTTCCGCTTCGCGAGTCTTATTAGAAGATACCTTTATGGACGATATAATTACCGGTGCTAACTCAGTAGAGGAATTGTTTTCTCTCGCTCAACAATTAGTTCAGTTGCTCAGGGCCTGCGGGTTTGAATTGAGTAAATGGATAAGTAGTTCAAAAGGGTTTCTATCCCTCATCAAAAGTTCTTACTCGTGCCCTTTAGTTATTTCTGACGATCAAAGTCAAACCTAAAATCAGTCAAAATCCTTGGTACCCGATGGGAACCAACGGATGACGTATTCTCTTATCACATCACGCCAAACACACTAAGCGCTCTGTTCTATCTGAAATTGCCAGCATTTATGACCCGTTGGGGTTTCTGTCACCGCTTACCTTTCTGTTTTAATGCTTTATGCAAACTCTTTGGAAGAGTGGTCTTGGTTGGGACGATCCTCTTCCAGCTGAGTTGGCTACTGAATGGCAAAGGTTGACTAAAGATTTATCTTGTCTTTCAAATATCCGCTTACCACGCTGTGTATTACCGCAAAATAGCCGATTAACTATGGTAGTGGGATTCTCTGACACTTCTGAACGGGGCTACGGTTGTATAGTTTATTTAAAAATACTCTGCCAATTAATATGGCACATAGCTTCCTCGCAAAGAAAAGACCAAATTAAGAAAAATACCTCGATTAAAATAATCAAAACGTTGGAACGGCACTGTTCCATTAAATATTTAATAAAGTTGAAGAAATTTAAACATTTGCTGGAGAAACAAAGCCTCCAACAAGCACCAAAAGTTAGCGCACATAAAATTAATTTATTAAACAAATATAAAACTGAAACCAAATCGTAGAAACCGCTGTATAAACAGTTTTTTTTTATTTTACCCCCCTCAAAACTAAAAATAACACAAAATAGAATATAACAAAAATTAATCTACTATGCAAGAGCTATGCTTTTCAACGATATTCATAATATTATAAAAGATTAACTTTAACATTTGTACCCCTGTACATACTCTGAGGTACCAAAATTATATTTTTAAAATACAAACAATTCAAAAGGTCATTCATTTAACTAATAAATACATATAAATAAAATACCTAGTATCAAAAAAGTATTTAAACCCTTTAACCTACAACAAAATTATAAATCGGTACAAAGTACATATACAACATTTTCAAAAAATCAACAATTAAAATAGCTTTTATGTACATATCAAGGCCTTTAAAATGATATACGAGACAATATTAATAACCAAAAAAAGTGGTCACGTGACACGGCGCACAGGAAAAAGTTTACTCGCATGTTCTCAGCAAGTAGGATGAACTAATGAAATAAAATATACTCAATTTAAAGAGCATTTGTGTGAGATTCAATCGCCGCAATCAGAAATAAAATCGGCCAACTATTATAGAAACTATGGCCATTCAAAGACAAAAATGGAAAAAAATAAAACCAAAAAATACCAAAACTATCACCATCTAAGGTACAACCGATGATGATACGACAAAAACTCATAGGACTAAAGTTTTAGATCTTTTAAAACTAGTTACCACTTGTGCTATTCATTTTCTAATACGACTTACCGTTTAGCCGCAATAAGCCCCCAAACCAGCCTAAAAATCAAGTCACCCATTTTTATTTTTTTTTAAGGGGGAAGAAGGGGGAAAAGTGAACTTTGTATATTTATTTTTGTTCACAATATGGACGTTGCGCGTCGAATGGCGCAAACCACAAGTCTCTAGTTCTTCTGGAAGTGGGTAAACATTAATGTCAGTCAGTGAGTCAGTTAGCCATGCGGCTTTATAGTATAAGACATATTAAGTTAGCACGTTTTAAAGTGCGCAGAAGGTTGAAATTAAGCAGGTGTTATCTGCAGGCCACTTTCGACAAACCATAAAAATTTCATAAATATCAGATGATTTCTTTTAAAGATATGGCTGTAAATAAATGTATGTTTGTGAGCATGTGGATGACAAACAAATATGAGCAGAAGGTTGAAACTTATATGGCACCAACAATGGGCTACTTATGACATACCATCCAAATTTCATTAAAATTGGACGTGTAGTTATTAAGATATGGTGGTTCGCAAAAATTGAACGACAGACCGACAGACAGACACGGAACCAAAAATGATCCCTGATGTCTGAAACGGGTTTCTGTCTTGGAATTTTTGAAATCGGAGACCTAAAATTTTTTCGTTCTTCAGAACGATCACATAGCTTCCGTTACCTTCGGTAAGCTCGGAAGCAATAACCGACAGCTCTTATCAACCACAAATATTTGTGCTCATGGCAAAGTCCAAAGTTGCACCCCTTAAAGGTTGTACTATTCCTAGGCTAGAGTTAGCAGGTGCTCTGTTGCTAGATCGCTCGATTAAAGCCCTTCAACCTTTCCTGGCTAAACTAGATGTAGGGGAACTTCGTCTCTTTACGGACCCCAGTATAGTTCTGTGGCGACCGCCACCTCATTGTTCTTAATTAACCCGCGAACCTATTTTTGTACTAACTCTATGTTTATATTTAATGTTAATAAATCAAGGTTGTAGAGAGCGTCTGAATCTCCCACCTGGAACATCGAGGGCCCAGGGTATCGAGACGGTCTGCCTCGATCCCCCACCTTGGAGATTCCCGACTTGGGCGCGCCGCGCTCCCTCCAGGGGGTTAGGGTGGCAGCCCCTTCTCCTTCCCCTGGGCTATAAATACCGGTGCACTGGGAAGATTCATTCTTTTCTATTCCTTCTCCTCTTACACTTAACTTACTCTTTTCTTACCTACCTCTCACCACCTAACCTTACCTCCTGCTGAACCCTCACGTGGGCTGGGAACACCCCACGCGTGTCTTCGGCACTCCTTACCTCTCGCTGAACCCTCACGTGGGCTGGGAACACCCCACGCGTGTCTTCGGCACTCCTTACCTCTCGCTGAACCCTCACGTGGGCTGGGAACACCCCACGCGTGTCTTCGGCACTCCTTACCTCTCGCTGAACCCTCACGTGGGCTGGGAACACCCCACGCGTGTCTTCGGCACTCCTTACCTCTCGCTGAACCCTCACGTGGGCTGGAAACACCCCACGCGTGTCTTTGGCACTCCTTACTTCAATTCCTATAACCCAGTCTGAACACGCAAAAATAGTCGGGCCCTTCTGATACCACAGTCTGTTAATTAGAGCCCGACAGTTCTTTCTTGGCTTCACAAGCCACCGCACACCCTAAAAATGTACGTGGCAAACCGCATCACCGCAATACTGGAACATACCTCATTAGGCCAGTGGGAGCACATATCTTATGAACAGAATCCCGCCGATATTGTCTTTAGGGGACTAGATGCGCCTTGTCTCATTGTTTGGAATGGTCTCAAGGTCCAACGTGGATAGCTATGCCCACCGCTGAATGGCCAAAACCGATTTGGTCTCCTATTTCATCGGAAATCTTACCGGAAGTAAAATGAGAACAAAATTTTACTTACCGACTTCAAACAAGAAATGGATGTGGAGTGGATGTCCCACTATTCAAGTTTCCAGAAGCTTCAACGAATTCAAGCTTATGTTTTACGCTTCATGTCTAATTGCCACACAAAAAATTCTTCCCTACGCTGCGTCGGTACACTATCTGTTCTAGATTTGCGTACAGCACTCTATAAGTGTGTTTTTCAGGTACAGACGGTGCACTTTTCTGGGGAACTTAATTCGATCCAAACAGGTAAACTTAAATCTTCATCTTTACTTCCTCTCTCATCCTTTTTGGACCCTAAGGGACTTATTAGAGTTGGCGGACGTTTAGAAAACACCGACTTAGCATACTCTACGCAGCATCAACTACTTCTTCCGAAACACAGTCACTTCACTCACTTGCTTATTGATTGTTACCACAAAGGTTACCTCCATGCTGGACCACGCACTTTAAGATCTCTGATTCAAAGGAAGTTTTGGATCCTCTCCACCCACTCGGTTATCCGACAACGCATTCGTTAGTGTGTTTTGTACCAAATCTACAGGTGCCACACCTTCACTCCTCATGGCTAACTTACCTCCACGCCGAGTAACTCCATTGCGTCCTTTTCTTCATTGTGGAGTTGACCTAGCAGGTCCTTTTTTAATTAAGGAGAGTTGTCGCCGCAACGCCCGCTTATATAAGAGTTATTTCGCTCTTTTCATTTGTATGGCCACAAAGGCAGTGCATCTGGAGGCTCTTACGAATCTCTCTTCGGAGTGTTTTATAGCGACTCTAAACCGGTTCGTTTCACGCCGCGGTCTTCCATTACACATTTACTGCGACCAAGGGACAAACTTCCGTGGTGCTGCTCGTGAGCTGAAGGAGATAAATACTTTTTTTGCGAGAACAAGCTCTACAATCAGCTATTCAAAATGAAATGAGCCGCCGCGCCGAGACGTCCAGTTCCACTTTTCTTGTCCTAGAGCCCCTTTTATGGGTGGGATCTGGGAAAGTAACATTAAGAACGCTAAGTTTCATTTACATAGAGTAGTTGGTAAACAAACTCTTACGTTAGAGGAGTTCATCACGAGTCGAGGCCATCCTTAATTCCCGACCGCTATTTGATATATCCACAAATTTCTTAATGGGTGCACCGCTTCTAGCACTTCCTGAGCCACAGTACTTGGATGTTTCTCTAAATAGACTCTCTAGATGGCAGTTAGTTTCACGCATGTCCCAACATTTCTGGCAACGTTGGTCAAACGAATATCTTTTAACTCTTCAACAAAAGGGTAAGTGGTTCAAGGAGTCTTCAGATAATCTTCAGCCCGGTCAGTTAGTGTAGATTAAAGAGGATGGTGCTTCTCCTCTGAATTTTCAGGTTGGGTATAATTGAGGAAATCTTCCCAAACAAGAAAACGGTATTGTGCGCATCGTCACCGTATGTCCCACCCGTGGGCTTTTGCATAGACCTGTGCGCAAGCTTGCTCCCTTATTCTTATCGGAATAAGTAATCCTCAATTCTAGTTATTTTTATTTTTTCTTCTTTCCAAAGATATAATTTAAGTTTCAGTTTTAGGAGTTTGATTAATTTTCCTTCTGAGTAGAGTTTTTTCTTTTAAAATCAATCATATGAGACACCTAATTCTTAATAACTTTAATTAGTCCATATATGATGACTCATAAATATAAACTTCAACAACTAATCCCGCGAGTTGATTAAGAACTGCCTTTCTCGATTCTTGGCCGGCGGTTTTGGAGAAAAATATGAATATATAAACAAGTACGAGAGTTAGAATAGTCGAAATAGAGAGTTTAATCTTTAGCCGACTGATGTAAACAAAACATCGAAGATAATGGACCGAAAAATACGCAACTAGTCTGTGTCTGGGTGTGGCTCTGATCAGCTGAGGACTCACACCGCTCCGCTATACCGCTAACTACAATATTCATAAGGTACCGCAATATCCACTTAATTTTGTTTAACCGCAACCGCACCTACATTCCACCTCCGCAATGGTTGAATTTAACTTGTTTTACAATAAAGCAAAATTTCACCAATCATACAGAGAAGTAACTGACATCAATGAATCCTAAGCCTCTTCTTCCTGACTGGAGCAGGAAGCATAGAGGAAGGGTAAGTCTGGGAAACCAAGAGCACACGATCATCATATGAAACGATGATGACGTTGTAGCTCTTGGTAGTTATAATTATAGTCGCGTCAGGTACCATATGCTCCTTAAAGAGTATGGTACCCAAAATGGAGGGTTTTTTCACCGGCAGGGATTATAGTGGGGTAAGGGCTACCAGCGTCTGTCTCAGTGCCGGCTGAACAGTCGGGAAGTAGCTCAATCCCCACACTCAGGGATCCTGGGATCCTGCGACAGGTCGATATCGAGAGTAGGATAGCCAGGCTCTAGGGTGGCTTAGCTTAGCTTAATACACCCTGGGGCATAAAACGTTTGCCCTGCAGGCGCCGTTGTGTCTTTCCCGCCATTCAAAAAAAAAAAAAAAAAAAAAAATTAGATTATTAAGTGTAACACTATAAATTAAATTGAATTAGGACTTAAAATAAAGTAATTAGATAATTTGTCATACATAGTTGTATTGCATAATCTAGTATTAATTTGATAACATGATTACCTTATCACTCTTATCAGTTTGATTGGAAAACTCATGGTATAATGACTATTTTCTCTTTAGAGAAATATACTTTTTAAATATTTATAACCTTGGATGACAAAATGTGGATAAGTTTGAGTGATAAAGGTGTGTAAGTTACCATTAAGTTAAATGAAATAGTTTTTAAAAGATAATACGTATGTCATACTGTAAATTTCCAATTTCAATTATTGTTATGTTAATTTTAGTTAGTTCATGAAGTTCAAAATGCTTAGAAATATACAAAAATTAAGTAGGAGAGATTTTTGGATGTTATAAAAGCATATATAAGTTTTAGCGATCTTTATTAATTCATAGCGATGTCGCTGTTGGTTTTACTAAAAAATGTTTTTTGAAAAAAATGTTCGTCAATAGATGATGATAGAATCTTTTTCCGTCCTGAAATTCCAATTTAATTTTTGAACCTCTTGTTTACGCGAGCGTTGCGCGTGAAATCTTGGACGGATCAGGCTGTCCAACGAACATAGCCTGAGTATTAGTAAGAGGATCATGTATACCAAATTTCAACTAAATCGGTCAACTTTTACTCAAGTTATCGTCACACGCGTAATCGTTACTGACAGACAGACAGACAGACAAGATGCATATTTCGTTGAATGTAAGAAGCTCGCTTACGCTCGCTTCAACTATGTTACAATAATAAGATAATAACATACGTATTAACTAAAATAAATGTTCATAAAGAAATCAAATAAGAAGCTTTGGAATAATAACAATAAGTGAATAGCAAACTGAATCTATAACAACAAAATACAAAACACACGTTTATAGCTCACAAAACTTCGGAATGAATATTGCACGCAATATAAACTATTTATTTAAGTAGAGAAAAAAAGGGGAGGCTAAACGCAGGAGCACAGGAGCATCGGGTTTTTGACCCTACAAGGACACTCGAAGGTCACCGGAAATGTCACCTATGTCACCCCGCATCCTCTAACGACACGTCAAGGTCACAACTACTGATTAATGTCACCATCGACCTCGCCCTCGACCTAGTATTCGATATTTCCACTAATTATGCAGAAGACTATAGAAGGATAAAAATACAAAGTTATAATCTGAATCACCCCGATTTCTCCGCCGCTCCCGCATGCAGTATAAATAGATGTCAAGGTTATTCCGACAAGAAAAAGAAAAATCATCCAACCGCGAAGTGCGGGAAATCAACCAACCGCGAAGTTATTCATATATCGTATTAAAAAAAGAAAAAAAAACACCTGTATACCTGTTATTATTAAATTAGTTAATTTTTTGTCGACATACAATGTCCTACAGTAATTGTTTACTGTTATAACGAATAAAACAGATAGATACAATAAATAATAGAGAAATATATATATATATTATATTAAATCAATAAGCATGTAGTAACTCTAACAATATCGATGTCGGGACCTCCTAATTCTACTAGCGCCCCCTCCTTACGTAATAATATCAAAAATATTAAATTTATAGTAGCATTCTTGTTGTCTAGAACCTTACCGATACCTCTTATCTAATAATCTAAAATTAGGAATAGCCTCATATAAAGAAAAATACATACATAAAGATATAGTCTTATATGACTGACTCCTCTGCCAACATCGCGCATCCTGTAACCTTGCTTATGCAAGTGTAAACGGTGCTGTTTGTAGATGGATGCGCTCACATATTTCCTCCCATTTGATTTTAGTTAACTTATAAATAAATAATGAGAGGTATAAGTAAAGGTATTAAATAAAGACAAATGACGCATACAATATTTAAACTTATATAGAAGGATAAAAAATAGACGTATTCTTAGATATTAGTCAATTAACCATTAGTTAAACAACATTCCTAATGTCGAGAATCTTAGCTCATTTTTATTTCTTATAAATAAATAATAAGAGGTATAATTAAAGGTATTAACTAAAAGCAATATGACACATACAATATATGTATAAAGATATAGATGTCAAAACCGCTTATTGTGTTTTAACTTATAAATAAAGGAAAACAAAAAGAAAGTCATCCTCTCGATGTTTAAACTTGTAGAGAAGGAAATAAAGGACAAAGATTCTTTTTATTAGTCAATAAACTTTTAGTTAAACATCATTCTTAATGACGAGAATCTTATTGCTGCCACTTATCTAATAACTTAAAATTAGGAATAGCACCTTATAAAGAATCATATAGTCTTATAGTCCATAGTAGTGGTTTCACGTTTATTGTATCCAACGCATGTGTATTAGTCTCTTATACAAAAAATATAATATAAAATATTATCTTATAATTATGGGCAAACAATAAAGTTTTCCCCCGATGTTTGCACTTATACAGATAGTTAACTTATAAATAAGAAAATGATTCTTATTATTGTAAGTCAAGTTATAGTTAACTCAAACATTCTCGATGTCACCAACCTTATAGCACGAATGCCTCTTTAATAACTTAATTAGTAATAGTCCCCTTATAAAGACAACACACCAATATGGCCATATTCTTCTATGTCTATTACAGATCACAAAGATGATTTATTATTTAGTGTTATGTTAGTGGTATCCAACGCATGTGTATTAGTCCCTTATATAAAAAGACAAAAAATATCTTACAAATTGAAAAATTAGAGGCGTATATGAATCGATTTATTGGTTCGAAAAAAGAGCTGTTAAACAATATTGATTTTGAATTTTTCTATGGAAAGCAAGATGTAATGTTTTGTAATTAAATATCAATAGATACAAGTTAATAAATAAAATTAAGAGGTTTGGCTATTGGCTGCTGACGGCATATGTGGAAAACAACAACCGAATAACAGATATCGGTAACATAAATTGTACTGATGAAGAACAACAGATAACCAATGGTAAATTATTTAATTATTTACTATTATTGTTAAAAAGGAGATATCTGCAACAGTTATACGCAATAAAAATTCATGAATCCGATAGCCATTCTGTATAATATACATTGCACCATTCTACTCTGAGTCCCTCCCTAAAATGAAATAAACAAATGCTACCTTTAGATAACAAGCTCTCTACTAAATAGCTGCTGTGTTATGTTTAACACTCTTTTACAATACGTTTATCGAAGTGTACGAAATCTATCTAATGGACTCAGACATAACCCGGTACATATATACCTTAGAACAATTCTACAAAATGGTAGTAAAGAATACATTTTAAGCATAAACCGATAACAAGATTTTTCCCCTAAAAACTACAAGACGTGGTTTGGTCGTAGTTTAAAGAAGTTGACCAAAATAGAGAATAACATGGCTTATATGAGTCAGATAGACAAAAGAGAAGGAGACTTTTTCCATTTTACATAGTTTGCCAGGACGAAAACTAGTGGCACTGCCTAAAAGCTACAAGAGCTGGTGTGGCGGGAGTCCAGAGAAGTTGATCAAAATAGAGAATAGCAAGGCTTGTTTGAGTGTGATAGACAAAGCCATCGTAATAACAAGGTTTCTATTAGAGTTAAATAAGTAGTTGAACTCAATAAGACTTAAAGTATATTTTCATAGATTAAATACAAAAGAATTACAAATAGGATCATATTACTATATTACGTCGAAGTCTGGCTACTCAAGTGTGTCTCCTTGTTGCAGGGTAGGTCGTTTTATATGGTCTAGGGTCAAGATAGTGAAGATAGCTGGGTCACATATCTTTAGATGATTCACATGTCGTGTATCTTTGTGTGAGTTTCCCGTGTGACACATGTAGATATGACAGTGTGACTCATATAGATATAACTCCTCCCTTCTTAAGTGTGAAGTGTCCTCACGAACAGCAAAGAGGTGAAGATGAAACTGCGAACTATAGTGACGGTGATTTTGGGAAATTCTTTCACTATCCATTGGTTTTGCTGAGCTTCTCTGTTTATTTTGGAACAACTTGGAAATTTTGTCTAAAAATATCTTTTAGCCTACTAATAAAATTTGACGTTTACAAATTACATAGTTATTATTTTAGTTAATAATTTTAATCTAAACCTAAATGAATTTATTATATATGAAACAATTTTAACAAATTAAAATTTCAATTCCTAAATTATATTATTTATATACATTTGGGATCGTTTAAACTTAAATAATATACATTCTTTACTTATTATAAATTCAAAGAAGAGAAAAAAAAAAAAATAATAAAATAAAATAAATAAACAAATAAATAAAATATAATAGAATTAAAAATTATGAACATTATTTAAAAATTCGGTTTGTTGACTAATTAATATTATTATAGTATTCTTATTTTTATTATTTTGAAGCATTACTATAAACTGTTTAAATTACCCTACAAAAGTTATCTCTTAACATAAAAAATATTCTTAAATCTATTATTAAATCTAAATCTTAGCTGCGTTTACAACGTTTTCTGTAGCTCCTCCCTTCTTAAGCGTGAAGTGTCCTCATGAGCGAATTAAACCGGTGCTGTCTGAAGGGCTGCACTCAATAGCGGCGGAGAAGAGGCAGGTGCCTTTCTGAGAGGTGCCGAGACGCTTTGCATAGTTACAAGGGGTATGGCTGGAGCTGGCTTGTCTTCTGAGGATGGTCGTGACCTTTGGTAGAGAGATTTGATAAGGCTTATGCAGGGCAGCATAGGTATCAACATTAGTATTGCTGCTAAGCAGATGTAAATATAGACGTGTGAGTGGTGTTGACCTTCGTCTAAGAGCTCTAATGGTGTCATTTTTATGTTGAAGTCGTGGAGTTCTTCGAAGGATATGTTAAGTAAGTGGGTTCGAGGCGCTTCTCCTAAACTTAACTTTAGGGGTTCGCTTTCTAAAAATTGGTGGATGCCTCCGACATCCGGTAAGCTTTCGAATTCTTCCAGTTTTAGTAAAGTTGTCGATTTTGGGTGAATAATTTGATATTGAGATTTTTTCTTAATGGTAAAGTGGGACATGTTATATAATAGATATTGGTTAATTATTTTTACATATTTAAAAATTGTTTTACTTTTTGGAAGTTCTAAATCCATACAATTTGCATTACTGTCTCTTAAAATTAGATCGTATATACATGCGTTAATTATTTTCTTTGTGTTTATACAGTAATAAGTATTAAAAATTAAATTTCAAGAAGCAAAATATAACTCTGTCTTTTATTACCATAGCAGGGTGAACATTCAGGGTCTTACTTTTATTTTGAGAAGTTATTATAAGGATACGATAAAAGGAAGTAGGTTTCCGTGATGTGGGTTGGATGAGGGAATTGAATGAAATACAGAATGAAGGAATCTGTTAAGGAACAGCTCACTTTTCCTACTCGCCAAAGGATTAGGTTTACATCATCTAAGTTATTTAAATCATTAATTGAGATTATACTATCATGATCATGTAATGTTTAATTTACAAAACTCTATCGATATAACGATATGATTTACTTTATTAACAAAAACAATAGGTTAGAAAATAGGAACATGTATTCACGTTCAAAAACTAATTTCTTATCGATTGTGTTCAATAGAACTGAAGAAATTCTTTGAGTATTGGTTCGAACAATTCTGATATCCATATTATATTCTTCAATATTCAATATTAATATTACCTATTATATTACATATTATTATTATTACATTATTTTTATATTACTTATTTTTGTTTAATTCAATATTAATATTACCTTATTAAATTCTTCAATATTATATTACATATTACGTTATATTACATTATTTTAAAATATTACTTATTTTTATGTTTGTCAGACCGGTATATCCCATAAGTTGTGTTGGGCTTTAGATATTCTATACGAAGTTCCTTTAGGTTATCAGAATGTACGTGGTTGGTGAACCAAAAATATATTTTTTTCTTGGAATTAATTATGTTTTTGATACTATCGAGGGGGTCTCTATTTAAAATTATTTTATCATTTTCTACATTTATTATCTTCTTAGGGTCATTGACAAGGAAGATTTGGTTGTTAAACTCTCTTGGGAATGTATGGTTATTAAACTTTCATTGTCAGTATTATCTGTGTTTCGAACGGGTGTGGGGATTTTACTTGAGGTAAAGGGTAAAAGGATTTTCTCTAGGTCTGGAGATAAATGGTTATCTTTATTTGGAATTTGTTTTAATGTTTTTGCTATCTTTGAGGGGTTGTTTTTCTTATTTTTAGGCCTATTTAATCTCTGTTTAGTTTTGTGATGTGTATTAACATTTAGTTCGTGGGAGTTTATTTCGATTAGATTTACATTATACTTTGTCTGTGGTTCATGGAATTCGAAGTCATTATCTATATCTATAATTTCGGGGATAATGTCTTTTCCATGGGTGTTTTGATACAAAGCAGCGTCAATTCGTAGCGGAATATGAATATCCGTTTTAATTGGTATGTTAAGGATATCGGATTCTAGGATGTTATTTTTAAAATTAATCTTTATATCTTGATCTTTCATAGTGTTATGACCTAACAGTATGACCCATAAATGACCGCATGTAATCCATAAAGGTACGGCAAGAGTAATGCAAAAGCGCTACATTAAGGGGGCGAGACCTTCTTTTCGACATCTGCAACCTTATTTACTACATTGCTCAAAGACGAAAGTCTCGCAACATATAAAACCAGTGGTTTTGCTACATAACTTAAATATTACGCAGATGTGCGGAAAACTACACACAGGAGTGGAGACTATCATATTTCTATTTAATATGTATAAGAAGTATAAAATTCCCGTAGCCATCCCGTATAAAGTTGAGTTGGCGGATGTCAAGTTGGAGAAGTTATTACAAGAATTGCCCGCTATATTGGTTTGTTTGGAGTTTCCGATCGCGGAGAGCGCATGATCAAATGCCAAGGTCAGCAGTAAAATAAAGTCTAGGAGCAGGTAAATAAGGGGGGAGCTGGCTGGTTGACTCTTAGTTTGTGCGTGTAGTCGAAACCATCAACATGTCCTCCTGCCAAAAGTACAATGTTTCCGAGCTCGTGGGTAGCAGGATCAAGCCGACAAACGAACGATTTGGACTGTGGTTGCTCTTGGAGAACTTGGACAATAACAATCTAATTACCGATATAGGTGACATAAATTATGTACAAGGAGAAGTGTTGCTCTCCAGAGTTGACTTAAAGCCGCTTACACCGCTAACAGACCAGTTTTGCGACAATATAATGTTGGTAAAAATTACCACTATTGCAGACTGCGAAGGAGATGTCAAGAGAATTGTTAAAAAAGATATTTGTGGTTTCTTTAATAGTTATCTCCGGGGGAAATTCTCTGCATTTGTCTCCGCCAGACATGGGGTAAAAGCCAAACTACCTTTTCTCTTACAAAGCGAGACTAAGATGGCAGAGAGAATCCGAAACATTATTGGAAGAGACGGAATGGAAAATATGTATAAGAAGTATAAAATTCCCGTAGCCATCCCGTATAAAGTGGAGTTGGCGGATGTCAAGTTGAAGAAGTTATTACAAGAATTGCCCGCTATATTAATGGATCTACAAGAGCATGACTTCTATCTAATGGACTTAGATATAACCCAAGATTTTGTTGGAGTTTTTAACAAGAGAGAAATGTGCGAGTATTTAACCAGCAATTGTAACTTTCGTTACCAAGGCGAAGAGTACGACGAATTTAAAAGTACAATAGTTAAAAACGATAACACTGTAGGTATCGACTGTTTAACATGGATAACACCAGATGGCGCAAGAGTCAAGATCTACAACAAATTTGTATGCCAGGTTACGAGTCCAGGAGTCAATAAACAAATAGGCAACCATATTGTAGACTTTGTAAACTGCCCCGACACGAGGTTAAAACAGACTTTTTTGACTCCTCTGGCTAAGGAGCATGGTATTACGAGACTGGAGGCAACACTATACAACAACTACTACAATAACCAACCTCTAAGTGATTGTGTAAGTCTTTTAGCGGAAAACAAGTTATATTTGCAAGATGCTCCATTTTACTCCACCTCCATCCCTAAAATGTGGGCAAAATTAACCGATAAACTCCAAAACAGCTGTTGCCTTGTATTTAATAATCTTTTACAGTACGTGTACTGGGGAAACAGGAATACGAGAAAGTTGACCGGTGTACAAGTTACATTACCGAACAACACCGACAATCGACAGAAGTTAATTAATTACACCTTATCTGCGTTCAGTTTTAACTTTTTACCGGTTAATTATATAGAGATTGTAGAAGATGCAACCGATAATGGTATTGTAAAAGTAATGCATAAGTGCTACATTAAGGACGGTGGTGAGACCTTCTTCTCGAAATCAGCGACCCTGTTTTCTACACTACCCAAAGACGTAAGTCTTGAAAACTGTGGATTGGTTCCCACGAAAAATATAATACCCCAGGTATTACGAAAACGAACTAAAATAACCAACAAATCGTTACCTTGCACAGTTAAAGAGATTGAACCCTTGTCTACCGCCTACCTAGCATGTGCGAAGAAACGTAAATTAGAGCTGGAGGAAGTGGATTTAAAAAGAAGAAAGTTGGAGTTCTTGGAAAATACAACTTCTATAAAGGAAAAATACAAAGAGCTGCAGGAGAAGGAGAAGATGATTAAAGAAACAAAGGACCGGTTAACTAATTACTTTAGAAAGTTATGGAAGAATTTGGACACAACAGGAGTGTACAATATTTCTGCATTTACTGTCAACAATAAAAGATCTTTTACATACGTTGGAGTGCTAGCAGAGAAAGATGGAGATAAAAGCGTTTACTTCTTAAAAGGATACTATAACAATACATTTATAAATGTTTACAGTAATCGAGAAAAACTTACAAAAGAAGGCTACATTTATACTCCATTTAACGGGTTGGATATAATAAGTTTAGCAAACGAAGAACCTTTTTTAACATTTAAAAATTATTATATTATTTGCCTGTCAAACATGTACATTGTATACTCTAAAGAGCGCTTCTCACGTGGCTTAGGCTGTAGAGGGCTCGTAAAAAATTTGTTTAAATAAATAAAACAAACGGGGTTACTACATTTAATGATCACTCATTCCCTAAGGTAGAGGAACTTAAATATCACATGGATGTGTGGAAAACTACAGACATCACATTGTCTTATAACCAGGAAGACGTAGAACAAGTTAACAACATTACTATGCAAGAAATTAAAGGTAACATTAAAGTAAAAAATTGCCATCGGCTGGAAGAACTGCAAGAAGGAACACAACTAGTTGTTAGTGGGATCAAACAAATACATTTCCGAAAGAGAGACCGCTTTATTTTTCAGTTTGAAAACCTGGATAAATTATATATATCTAATTACTGGTTCGAAAAAGAAATACAAGATACTAATGTAGACTTAAATTATAAGTTAAAAATTAGATTAGATAAAATTAAAACCACTGTGTGTAAAAGTAAAGAAAGAGTTGTATTCTGTGTATAAAATAAAAATAAAAATAATAAAAGAGTCCTTTTTTTTATTATTACCTAAAAAAAAAAAAATCTGCAATTACCTCTACTGGAGCTGGGAACCTGAGCTGGCCCAGGAAACCGATTGGAACGGACAAATATACTCAGCAGCTTGAGTTTTCGGCCCGCAATCACCTCTACTGGCGCTGGGAACCTGAGCTGGCCCAGGAAACCGACTGGAACGGACAAATACACACACAGCAACTTGACCCCAAAATCGTTTCGAGGTCAACCCCCCACTCAAATTTTCACCGGGCAATAACGCAAAACGTTATCAAGTACGCCCCAAATTTTCGCCCCGACCACGAGACTGTCGGTGTAAACGCTCCCTTTTTTGCCCCGACTATGCGTCGATAGCTCAAACTCTCCAGTTTTTACCCTGACGACCAATCGTTTATGCAATCGCCGGAGATATAAACAAGTGCGTTTACACCAACAACCCGTGGTCGAGGCAAAAATGTTCCCTTTTGTGCCCCTGACGACCCGCCAGACCGTCACGTGGTTCGAAGCATAAACGGGTGCGTTTACACCAACTCCATGTAGTCGAACTACCTTTTGTGCCCTGACCGTAAGCATTGAAAGCATAAACGGGTGAGTTTACACCAACACCATGTAGTTGTGCTCCCTTTTGTGACCCGACCATGCGTCGATAGCGTAATATCTCCAGTTTGGATGCATAAACGGGTGCGTTTACACCAACACCATGTAGTGGTGCTCCCTTTTGTGACCCGACCATGCGTCGATAGCATAATATCTCCAGTTTGGATGCATAAACGGGTGCGTTTACACCAACACCATGTAGTGGTGCTCCCTTTTGTGACCCGACCATGCGTCGATAGCGTAATATCTCCAGTTTTTATCCCCAATCACTTAGCGCTGCTGTCAACACACCCGTTTAGACGCATTTTTCGTCCCATCACCACATGACCGTTGGCGTAATCGCTCCCACTATTGCATCGACCAAGTGACCTATAACAACCACGCCCCTAGTTGTCTGTCTTAATCACGAGACACTCAGGTGTCCTTTGTTTACGTCGGCTAGAGATCCTGGTATCTGTGTTATACCAGAAGGCGTGAAAGTGAGAAACGCCAGTGGTACCCGTATTAAGACAGTTAACAAAGGCTATAGGGTCTCGCGTTGGCGGTATATCAGGTCACAGGAGTTTTCCGTCAGGCTGCCGGCGTGACAGCGGGAGACTCCTAGCGGTTAATACATGTCACCGGAGGTTCCTTCCGTCACCGCCCGTTGTCTTTTTTTATATCATTTTCTGGGTTGGTCCTAATTTTCCTGTAAGTATTTTTATCTTGTAATATGCTTTCCATTTTTGTTTCGTAATCTACTTTGTACATGATAATCGTTTTATTACTTTTGTCTGTTTTAATTATAATTATTTCAGGGTTTAGTTTTATAAATTTTTTCAGTATTTTTATGTCTTGTACTATTTGTGTATTCAGGAAACTGTTTTTTTTTTTTTTTTTTTTCTTATTTTTATTTTTACTTTGAAAATTAGTAATTGAATTTATAAAGTTGTTTCTTAAAAAATTTTTATGATTATCAGATGAGTCAATATTGTATGGAGATATTACGCTATCGACGCATGGTCGGGTCACAAAAGGGAGCACCACTACATGGTGTTGGTGTAAACGCACCCGTTTATGCATCCAAACTGGAGATATTACGCTATCGACGCATGGTCGGGTCACAAAAGGGAGCACAACTACATGGTGTTGGTGTAAACTCACCCGTTTATGCTTTCAATGCTTACGGTCAGGGCACAAAAGGTAGTTCGACTACATGGAGTTGGTGTAAACGCACCCGTTTATGCTTCGAACCACGTGACGGTCTGGCGGGTCGTCAGGGGCACAAAAGGGAACATTTTTGCCTCGACCACGGGTTGTTGGTGTAAACGCACTTGTTTATATCTCCGGCGATTGCATAAACGATTGGTCGTCAGGGTAAAAACTGGAGAGTTTGAGCTATCGACGCATAGTCGGGGCAAAAAAGGGAGCGTTTACACCGACAGTCTCGTGGTCGGGGCGAAAATTTGGGGCGTACTTGATAACGTTTTGCGTTATTGCCCGGTGAAAATTTGAGTGGGGGGTTGACCTCGAAACGAATTTGGGGTCAAGTTGCTGTGTGTGTATTTGTCCGTTCCAGTCGGTTTCCTGGGCCAGCTCAGGTTCCCAGCGCCAGTAGAGGTAATTGCAGATTTTTTTTTTTTTAGGTAATAATAAAAAAAAGGACTCTTTTATTATTTTTATTTTTATTTTATAAGTGTATATTTTATACACAGAATACAACTCTTTCTTTACTTTTACACACAGTGGTTTTAATTTTATCTAATCTAATTTTTAACTTATAATTTAAGTCTACATTAGTATCTTGTATTTCTTTTTCGAACCAGTAATTAGATATATATAATTTATCCAGGTTTTCAAACTGAAAAATAAAGCGGTCTCTCTTTCGGAAATGTATTTGTTTGATCCCACTAACAACTAGTTGTGTTCCTTCTTGCAGTTCTTCCAGCCGATGGCAATGTTTTACTTTAATGTTACCTTTAATTTCTTGCAAAGTAATGTTGTTAACTTGTTCTACGTCTTCCTGGTTATAAGACAATGTGATGTCTGTAGTTTTCCACACATCCGTGTGATATTTAAGTTCCTCTACCTTAGGGAATGAGTGATCATTAAATGTAGTAACCCCGTTTGTTTTATTTATTTATTTATTTATTTATTTAAACAAATTTTTTACGAGCCCTCTACAGCCTAAGCCACGTGAGAGGCGCTCTTTAGAGTATACAATGTACATGTTTGACAAGCAAATAATATAATAATTTTTAAATGTTAAAAAAGGTTCTTAGTTTGCTAAACTTATTATATCCAACCCGTTAAATGGAGTATAAATGTAGCCTTCTTTTGTAAGTTTTTCTCGATTACTGTAAACATTTATAAATGTATTTTTATAGTATCCTTTTAAGAAGTAAACGCTTTTATCTCCATCTTTCTCTGCTAGCACTCCAACGTATGTAAAAGATCTTTTATTGTTGACAGTAAATGCAGAAATATTATACACTCCTGTTGTGTCCAAATTCTTCCATAACTTTCTAAAGTAATTAGTTAACCGGTCCTTTGTTTCTTTAATCATCTTCTCCTTCTCCTGCAGCTCTTTGTATTTTTCCTTTATAGAAGTTGTATTTTCCAAGAACTCCAACTTTCTTCTTTTTAAATCCACTTCCTCCAGCTCTAATTTACGTTTCTTCGCACATGCTAGGTAGGCGGTAGACAAGGGTTCAATCTCTTTAACTGTGCAAGGTAACGATTTGTTGGTTATTTTAGTTCGTTTTCGTAATACCTGGGGTATTATATTTTTCGTGGGAACCAATCCACAGTTTTCAAGACTTACGTCTTTGGGTAGTGTAGAAAACAGGGTCGCTGATTTCGAGAAGAAGGTCTCACCACCGTCCTTAATGTAGCACTTATGCATTACTTTTACAATACCATTATCGGTTGCATCTTCTACAATCTCTATATAATTAACCGGTAAAAAGTTAAAACTGAACGCAGATAAGGTGTAATTAATTAACTTCTGTCGATTGTCGGTGTTGTTCGGTAATGTAACTTGTACACCGGTCAACTTTCTCGTATTCCTGTTTCCCCAGTACACGTACTGTAAAAGATTATTAAATACAAGGCAACAGCTGTTTTGGAGTTTATCGGTTAATTTTGCCCACATTTTAGGGATGGAGGTGGAGTAAAATGGAGCATCTTGCAAATATAACTTGTTTTCCGCTAAAAGACTTACACAATCACTTAGAGGTTGGTTATTGTAGTAGTTGTTGTATAGTGTTGCCTCCAGTCTCGTAATACCATGCTCCTTAGCCAGAGGAGTCAAAAAAGTCTGTTTTAACCTCGTGTCGGGGCAGTTTACAAAGTCTACAATATGGTTGCCTATTTGTTTATTGACTCCTGGACTCGTAACCTGGCATACAAATTTGTTGTAGATCTTGACTCTTGCGCCATCTGGTGTTATCCATGTTAAACAGTCGATACCTACAGTGTTATCGTTTTTAACTATTGTACTTTTAAATTCGTCGTACTCTTCGCCTTGGTAACGAAAGTTACAATTGCTGGTTAAATACTCGCACATTTCTCTCTTGTTAAAAACTCCAACAAAATCTTGGGTTATATCTAAGTCCATTAGATAGAAGTCATGCTCTTGTAGATCCATTAATATAGCGGGCAATTCTTGTAATAACTTCTTCAACTTGACATCCGCCAACTCCACTTTATACGGGATGGCTACGGGAATTTTATACTTCTTATACATATTTTCCATTCCGTCTCTTCCAATAATGTTTCGGATTCTCTCTGCCATCTTAGTCTCGCTTTGTAAGAGAAAAGGTAGTTTGGCTTTTACCCCATGTCTGGCGGAGACAAATGCAGAGAATTTCCCCCGGAGATAACTATTAAAGAAACCACAAATATCTTTTTTAACAATTCTCTTGACATCTCCTTCGCAGTCTGCAATAGTGGTAATTTTTACCAACATTATATTGTCGCAAAACTGGTCTGTTAGCGGTGTAAGCGGCTTTAAGTCAACTCTGGAGAGCAACACTTCTCCTTGTACATAATTTATGTCACCTATATCGGTAATTAGATTGTTATTGTCCAAGTTCTCCAAGAGCAACCACAGTCCAAATCGTTCGTTTGTCGGCTTGATCCTGCTACCCACGAGCTCGGAAACATTGTACTTTTGGCAGGAGGACATGTTGATGGTTTCGACTACACGCACAAACTAAGAGTCAACCAGCCAGCTCCCCCCTTATTTACCTGCTCCTAGACTTTATTTTACTGCTGACCTTGGCATTTGATCATGCGCTCTCCGCGATCGGAAACTCCAAACAAACCAATATAGCGGGCAATTCTTGTAATAACTTCTCCAACTTGACCACCGCCAACTCAACTTTATACGGAATTTTATACTTCTTATACATATTAAATAGAAATATGATAGTCTCCACTCCTGTGTGTAGTTTTCCGCACATCTGCGTAATATTTATGTTATGTAGCAAAACCACTGGTTTTATATGTTGCGAGACTTTCGTCTTTGAGCAATGTAGTAAATAAGGTTGCAGATGTCGAAAAGAAGGTCGAATGTAGCGCTTTTGCATTACTTTTGCCGTACCTTAATGGATTACATGCGGTCATTTATAGGGTCAAATTTAGGTTAAGGCAGACATAGCCCACAAGCGTTGAGGGAGCTCCTACTTTATTTAAAATGACAACGACTCTCTCTCGTGGCAGGGCCCCGCCACCCCCGGACAGGTCAAGAACACGTCAAGGTTACCTATTTAGGGTCGAATTTAAGTTAAGGCAGACATAGCACACAAGCGCCCTCATTATTGCAGTACTTGTGAGGAGGGGGGTACCGGCTCTGAGGATGACCTTGAGGTATTTGGTACATGTCGCTCTGGGATTATTCCGACATTGCCCATTACTACTACAGCCTCCAGTCGCATATTTCCATGCTCCTTAGACAGAAAAAACAAGAAAAGCCTGTTTAAACATCGAATCTGGGCAGTTTATAAAGTCTATAGCATGATTGTTTTCCTGATCTGTTTATTGAGTCCGGGTCTCGTAAACCGTGCATATAAACTGGTTGTAAATCTTAACTCTTTGCACCATTAGTCATCCATGTTAAACAGTCGATACTTACAACTACTAACAGTGTTATCGTTGTAAATAGTAGTATTTTTTTAGATTCACTTTACTCTCCGCCAGTCTCGAGACTTACTTGTTTCGGTAGTGTAGAAATCAAAGTTGCAGATTTCGAGAAGAAGGTCTCACCCTCATTGTAGTACTTTTACGTTTCTTTTACATTACCTATATGGGTTAACTCTCGTACTCTCCCTGTTGAACACACTTGCTGGTTAACTACTCGCACATTTCTCTCTTGCTAAAATTATACTCCAACCAAATTTTGGGTTAGATCTAAGTCTATTGGGTAGAATTTGCGCACTTGTATATACATTAATATGTTAGACAATTCCATGCAATAAAGTCACGCTCAAAATCCGTCAATTCCACTTTGTATGACATCCTAGTCTCGCTCTGCAAGAGATAAGATAGGTCAGCTTTTACAATATTTCTGGCGGAGTTTGGTATTTTATTTATCCATGCTATGCTTGGTGTATGTGCGTAATATGTGGTAGGTCAGAGTCCTGGCATAGCGGGCTTATTTAGGATGGTTGCAGTTACATCTAGGAGGAGGGAGTGTAGTCGTTGCTGGTAGTCTCGTCCTGGCAACCTATGTAGGATGGAAATATATCCTTCTCCTTTGTCTATCTGACTCGTATAAGCTATTCTCTATGTTGTTAAACTTCTCGGGATTCACACCACCTCCTGCCTGTAGCTTCTAAAGTTATATCTATATGAGTCACACTGTCATATCTACATGTGTCACACGGGAAACTCACACAAAGATACACGACATGTGAATCATCTAAAGATATGTGCCCCAGCTATCTTCACTATCTTGACCCTAGACCATATAAAACGACCTACCCTGCAACAAGGAGACACACTTGAGTAGCCAGACTTCGGCGTAATATAGTAATAAGATCCTATTTGTAATTCTTTTGTATTTAATCTATGAAAATATACTTTAAGTCTTATTGAGTTCGACTACTTATTTAACTGGCGCCCGGACATAGAGGACCGTGAGAGCTTGAGACTTGTGACCATTTGTCCCAATTCTCTGGTTTGAATATTTATTCTTCACTCGCGGCTGAACTCATCTAAAGGACTCAAGAACTTGAGATTTGTGGCCAGTTGCCCCAAATTTCTAGTTAGAATCATCCTTCTTTGCGGCCGAACTCTGCGGACACAGGAGAATTTCCACTACTCTACACTCTTCATTCTCGCTGTGGCTGTTTACCCCATCGAGAGAAGAACCAACCCGTCAAGTCGCCCTGCAGTCGTGGTCAATTCCCCGGTCTACAGGAACTACTCAATTGTCACTAGTCGTAAGTTTATTTATTGTAAAAATTCTTCAATTCCTTTAAATTACTCTCGTCCCCGAATAATCTATTTCGAACCATAAAAAAAATTAAAATCCTATAAAAATAACTAAACTAAGCGTAACTTACTCAAATAGTCCAAAATTACCCCAATAGTCCAAAACTGTCCAAACTTACCCATATTAATTTAAAAAAAGAAAAATAAATAAATAAATAATAATAATAATAAGTCCAAATTTAATAGTTCAAAATTTCCCTAAAATAAAAACCTTCCAATTTAGTTTTAGATAAAACAATGGCCGAATACACATACAATATAACCCGTGAAGATTACGATCATATCCCCCATTACGACGGCAACCCCATTAAACTAATAAGTTTTGTTAAGTGTGTAGAATCAGTCTACAATTTAGTATGCGAAGCAAGAAATACTATAGGAGTTCGTAGGTTTGTTTCCTTTTTTTGTTATAATACGATGGTTGAGACACTTAAAGGAAGTAGTAACTAATAAACAAAACTTTTAATTCATCAAGAATCTAAATATATTTCGCCCTCCCTCAGGGCATATTCATTAAGATGGCGAGAATACAAAAAACTTTTTTCGTCGAACATCTAATATCACAAAATTAGGACTATATCAGGTGTAGTCCTTCGTCAAAAGATAATAAATAATTAAAACAGAACGATCAGTCACCAATAATGGAATAAATTGAATAAAACTAACAGATCTAAAAACAACATGAATAAATGAAATAACTATAACCCACTAGGAAGGTAATACAAATCATATGTTAAAAATCAATCATATGGTATCAAGTGTGTATGGCGGGAAAACATTTTAATTTAAATTTTTAAATTGGCACTATAGTACTTGTTCATTTCTCTAGCATCCTGTTTGTGATTTATATTATTGTGTTCTTTTGTTATGTATAATGATTCTAATAATAATCTTTTCCTATTGTTATTTTCTCTATTTAAGATTTTTGAGTTTTCAAATTTAAAACAATGGTTCAAGTTCCTTGCGTGTTGACTTAAGGCGGTTTTATCATTTTTGGCTTTCACATCAGACTGGTGTTGGGCTTTTCGATTGTGCCAAGTTTGTCTTGTCTCTCCAATATACACCCCTTCACAATTACCACAAGGAATTTGATACACAATGCCCATTGCATCATCCATCGGAACCGGATCTTTTAGTTTTGAATAAAAGTTGTTTTTAAGTTTATTGGATGGTTTGTGTGCTATCTTGAGGTTAGAGCAGTCAAAATCCTTAAAAAGTTTTGTAATCTTTTCGGATAGGCCGTTTATATAGACTAAACTAGAGAAGTAAGTTGGGGGATTTAAGTTATTGTTAGTAGGGATTGTAATTTCAGTTTGATTGATATTTTTGTGCCACAGACTTTTTATTAACTTAAGAGGATAAAAATTGTCTATAAGTTTTTGAAATACAATTGTTTTAATTTCAGGAATAAATTGAGGGTCCGTTAAGTTGATAGATCTTTTTATTAAGTTATCGGCAGTATTTTTTCTTTGACTGAAAATGTGATTTGATTTAAAATTAAGAAATCTATTGCCTTTGATTATTTTATTATTCCATTTTGTGGTTAAACTTCCATTTACATTTTTGATAACTATTACATCTAAAAAGTTGATTTGGTTATTGTTCTCCAATTCAGAAGTGAATTCAAATTTCGGGACAAATGAGTTTAATTCACTTAAAAGTTTTGGAACAAAGTCAGCTTTAATCACTAAGAAAAGATCATCGACATATTTGCAAATAAATTTTGGTTTGAAATGACTATTATATTATAACCAAAATTACTAATTACCAAAACAAACATAAAAACCGAGTTAAATTTCAAACAGGCACACTAGAAAATCAAATTTTTCAAGATTCCATAGTTACAAAACGATTTTTAAACCAACACAAAGATATAGTAATTTGCAAAGCGGACAAAGCCAATATAACGGTGATAATGAACAAACAACAGTACAAAGATAAAATGTTAGATTTATTAAATGACAAAACGACGTATAGAGAAATCAGAACTAGTAGTATTGAAAAATTAAAAGATTTGAAAAAAGAATATAATAAATTACTAAATAAATTACTAACAAAGAAATTCATTTCAGAAAAAGAAAAAACTAATTTAAATATAAACAGTTGTAAGTTGAGTAGAATTTATGGTTTACCAAAAACGCATAAAAGTAATATCCCTCTAAGACCAATTGTGGACGGTATTCATTCACCAACGGAAAAACTATCAAAATTCCTAAATCCTACACTCAATAGAATTAATAACGACAACCCGTTTGACTGTAAGAATGCCCATGAGTTTAAAGACAAAATTAAAAACATTAATATAGAGGAGGATGAAATTTTAGTATCATATGATGTTAAGTCTTTATTCACCAATGTCCCTCTGACTGAGGTCTACAAACTGATTCAAAAAAACTGGCACCTCATAGAACAAGATACCACTATCAAATGTAAAACCACCTACTTGGAATGTATTAAATTTTGTTGCAGCAATACTTATTTCACCTTTCAAAATAACCTTTATAGACAACTCAATGGCTTACCTATGGGGGGACGATTATCGGTCAACCTGAGCGGTTTGTTCATGAATCATTTATTAAATTCAGTAATAAGCAATAGTCATTTCAAACCAAAATTTATTTGCAAATATGTCGATGATCTTTTCTTAGTGATTAAAGCTGACTTTGTTCCAAAACTTTTAAGTGAATTAAACTCATTTGTCCCGAAATTTGAATTCACTTCTGAATTGGAGAACAATAACCAAATCAACTTTTTAGATGTAATAGTTATCAAAAATGTAAATGGAAGTTTAACCACAAAATGGAATAATAAAATAATCAAAGGCAATAGATTTATTAATTTTAAATCAAATCACATTTTCAGTCAAAGAAAAAATACTGCCGATAACTTAATAAAAAGATCTATCAACTTAACGGACCCTCAATTTATTCCTGAAATTAAAACAATTGTATTTCAAAAACTTATAGACAATTTTTATCCTCTTAAGTTAATAAAAAGTCTGTGGCACAAAAATATCAATCAAACTGAAATTACAATCCCTACTAACAATAACTTAAATCCCCCAACTTACTTCTCTAGTTTAGTCTATATAAACGGCCTATCCGAAAAGATTACAAAACTTTTTAAGGATTTTGACTGCTCTAACCTCAAGATAGCACACAAACCATCCAATAAACTTAAAAACAACTTTTATTCAAAACTAAAAGATCCGGTTCCGATGGATGATGCAATGGGCATTGTGTATCAAATTCCTTGTGGTAATTGTGAAGGGGTGTATATTGGAGAGACAAGACAAACTTGGCACAATCGAAAAGCCCAACACCAGTCTGATGTGAAAGCCAAAAATGATAAAACCGCCTTAAGTCAACACGCAAGGAACTTGAACCATTGTTTTAAATTTGAAAACTCAAAAATCTTAAATAGAGAAAATAACAATAGGAAAAGATTATTATTAGAATCATTATACATAACAAAAGAACACAATAATATAAATCACAAACAGGATGCTAGAGAAATGAACAAGTACTATAGTGCCAATTTAAAAATTTAAATTAAAATGTTTTCCCGCCATACACACTTGATACCATATGATTGATTTTTAACATATGATTTGTATTACCTTCCTAGTGGGTTATAGTTATTTCATTTATTCATGTTGTTTTTAGATCTGTTAGTTTTATTCAATTTATTCCATTATTGGTGACTGATCGTTCTGTTTTAATTATTTATTATCTTTTGACGAAGGACTACACCTGATATAGTCCTAATTTTGTGATATTAGATGTTCGACGAAAAAAATTTTTTGTATTCTCGCCATCTTAATGAATATGCCCTGAGGGAGGGCGAAATATATTTAACTTCTTGATGAATTAAAAGTTTTGTTTATTAGTTACTACTTCCTTTAAGTGTCTCAACCATCGTATTATAAGAAATACTAGTCTTGCAGCAAATCACTACAAACTCTTAAATAAAATTAAATCCAGATTAGAAGGGTCTGCAGAATCAATAATATTGTCACGAGACGTAACAACAATACCGGAAATACTAGACTTACTAAAAATACAGTTTGCAGACACCAGCACTATAGAATCGTTAAAATTAGAGATTTACCAAACTAAAATCAGCCCCAACGAGTCACCCTTTGATTTCTTAAATAAGCTAGAAAACCTAAAAAACTTAATTAAAAATCGATATACCATAGAAGGCATTGACGCCGCTGTAGTCACTTAGTTAATGAGACAAACAGAAAAGGAAATAATCTTCCAATTATACCATCAATTTGACCCCCAACTCTCAAATTTTATAATTACCCAAAACCCAGAAAACTTAGAAGACTTTAGAAAAATTTTGTTCACTAAATGTCAATTTGTATTAGAACTAATTAATAGAAATAAGGAACGATTCACTAGAGCTCCTAACTACGCACCTGCTTATCCTAATCAACATTATTCTTATAATTTTCCCTCGACTTCGCAACATCCTGAGCCCGAATATCGCCAATATTACCGTGCTAATTCAGGTAATTTTAGAAATAAACATTTTATTCCCGAACAATCATATAATCGCGAAAGACCCAATACGACTATTCCCTCTAATCCCTTTTACGAACCAAATCAACTCCAAACTAGTAATAACCAACAAGGTCCCAATACAGTATCCATGAGAACTGTTAGCAATTTTACCCGAACACCAAAAGCAAACCCCCAACAGTAAATGCATGTCGAGTGTGACAAAGACGAAATAATAAGGCAACTACTGGAAGAAATACAACAATTAAGGCAAAACCAATCCCAGTCACTCAACTGCCATATTCCAGAAATCGAAAACCAAATTAACGATTATATTTTCCCGCCACTCGACTATGATCAATCGGAAGACGAAAACCAAAATAATGATTCCTTCTTTAACCAAGATGTTTGGTGTAAAACAAACCAAACTCAAAGCTTCAATCTAAATCTAGTTAACAAATCTCTACCCTACATTTTAGATTATAAGAATAGGACATGGTTAATCGATACAGGATCGGAAAAAAATTATGTCAACCCCGATATAGTAAACGATAAAGTAAAGAGGTATAAAGAAAACTTTAAAGTCACCACCCCCGCAGGAACTAAAAACGGATCAGAATTTATAATAATAAATACAACGCGACTGTTCAAACGCCCCTCGTTAATGAAAGCCTATTTGTTTAAATTTTCCGAAAATTACGACATACTGTTAGGTCATAACACTATGAAAGATCAAGATATAAAGATTAATTTTAAAATCTATATTGTTTAACAGCTCTTTTTTCGAACCAATAAATTGATTCATATAACGCCTCTAATTTTTCAATTTGTAAGATATTTTTTGTCTTTTTATATAAGGGACTAATACACATGCGTTGGATACCACTAACATAACACTAAATAATAAATCATCTTTGTGATCTGTAATAGACATAGAAGAATATGGCCATATTGGTGTGTTGTCTTTATAAGGGGACTATTACTAATTAAGTTATTAAAGAGGCATTCGTGCTATAAGGTTGGTGACATCGAGAATGTTTGAGTTAACTATAACTTGACTTACAATAATAAGAATCATTTTCTTATTTATAAGTTAACTATCTGTATAAGTGCAAACATCGGGGGAAAACTTTATTGTTTGCCCATAATTATAAGATAATATTTTATATTATATTTTTTGTATAAGAGACTAATACACATGCGTTGGATACAATAAACGTGAAACCACTACTATGGACTATAAGACTATATGATTCTTTATAAGGTGCTATTCCTAATTTTAAGTTATTAGATAAGTGGCAGCGATAAGATTCTCGTCATTAAGAATGATGTTTAACTAAAAGTTTATTGACTAATAAAAAGAATCTTTGTCCTTTATTTCCTTCTCTACAAGTTTAAACATCGAGAGAATGACTTTTTTTTGTTTTCCTTTATTTATAAGTTAAAACACAATAAGCGGTTTTGACATCTATATCTTTATACATATATTGTATGTGTCATATTGCTTTTGGTTAATACCTTTAATTATACCTCTTATTATTTATTTATAAGAAATAAAAATGAGCTAAGATTCTCGACATTAGGAATGTTGTTTAACTAATGGTTATTTGACTAATATCTAAGAATACGTCTATTTTTTATCCTTCTATATAAGTTTAAATATTGTATGCGTCATTTGTCTTTATTTAATACCTTTACTTATACCTCTCATTATTTATTTATAAGTTAACTAAAATCAAATGGGAGGAAATATGTGAGCGCATCCATCTACAAACAGCACCGTTTACACTTGCATAAGCAAGGTTACAGGATGCGCGATGTTGGCAGAGGAGTCAGTCATATAAGACTATATCTTTATGTATGTATTTTTCTTTATATGAGGCTATTCCTAATTTTAGATTATTAGATAAGAGGTATCGGTAAGGTTCTAGACAACAAGAATGCTACTATAAATTTAATATTTTTGATATTATTACGTAAGGAGGGGGCGCTAGTGGAATTAGGAGGTCCATACATCGATATTGTTAGAGTTAACTACATGCTTATTGATTTAATATAATATATATATATATTTCTCTATTATTTATTGTATCTATCTGTTTTATTCGTTATAACAGTAAACAATTACTGTAGGACATTGTATGTCGACAAAAAATAAACTAATTTAATAATAACAGGTATACAGGTGTTTTTTTTTCTTTTTTTAATAAGATATATGAATAACTTCGCGGTTGGTTGATTTCCCGCACTTCGCGGTTGGATGATTTTTCTTTTTCCTGTCGGAATGACCTTGACATCTATTTATGCTGCATGCGGGAGCGGCGGAGAAATCGGGGTGATTCAGATTATAACTTTGTATTTTTATCCTTCTATAGTCTTCTGCATAATTAGTGGAAATATCGAATACTAGGTCGAGGGCGAGGTCGAGGGTGACATTAATCAGTAGTTGTGACCTTGACGTGTCGTTAGAGGATGCGGGGTGACATAGGTGACATTTCCGGAGACCTTCGAGTGTCCTTGTAGAGTCAAAAACCCGATGCTCCTGTGCTCCTGCGTTTAGCCTCCCCTTTTTTTCTCTACTTATTTATATTTTTACTAAAAAATTACTGAAAGTATTAAAGATACCTTCTATTGCTTAGAATAAAAGAAGTAAGTAGAATAAATCAAGAATTGTAGCTAGTCTAATCTAGAATGACTTCAATAATAATAATAATATGAATGGTGAATGTTTACATGACGCTGCAGTGTGGCCAGTGACTCCGCTATTTTTTTTATTAAAGATCTACTATTCATTGAACTTATTTAACAGAATTAACAAATGTAAACAAATTATTTTAATATTAAAACATTTGTTTATTAAATATTACGTATTGATCTATAATATATAATTATATATGGTAGAGATAATTGTATAAACTGTTATTGCCAACATTATAACAGTAAAATTTTTCCTCATTTTACCGCCTAGCCAGTAAAATCTCTGCCCGCTCTGCCAGTTCAATAATGCCTCATTTTGCTGCCGCAAGTAGATAAAAATTATTAATCGTAAAATTGTAATAGTTGCACATTCTTTTTCTACAATTCAAGACCTTTAAATTAATGTTTACCTTGCCATGGTGCCTAAAAACGTTTTTGTAGTCGCCAGCTATATTTGCCGCCATCTTGAAAATATTAAGTATGAAATTTTAATAGTTTAATTTTTTTTCTATATTTCAAGACCTTTAATTTGATATATAACACGTCATGGTGTCTAAAACATTTTTTTTAGTCACCCGCCTTATTGGCCGCCATCTTGAAAATATTAAGTGTGAAAAATCGAAAAAGTGTCCAGTTGACACAAATGCCGAGATGCACCTGAGTGCCGAATTTTTCGTTCCTAGCTATGGTAGTTCATTAATAGAAACAAGCTACGCACAGACAGAGCCAGAGCCGTTATTTTAGGCTTCTTTTTGTACTTTGTGCAGAAGCTTAAAACGAAATAAAATCACCATTTATGTAAAGAAATGTATAGTATTGCATCTAATGTACAAACATAAAAACATATGCATTTAATAGTAAAATGTGCAAAACATAAAAATACGAGCTCTATAAATGAGTATCATTGGTTCACAGGACAATATAAAATTTTTACAAAATAAACCTTACAAATATAAAATAAACAGGTCAAGTGTGTGCTAGTTAGCACACAGCAAGGGTCCGTAGGCCACACTGTATTGTTTAAGTAGTACCCTATTGATGGTGTTTTTTAAAATGCTAAAAAGCTTACTTTGAACTATCCTATGGATCTGATATTCTCAAAACTCATAAACAAACTTCTGATAAAGTATTTTTTTGCCACTGAACCGGACTACAACTATATAAATACATCGAAAAGACCATAATTATGAAAAAAAACGTATTTTGTCAATAAAAAATAAAATAATATTTTTTTCGAAATTTCCAAAAAGTGATATCTTTACTTTTGGTCGAAGAATGTTGAATGTCTTTACTTTTGGTTGAAGAACGAATAAAGCCAAAGAGCTGGTTTGAAAATTGTATCAGCTTTTTTTTTATCAAAGGGATTTTTCTCTAGGATGCGTCGTTTCGGAGTTATAAGCGAAAAACTAAAACAACTTCCAACATTTTATGATTTTCGCCATTTTTTTATGGTGAAGCCAAATCCGAATCTAGTCAATAATGAGATTTTCAGATTCAGCACCTCAAAAACATAAAGATCCGTCGAAAACAATTCTTTACCAATTTTTCCTGTCCCAACTACCAAATGAATGGACTATTAGAATAGAAATAGAACTGGCAAGAAAAAAAAGTCTAGCAGGTTGATTCACTCACACCTTATCAGAGATACAAGCGTAAAGTTTTTGAATGTTGGAGGTGGGGTATTGGGCGGCAAAACCTTGCATTGTTGCCTGATCTGCGGAGTTCCGATTATCCTTCGGCTGTACAAAAATATACATTTCTAGATACATCCACAGCACTACCGCCCCAAAAGGAAATAAGTGAAACTAAAAATATACACTTTTATTCAATTTTTGACCATTATTACTTCCCTCTCAGATTTCAAACATAGCTTATTTGAAGCATTTAGAACGAAATTAACACGGGTTGTAAAGTGACGTCCGGTATACGGAGTTCATATTGTCCCGGACGTCATAATGGTAGGAAGATATATATATATATATATATATATCTTCCTACCATTATGACGTCCGGGACAATATATATATATATATATATATATATATATATATATATATATATATATATATATATATATATATATATATATATATATATACACCATTCATATATATTTATATACAATAGACCATTAATTGCCAAAAGAAAAAACTAAAATATTAAAGTAAGCTATTTTCTAATATTTTTAAAATTTGACCATTCATTATCCGTGATACACTGCGTACATGTGGTTAGAGGTGATTGGAGGCGGTTAGAGGTGGTTAGAGCATGTTAGAGCATGTTAGAGGTTGTTTAGAACATTTTTTTGGTTATAGTATCCGCACTTTTACTCTACTGGAGGCATTAAAGTTTTTCAAATTTCTTATTGAATGGACATTCTTTAGGTGTAATAAACACAATTTTATTTACGTTTTCTTACATGAGACGTTTCGACCCTTACAGGGTCATCTTTATTCTAAAATCAACGTTAAGATAATTATGTACATTAATTCCAGTTCTCTTGTAACAATTAATTCAATTAAGATCTAGACATATGTTGAAATGAAGCTAATTACTAATTCACAATAATTACATCAGAAAATTAAAAACATAAAATCAAATATATACATTTTTTTTGTAGTTACTTACATAATAATGGTGTATAAAAAGCTATCTCCATAAGAGAGGGTCTTAGACAAGTTAGATTAATTTAAAATTAAAATTATTTTATAATAATTATTAACATTATTAAAAAGTCAACAGAAAACACGTTACTGTAATATAAAAACAAACTAAATTATTAGACTTTATTCTAATTTAATGTCTAGTGACGTAAAAACATAAAAAGTAAGAGTAATAAATTCAACTTATATATAATTTAGATACCATTTTTCACCGAGATTATTATTGGTTTAAATTGAGTTATATTAATTAATAAAAATAATGATTTAAACATTTTAGACAAAATAGATGTGTAAAAACCCTTGGTTTATTAGTTTAATGGTTTAGTTTTTTATTATTTTAATAATTAGTATTATTATTTGTTTAAAAAGAGGGTATGTAATCTAAGCAAATTGGAAAATGGTAACTAGCGCTACCTGGGAGTGTATCTTCAAACTAAATTCCTAATTAAATGCAACTAATTTTATACCAAAATTTATTTTATTTATTATTTTCCTATCTAATTCTATATAATTTGATTATTTCATTTTTATTTTTTTTTATTTTATTTTTTTATTATAATCATTATCTAGCATTTATTTGTTTAAATCCAGTTTTATTAATATTATTTAATTAATTATGGTATTATTATCATTATTTATTGTTATTATTATTATTATTAATTTTTTTTTTAAGGTGGGCAAAAAAACCTTCAAAAGGCACCAGGTAGAGTGGGGGCTACCTGGTAGTGTGGGATTCTTACCATAACTAAAAAATAACCACACCTTATCCTTCGTTCCCAGACTGGAACCGCTCTCGCATTACGTCGGTCTGGGACGTGCTTTGCTTCATCCTTCAGGGTGACCTACTGGGGGCCGTTCCACCAATCGTTCTCTTCTTACTCGTCTACAAGACACCTGTCATCTCTTTTACGCCACAGAACCACCTCCACGTACTCTGCGACCAGGTTCCAGTTGTGCTGGCTTTTTAGCATCGCGTCCACCACGCTCTCCGGGGTTACTGCGCCGACTGCAAAGACAAGTTTTTCTCTCTCTTCGCTGAATTTGACGCAAGCGAAAAACGTGTGCTTTGCGTCGTCTTTCTCTGCGCCACCAGTACCGGCATTTGGGTGTACTTAGTAACCCCCTCTTATACAGGTAAGACCCAAAGAAGCCGTGGCCCGTCATCAGCTGGGTGATGTAAAAATCAACCTCTCCATGTGACCGCTCGACCCAAGGAGTCAACTCTTTAATGAGCCTCGCCGTCCATCGTCCCGCCGTGCTACTGCTCCAGCGCTGCTGCCAGACCTCCATTGTTCGAATTTGCATCTCGGCTGATGCTTCCGCTCTGCCTACTTCCTGGCTCCGTCGGAAAATTCCCTTTCTTTCCTGGGCAAGCAGGTCAATTGGGATAACCCCCGCCACTGCCAGAACCGCCGTTTCGGACACAGTCCGATAGGAGCAGGCGATCAGCAACGCCCCTCTCCGCTGAACTGCGCTCATCGTTTGCGGTACTTAATTTGCAGTGCATCGGCCCAGACTTCCGCCCCGTACAATAGGATAGAGTTCACCGTGGACATTAAGAGCTTTCTGATGCACGGCCTCGGGCCACCAACGTTTGCCATCAGCCTGCTCAGCGAGGCTGTCGTCGTCTCCGCCTTGTCGCAGGCCTTGCGGATATGTAGCCAAAAGCTGAGCTTCGAGTCGAACGTGACTCCAAGGTATTTAGCGCTCTCGCTTGTGTGCACTCCTTGTACTCATACCATCATAGGAATAATAGTAGGGATCCTTCTCCTTGTAAGCATCACAATCTCCGTCTTCGCGATTGCCAGCTGGAGCCCGTGGTCCTCCATCCACCGGTTCACCCTTCTCATGACCTGATTAAGCTTTAGTTGCCCTAACTCGGGGCTGCAGGCCGTGATGATCGCGGCGACGTCATCAGCATAGCCGATCAAGAATGCTTCTTCCGGCATCTCGATACGGAGCAGGCCGTCATATGACACATTCCAAAGGTCGGGCCCTAGAATGGACCCTTGAGCCGCTCCGGCTGTGACCTTCTTCCTTCTCTGACCGTCTTCCATGTCATTAATTATGTTATTATTATCATTATTTATTTATTTATTTATTTATTTATTTATTTATTTAATTTATTTATTTATTTATTTATTTATTTATTTATTTATTTATTTATTTATTTATTTATTTATTTATTTATTTATTTATTTATTTATTTATTTATTTATTTACTTTTTTATTTATTTATTTTTTTATGGCAGGGAGTTGGAAGTCATTTTACGACCTTACCCACATACGTATTTGACGGTATGTGGAGTGTCGACTCGCTGGTGTTTGCAATGCAGCCCTACCGACTAAACCCTTCTCCCTTCTCCCAATGGTGCGTCAGCCAATATTTAAATCGGTCATTGGCGCCGGGACAGTCATGTCGGTCCTCCTCTATTGCTACTCCACTAAGAGTGTTTTAGTGTCTGTAGTGGAGGATCCTTTTCCATCACCCCCCTAAGTCCTCCTAGTTCCTTAGCACCTGTCTAAGGAAGGAGGGTTGCAGTCCATCGATGCCGGTGCCGACCTTTGGTTATTCGACCGGCCGAGACCGACGACCACTCCGCAACCCCCAAGGCCCTCCCAGAAGCAGCCATCCCCCAAGATGATCACCAGAGACGGGACGTTTATTACTTTTATTTTTCCATTTCATATTGTTTATTCTATGACTTTTATTCTCCTGTTTTATGACCTCTATTTTAGAAAATCGGTTGTTTTATGACGTTTTAGCCAAAAGTATGACGTTTATTTCACTGTGAAAATTTAGTCTTTATATGAAGCGTTTCGTTATTTTGGAGGGTAAACAGATCAAAATAAATATTCCAATACTTCATAAATACAGAATTATATTTACAATAAATAATAATAATTAGCAGAATGCTTCAACATTGTAAATACACTTCCAATTAGACTGGCACATAGCTTCCTCGCGTATACTTTAATGATTTTAGGCTTTTAAAATCCATTATTGTCTCATTTATTTAATTTCCCATCAATAAAGCCTGGTCTCGAGGTCCATAGGCTCACTATGCTATTAAAGTGGTAGGTCAAAGAGAGAGCTGGGGGACCAAGCCACCTCCTATTCCCCTTGTCTATCTCCCTCCTCGCGTTCTCTCCATAATAAAAACTATTAAGAGTTTTAGCGATCTTTAACTCTTCATAGCGGTGTCGCTGTTGGTTTTATTAAAAAATTGTATTTGTAAAAAATGTTAGTCTTATTAAATAGATGAAGCTAGATTTTCTTCCCGACCTAAAATTCCAATTTTAAATTTGAAGTTCACGTTAACGGGAGCATTGCAGGCGAACGCTTTGGCGGATAACGTTGTCCAACGAAACTACGAACCTGTCCTGGGTATTGGTAAAATTAATATGTGTACCAAATTTCATCAAAATCGGTCTACTTTTACTCAAGTTATCGTCACACGTTTCAGGGGACGCGGACACACAGACCGATAGACAGACAGACACGAGATCAAAAATGTTCCCTGATGTCTGAAACGGATTTCTGTCTTGGAATTAAATCGGAGACATCAAATGTTTTCGTCTTCAAAAGTGAACACAATGCTTCCGTCACCTTCGGTAAACACGGAAGCAAAAATAATCATGTGTTGTTCTATATACTCCAGAGTTAAATTGGAAACGAGTGGTTGGTAAAATGCTCCGAATCAAGTCTACTCTCGTTGGGGCTTTAAGAAAAACTTTCTTCACTGACGAAATCTGTTTGTTGACAGCCGGGAATTTATCCCGCACAGCTTCCGCAGCCCGATGAAGCCCATGGCTGAAGCATGTTAAATGCACAACCATGGGGTAGAGAAATCAAAAAACTAGTTACACGAGTACAATTAATCAATTTATCAAGAATCACGAGTAAGAAATCAAATAAGCAATTTAAACATTCTACTCCCTTACCGTGAATATACAATACAAAATCTAAAGTTCTGGAACAGCCTATCAAGAGACTGCACAAACCAAAGGGTTTACTGTTGGCTGATTGAAGAATTTATCTCAAACTTCCTGGATTCAAATTGGAGGAGTTGTTGATAGTTGTTCCAAGAAGGAGCCGATCAGGAGCTCTAGTTTGGAATTAGGGATGACAGTCGGTGCCTCTCGGCCTCTTTGGTTGTAGGTATGCTTAAGCGCATTAGTTAAGTACGAAAGTAGTCAGGGAATTAAGAGACTAGGCTCTTTACTAAGCTGGTGTAAGGGCTTTTTGTTCGAACTGCACTTTTACCTGGAACCGGACCACGAATGTTCAATTTAAAAATTTGCTTTATCAAAAAAACCCTTTTTTGCTAAACATTTGGCAAAAAAAGGCCATTCTATGATGTTTATTCCAAGAAACCCTTATTTTATGACGTTTATGCGTAAAAAGGCTATTCTATGACAAAATCATATGACTATGACGTTTATGACTTTTTTCCGTCCCTGATGATCACCGTTCGACCCGGCTCCCCCGCCTCCGTCAAGTTCACCTTCGCTCTCGACAACCACCCCCAGGGAGGCGTGCCCCCAGAGAACCCCAAGAGCCAACGAGGCAGCCATGCCCTCGACCGGCTGTCAGCTGATGGACTGCCGGGGGGTGCTACTATATCCAAAAATCACCTGTCAATCGGACGTAGGTTAGCTCTGAGCAGAGACTTTACTACTGTCCTCACCTCCCTGTGCCCAGAATTAGCTACAAGGGAACCCATCTACCCCGAGAGCAAGTAGTAAGCGAGGGGCAGATGGCAATGAGGACAGTTCTATACTAGCTGAGACAAAGACATTAAACGACTAATCCTAGTATCACAGATAAACCTAATCCTAGTATTACAAAGCTTCCTGATCTCGCCCCCTTTGTGAGTGAATCACAAAAGGAACCCACTCTTCCTGCCGGACGAAAAATATAGCCGGGGAGAGTGGTAGCGAGACCAGTCCTAATCTAAATATTAAACCTAAGATTAAAATTTACCTAAACTAGTATCACAGCTAAATAAATGCTAACCTAATGTCACAAATTCTTAATCCTAATGGTAACTAGTGGTGTTCCTATGCTAAGCCTAATACTAAAATCACAAATTATCCGACCACCTTCTATTTTCTATGATTTATTGTTATTATTATTATTATTATTACTATGTTTATATTATTATTAATTTATGTTATTATATTTTATGAAAATTATTATTATTATTCTGTTACTTATAATTCTTATCTTAGAATTTTTTTAAAAATTGAATTATAATTTTTATTTATATGGCCAGAGTCCGTTTTATGATTTACTGATTTATCTATGGTTTTTAAAATATGAAACGACTCTAAAATACGTCTTTTATTGGTGTTTTTTTCATAACTTAAAATTTTTGTTTTATCAAACGCGAAGTTATGTCCAGTATTGTATGTATGTGTAGCTAGTGCCGTTTTTTGACTTTTATTTTTGACATCATTTATATGCTGATATTTTCTAGTTTTTAATTTTTGTGATGTTTCTCCAATATATGATTTATTACAGTTTTTACTATCAATTTTATAAATTAAGCCTGATCCGTCATCTATTTCAATTTTATCTTTCATATTATTGTAAAAATTAAATAATTTATCGTTTGGTTTATGCATTATGTTTATCTGATCACAATCATTTAATTTCAATGTTTTTTGTAATTGTTCAGAAAGTCCCAGTATATAAGTGAGGCTTGTAAAATATTTGATTTTATTATTTGACTCTACTATTGTTTGGTATTGTGTATTGTCTATTTTATTTTTATTTTTATGCCATAATGATTTGATTAATTTTAGTGGATATAGGTTATCGAGTAATTTAGAAAAAATTAAAGTTTATTTCATTTATAAATTGATTATCTGTGACTTTGATCGATCTCATTATCATATTAGAAGCTGTATTTAATATAGTATATTTAGGATGGTTAGATTTGTAATAAACAGGTCAAGTGTGTGCTAGTCAGCACACAGCGAGGGTCCGTAGGCCACACTATACAGTGTTTAACTTTAAAGTGTATAAGTATATAAACTGTGTTTTTTTAAAATGCTAAAAAGCTTACTTTGAACCATTCTAAGGGTCTGAGATTCTCAAAACACACTCTGATAAAGTATTTTTTTGCCACTGAACCGGACTACAACCATATAAATACATTGAAAAGACCATAATTATAAAAAAAAACGTATTTTGTGAATAAAAAATAAAATAATATTTTTTTTCGGAATTTCCAAAAAGTGGTATCTTTAATTTTGGTCGAAGAATGTTCAGGATTTGTTTTAGATTTTTTGCACTTCACATAAGCGAGATAGAGGAGGGGGACACGTTTCACACCCACTTCAAACTTGCCTACGCTTGTCCTATCAAAGTTATATCTAAAGAATTATATATTTTTGTAATCAGCTCGACGTACCCTTTCATATGATACCCCTCACGGTGTCGAAAAAAAATAAAAAAAATTTAACCCTTAAATTTTTTTACCCTAATTTTTTTGAAAAATATTTTTTTTAAGTCGCTATATTTTTAAAATATGTGGGTAGGTACAAGACACATACATGCGAAATTTCAAAGTGATCAGACGAAAGATGTAGCCGTGAGAGCACGCGAGAGGACGGACGGACAGACACACGCAGGAAAATATAAGGGTCCTTGCTTTTGCCTACGGACCCTAATTAAGAATCCTATTGCTTTTAATTTCTTTAGAAAACCATTTTGTGTATAAAATTCCATCAAAATGTCTTATGATGGTCACATCTAGATAATTTAAACTATTATTATTTTCAATTTCATAAGTAAACGCGATTTTGTTATTCATGTTATTAAAACATGCTAATGTTGATTCAAGATTTTCCTTTTTAATTATTAAAATCAGGTCATCTATGTATTTATAAATAATTTTCGGTTTATCTTTTAGTTTTTTTATTGTTTTATTTAATATATTGTTTAAAATAATTCCGCTTAAGTTAACCGAGATCCTCCCCCCCATTGGCAATCCGTTGATTTGTGCAACAAAATTTTAACGTTTTTAAGAATAATTGTTTACTCTTTATACTTGTATGTGGTTCTATCTGCTCCCAATTAAATTGAATTAATTGTTACAAGAGAACTGGAATTAATGTATATAATTATCTTAATGTTGATTTTAGAATAAAGATCGATGACTGAAGATGACCCTGTAAGGGTCGAAACGTCTCATGTAAGAAAACGTAAATAAAATTGTTTTTATTACACCTAAAGAATGTCCATTCAACAAGAAATTCTAAAATTTTGAGAAGTTTTTCGTTTTCGTTAAGTTCGGAGTTCTTCTCAGGTTGCTTCTCTCGCTCATCAAATATCACATTTGCTGACGTTATAATATTTCTCTGGTATGAAATGTATATTCTGTAGCCATCGTTGCCACAATACCCGACAAGTACTCCCTTTATTGATTTTGAGTCTAACTTCTTTCTCTTCTGACTCGGTACATGAACATTACAAGGTCAACCAATAGCTCGCAAATGTTTGATAGAGGGTACTTTGTTGTACCAGGCTTCATACGGTGACTTCTCAGCTACGCCACTCACCCCTGTTAGGTTTAAAATGTAAGCTGCTGTTGAAACAGTTTCAGCCCACAATCCTTTAGGCAAACCTGCCGATTTCAACACAGTACGAGCAAGTTCAACTAAACTTCTATTTTCCCGTTCGGCTGTACCATTTTGCTCGTGGGTATAGGGCATTATTTATTACTCTCAAACGAATTCCATGTTGATCTAAGAGAGATCTTACTGATTGGCAGTCAAACTCACGGCCACCATCCGTTAACAGTTCTTTGATCTTTATTCCATCTACTTTAGCCCTTTCAATATAAGTATTTAAAGCACTTTTAGTATCAGATTTATTTTTCAAGAAAAATACTTGACGAAATTTTGAGAAATCATCTTTTAAGACAAGAAAATATTTCTTACCACCCATTGAAATTTGCTCAGGCTCGCACAAATCTGCGTGTATAATTTCTCCGGTTAAAGTCGCTCTCACAGGCCTTGACTTAAAACTGCGGCGACTTTGTTTAACAAATATGCAAGATTCACAATAAAAATCTTCTTTCACGAATTCGATTCCTTTTTTCTTCAAATATTTTTCAACATGCGTCTTTCCTTGATGGAAAAGCCTCTCATGCCAGGTTCTTAAATTTCTTGGTTTCTCTCTATTCCTCTCGCATGTGTGCATAACTATTGATAGATAGATAGATAGAAAAATGTATTTATTTGATGAACCTAATTGTACAATAAACCATAGACTTATACATATTAAGTCCTAGCCTTATATAGCTGTTGGACTTGAGTGGCTACTATAATTTAGCATGCATTATATAATAATATTTTAAAATATACAAGCAAAATGTGTTATTATAGACAATGATATAAGCATTCCAAATAAGTTATTTTCTATTGATATTACATACATATTTCAATTTACAATCAGCAAAGCAGGGATTTAAATAAAAATATATATAAATAATAAATAATTAAATAGAGGAATAATTACATAAATTCTATGAATAATAAACAAAATTAAACAAGGCAATAAATAAACTTTAGTAAAACTCATAGCAATATTATTTAAACAATTAATTTTAAGCTTCAATAATTCAGTTTTTTTCTGTTATGCAATTTAATTTATATATAAAAAATACACAACAATACACTGGTAAACATATAACAAGCACACACACATATACACATACATGCATTATCACATACATACACATGCATTTACACATAAACAACATGCATAAAATATCTAATAATAAATTAATGAAGAGCTAATAATATAAATAACTAAATAATTTCATGTGAGGGTGAACTTTACGGTTGCTCATAATTCCACTGGCTAACTAACTCAGCCCTATATTTCCACGCAGAGGAAGTGTAATGAGCCAGTGCCTTCCAGTTACTACCTTGTAGAACTCTAATGACTTCCTCATGAGTCAACCTAGATTTACCCATATGAAGGTCCCGTAGCTCACTAAGTACAGGGCAGTCAGCTAAAAAGTGAATGGCATCCTCAACAACATTCCAATTACATAGGGAACGCATAACTATTGAATTTGGTGAATTACTGGGTTTAATGGGTTTAATTTTCGACTCAAAATGATCATTATTTACTTTTGCTTCCATAAACACTTCACTCTTATTATTTGCATCGAAAAAGGATGCCGTCATTGTTTTAGCATTACCATAATGACTCACACCTTTTGACATAGCCCTCACTGAAGAAAAACAGTTCCTTATAAGTCCAGGAACATACAAAACATCAGAAAATGTTAGTACTCGAATCTTTCCATCAATTTTCGATTCAACGTCAATCATTCCTTTTCCCAGCGCACAAAGTGTAAAACTGCCATCACCAACAGTAATCGGAACTGGTTTTTCAAAAGATTCAAACTTTTTAAAAAATTTATCCGAATTAGTCATATGGTCAGTAGCACCATCATCTTTGATCAATATATCTTTTTCCAATGTATTATTCGCAAACGTATTGCATGAAAACATAACTCTTTTTCTTTGAATTTTATTTATAGTTTGACGTTTTTCCAATTCATTTCCGATCAAACTGGCCAGCAAACTTTTGACATTTAAAACATCTTCCCTTAAATCTTATATTTTCAGTAGAGCTTGGTTCGTTTTCCTCACGTTTATTTTGACTGTTCGAGATTTTATGAAATTTTTTACGGGACATTAAAGTATGAGCTCGGTTCACAAAAACTGACATTGAGCTATCAATAGGTTCAGCCGACGATTGCGTCCTAGCATCATGTGACTCTAATCTGTTTATCAGTTCATCGATGGTCCGTTCATTTTTATGTGTACCATCCCAGGTTGTGTGAAATTCTGCGTATTCAGGTGGAAGTTCAGAAAGGATTTTATTTATAAGTAGAATTTCAGGAAGCTGTATTTTCAGCTCACTCTGAAACTCTCTATCCAACTCGGCCCACAAAGTTCTAATTTTTGCAACAAAATTCATAACTGTTTCGGAAGGAAGTTGACGGGCTTTGTAAAAATCTTGATTAAGTTTGCTCAAACGGACGTCACTTTTATTTTCAAAGTGATTACAAAGTTCGTTCCATATTGCTTTCCCATCGTTTGGACACATCCTCACTAGTGCACGAACCTCCGGTGTTAGTGTAGACCTAATTATCAATATCGCAGCAGTGTCTGCTTTTGTAAACCTTTCTAAAGCCTTCTCATACTTAACTAAACATTCTAGTGTACTATTTGGAGGATCGGTGCTGGTTCAGCTAGGCTGCCGTCAATAATTCCGATGGCAGAATTATATCTTAAAAAAGTTATGATGTCAGCTTTCCAATCAACCCAATTCGATTTACCCTTAAGCTTAATATCTATCAGCTTACCCAACTCCATCTTCAACACAGAATCAGTAGCACTTAAGACTCATAATCTGTTGTAAAAATATATGAACACACGCTTTCAAGCTATACACACTTTCAAGATGTATTGAATTAAACATTTCAACATCAGATCATAACGACAATGTCAGATTAAAATAACACAAAATGAATTGTCAACTATAAAATACATATATAGTCATTAATAGATGGCCTTAAACTTCAACAGAACTAGTAAATTTAGAAATTTCAAACACGCCTGCGTCAGAATTTCTACGTCCGATATATAATAATCGACAATCTCTTGTCTCATATTGAATGTGTCATGTTTATGCTCATTGTACCATTTTAAAAATACCTCATACTCGTTAGGCTTCATTGTATCGGGTGAAAATGATGAGAAAGGTGGGAGAGGACCTACATTCTACATAGTCTTCGTTTTCTATTTGATTGAACAGATGGGGAAAGTAGCCTTTTTTTAACTTTGTTAGACCAAAAACCTTGGGTAATTTTGATAAAGCCATAGGGAAGTAATTTAAACTATCGATAAACCGTACATTACCAGTACTCATTAAAACTAGTTTAGTCAAGAACAAGAATTGGTGATCGAATCCACCAGCGTTATGCCCTATAACAACGACCTTTTTAAACTTTTTTCTAATATCCATAATATGGTGAAGAAATAGGGTTATCACATCGTTTGATTTTACAACCTGTAACCTCACACCGCATTTTTTTTTTTACTGAGTCTATACAATTGTCACAACACTGTTTAAAAACACTCAAGTTAGGTTCATCTTGTAGGCCGTCTATAAAGGGTGTCTCCTGTCTTGTCCCCAGGTCGTAGAAAAAAAGATTAGATCGTCGCGTCTAGGTTTCCGTCACAAATCTGTATAAAGCATAGAAGTCCTTTCGGTTGGTGTTCCTTACATGTTTTGTAGAAAATCTCGTCGCAAGTATGTTTTCGGTCTCTTCTCACGGTGTGAAGACATGTTTCACATCGTTTTATTTCAGAACAGATATTGGTTTTATGGTTTTCGTAACATTTTTTCCCATGAAAGAATCTGTTAAAGCTCTCACATTTTAATTATTTGTCCTGAGGGCATCTCGGCGCTTGCTGACAGCACGAGTGGTGTTTATTTTTGCACTGGTACGGTACGAAACATCTCTCACAAAAATATTTGCACACAAAGGTGGATGTAAGAGATGTTATGGTGTTGTAATGACCCTCGTGGTGCAAGATATTTAATCTTTGACCGTCACCGTGTCCTTGAAAAATAACATCCCTACCTTTGCTACGGTACTGGTAAACAACAATCTTGAAGTCCTTGAGGTGGTGCTGAAATAGCTCGAGTTCAGCAATTACAGCCCCTTCTTCAGGTATTCGCACACCTGAAGACTTGGAGAGCCTTCTCAGTGCCTTATTTTTTCGTAATCGTAAAAAGGCAGAGGTTGTCGTGATTTTTTATAACAACCACGCCTTTACGCTGCCAGCATTTCTTGGCAAAGGTATTGTACGAGCGTACTCTACCTTTTCCTACCGGCATACGGACTGTCGTTGTTCTTAAATAGAACTCTTCCACGTCCAGAGATGTGGAGTTCGACTGGTAGATCCCCTCGATGGTCTTCCAGAGCGCTTCTAAGGTAACCTCGGAAGCTTTCTGAAAATTTAACCAGCCTTCTCCTCTGCTGTAGTCTTTGGAACAAAAGGAGAAACCGACCTGATCATCCGGTAAAACATTTTCCGTGCTCTACGGCATCTTTTATGCACGTTGCAGGTTCTACGTCTTGATGTGGTTGATTGATTTTAAAATCGGTCGTAAGACCGAAACGGCGCACTTTCTTTAAAATATCTTTCACGATAATAAACTTTTCCATTTTACTGAACGGTAATTATCAATAGCGGAAGGACTGATGTGTACTGCAGCTGTATCCACGTATGAATGACGGTTTATCGCTGCTCGCCCCTTTATATACCTGTGTCCTTTAACAATTTGGCGCCTAGTCACAATCTCTTTTTCCAAGGTTAGCTCTGTTTTTGTCACAGCTTCGCCGTTTCAGGTCTGTGGTTGTCCCTTGCTTATCTTTCTTGACTTTGTACGTTAGAAACTGTTTAGAATGTTATCAAAATCCTATGATTTACCTCTCTGTATGAGCGAGACCTTGAACCTAATTCCATGTTTTTGAATACAACTCTACCGTTTCAGGCCTGTAGTTAGACATATCATAGCATATCTTTTTTTTAACTTACACGTTAATCTATTATCTCTACTCTAATATTATCTATATCCTGTTCTCTGCTGACCACTTCCTGTTAATAGTTTTAATATTCTTTATTAGAATTATTTAAAATATTATTTGTCAAGATATCTCGGTTTAATTCGAGGTAGGTGTATGCTTCATTCGTATTCGAACTCATGATCTCGCCTACACTTTTTAAATTCCATAATATTATTATCATGAATAATTTTATCATTTGAATGTCTAGTAACATAAAAATCTTTTTTAACGTAAAAGTTTTGAAGGAAGTTGATAAGAGATTAGAATATTTTTGTTACTTTTTTTTAATCACACGTTTAGAATAATATAAAATATGTTTATTTTCAGTGCAAAATGGAGGTTTTATCTGCGGTAGATAAACTCTTGTCGACTTAGGCAAAATGACCTATCGACTGCTATCGCACTATAATTAAATTACGTTTTACAAATACACTCTCGATACACCGGCTGTACAGGAGAATAACTATCTGTAAACATCGATATCGTAGACACAATACAATCTCGTATGTGGTTGGTAATCATACACGCTCTACAACAGGTATAGAGCTTTATATATTAGCAGTGTATGGGGCAGACATTCCTAGGAAAACTCTACATAATTGATGTTAAAGTTGATCCTATTTTTGCAAGGGAGTGGTTAAGAGAAATTAAATTAAATACCAGTAGAACTTTGCGAGATGTACAAATGCCGCCTAATAAACCCTACAATTATTATTTAAGAAAAACGACCAAAAAACGTTATTTTTGACATTACGTACTTTAGTATTTTTTGAATTGATTTTGTACCTGTTCCAGAAAAGTTTCGGAGCCAAACAACTTTTCAACAATCGGACGAGTACTTTTTAAGATATGGTGTTTAAAAAATATAAGAGCTATAGCTCTGCACAGAGCGGCGACGCTGATTTTAACCTCCTCGAAAAACCAGCTGGGCTCACCGTGCCACACCAGACCATCTGAGTTCCCCCACACACGGTGAGGATTGGAGTGGCGCGGGGTCATTAAAACCTAACCTAAACTGCCACACACTGCCTTTTTTTCTTGCCATTTTTTTCTTTTTTGCCGTGGTGCCTTATAAAGCAAAATGTATTTCCTTCTTTCCCCATATGAAAGACAATTTATACCAACTATCCCCGTACGTGGCCCAGGATAGCATAAACACTCTACCCGGACAGCTCACGTCCTTGGCCGTTCTAACATAAATAGAACTTACTTAGGTTCATTAACAATTGCTAATCGAAAACTTCAAAAAAGAAGTTAGAACTATCGGTCGATGAAATTTCTAAAGCGGAAGTAGTTGTAATTAAGCTTTTAGGTTATACCCCACATACATATGACACTAAATTTTTAATTTGGAATGTATAAAATAAAAAAAAATATATATATTTTCTAATTAAATACATTGTATTTACCAAGGCATAAAAAATTAATTTTGCGGGATTTGAAATCCTGCAGTAATTATTTAGCTAAACTTATTAATACAAATGCTTTTTACTCTTGTACATTTTACTAGAGTTGGGCCTATGCTCTTGTTTTTGGTTTTAGCCACATATGTAAAAGTAATGTAAAAATAGAGCCGAGTATCCTTTTAATTAAAATTAAAGAGCCACAAACAGAGATGAGGTTTTTTAAATGGATCCATGGATGAGAAATTGTGATGTTTAAAAATATGACAAGGAGAATATTCATAGTTAAAGGGGCAAGGTAGTTAATCTTCTCAAAGTGAGTCGGTTTGTGAATTTCAGGCGTTTAGTTAAGGCCCCCCTACCGCCCAGGATCCTGGATTAGCCCCTTGTCACTCCCTCTACGTCCCAAAAAAACTTACCATTATTCCTGTTAAGGAAAAAAGATAATCCTAAAAAGGTAAATGTAATTATTTACCGAAATAGGTAACATACATTTTGTGATTAATAAGCTCTTCTTTTTTCGGCTATTCAACATGACAGATTATTTTATCATGCTTCTTCTTTAATTAAAAATAGTAAGATAAAGTTAATTAAAGTGGTGCTGTGTATAATTCTACCTACGTTATAGTTGGCATCATATGTTTACTGCTTTCGTTTTGCAATGAACATAACTACTCGTACATTGGACAGCAAAGTTAGACTCAACACGAATGATTAAGTACCAAACTCTAAAAAAAAGTGACTTGAATAGCAAGATTATCTTTTTAGCTAAAGTAATGTATAATTCAACTAGCTGAATACCCGTGCTTCGCTACGGGGTGTTTTATTTTCAATGTAATGGATTTATAAACTACCATCAAGAAACATTTAAATTATTTTACAAAGCGAGAATATCTAGATTCTATCCCTCCCCCTTATTTCTATACCCCCTCCCCTTTGATAAGATAATTTGCTAATATCCCAAATTAGTAATTCATTCCGACTAAATCCCCCCCCCTCCCAGTGTCATTTTACATCCCTTGGTTGAAATTGGAATTATCTTTTATTAATATACATGCTTACATCCAAAATAAGAACTCTTTCTCAAGTATTAACTCCCTAACTTTTGAAGATCGGTCTGGGCTCAATTCCCCTTCTTTTCTTACTCTGTCCTTATGTTCCCCTTAGGGATAAAATTTTAGAAAATCTCTATTGGCAGTTATCAATATAATTTAGAAATTATTATACTACGTATACACTTGTAGATTTTATTTTAGAATTTTAAAGAAGTGGTCATGATTAAGGTAAGGTGGTGGTGGTGGTAAGGTGGGTGGTTGGTTTTTTAGTAAAGGTTTAGGCACGGTAAGGCGTGATTTATTAATTATTGCCTTAATATCTAAAAATAAATCTAAATGTTTTTTGACAGTGATTGAAAAGTAATTTCTTTAACAGTTCTTCCTACAGAAATTTCCACAAAACATAAAATATGGTCTGTAGTTTCTTCTGCAATTTTGGTTAAATTCATTTTTTATGAAAAATGAAATAAGAATTTTGAAATCTATTTAGAAGCCCCGTTCTCAGCTCCATATAAAGCTACCAAATCGTTTTATATCCTTTATCACCCGCAGAATTAAGCTTAACATTGTACCCAAGAACCTCCAAAATCTATTCAGCTATTTGGACGTGATTGACGCACAGACAGACAGATATAACATTTTTTAAACTTAAATTCGTTGTCAGGACTACTCATTCAGTGGAAATACCCCATATTCTCTCTCCACAGCTCGGGCCTCCATGTTCTCTAGAGGAGAGATAACCTTATGTAGAGCTAAAATGTAAAATCAATAAAATAGATAAATTGATGATTCAATAAAGGTATTTAAAAAAAATCTATAATAATAATAAAAAATAAAAATAAATAAATGAATAAATACAAAATTTTAGCCCAATCGGATAAATGTACAGACACAACAATTATTAGTTTTTTATACATAGATATAGATATATTTTTCCATTTTACCCCCCTAAATGTACATAACAATAATTGTACAGCACTCTTAAAGAGCTTTTCAACGGAATGCATCGTGAAGGGTTTTCATTACTTTGACATTTGTACCCCGTACCCCTGTGAACCAAAATCAAAATTTCGAAAATGCATGAAGTCAGTGACCTTCCCCTTTTCCCCTTGCTTTGAAGGTCAAGTGTGCAAATTTCCATTGAAATCGGAATAAAACGGTAGATTTGAATAAAGAACACACACACACGCGCCCGTTCGCGCTCGCGCGCACACACACTTACGTTGACATTTCCTTTTTACCCCTCTCCTAAATGAAAATAATGACAAAAACGTACATTACAATTACTTTGCTCTTAAAAAGCCTTTCAACGATATACATTATAAAGGGTGCCTATCAATTACTTTGACATTTGTACCCCGTACCCCTGGGTACAAAAATAGAAATTACGCAAAATCCATTCTTAGTGGATGCCTATGATATGAACCGAGTATATCCTCAAACTTTCAAGTCTCCCGGTTAAGCAGATTTTGCTGTGCGTTGATTCTATGTCAGTCAGTCAGTCAATCAGGACATTGCCTCTTATATGATAGATTTATAATAAGAAATTTAGAGCTAATTATAAGCCTTTAAGAACAAATCCTATGATCCGTAGAACGTTCTCTTAAAGAAATCAGTTGGCTTTAGTTGATATGTTGTTTTAATAACGTGGGCATGGATTTAAGTTATTACAAAGCCTGTTGATTACTATCCAGCGGGTTCTTTACAGAGGTAGATCTGGTAAGTCTTGTAAAGCGAGTAATAGCACTATGTTAACGTTAAGAGGCTATTACTTTACATGTCCAAGTATTACGAAATTA